>CM016619.1:91789182-92989182 GCA_005393395.2 Gossypium australe
CCGTGGGTAACACACCCGTACCCGGTACGTCGCCGGAGTTGAGCAAGGGCATTACTAGACTCGACTATTAGTTCAAAACATGAAAGTCTTAAAGCTGTCAAACTGCGTTGTGCCGACTAATTCGGCTATAACTCGAGTTATAGAGTTCGAAATTCAGATCCGTAAATTTTCCTTGAAAGTAGACTCATATATCTATTTACCATAATTTTTTCTAGAATTTTTCATGTGGCCAATTAGTACAGTTTATTCATCAAAGTTACCCTTATTACACTGCTGGACAGTTCTGACCTGTCCCTATACAACTGCAATTATCCTCATTGCACAATTTTCATATACTGTTCTAGTTTATACCAACGAAAAATAGACTCAATAAGGGTTCTACACATATATCCCATGCTTCCTAATTATTTTTGTACAATTTTTGACAATTTTTTCCAAAACAGAACAGTGACTCGCAAATGCATTCAGAGTAGGTCTCACTAAAACCGAATTATCTCATAATATAAAAATCTTTTGCTTACTCTATTTTCTTCCATATAAAAATAGACACAATAAGGTTTAACTCCATGTCTCATTCACCTTTTAATTCAATATACCCTATTTTTGGTGATTTTTCTAACTCATATCACTGCTGTTACTGCAAGTTGTTTTGTCACAATTTATGAAGGACTAGCTTCTTACAAACTTACCTACATTCCTAATTCAAGGATTCATTCCGCATGTATAATCATTTCCTTAACAAAATGATTAAACTTTGATTTAGAAAGCATATACTTGACCTTCAAAAACCAGCATACACATTAACAACATCACTGCATACTTAATCAGAAATTTAGCCATATTCGCATGGCCATTCTTTTAGGGTTTACATGTGAATCGTAAAACTTCTCAAACGATCCGAGCCTATCCTATACATGCCTTCGTTCAAAACCAATCCCAAAATGAAGGAGTACCCCAAAAGATAGGTTGATAGTGTGAGCGACCTTCCAACGACCCTGATGAGCTTGTGGCTTGCCCCTAATCTATAAAACAGAGGAAACATCTCACACGGGTAAGCATACTAGCTTAGTAAGTCCCAATTCATTTAGAATTATAACATCTAATTATGTATGAAGATAAAGCAATCCACATATGGTATTCTACAATAACAACTAAGTAAATAGTTTACACAAAGTCAAGTTTAATAATTCAAGACCCACTTTCATAGTAGTCATTCATGCAAATCAATTGTCCCATAGTAGCATGTTCGAAGGTCGACTTCCGACAAATTATATTCATCAATGACAACTTAGCACAAGTAATATCTAACATAACATACCTCACATACTTACCCGTACCACATTCTTGACAATTTAGTTCTAAATTGTCTTGACGAGGATTAGACTCCTCTTAGGAAATTCCATCACCACCGGCATCAAGCCTGCTAGGCGTAAAAGCCCGATAATTAACACCGGCACAAGGCCTGCTAGGCATAAGCCCGATAAATAACACCGGCACAAGGCCTGCTAGGCATAAGCCCGATAAATGTCACCGGCACGAGGCCTGCTAGGCTCGAAGCCCGAATATCAGAATATTATCACATGCTTTTCACATTCCACCATCACATATCGAATTATAACCGTTTACCCATTGCAATAAATAAATTTGTAATCAACCTAATCCATCAATCATCACATTCGGCCAACTCATAGTTTTACACCAAGCTATTACCAACTTTATCATTCACTAGATGTGTGAATGATCTTTAGATAATAAGTAGCTCAAGAACTTACTCATTTACCTTGCATTAGCCAAAACAATTTCCATCATATTCTCAACATAAATCATCAACCAACATGTAGGTATACATTCGGCCATGATGCAATTTGCTACTAACCTTCATAAATTTTATTATAGTCAAGGTAACCATAATTTATTCTTTGACAAAATCTAACCAAAGGACTTACCTCGGTTGTCGATAAGCCGTGCAAATCGGCTACTCGATAATCTTTGCTTTGCCTCGATCTTGATCTTTCTCTTTTTGTTCCCGATCTAATTTGATTCAATTTTAACCAATTAACTACACTTCTATTCAATTCAAGAGCAAAATCATAAAATACATATTTCGAGACATAACAATGTGCATTCAATTTATTAGGGAACACTTTGGCGATAATTTCCTTGGTGTGTTTTAACTTACACTTACCTTCTTATCTAACCGTACCTTAACTTTATAATTACACCTAGATAATCAAACATATTAGCTCAAATTCATTTTCTATTATGGCCGAATGTACTACTTCCATACCCTTGCATTTTTCTTCAATTTACAACCAAGAAACAAGCTAATAACCACATCTAATTCAAGCATTCAACTAATCCAATTTCCTATTGAACACCACAATAGAAATTTCAAGCCATTTAGGTTATTTCTACATGGCCGAATGGCCCTTAGGGGTTTAGGATTCTCTACCACTCTTCCATCCATCTAATTTACTCCTTACATTATTTTACTTCAATTACTCAAGTCTTATACTTAGTTCACCCAACAATTAACACATCATCTATAACAATTAATCTAGGGTCAACTTCATTTTATGTGGATGGCCGAACATCCAACACAAGAAGGGATTATTTCATGAATGTTCAACCCCATATTCGGCCAAATATGAAGGTATCTTCAAGCCAAAAATAGATAAAGCTTTCTTACAAGTTCAAGCTATTTCTTCTTATACTATCTAAGTTTATTTTTAGCTCAAATTTTTTTAACCCCCCCCCCCCCATGGCCGAACTTCATCATGCATGGCATCACAAACTTCACTTATTTTTCCCCAATGCTTAAAGAAATCAACAAAATCTAGGGGTTGGCTATCAAGCTAAGATTCAACTCTTATCTTGATTTCCCCCATGCATGGCCGAATCTCATCCTACCAACTTAACAAGTTTTGCTTGTTTTCCAAAGAGAAACAATCAAGAATCCAAGCCATGTCAAGATAAATTATCAAGGTGAAGTTCAACTCTTACCTATACTAACACATGCAAGGGCCGATTGAAGAAGATGAAAGTTCTTCTCTTCTCTTCAAGGTAGAATTCGGCTAGAAGGGAGGAAGGATGAGAGAATTTTTTTTTTTGTTTTTCTTTTTGTTCTTTTATCAAAATTCATAGCATGCTTTTTCTAAAATCAAAATAGGCATAAATTAAAAGCATAAATTCCTAGCATGCTTGAATATAATAGTGCCTAAATGTCATAAAAAAAAATAGAAAAAAGAGCATATATGCATGCTTGCCGTCCACCTTGTTCAATTGTGGGGAATTTGACATGCAAATTCCCATGTTTTATGGACAATTCAATTAGCTCCCTTTTCATTAATGCCCACTACATTAACCCTTCTTGCAATTTAAGCCTTCTTAGCAAATTAAACACTTAGATAGCTAAAATTTTCTACGAGATTTTTACACTCACTAGAAGCACACATAACAACACAAGGCATAATATTATAATATCTCACAGGCTCGGATTTGTGGTCCCGAAACCACCGTTCCAATTAGGGTCGAAATTGGTCTGTTACAACTCTCCCCCCCCTTAAGGATTTTCGTCCCCGAAAATCTTACCGTTAAAAAGGTTCGGATATTGTTGCTTCATTGACTCTTCAGGCTCCCACGTAGCCTCTTCAACTCCGTGACGATTCCATAGAATCTTTACTAATGGAATTCTTTTATTTCTTAACTCTTTGGTCTCCCGAGCCAAGATACGGATCGGTTCCTCATCATAGGTCAAGTCAGATCGAATTTCAATCTCTGACGGGGTGATCACATGGGACGGATCCGACCTGTATTTGCGAAGCATCGAAACATGAAATACATTGTGTATCTTTTCCAACTCGGAGGGCAATCTTAATCTATAAGCAACCGGTCCAATACGTTCAATAACTTCGTACGGTCCGATAAATCTCGGGCTCAACTTGCCTTTCTGACCGAATCGGAGTATCTTCTTCCACGGAGAAACTTTCAAGAATACCCGATCTCCGACCTGAAATTCAATGTCCTTGCGTTTTAAATCGGCATAGGACTTTTGACGATCCGAAGCTGCTTTCAAATTGCTTTTAATCACAACCACTTTCTGTTCAGTTTCTTTAATCCAATCAACCCCGTGTATCTTATTCTCACCGAGTTCAGTCCAATACAACGGTGTGCGGCATTTTCGACCATATAAGGCTTCATAAGGTGCCATTTTTTATGCTAGACTGAAAGCTATTATTGTAAGCAAACTCAATCAGGGGTAGGTATCGTTCCCACGTACCCTCGAACTCGAGAACGCAACACCTCAACATGTCCTCAAGTGTCAAGATATTTCGCTCAGACTGACCGTCTGTTTGCGGATGGAAGGCTGTACTAAAATGAAGTTTAGTACCTAATGCCTCTTGCAATTTCTTCCAGAATCGCGAGGTAAATCTTGGGTCTCTATCTGAAACAATGGAACTCGGTACACCGTGCAATCTTACAATCTGCGACACATACAATTCGGCGAGCTTATCAAGTGAATAGTCGGTGCGTACCGGCACAAAATGAGCTGACTTAGTCAATCTATCAACGATAACCCAAACGGCATCTTTCTTACTCGGTGTCATAGGGAGACCGGATACAAAATCCATAGTAATTCTATCCCATTTCCATTCGGGTATCATAATCGGCTGAAGTAATCCGGAGGGTACCTGATGCTCAGCTTTCACTTGTTGACAGATTAAGCACTTGGAGACGAACTCAGATATGTCCCGTTTCATGCCGGGCCACCAATAAAACTGCTTTAAATCGTTATACATTTTTGTGCTACCCGGGTGTATCGACATTCGGCCATTATGGGCCTCACTCAGAATCATCTGTATCAAATCTGAGTTCATTGGAACACACAATCGATTTTTATACTTCAAACAGTCATTTGCATCTATCTGGAAGTCCGATTCTGTATCGTTCTCACACTGAACCCGAATAGCTACTAACTTTTCGTCAACTTTCTGTGCCTCGCAAATTTGCTGAATAAACATCGGTCTTGTTTGTAGCTCGGCTATGATCGAACCATCCTCAGACATCGTCATCCGTGTGTTTAATGTACGCAGAGCAAATAATGATTTTCGACTCAACGCATCCGCCACCACATTAGCCTTCCCCGGATGGTAGTCAATCACTAATTCGTAGTCTTTCAGTTCTAACCATCGGCGTTGTCTCAAATTTAGATCTTTCTGAGTCATTAAATATTTCAGACTTTTGTGATCTGAATAAACATGACATTTTTCGCCGAATAAATAGTGACGCCAAATTTTTAATGCAAACACAATGGCTGCTAACTCCAGATCGTGAGTTGGATAATTCTTTTCATGTGGCTTCAATTGTCTTGAAGCGTAGGCTATGACCTTGCCTTCTTGCATTAGAACACAACCCAACCCACTTAAAGATGCATCACTAAAAATAGTAAATTCTTTACCCGATTCCGGCTGAGTCAATACTGGAGCCTCGGTTAAAAGGGCCTTCAACTGCTCGAAACTCTTCTGGCATTTTTCTGACCACTCATATTTGACATCCTTCTGCAGTAGTCTCGTCAAAGGTGCAGCTATCACGGAAAAACCTTTTACAAATCGTCTATAATATCCCGCAAGGCCTAGGAAGCTTCGAATTTCTGAAACATTCTTTGGTGGCTTCCATTCGAGTATGGCTGCTATTTTGTTTGGATCCACCCGAATTCCTGACACCGAAACCACGTGTCCCAAGAAGCTGACTTCGTTCAACCAAAACTCACACTTGCTGAATTTTGCATACAAACGATGATCTCTCAAGGTTTGTAGTACTACTCTCAAGTGCTCAACGTGTTCCGCTTCACTTTTGGAGTAGACCAATATCATCGATAAACACTACTACAAACCGATCCAAAACCGTCGGAAGACCCGGTTCATGAGATCCATAAAAACGGCAGGTGCATTGGTAAGCCCAAAAGGCATAACCAAAAACTCATAATGCCCGTACCTCGTTCGAAATGCCGTCTTTGGCACATCAGAATCTCTGACTCGTAATTGATAATAACCCGATCTCAAATCTATTTTCGAAAACACTGAAGCCCCCTTTAACTGATCAAATAAATCATCGATCCGAGGTAACGGGTATTTATTCTTTATGGTCACCTTATTTAGTTGCCGGTAGTCGATACACATTCGCATTGTCCCATCTTTCTTCTTCACAAATAAGACTGGTGCTCCCCACGGAGAAAAACTCGGTCGTGCGAAACCCCTCTCTGTCAATTCTTGCAACTGCGCTTTTAATTCTTTTAATTCAGTAGGCCCATTCGGTACGGAGCTATCGAAATTGGGGTCGCATCCGGCACTAATTCAATGCCGAACTCAATTTCTCGTACTGGGGGTAAGCCCGGTAGTTCTTCAGGAAACACATCGGTGTATTCACATACAACTGGTACCGATTTCATTAGTTTCTCGGACATTTTATTATCCAGCACATAAGCCAAATAGGCCTCACACCCTTTTCTCACATACTTTTGGGCTACCATTGAGGATATTACTGTAGACGACTCACTTGCATCACCGGACTTTATTCTGATTGTCTCACCGTTTAGGCATTTCAAATTAATAAGCTTTCTTTTGCAATCCACCACTGCCTCGTGTGAAGTTAACCAATCCATACCCAAGATTATATCAAATTCGTCGAAGGGCAACAACATCAAATCAGCTGGAAAGCAATAATCTCGAACCATCAACGGGCAACCCCTACACACTTTATTAACCACACATCTACCCAAAGGGTTGGACACACGAATTACGAACTCGGTAGACTCAACTAGCAGAGTCTTACCAAATTTCAAAGTTTCACACACATAAGAATGAGTCGAACCAGGATCAATTAGTGCAATCACAGTAGTATCAAAAAGAGTGAAAGTACCAGTAATGACGTCGGGGGAGGAAGCATCCTCTCTAGCTCGCGCAGCATATGCTCTCGCCGGAGCTCTAGCCTCAGATCGATCCGTAGTGTTCTTCGTTCCTTTCTGGCTACCACCTACATTGCCTGAATGTCTGGGTGGTCTACCTCGCATTGGCACGCTGCTCGGTGTAGTATTCTGAACGGCATTCTGCTCAGCTAATTTCGGACACTCTCGGATAAAATGACCCGACGATCCACACTTATAGCAAGTCCGATCATGAAATCTACAACTCCCTGAGTGCCATTTCCCACAGTGCTTGCATTCAACTCTAGTTTGTGGAATGTTACCAACACTGGCTATCGAGGTAGCTCGGGAGCTCATAGGAGGTCGATCCCGTCTAGGCGGATCTGTAGTGGTTCTCTGTCGGCTATAATCATCTCTGGGCTTCTTGCTCGTGGGATGGAAGACTTTGCCCGAAGACCTCTTCCGGATATCTCTGGCTTCGGTATCGGCCTTCCTTTTCTCCTTCCCGAGCTCTTCAGCTTTGCAAGCTCTCTCAACTAAAGTTACAAATTCTTGGATTTCTAGAACGCCAACAAACATCTTTATATCTTCATTCAGGCCGTCTTCGAATCTTTTACACATAATGGCTTCAGTAGAGACACACTCTAGCATAACGGCTGAGCCTGACAAATTTTCTTTCATACTCCGTTACAGTCATTCGTCCTTGTTTCAGCTCAAGGAACTCTTTTCGTTTTTGATCAATAAACCTTTGGCTAATATACTTCTTGCGGAATTCAGTTTGGAAGAAATCCCATGTCACTCTTTCTTTCGGAACCACTGATATTAGTGTGTTCCACCAGTGATATGCAGTGTCCCGTAGTAAGGATATAGTACATTTCAAGCATTCATCCGGAGTACAAGACAGCTCACCAAGTACCCGAATAGTGTTATCGAGCCACATTTCGGCTCTCTCAGCATCATCATCGTCATTGGCTTTAAATTCTTCGGCCCCATATTTTCGAATTTTGTCAACTGGGGGCCTACTAGATCTCATCGGATCTATCATCGGGGGCGCTAGAGGATCCGGAGTTGGATTATTCGGGGGTGGAGGTTGAGGCATATTCGGGTTATTCTGAATAAATTGGGCAAACCAATCATTCATCATCCGATAAAAGGCTTGCTTTGTCTCTCCTTCGTGGCTACCCGAAACAGGTCGAGAGTCTATCGGCGCTGATCCATGGGTACGGTCAGGCGCCACGCTCTCCACATCATCAGCCACGGCTCTTTCTGGTTCGGAATCCATTTACTATACAAACAAAATTTAGGTTGTCAGAAGCCACCACACTATCAACATATAACCACAGGCATGTATAGCTAGACTCACACTCGCCACGGTAGTCCTAGAATCGACTAAACCGTAAGCTCTGATACCAATCAAATGTAACACCCCGTACCCGGTACCGTCGCCGGAGTTGAGCAAGGGCATTACTAGACTCGACTATTAGTTCAAAACATGAAAGTCTTAAAGCTGTCAAACTGCGTTGTGCCGACTAATTCGGCTATAACTCGAGTTATAGAGTTCGAAATTCAGATCCGTAAATTTTCCTTGAAAGTAGACTCATATATCTATTTACCATAATTTTTCTAGAATTTTTCATGTGGCCAATTAGTACAGTTTATTCATCAAAGTTACCCTTATTACACTGCTGGACAGTTCGACCTGTCCCTATACAACTGCAATTATCTCATTGCACAATTTTCATATACTGTTCTAGTTTATACCAACGAAAAATAGACTCAATAAGGGTTCTACACATATATCCCATGCTTCCTAATTATTTTTGTACAATTTTGACAATTTTTCCAAAACAGAACAGTGACTCGCAAATGCATTCAGAGTAGGTCTCACTAAAACCGAATTATCTCATAATATAAAAATCTTTTGCTTACTCTATTTCTTCCATATAAAAATAGACACAATAAGGTTTAACTCCATGTCTCATTCACCTTTTAATTCAATATACCCTATTTTTGGTGATTTTTCTAACTCATATCACTGCTGTTACTGCAAGTTGTTTTGTCACAATTTATGAAGGACTAGCTTCTTATCAAACTTACCTACATTCCTAATTCAAGGATTCATTCCGCATGTATAATCATTTCCTTAACAAAATGATTAAACTTTGATTTAGAAAGCATATACTTGACCTTCAAAAACCAGCATACACATTAACAACATCACTACATACTTAATCAGAAATTTAGCCATATTCGCATGGCCATTCTTTTAGGGTTTACATGTGAATCGTAAAACTTTCTCAAACGATCCGAGCCTATCCTATACATGCCTTCGTTCAAAACCAATCCCAAAATGAAGGAGTACCCCAAAAAGATAGGTTGATAGTGTGAGCGACCTTCCAACGACCCTGATGAGCTTGTGGCTTGCCCCTAATCTATAAAACAGAGGAAACATCTCATACGGGTAAGCATACTAGCTTAGTAAGTCCCAATTCATTTAGAATTATAACATCTAATTATGTATGAAGATAAAGCAATCCACATATGGTATTCTACAATAACAACTAAGTAAATAGTTTACACAAAGTCAAGTTTAATAATTCAAGGACCCACTTTCATAGTAGTCATTCATGCAAATCAATTGTCCCATAGTAGCATGTTCGAAGGTCGACTTCCGACAAATTATATTCATCAATGACAACTTAGCACAAGTAATATCTAACATAACATACCTCACATACTTACCCGTACCACATTCTTGACAATTTAGTTCTAAATTGTCTTGACGAGGATTAGACTCCTCTTAGGAAATTCCATCACCGGCATCAAGCCTGCTAGGCGTAAAAGCCCGATAATTAACACCGGCACAAGGCCTGCTAGGCATAAGCCCGATAAATAACACCGGCACAAGGCCTGCTAGGCATAAGCCCGATAAATGTCACCGGCACGAGGCCTGCTAGGCTCGAAGCCCGAATATCAGAATATTATCACATGCTTTTCACATTCCACCATCACATATCGAATTATAACCGTTTATTACCATTGCAATAAATAAATTTGTAATCAACCTAATCCATCAATCATCACATTCGGCCAACTCATAGTTTTACACCAAGCTATTACCAACTTTATCATTCACTAGATGTGTGAATGATCTTTAGATAATAAGTAGCTCAAGAACTTACTCATTTACCTTGCATTAGCCAAAACAATTTCCATCATATTCTCAACATAAATCATCAACCAACATGTAGGTATACATTCGGCCATGATGCAATTTGCTACTAACCTTCATAAATTTTATTATAGTCAAGGTAACCATAATTTATTCTTTGACAAAATCTAACCAAAGGACTACCTCGGTTGTCGATAAGCCGTGCAAATCGGCTACTCGATAATCTTTGCTTTGCCTCGATCTTGATCTTTCTCTTTTTGTTCCCGATCTAATTTGATTCAATTTTAACCAATTAACTACACTTCTATTCAATTCAAGAGCAAAATCATAAAATACATATTTCGAGACATAACAATGTACATTCAATTTATTAGGGAACACTTTGGCGATAATTTCCTTGGTGTGTTTTAACTTACACTTACCTTCTTATCTAACCGTACCTTAACTTTATATAATTACACCTAGATAATCAAACATATTAGCTCAAATTCATTTTCTATTATGGCCGAATGTACTACTTCCATACCCTTGCATTTTTCTTCAATTTACAACCAAGAAACAAGCTAATAACCACATCTAATTCAAGCATTCAACTAATCCAATTTCCTATTGAACACCACAATAGAAATTTCAAGCCATTTAGGTTATTTCTACATGGCCGAATGGCCCTTAGGGGTTTAGGATTCTCTACCACTCTTCCATCCATCTAATTTACTCCTTACATTATTTTACTTCAATTACTCAAGTCTTATACTTAGTTCACCCAACAATTAACACATCATCTATAACAATTAATCTAGGGTCAACTTCATTTTATGTGGATGGCCGAACATCCAACACAAGAAGGGATTATTTCATGAATGTTCAACCCCATATTCGGCCAAATATGAAGGTATCTTCAAGCCAAAAATAGATAAAGCTTTCTTACAAGTTCAAGCTATTTCTTCTTATACTATCTAAGTTTATTTTTAGCTCAAATTTTAACCCCTTTCCCCCCCCCATGGCCGAACTTCATCATGCATGGCATCACAAAACTTCACTTATTTTTCCCCAATGCTTAAAGAAATCAACAAAATCTAGGGGTTGGCTATCAAGCTAAGATTCAACTCTTATCTTGATTCCCCCATGCATGGCCGAATCTCATCCTACCAACTTAACAAGTTTTGCTTGTTTTCCAAAGAGAAATAATCAAGAATCCAAGCCATGTCAAGATAAATTATCAAGGTGAAGTTCAACTCTTACCTATACTAACACATGCAAGGGCCGATTGAAGAAGATGAAAGTTCTTCTCTTCTCTTCAAGGTAGAATTCGGCTAGAAGGGAGGAAGGATGAGAGAATTTTTTTTTTTTGTTTTTCTTTTTGTTCTTTTATCAAAATTCATAGCATGCTTTTTCTAAAATCAAAATAGGCATAAATTAAAAGCATAAATTCCTAGCATGCTTGAATATAATAGTGCCTAAATGTCATAAAAAAAATAGAAAAAAAAGAGCATATATGCATGCTTGCCGTCCACCTTGTTCAATTGTGGGGAATTTGACATGCAAATTCCCATGTTTTATGGACAATTCAATTAGCTCCCTTTTCATTAATGCCCACTACATTAACCCTTCTTGCAATTTAAGCCTTCTTAGCAAATTAAACACTTAGATAGCTAAAATTTTCTACGAGATTTTTACACTCACTAGAAGCACACATAACAACACAAGGCATAATATTATAATATCTCACAGGCTCGGATTTGTGGTCCCGAAACCACCGTTCCAATTAGGGTCGAAATTGGTCTGTTACATTGGTAACATAGGTAAGGATAGTAGTATGTTTGGTCATTTTTGGGGTTTCTTTTCACAAAACTTTCTTCTCATTTTCTCTCCCTAAACCGAATGCAATTGGTGCATTGTGAGCATTCTTGTTTTCTTCTTTTGGTCATTGTTTTTGACCATTTGGCCTCAATTTTTGCCTAATCCCTCAAGCTCTTCCTCTCTAGTGCCGAAATCACCATAGCACTAAGGCCATTTTTCATCCCTTTCTTTTCTTCTCTTCTCTTCTCATTTACCTTGTCAAGGTCGAAATCTCCCTCTCCTTATTTCACCATTGTCGTAACCCCTAAAGCCTCATACTCTTTCTCTTCATTCTCTTGTTGAAGCCGAATCTCCCTATTGTCACCAAGCCAAATCGCATCAACTCTCAACCTTCTCTCTTCTTCTTTTCACGATTTATCAAAAACCGAAACACATTTTCTCTTTTCTACTTTTCTCCATGGCCGAATGTTGCTAGCATCATTTCCATCAAAATTGTTTTCTTAGCCGAACCATCTTCTCACATATTTTCTCTTCATAATCATTCTTTCAAGCCAATTGGTAAGAACCCTTTTCATTTCTTTATTTTCTAGCCGAATATGCATACTGTTTAGAGGGTCTTTTGATCGAAAATAGTACTGCTTATTCTTTCTTTAAACAATCCTATTCATCTTTATAGTGTCAAAGAAGGCCGAACTTGGGGTATTCATAATCTTCGTGACTCGTTAGAAAATTGAATTGAAGTGTTAAGGTAAGGATTTCTATATTACTTGTTATATCGTTTTAGATGGACTATTAATCGATTTCATTTTAAGGGACTCTATCGCTCGATCATTATTTTGTCCGTGAACGTAAGATTTTGGGGCAAACAAAATAGGTTCGAAAAGAGCGGTAAATAGTGTTTGGAAGAGGGGTGGTTCTGCTATACCCTCAAATTTCAAACGAAGGGCTGTGTCGGGAATCCGAGACTTTCCATCGGGTTGTGGACCCTTTGCCGGCGAAAATCGATTATTTGAAGTCGTACGTACCCCCGAGCCATTGTTTGTTCGTGGTTCTTCATCGGGTTATGAACCATCAATCGGAGAGAAATCGCATATAGTTGTTGTTCGAGATTCCGAGGGTAAGGATTTAGATTACTTATCATTTGTATAGTTTTATAAGTATTAGTGTTCTAATCAAGCGTGATAAATATTTAGGTATCGACGAGCGGGAAAGTATAGTTCTCACTGTTATCAGGTGTGTAGCCCTACACTAAATTTCCGATAGATTAATAGTATTAATGTAAGCATGTGTTAATAAGAAATATGTATGATAATGGTTGCGGGTACCATTCAGTGGTACATGATATTCAGGTACGTTAAACCCCTAATACTTCATTAATAATGCTATAAGCATGGATATGAAATGTGTATGATTCCGTTATGATTTTGGCGTATATGGCATGATATCGAAATAATATGTTTATTGCATGGGCATATGGGTGATATTGATAAAGGGGAAGTGTTCCGGTGGTTTTTACCACATTATCCGATGACTATGTCACATATGCTGTATTCGGTGACTTCTGTCACATATTATGTATCCGGTGACCTCGGTCACATATTATGATTCCGGTGACTTTGTCACAATTATTTGGTGGCCATGCCACAATTTATAAGGGCGATGTGCAGTTGACTGCAGCGACTGGCTTCGATGGTTTGTAGCGGATGGAGGGTCGATTTAATAATCCCCATGGTGTGATTGGCTGGTACAGGTGGTGTGTAGCGGATGGATGTTTAGGTGGGCTCGGGATTGCATTTCATTTTATATGTACATGTGATTATCTGATTTGCTATATTATGGGCTTATGGCTAAATGTGATTTAAATGGGCTTTATTGCTATGATCGATTGGGTTTTAGTGTACTGTTGCACATTGTGTCTGTTGACTCACCCCTCGTGGGATATCTTTTTCAGGTAACACTTAGTGTGATGGACCGGGTCAGCGAGAACTACGTGGTGGCCATTGCTCAACTCAGTATATGGGTTTTCTTTTAATTAAACTTACTATGTTTTCTTTTATTATTTCGGGATTTATTTTGGGTTATGTTTTTGTAATAAGGCCGCCATAAACTGTTTTATTTATACGTTTTAAATTTTTATTCTGCTACGCTCAACCTCAACTAAATAATTATATATTTTTGACGAACACCTTAAATTGTTTTGACACCTAAATACCTATGGTTTTCAACTTAATAATAAGTTTTAAATTCGTTTTTTCTTTTGATATATAAATTTTCTAAAAACATAAAGTTAACGATTTAATAAGAAACAAACTTAAATCACAACCCGGTTTTCAACAAGATCGTACTTCAAATCTATTCTCTTACCACAAAATCACATGTTTTCCAAAACGACAAAACGAGTTTTTCTCAAGAAGCATACCAGATCCGGTTGGGGCTTGTGGGCCGGGTTTGGGGTGTTTCACCAGGCCCAAATTTGGGGCATTACAGTCTTCATCGAGCGGGTTGTTACAATTCAGCATGTGTTGAATACCAGATTGGTGAAGCACTTGAGATTAAGAACTGAACTTAACACCCCAATCACTTTAAAACATCTTTACTTTGGAATTAAATTGAACTTGCACAAATTTTGGAAAAAACTTTACAACAGCGTCCAATTTATTCTTTAGTAAGTATATCCAAGTGTATCTATTGTATGCATTAATAAAGGTATCATAGTACAATAAACCTTCTAAGGACACATGTGCAGGACCCCATAAATCTAACACTGTCACACCCCAAATATGGCAGATTCGAGAAGAGGGCATGTAGTTGTGAAGTTATCTATTTGGCGTAATGTAGTCTGCCAATTTACAATCTTGTGGCAAATTAAAGTTTGGAGTAAAGTATCCGCCATTGATGTAATTAAAGATTTTATCTCAAGGTATTGTGCTATTTAAGAAAGAGTATGACAAGCGAAGAGTAAGCCTAATGAGAATTACCACCAAATGTATAGTACGCCTAGTTTGCTGAAGTATTGTGCTAATTGGGTTTTGTAATGTGATCTGGTTAGGAGCCAACTGAATTAACTGTTCAAATGACATTTGTACGAGATTCTCATTTATATTTCTCTTAAATTTTGTAGGTAATTTATTAGGACAAATTTTGGATACAATCAACACTTGTCAAGTTCCACCAATGGAACTCGGTATATATGATGAGAAGGGTTCGTCTGGAGGGTTTTCTTCCTTCAATACTACTCTCTGGTTCTTCTTCTTAAACTTATATGTTTTTTTCTTCTTTATTAAGCTAGAAGTATTAATTAATGGATGTTTCACCTTCTGGTAAATCTTATAGCTTTGCATGTTAAGTTTTTGAATGAATAAGGATATTAAGAAGCATATGAACAATGAGTTGTGAATAAGAGACCCTGCATGGGTGTTGTTTGTAATTAAGATATTAGCAATTTTTCTGTAAATGGGTTTTAATGGTGATTTAATGTTCTTTAAGCACTTGCTACTGTTGGTTTGAGAAGGATGTTCGAGTTTGGAACAAGCTACAATATAGGTAAATTTCAGGTGAGTCTATCTTAGCTCCTACAAGTGAACTATTCAAGTAGAGATAGATATGATGATAACATTTCAGATAACTGGTAAATGTGTATGTAACACCCCTCACCCGTATTCAACACCGGAATAGGGTTACGAGGTATTACCGATCAATTCACAACTCATATAGCATACATTTATGCAACAATAAGCATTTATTCTCATAAATCATTCAACACAATCACATTGTCCCTTATAAGGGCCAACAAGACCTTAAACATGATTTAAAAGTGGTTCGGGACTAAACCGATATCATACAAAAATTTTGGAAACTTAGAAACTTTTCATGTAAACAAGGGTAACACACCCGTGTGAACAGGCCGTGTGCCTCACACAGCTAGTAGACACGCCCATGTCTCAGGTCGTGTGAAAATAGGGCATACATACTGATTTGGGTCACACGACTGACCACACGCTCGTGTGTCTAACCCATGTACCCTTCGAAGTGGCCACACATGCCCGTGTGCCAGGCTGTGTGCTAGGCCGTGCCAAAACTATAGGGTATACTGACTTATGCAACACGGCCAAGTCATACACCCGTGTGCTAGGCCATGTGCCAATTAGGGGGTATACTGACTTGTACCACACAGCCAGTCACACACCCTTGTGTGAGACCGTGTGGAGCTTACTGACTTCAATACCAGGGGACAGACGGCCATATAACATGACCGTGTGTCGCACACGGTTGAGACACACGCTCGTGTCTCTGCCCGTGTGGACAAAAATAAGCCATTTACCAAGCCATTTTGCCACCCATTTTGCACATACCTACACAAGCACAAATGGTACCAATTCAAGGCACTAATATACATCCAAATAACATCAACCAAGGTTCAAATCATACCCTTTCTTTACCCTCAATATAATTTACAAATATGTTACAATTTATCATCTAATTTCATACTTAATTCACATATTCAATTCAATCAACTAAACCATTCCATATATACATTATCAATCATCAATTCTCAAGCACATAGCTTTTTAAATTACCTAATATAATTTAGAATTATAGGTTCAACTCCAACCACACAATATAGGTTAATTACAAAAATCAAAATAGAACCATCTACACATTTATAAACATCATCAATTTCATTATCATAAGCCAACTCAAATGGCTCAAAATACATGTTCGTCAAACATACCAAAATGACTCAAGCCTATACATGCCATATACCACATTTATACACAACTCAAAAGTACCAAGTAAATGGTTGGATAGTGTGACATGGTCTCTAACGATCCCCGAATCCGAGCTAGCTTTGAATTCACTGTACAAATTCATAACGAACTCATTCTTTCTCGCAACACTGTCGAATTCTTGATGTTTAGCACACTAAGTACCATTGCATAGCCGAAGCTATTATAATATCGCATACTAAGTGCCTTACATAGCTGAAGCTATCTCAGTCTCGCACACTAAGTGCCATATATAGCCGAAGCTATTCCTAATCGCACACTAAGTGCCATAAATAGCTGAAGCTATTTCAAATTACACACTAAGTGCTAAACATAGTCGATTTATCGTCAAACATGACCATAGTCTCATGTATACAATTTATGCAATATCAAAGCATTAAAAGCATAATTGTAACAATGTTTATCACGTACGAACTTACCTCGGATGCTAAAACGACGAATCGAGTCGTTTAGTCGATAACTTTAGTTTTCCCCCGATCTAGGTCTGAATTCCGCTTTTCTTGATCTATATAATATCAAATTCAGCTTATTCAATCACTACTTTATTCAATTTAATCCAAAATACACATTTGGGCACGTTTACACTTTTGTCCCTAAAGTTTCACATTTTTACAATTTAGTCCTTATTTCACAAAAATCACAAATTAATGAAATTCAAGACTAACCCATGCTAGCCAAATTATCATAATGCCCCTAGTAGCCCATAATTTGCATTTATTTCACATTTTAACCACTAACTTTACACTTTTCTCAATTTAATCCCTATTTTGCAATTTCACTAAAAATCATTTAACAAAACTTGTATAATTCATAAAAAATTTCATATTTCAACATCAAACATCCAAGAACACATATATACATCAATGGAAACTTTCACAAATGTTAACAGTTTTGAAATCGGAGGTACAGGCTAGCTAGATTGAGTTGCAACGATTACAAAAACATAGAAATCATAAAAAACGAGACAAAAACCATACCTTAATTAGCTATTGAACATGGCCAAATGAAAAACCTAAGAGAATGGTTTTCTTCTTCGCAAATTTGATTAAATATGATGATATTAAGTGATGGCTTTATTTTGTTTTATTTATCTTAACTTAGCTTACCAAATTACAATATTAACCTTTAATAAATAAACATATAAATCACTTAATGCTTGTTCATCTTTGTCCGCTCACAATTAAAATTGTCTAATTACAACATAAGGACCTTAAATTTAAGTTTCTATAGCTATTAGACACCTTTAAAAAGTAGAATGCAACTTTTACATTTTACGCGATTTAGTCCTTTTTACCGAATTAAGCAACCAATCGATAAAATTAGCTCACGAAATTTTCACACATATCAAATAACATTCTTTAAATACCAAAAATAATATTAAAATAATTTTCCATCATCGGATTTGTGGTTTTGAAACCACTATTCTGATTTAGCTAAAATCGGGTTATTATAGTGTATGTGTAACACCCCAAACCCGGCCCAAACACTACGATCGGATCTGGTATGTCACTAAGGAAATCTTATAAAACATGTCACACTTTGGAAAAATAATTATCAGGTTTAAACATTTGTACCGGAAAGTTTAATAATTTAAGATTTCATATAATATGTAAATTTTATAAAATGCCTTGGTGAATTAAAAAAAATATATTTGTCACATGCCTTAACTTAATTAAAGGAAAAACTTAAATGTCAAATAATAATAAAAGCCCAAGATAAAACCGGAGTAAAAATAAAGCTAGTGGCCCATGGCCTTATTACAATGAAATTAAGCTAGTGGCCCATGGCCTTATTACAGTGAAATTTAGAACCCACTAATTTAAGATGTTGAAAATAAATCTTCTAAGTAAAGTCTTCTGCTGGATTAAATTACTCTCTCGCATGGCCACCTTGCGCTCCTCTCCAGCCCGGTCCGATGCACTAGGTGCTACCTGAAAATGTTAAAATAATAGGTTGAGTCGCTAGACTCAGTCTACAACCCTCGTGCACCATTAGATTTGGGCCTTAACCCCACAGAACAGAGTAACAGATTATCATGCAATAGATATAATGTAAAGCCCAACCCAATCCTAGGTTTCCATCCGCTACACACCACCCTTACCTGCCAGTCACACCATTGGGGATTTCTACAATCAACCCACTCCGCTACACACCATCGATGGCAGGCATGCTGCAGTTAGCTGCTCATCGTCAAAACTGTGACATAGTCACCAGGTCATGGCATAAGCCACTACAACAGGTCACGACGTAAGCCACTACAACAGGTCATGGCATAAGCCACTACAACAAATCACTTCCCCTTTCGTAAAAACACCCAACCCCGTGCAAACACAGAAATCGGCATACTCATAAATCGTATCATTTTATTAGAAACATTTACTTAGAATGACAGAGGTCACTAACCTGGTGATTCGCTTCTACCCTCCTCGGGTTTTCAACGGCCATGCCGATATTTCGGCATTTTACAGAATATTACAGATTTATAAACATATTTTAACAAACAATCTAAATGGTATGGAAGTGTTACACACCTGATATTCGTGTAGTACTACACTCTTAGTCAATATCCTTGCTATCCGGATCTACTACCCTCAGTCTATAACTTGGCTCAAAAACCGGAAGAACACGAAGATTAGGCCTCCCCTACATTCAGCCAAGGGTTAGTATATACCTGAATTTACACGTTAAAATCAACAGATCTCCTTACCTTGAAATCCCGAAAGTAACACGATTCGAGTGTTACTGAACTCTGACTTAGAGATCTAAGCGATTGACTCCCCTTCAAATCTCGGAATGCCGCAAATAAGAGAAAAACTTAAGATTAGTTCCCTTATAGCCATTCGGCTAAAGTCCCTAAAAAGCCGGAAAGGATTGAAATCTTATGAATCAACACTTACCTTCAGTTTCCTTCGAGATTCGGCACAAGCAAACACCTTAGAGAGAATTCGGCTAACACAGGAGATGAGATCTAGGGATTTCGGCTTTTATGAAAATCTCAGAAAAGATGAACAGATGCGCTTTCGGCTTTTAGAAAATCTGAGTAGAGTGTTTTGGCTTTGGCTTAGAAAGAAAGTAAAAAGAAATCAAGAGAAGGCTTAAAGATTTCGGCTTGAACTGATGCGCTTTCGGCTTTTAGAAGATCTGAGTAGAGTGTTTCGGCTTTGGCTTAGAAAGAAAGTAAAAAGAAATCAAGAGAAGGCTTAGAGATTTCGACTAAAGTATTTGAAAGAGATGAGAAAGAGATTGTCAGAGAGTTCAGCCAATAAGGGAAAAAGAAAAGAAAGGAAGTTGAGAGGGAGAATGGAGTGGAGATCTCGGCAGAGAAAGAAAAAGATGATGTGAACTTAGCAGTAATTTTCAGCACACCTCTCTGCCTATACAAAACCGATTCCTCCCCTCTCCTGAGTTTGATTTTCGGCCAACACTAGCTTCCACAAGATAGCTCCTATTTTTTTTCCCTTATCTTGATCTATTAACTCCTCAAAAATAGCCCTAATTAGCACCAACTCCTCCCTTCTTTATCTGCTTATTATCCTCATAATTAAAACATTAAAATCTCCTAAATGATAGCCTTGTGTCGTCCCCCCCTTAGTTCCTCCTTAAGTGCCGAATTTGGCCCAGCAACATGGGCTCCAAGTGGCCGAGATTTGGGCCCCCTCCTTTTCTATTGACGCCAACTCCCTTTCCTCCTAGTGGCGCCATTTTCCTCTGGGCCACAAGCCCACTATGACAAATAAGCTACCAAAACTTTACTTTAAGCCCTAGAGTGTCTAAACAAAATTTTTAATCAAAGCCTCAGCCCATTCTTGAGCCCAATCTGGACCCCTAACCCTTCAATTAACAAATTGAACTTACAACACACAAAATGCACAGGCCCATTAAATCAGGATGTTACAGTATGCGAAGTATGGTAAAGATTCTGCATGTGTAAGGATAATATGTGTGAGGTATGTTTGCATAAGAAGTTAAATGGTAAGTATGCATGTGAAATCTAATATGTGAAAGTAAGAATTGGTCAAGTATGTGAATAAATCTAGGTAAGCAACTTCTAAGTAAAACATCCATTTATGATGCCTCTGGTAGGGAAATTATATTGCTACCTAGATTAACAGATCATGATAAGAAGGTATGTATAAGTCCATGCGAGAGAAACCCATGACACCTTTTTTGAAAGTCCACCAGGACAGTAAACACGTGATTCTGTGTGTTGCCCCATGACACTGTCTGTAAAAGTCCGTCGAGACAATAAAAACATGATTCTATGTGTTGCCTGTGTAACGGCCCAAAACTTAGGTATTTATTTTTGCATGTTTTAACATAAATACCTATCTGCTTTAGTGGCCAAGTGATTTGGGTGTGTTTGGGAGTGTCTGAGAAATCTTGGGTTCGAGCCTGGGCTTGTGTAAAATTTTGGTTTTTGGGGAATAAAACCCTTGCATTTGGTTAGTAAGCTTTTAAATAAATGTGGGTAAAGCATGACATAAAAAGCCTGCTGGTCTAGGGGGTAAGTGGCGTGTTCCATAGGCCAAAGGATTGAGGTTCGAATCTTGGTATTGGCAAGGGAATTGTTATTTTGCTGTTATGCTGTGGGAGGTGATGGAGGTTGACTGAAACACCAAAATTGTTGAGGTCAATTTGAATTGAATGGTTGAGGGAAGTGTGATCAAGTGGAGTGATTTGATGAGAGATTTGAGGAGGAAATCAAGGGATGAGGGAAGAGGTAGTGGTGTGCTGAATTTGGATTCTGGCACACTAGAATTCGGCTGTAGGGGGATTCTCAATTTCAGTTTGCTTGGTAAATGAGGTGCTCTCTGCCAAAATCTCCCTTTTCCCATTTCTTTTTCTTTTCGGTTTCGACATTGTTTCTCTCTTTAGCCGATTGTGGTAAGGGCATCTACACTTTCGTTAGTTGCACTTTTTGACAATCATTTTCTCCGTGGCCGAATATCTTTCTTCTCTTTTCTTCCCCCTTTTTCTTTTTCCCCTATGTTGTCCGAATAGGCGTTAGTTTTCTCTGCCAATTTCGTTTCTCTCTTTTCACCTAAACCGAACCTTCTCTTATCCCTCAAGTGTTGTGCTACCGAAACTAGTCCTCTTCATTGACTCCTTCATTTTTGGTAAGTAAGTATAGCACTTAAAGTTTCGGCTTTTAAGTTACTAAGTGATGTTGTGTTTAACTTTGTTTGACAGCAATAAATCGAAGGTGAAAGGCCGTGCTAGTGCCGAACCCATCCTCTATTCGATTCTCTCACTCTCTTTTCAGTAAGTTCTTTAAAGAATCATCTTTCCCTTTTTTTCTGCCTTATGTATTAACTGATAACAATCGTATGGCAGTTAAGGAAAGACTCTAGAAACTCCTAATCAATCATTGAAGTCTAAGATTCGTGGGGAATCACTGTGGTTCGATTGAAGGTAACGCTACTATATAAATGGATTGTCGATTTCAGGATTCTTGTTAACCATAAAGTAAGACTGATAGTGGTGTTCGATTGACCAAATGCAGGTTGGTGAGTACCTGAACGATTGTTCGTGAGGAATCGAAACCAGGTGTGTAACACTGTCAAATCGTAAACCGGTAAAAGTATGAAAATTGACGCTACACGAGCGTATGCTTGCTCGTGTGGTGAACCGAACGCATAAAATGTGGGCGTTAGACTACCGAGGCCACCAAGAGTGATTTCATGGTCTTAGGCTTTTTGGGCCGAAATGGACCGTGTGGGCCCAACGGGCTGTGGGCCCCACACATGTAAACCGCATAAACGTGTGGGGAATTTTGGGCCAAGCTGTGTAAATTACATAGCCGAGCCATTTTTTTGGGCTAAGTGGGCCTCACGAGCGCGTGGGCCCACATGGGCCCGTATTATGGGTCTTGGGCCTATTTGTACTATTTGACTGTTAAGGTTGCACGGGTCACCTGGTAAGTACACCTAGACCTCAAACTAATAAAATGACTATAATGCCCCTATGGTAAAATGACTGTTATGCCCCTATGTTATGTATGACCGTATATGAGCATGCCATGATATATATATGTATGTTGCATTCATGTGTGATATGTAGCATGGGATGGGGTTATTATGTTGGAGGAAGTGTACTGTACTGGCAGCTCTGCTGCAAATACTGTTTTGTGCTGCAACCGATGCTAATTTTTGGAGTGTAGGGATGGGTGGGTGATTTTATCCCCACATGGAGTGTTGGGCTGGACGGAGTGGAGTATAGAGGCTGGATAGGTAGGATTTCTGATTACATGCTTAAATTGTTACTGATACTATTATGGGTTAAGGCCAACACTGATACTGTTATGGGCTAAGGCCGACACTGATACTGTAATGAGCTAAGGCCCAATTGGACTGAACTGTTATTGACTTGGGCTTAGGCCCAGACTGTACTTGCCTAAAGGTATAATTGGTTGGTTATTTGCATGGGGTTACACACTGAGTTTTTGTAAACTCACTTCTCTGTTTATTTGTACAGGTAATCCCCAATTTTAGGCGGATCAGTGCTACGAGGGATTCGGAGGTGGCCACACAACCGCATTTATTTATTTATTTAAGTTTATTTCCTATGAATTTAATTGGGTTTTTGTTATGTAATAAGGCCTCTTTAATTTTTAACTTTTAATTTGGGGATTTTACTTATTTTAGTTTACATTTGATTAGTAGTAGAATGTGGTTTTCCAAAAGATAATTGGTTTCAAAACACCACATTTTCGTAATTTATAATAAAAGCTTCCGCATCAAACCTGGTTTTAAAATATAGTGACAAATTAATATGATCGACGTTCTACCAAAATCAGTTAAGATTTGATAGAACAAGACACCCTATATTTCTGTTACGATACATAAACGAGGTTTTATAATAAGCATGGATTTTTCTGAAGAATCAATATTTTCGAAAAATACTTCAATGTGATATCGCCAGATTCAGCCATAACGTCTGGGCCGAGTTTGGGGTGTTACAGCCTGTATGGCATGATCTGTTAAACCTTAGTTGTGTGTTCTTTGTTGCCTTATTGGCGATTTCTAAAACTTCTATGTGGTGTATTCGAGGATACCTATGTGGCAAAATCGGGTTATCCACCATGATGGTAAGATTTGGGTAAATTATGAGATTTCTTCGAAAGATAATTCTATAATAAGGATCTGATACGTTTGAAGTTAACTTGGTTTGGTTAGTCTTGTGATGAAATTGGATAAGCCTTAAGGGATGTTTCCTGAAAGTAAGTATGTATCTATATTTCTAAAGAGCCATAGTAGTTTGCCAGTATAAGATATGGGCGTATTCGTAGTTATAAAAGGTATAAGTGTTCGTTGGTCTAAATTCATTTACGCTATGTAGAGCCGAACTCTGAGCTCTCTAGTATCTACCATATCTAAATATTATCATGTCTCGTTCTATGGTTATTTGTAATTTGAGTAGTTTGTCAATTTGGGCATTCTTGTGTTATGTAACATAGACATTTGGAGTTCTTCTGAATGATCTGAAACGTTTCATAATTAGTATGAGTTTGTTTTGGGTTTGAATTAGTATATAATCTGACTGGTAGTCTGATAGTTATCAAACTCAATACGGGAATTCGCCAAATGTAAGATCAGTTAGTAAGTATCCGCTAAGGAATAGTATCTCTGAACAACCATTCTGGGGGAAAATGTTAAATTTTTGTTTGAAGAGGAAATCCATTGAAAGTCGGCTCTATATAGATATTCTTTTAAGAAGTACCTTCGTTGTTCTAAGAAAAAAGAATATATATATATCGTCTTGTAAGATCTAGAGTTAGCCAAGGTGTCAAGTGAGAGTTGATACATTAAGTATGGTAGTTGGCTTATAAGTATATATTTGATATTATGAATGTATCCACTAAAGACAGAGTGGTAATCCAAAATCTTGCACATGAGGAATTCAACTAGAAATGCTCCAAGGTATTATGTATTAAAAGTCACTAAGTTAGCATGAACTTAAAAATGTTGTTTAGGTTTCAGGTTATGTTGTGAGAGTGAGTACGCCATGAGGGACCTAGCCAGGAATGCGCTAAGAATACGACAAGTTTGGGTTATTATACATACAGAGGGCATCTTAAGAGTATGGTGTACAGTATACCACCCCTTAAAGATTCTATCTTTTAACGAACTTTGTATTGTAATATCTCATATTATTTTTAAGAGTATGTTATATTCTTGGATGTTTTATTTATTTATTTTGTTCAGAGAATATTTAGCAAAATAATAAGATGTATGTTGAAAAGGACCATGTGAAGATTGTTTAAAATTTATGCGAAGTGTTTGTATGGCGTAACATCCGATATCTCGACTCAGTGATTCGGGTTAGGTAGAAGGTGTTACAGACACAACCAACTCAAAAGGAAAAGAATACACAACTTCAAAAGCAGTAAAGGGAAGCTTGTGAGATTTTCCTAACTGACAAGTAGGACAACGAGTAGGAAACTTGGATGCTTGAAAAATAACATTACAACTTTGAAGCACTTGATGAAGAAATTTGCTACAAGGATGTTCCAACCGGTTATGCCACAAATAAGAAACAATAGTCGATGCTAACTAAGCATTATTCATTGAATGGGCACAGTTGGAAACTCTAGTGGAAGAAGTTGCACCGAGGCCTTGGTGTGGTGAAGAAGTGAACCCATATAACCCTTTATGGATGTGGCCCACTAGAAAAACAACCCCTTTTTGTAAGTCCATCAAAAAATAATGAAAGGGGTGAAATTCAAAAAACACACGGTTATCTTTGGCAAAATGAGCAATAGAGAGTAATTTTTTACAAATAAAGGGAACATGAAGCACATTCTTGATATGCAAAAGTTTGTTACCAGAAATGATAGAGGAGGAACCTACATGAGCAACCGGTACACATGTACCATTTCCCATAACCAATTGCCCAGTACCTATGTATTAAATAACTCCATTAAGAGTGGAAAGATCATTGTCACATAATCATGGCCCCTGAGTATGGATACCAAACTTGATCACCTGTACTAGTAGAAACCAAATTACATTTTGATTGATTAGGGCTTGTTTGAGGATGATTCCCTAGTTGAAACTTGACATTAACTAAGGGAGACTACCAATGCTGGTGAAGATCAGTCATTTGATTAGAAGAATGAGTCATGTGTCCTTGCGTCTAGTGACCACTATAATGACTAGAATTTTGATTACTGAACTAATGGTAATTGACATGCATTTGTCCTCCTTGGCCCAAATAAGACATATTGATAAAATTTTCATCAATTTTGTAGTAGTATTGTTAAGCAACAAGGCTAATCCTACCACATAGTTGACATTAAGTCGACCATGAGAAAATCGATCTCTTATACTCCTGCCTTGATAGTAGTTTCTTTCACCTTGATTCTGATTCATGTACCTTTGGTTGTAAATCCTATCAGAACCATTGTGTGACTCAGTGCTCTTGAATTGGTCTTTTTTACCAGACTTCTACTGAACCATATTAGCTTGTAATGGTATAGAGGCTACAAACTCAAGTTGCCTCGACTCACAGTTTGTGAGCATTTCAACAAGATGCTCAAGACAAACAGAAGTTATAACAGCCCGATTTAGACCTTAGTTAGAACAGTGGTTTTGGATTCACAAATCCAAGGTCAGAAAAATAATTTAATATGATTTTTTATGTTTATGGCATGTGATAAGGTATGTGTGAAAGTTCTGTGTGAAAATTTTATCGTTTGTGTGCCGATTTGTGAAAAGGGGCTTAATCGCATAACATGCAAAAGTAGCCTTCTAATTAGTTATGCCGAATTGACATAGCTTATTAATGTGAGGTCCTTATGTTGTGAATGGACCATTGGTTTAATGAATGGACATAGTTGGACATGAGTTAGTGGATTTTAAATGAAATCATTAAGGTTAAATATGGTATTTGATAATTAAAGTTAATATTAATGAAACAAAAACATTTTGATGGCCATTATCATCTTCTTGGCACCAAATATTGAAGGAAAAAGAAAGAAATTTATCTAGTTAGGGTTCGGCACTCATTTTGCTCAATCAAGGTATGTTTTGAGCTCGATTTTTAATGATTTTTATGTTTTTTGTGATTGTTGCTTAACATTCTATCAAGCCTATGCCTCAATTTTAGAATTTGATGATAATTTTGAGTTATGTCATTGTTGATTTTGTGAGCTTTGTGATGTTTGATGATGAAAACTAAGTGTTTGATGATTGATATACATATTTTCTAAAGTGATTTTGAGTAAAAATGCATTTTTGGGATTTAATTGAGAAATGTGAAAACTTTGTGTTGAAATGTGAAATAAATGTGAAATATGGGCAGCTAGGGGCACTATGATAATTCGGCTAAGCATGGATTAAATTGGATTTTGTGAATTTGATGTATTTGTGAAATAAGGACTAAAATGCTAAAGTGTGAAATTATAAGGGTTAAAGTGCAAAATGCCCTAATTGTGTGTTGTGAATTGAATTGAGTAAAGATGAGATTGAATGAGTTGAATTTGATATTATATAGATCAAGAAAAGAGAAATTCGAACTTAGATCGAGGCAAGAACAAAGTGCTCGATTAATCGACTAGTATCGTTGTTTCTACGTCCGAGGTAAGTTCGTGTATAATACGTATTATTTAAACAATGTTCATATGTGATGAAATGAATGGTAATGTGATTGTGGAGTTTGGTAATGTGAAATGTGAGTTCGAAGATATGTGGCACTAAGTGTGCGTAAATAGAATCGTTACAGTGATGAATGACACTAAGTGTGCGAGATAAAGAAAGCATCGGCTATATTATTTGGCACTACGCGTGCGATACCGAGACAAATTCAATTTAATGTGATAGCACTAAGTGTGCAATATTATTAGAGCTTCGGCTAATTAATTGGAACTAAGTGTGTGAGTTCATCGAACATTTAAAAAGGATCGAATGAATTATGGTATCGAGCATTGAAGTGGTAAATGTGATAGATAAATACGTGATGAGACTTGTATGTACATAACCTATGTGGTTGATGATATTGTGTATGAGATAGATGGAAGATTATGTGAATGAATGATGAAAATAGTTGGATTGAGTAGCATTATAAATGATTGTATATGAACCTAAAGATATGGTATGAAAATGAGTAATAGCCATGGATGAGATTGAGTAGTGATGTGAATTGAACTAAGTGTTAGTTAATTTTGCATATTGAATTTGAATTGTTGAGTTAATTGTGTTATATTACGAACTTGCTAAGCTTTCAAAGCTTACTCTGTGTGTTTTTCCTATGTTTATAGATTCTCGGAGATTTGCTCGGGTTGGAAGTCAGCGGAGATCGCATCACACTATCTAGCTAATGATTTCAGTATTTATAACCTTTATGACTTGGTTATGTGGCATGTATAGGCTATGGTATTTGATATTATGGTTGGAAATTTATTTGGTCATTTGAGATGGTTGATTATGAATGTGGTAGTGGAATTTGGTATGTTTTGATGTGCTCATGAATGGCTAAAAGAAATGGTCAAATTTGGTAAGTTTCATGGCTGCCTTTGGGACATGAATTGACGCTTGTTTGATGCTTGTAGGTATGACCAAATTTTGGGTGGCAAAATGGCCTTGCAAATGGCCTATATTTGCCCACATGGTTAAGCACACAGGCGTGTGTCTCGACCGTGTTTCTCAAGGTTGCAATTTGAAGCAAGTCAGGTTGCCATATAGGCAAGAAACACGGGCGTGTGCCAAACCGTGTGACCCAAGTCAGTGTTGCATACGGGCTAAGACATGTTCCAAGGCACGGTCGTGTGAGGCACATGGCCTAGCCACACAGGCGTGTGCCCTTTTTTGAAAGAAAAATTTTCTAAGTTCCACAAAGTTTCCGTATGAGATCGGTTTAGTCCCGATCCTTCTCTAAAGCATGTTTAAGGTCTCGTAGACCTTTTAAAGGGGCTATATGAGTATGATTTATTATGAAATGATGTTGTATGATTAATGTTGTGAAATGAGCGTAAAATGTTCCGATATGTCCGGTAATGCCTCTTAATCCTAGTCCGGTGACGGATACGTGTTAGGGGTGTTATAGAATTGGCTGAAGCCACTACTCTAACAAATTCATATACAATAGGAAGTTCCGCAAGAATAATATTGAGTTGTTCTTGATCAATCACAAGACTCCCTGCTACAAACAAGACATCACACATGCTTTTTATTTTGTGCAAATACTCTTTTATGAACAATTGGCCTTTTTTTTCTGAAAGTAGAGCATGCGCTTTAGACTTGAGATTCTAACACTGGATTGAGTAGCATATCGGTTCTCAATAATGGACCAGACTTCAAAACTAGTGTTGGCACTAGTGGGATTAACTAGAAGATCATCACATGCCATAGACAATAACCAAGATGCTAGTAGTTTATCATGTTGTTTATGCAATGAGAATTCTAGTTTATCTACTAACCTTCCATCTCCACCAGCTAGGAATTAAGAAACATTCATAGATCCTAGAATATAATCTTGAACACGATAACCTTCAAGAATGAGCATAATTTGATGCTTCCAAAGAATAAAATTGTTCTCATTAAGCTTGGCAGTGTTATGTTTAGGAAATTGTTGTATCTTTTTTACAACTCCAGTTCTAACAGTCCCTGGTTCAGCTCTGTTTGAGGATGGTTGATGTTGAATCCCTTCATTTTCAGAAGTCACTTCTAGAGCCATGACAACAACTCTTGATCACATAGAATCCTTTTTGAACCCAGAACAAAAAAACATATCACACATCCAAGAAAAGCACTAGCTCAAATACCATGTTTAGATATGCAACAAACATAAAAAAGAAGAAAATGAGTTTACTTTTTTATAGCTTTAGCTCTAATAATCCCAATAGGACCGAGCTATGTATTTATACAATGAATAGGTTAATGAATCGGTCAAGAAATCAACTAATAACAACCTAACAAAATCTTGACTAACTTACTAACTGAAAGAATAACATAATACAATTGACTTAACTACATAATACAATTGACTTAACTAACTTTAACTACTAACAACTAACTACTAACTAAACTTCCGGTCTTGAACTTTGAAACACTTTAAGCAGCAATACTGGACTACCTTCACACCTCAATAGGAGGTGGTTAAGTAAAGGAATTTTTACTATCTTTAATACTCATAAAATATTGGTAAAGGAATATTGGGATCAAAAAGAAGATTTGTGGTCCGAGGTCTAGTAGTATAAAGGGTTGCAATGTGTTCACAATTCTTGTGGGTACTTGTGAAAGGTAGGTTCTTAACAAATGTTGAAAGGCATTACAGGGGTATGACTTAAAATGACTTCTGTTAGATTTGTGGGAGTAGTACTAAGACAATATGGCATGTAGTGTGAGATTTTTCTTTAGCATGACAAGATGGAATATCATTGTCCTCAGTTCTGTAAAAAGCATGCTTTATTTTACTTTGTTAAGGGAACGACTGTCTGTAAATCTGAATAATAATATTAGTCTTAAATGTGTCAACTATGATCGGAATACCATGTTTGGTCATATGCACTAACAATATGTTTAATTATCTTTTGAAACGAGTTCAAATTGGTGGAGAGCATATTTACAAATTGTGAATCATGGGTGTGATGCGTAAGGACTACTGTTGATGTCACTAGTATACAACATCGATAGCTATGGAATTGAATGGAAGATGCCTACAATGGGGTGGATTGAAGTTAATATTGATGATTATATGGATCAGTCTAATGGCCTTACCTATGCTACTGGTTTGGAACATGATAACAGAGGGAGGTGGATTGATGGGTTTCATTGGTTCATGCTCAATCCTAGAAGTTGAATTATGAGGTGTATTTGATGGGTTAAGAATTGCTTCGCTATTAGGATATAAAAAAAGGTTTTTTTGGAATGTGACAATAAAGTGATTATGATGATTTTTAATGACTTATGAACTGAAGGAATGGAAATGAGCTTAGTTAGAAGCATTCGAGCGATTATGATGATTCTTAATGCTTTTGAGAGGCAAATCTTGTTGATGACCACTTGGTGAAGTTGTGATTCCATTTGTAAACTAGTTTTTTATTTATTAGCTCACCACTAGCATCTTTGGGAAGATTGCTAAACCAAAATGTTGCTAGACGTAGCATTGAAAGGTGACTCTTAATTTAATTTGGGGCTACTTTGCTACAACTTTCTATAGTTCATTTTAAAAATAAAATTTAATTAAAATATAAATTAATAATTAAAAATCATAAATTAAGAAAAATAAAAATATATATTTATTAAAAAAACCAATGAAAATGAACTAAAATATAAAACTCCATAAATGTCTAATTTATTTTATAAAAATACAAAATATTAGAAAAATAGATTTTATTCATTTATAATTTTTTTCCTTTGATATAATTACTAAAATATTCATAACCTCAAATTTTTTAACTTTAAATTGAAAAATGTTACATACTTAAATGTATTTAAACTCATGATTTAATATTACTTTAGCAATAATAATTGAATTAATACTTAATTGATAATTTTTTATTTTTATTAATTGAAGTAAATTATCTAATTTTTGTTTTACTTAAGTAATTAAATTGTTTGACTAACCAATTTTAGATTTAGGGTGAAATTGAATGGGCAGTAGAATATATTGCGGTACGTTTAACTTATTTTTTATCTCACGTTACAATATTATTATAATATCTAATTTTATCGTTATTATTATTTTTATGTTAACCGCAACGGATTGAATTGTTGGTCGGATTTTTACAATGATGGCATAGCCAAGAGTGAAGGTAGGTTTGGTAATTAGCGTGGAAACTGAAGGGCATTTGATGAAGAGGAAAGGACAGGGGGGTTGATATATAAGAAGACAGCTGGAGCTAAAACAGATGTAAACGTGTCAAATGAGGAATGGAATGACGTAAGCCGACTTGTAATTTGCCTGTTCGGCTATTGCCTGTCCTATGGACGGAAATAAGGATCTTTTACTTGGAAGCTTTCAAATAAAGTTTATTAATTGGCAAATAAGAATCCTTTACGTACTAGAAATTCGCATATCAACATGGAAACTACCTGCTTACATCATAAGTATCAGTTTAAAAATAAAATAAATAAAATAGTACGATTTGAAATTAATAATAATATATATAAAACATGTATTTTAATTATTGTAACTAAAAATTTAGTTTAAATTGTTACAGAAAAATGAAAATATCAAAATAAAGTTTTTTTTAAATGTTAAAGAAAAGATTTTATAAATATTGATAATATAGGTTTCAATATTAACATTTGCAACTTCTTTATTGTTTTTTAAATAAGGAAAAGACACAAGTACTAACGTAATAATATAAATTTTTTAGAATATATAAGGTTATTTTAGTAATTTCCTTGATCATGACACCAACTAGTCACACGCTTAAATAATTGTATAAATAAATATATAATATATGAGGATTAAAATTTTATTCAGATAGTCGTTCATACTTTGATAGTTTTGGTAAAGATTGAGGTGATGATAAACTTGTTTATAAGCTATAATATTCGTCCATGTCTAAAGGTTCACACAAAATATGGGACGGTTTGGACAAAACTATTAAGGTTGAAAAATAGGTTGTCAAAAAAAATTAAGCTCATTTAAAATATAAAGTTAGACTTAGGCTTCAACAATTAAAGCTCAAGTTCAACCTGATTCATTTTATTTTTATGTAATATATTTTTATTTTATTTTGATATACTATGCAATTTAACTATGTAAACAATAAAAAAATGTTAAGTTATCTAAATTTAAAATTTTAATAAAAGAAAAATCATCTAAAATATTACATTAAAAACAATATATACTTTTAAAAGAATTATTGTAGGTCAACCTAAAACGAGCTTGAGTTAGCTATTTACAAATATGATGGGCTTGTACAAAATTTTAGGCTAATATTTCAAATTGGGTCGAACTTAGGCAACATAAAGTGTACTAATATCATACATAGGCCAAGTTTGAACCCGACTTGGCCTAATCCATTATTAGCTCTGTCACACCCAGATTTTTTAAGGACTTGAATTTAGGAGAGCTTTGGGACTTAATTGAGCTAAGTAGAGAGTTGGTCGACTCTACTAGGAATTTTGGAAAATTATGTGACTGACAAATAAATAGTTAAGTTTCTTTTCTGGTTTGGTTAGGATGGAACTGTCTAGTTCCAAAGTGGGAGACCTAGTAATTACTGGTGATAGGCTAAAAGAGATTGGGAGATCGTGTATAGGAGTTATATATATGTGTGTGAGAATGGACACACTTTCAAAAATGAATTCTTCTCAATTCTGTCTACAAAATTTTTCCTTTCACTTGTATTGCCTTCTTCAGTTGTTCCGAAGAAAAGGAGAACTTAGGAGGACTCTGCATGGAGCAACAATAGTGAGACTTGAGGTTTGGAAGTAATGAAATTGAGAAACGGGTAAGCTTTTCTTATTTTTCTGTACTTGAGGATTAGGGGAAGGGTGAGAGTAAGGATCTTCTATTAAGTTTCTATAAAGTGGATTTTGGATTTAAGGTTTATATGGCTTCGGTTTAACTGATATATGTTTGTCGTGCTTAGCTGTCAAGACGATAGAGGCTTTGGCATTGGGACAAGCTAAGCTAACAAGAAGGAAGGATTTAAGGAAAGTTTCTGCACCTTATGTTGGGTGGTTGATGAGATTGAGCTGTTGAATGATTTGTGTTGTGACTATCCTAGGTTGTTTGAATCTGTTGTTGTGTGTAAAAAAATGGTGATTGAGCATGTTGTGAATGCATAAGCTTGTACAACTGTGTGAATATTATAAGAATGACCATTGAATGTTAAACAAATATTACATGATGTTAAATATGTGGCGTAATTTGTGTTATGTATCAAGTACCTTGATTGCATAAAATGTATGAGTATTTTGCATGCGGAGCATGGATCTATTAACCTTGAGGGGGTAGATGAAAATAGGATTAATTGGTGTATTGGAGGAATGGGCGGACTGAAATGGGGATCTAAGGGAGTTTGAGCAAGAATGTGAAACGGTATTGACTGGCTCGCTAGAACAACACCATGACGACAGTCTATCCACTCTATGGAGCGACATTGCGATGACTGTTATCGAATAACTTATTAGAGTGACACCGTGATAACGGTCTATTGACTCTATGGAGTGACTACGTGATGGTGGTTTATAAGTCCTACACGGCAACACCTCGAAAAAGGTTTGGTGTGTAATATCATAGCTAGGTTATGGCAACATATGGAGTCCGCTAAGATAGAAAACATGGGTTTATTTGTAAGACCATAGCTAGGCTATGGCAACATGTGGAGTTCGCCAGGACAATAAACATGGGTTAAAGTTGTAAGATCATAGCTAGGCTATGACAACAAATAAAGTTCGCTAGAATGGAAAACTGGGAAACTAACAAAGCATGAAAAAAGAAAATCACTCTATGACTCGCACGCGAGTAGCGCAATTGGATGAACGTGATGCGTCTGAGAACATGCGTAAATGAGATAGCAAAAGAATCCACCAAACTACGAAGAATATAATAGCTAGTAGAAGTGTTTGGAAAAGTGGGTAGTGTCACATCCCAGAAATGGGGTTGGAAGAATCAAGGGTTGCTGGTTGGGTCAGTGGGTCAGTTGGACTTTTAAGTTTATCTTTGCGTCTTAGGGACAAAATGAGCCTACTGGTTCAGTGGTAAAGTGTTAGCTTACCCTTTGATATTGTGTTCGAACCTCTGCGTGAGCAAAGAAGAATAATTTTTGCTAATTCCCATCACTGTTGAGTTAGTAGAAATTTGATTGGTTAGGATTTTGGTTTTATAGTATTTTATGTTATTTTATTTTTAATTTTTGAAAATTATAATCCCTAAAATTCCTTTTAGAACCGTTCCCCTTTCTCCCACTTTTATTTTTGTTTTTCTCCCTTTTTCCTCAATTTTCTTTCTTTTCTATTATTATCGGTGCACCCTAAAATCCTAGCAATTTTGCATTATTTTTTCTTTGTGTTCTCACCATGGTCGCTTGACGCTTCTCAAGAGCTTCGTCAATTCTTTTGCTTCTTTGCTTAATTAGGATCTGAAGTAGGAAAACTGTAAGTATTGTTGTTGAGTTTTTATCCGCCTGTTTCAATTCTTTTTATTCAGTTATGATCGATTGTTTCTCAAAGAGTGTGGTGTATTTGTGTAATCGAGTTTCAAATCGATTTTGTGGAGGTGATTTGGTCAATTCTTAGTACTTTAGAAGCGCATTTCAGCTTTGTTTCTTGAACACTTGTAATCAGTGGGTGTATTTGTTGTTAATTCTGTGTTTTGCAGCAAGTTTGGGTGTGGTTTTTGGACCACACGGGCGTGTGCCGCACACCGGCGGTTCACACGGTCATGTGTCGCTTAAAAAATTATGTTGATTTTCTGGTCACACGGCTTAGGGTGAGTCACACAGGCTGACACACAACCATGTGACCTCTGTTGGGAATTTTTTCAATTGTACAAGGTTTGGGAAGTTTTCATACGACCTGAGACACGGTTGTGTCTCCCCTACTCCTTAATTGTGAAATTTGTCACACGGGCACAAAGAGTTACACGATTTGCCCACACGACTGTGTACCTCATCCACACGGCCATGTACCCCTGTCACACAGTCTGAACCCCCCACACGGCCGTGTGGTCCTATTTTTGTAGTTTTTCCACTTTTTCCAAATTGATTCGTTTTAGTCCCTGAGTGATTCCTTGCATGTTTAAGCCTCTGTAGGAGTGATAGGGACACAATTACTAATTTTTTGAATGACTGTGAAGAGTGCATTGCTATTGGACATTTATATATAAATACATGTGTTTTAATTTTGTTATATAAGATTGTCTGGATGCATGTATGTTATTGATTCAGCTAATTTTTTTCAATTATGAGTATGTTGTGGGATATTGAAAACTGAATATGAGCATGTCTAATTCGGCATATTTGTATGTATAAAGTGATTTGCATATGCATTGTGGTTGGGATTTGGTTATGAAAAGAAGGAAGTTTAATTTGACAGTTTAACTGCATTGATTTAATTTGGCGGTAAATCCGTAACAATGTTGGCAGCTTGATTGCATAACATTCGAGTGGCGAACGACCACTTCATAGTGTGTATCGGCTGGGTGGGTCCACCATAACCCAAATTTGGTGTATAGTGGATGGAAGGGACTAGTGTACCCTATTTGGTATGTGTAACGGTTGGATAGGTGGGATTTTGAGCTAAATTACATTTGAGCATAAATTGCATAATTGATTAGTGTTAACATATTGTGATACTCTACTCTGATGTGATTTTTTAGTATGATTAGAATTTGGCTATTGTATGTTTGATCAACTGTTTGTTACTGCATTGCTTACTTTTGTTTTTTTCCTAACACTGAGCTTCGTAGCTCACACCCGTAGTTTGACATTTTCAGTTAATCTGCCTGGTTAGGTCTTAGACTTAGCAAATCAGAGGTCTTAGAGTTTCTTATTTTGGTTTGACTTTAAATTTTTTTTTCATAAGATATAACCATTTATGTTCAATTGGATTTGTAAACAAATTTTAAGTGTATTGTGGTATGGGTTTCTAGTTTTGAGTTAGTTTAGTGTTTTCGTGCATGGACATTAGTCACCTGAACTCTTTCTTTTCTTTAATAATCGATCAAGTTTAAGTGTTAGTTTATGGATTTTCAATCAAAGTAAAACGTCATATGTTTCCACTGCAATACCGGTTTTGAAACTTCAGTTTGTAAATTGCTAAATTTGATTTGATCATAAAGTTAATGAGGTAGTTGTTAATTTGGCTTTAATTTAATCTTAGCAATAAATAAACTAATGTTTGCAAAACCTAAGTAAAGGCTACTGCCAAATTTTGTTAAGCATGAGCAAAAATGGTTTTCGAAAATTTTAGGATGTCTAAAAAATATTTTGTTCTAGGCCATTTCGGTGGCCAATGTGACATTTAGAAACTGGTCAAAACTTCTAGGTCGAGTTTTGGGGTGTTAAATGTAAGCCTATTAATAAGGGAACCCACTAAATTGTAGCAAAAAGAGGAATTTGGTATATGTGGTCTTGACAAAGCAGAGGTAATAGAAGGAATACCCTCTTTAGGGTATGGGGTAGCCGTCATTATTAGTTCACCAACGATTGGCGAGTAACCTAACATTGGACTCAATAAGTAAGTTACTGAAGCAAATTTTATGCTAATCGATTTGTTCAATAAGTTCACCAGAGATCTTCAAAGAAAGAGGATGTTAGGATAAAACTTGTTAGTGCGGAAAAGTCCACGGGGACCTTCAATCAAGGAAGTCCATGAAGGACTAGTTTGAGCGGAAAATCCGTCGAGAACTATTGGAAGAAACGAAAGTCTAGTAGGACTATATAACACATGGAAGACTATATGGGACTACCAAAGGTGGAGACCGCCAGGGACACTTGGGCAGGGGATAGTCCGCTGGAAACTATCCATTTATTTGGAGTATTTTAAAAAGATTTGGCTTAGGTAAGAATGCATTATAGGGTTACATTGCGGGTACGAGTCTGCTCGGAAAAAGGGGGAGCGTTGATTTATTCAGCTAAGTATCTTATTCAAGTCCACGAATAAGGATGATAGAAAAAGACCTTATCCGAAAAAGGGGATCAAGCATAGGTTAAGTTAAAAAGTAGATTACAACCGAAATAGTACGGCAAATTTGTATGGAGATCAGAGTGGATCAAAAGGATTCTCAACTATGGCGAGGTCTTGATTAAAATGCCAATAGGTTTTGCCAAATCTGTGGTGGCAAATACGGATAATCAGTAACGAGGAATATCCCAACGGGCTTAAGGAAAGTTTGGAATAACGATAAATAGGGTCAAGACCCATAAGGAAGTAAGGTTTTTAGAATACAGATATGGCGGGTGGTAACATTCACTGACAGTTAGCTTGGAAATAACAAGACATTTGCTACGCCAGTGAAATTTATGAATTCTCCTATGATCTTTAGGGAGTTTTACAATTGTGCATAAAGTCCTGTTTTCCCTTAATTTTAAGAATTCTTCTATGATTACCAATACACATGATCTCACTAAGTTCTTTCGAGCTTATAAAATCTTCATTGCATGTATGCAGGGTAGGTGATGACTCGACGAATCAAAAGGAGGGACCAAGCCAGACGCTGTCAGAGATTAGTGATACGCGAAGTAGCTGTTCATGTATATAGAGGGGCATCCCTAAAGGCCACGCCTTAGGGTTTAAGTTGATTACATTTGTATCCGAGACTTAATTTAAAATTTGTCAATAGTTTTCGAAATCAAAGTTGTAAGAATTTATGACCAGTTCTGCACAAGAACTAATGGTACTTAGATTTTGAAATTTAAGTTGTTTAATTATGTAATTAAATTAGAATCAGAAATATTGTTAAGTTATTTAGGTTAGTGTATCATCCGATTCCTACACTTAGCAATTCGGTCGAGTATAGGGTATTACAAGCTCTAGGTTATAAATATTTGATGTTTTAAGTTTGATTCTCGTATTGTATAAATCATGTGTGGATTGTCTCTATATTTCTTCCGACTTAAATTTCACCATGTGTAGGTCCTTTTCATAACTATTTTCGTTGAGTCCAAATATATTTCAATAATAATTTAAAATTACTCTACAATACTTAATTTTAATTATAGTTTATTCAAATAACTATTTTATTTCAAACAATTCTAAACTAGCCTCGGGAACTTCAATTTTAAATGTAACGTAAGTTAGATAACACATGTACAACTATAACATCCATAATTATCTTTTAAATTCATTTCTCAAAAAATTATAAATTTGATATATTCATGCTTTTTCTATTTATATGAGATAATATATCTCATAGTAAAACTCAACTAATTTATTATTCAAATTTTCAAATTCAGCATACAACGCAAAAATTAATAGAAAATACCAATTTCAAAACTTATTTAGTAAAGTAGGTAGTTTTCCCCTAAATTTAAGAAAATAAGTTGATTTTAGAGAAAGAACCATCTCGTCCAATGGTAAGCAACGGTAAAAAAATCCAACAGCTAATTTCGAATGATTTTTTTTTTCAAATGTTAGTTTATTTGCTATATAAACTCAACTAATTCTCTTTCTTTTGCATTCAAATCCTATTTTCTCAAATCTCTCAACTATTTAGTTCTCAAATTTTCATTCAATTTCTCTCAAATCCTAGTTGTCTTAGTTTTATATTTAGTAATTTGTCTAATTTTATTTGATTTTTATAATTTATAAAAATGTCAATGTTGCTTAATCGTTTGGATGAGAAACACATTTTTAATGTCCAATTGCAAATGGTAAGAAAATATTATTAAAATTTTTAATTTTAATTAAGTTAATTATTAAGTTGTTAATATTAATTATATTTTTTTATGTTTATATAATCAAACCAAAGATCGTATTATAAAAACGTATATACACAATTCAAGTGCGAGAGCACCGCGTGGTATTGAACAACACTTGTAAGGGGCATGCTTTCAGCCCCTGACTGCCACCTCAACAAAAAACACTTCCTGTAAGATGTATTTTTTTTTTCTATTCAAAATTTATCTATTTCCCTAAATTTGAAAATAAAATTCTAAATTCCTAATTATATTTTAAAAACGGCCTATTTTTTAAATTTACCCAGCGTACAACTAACTCATCCAAAATAAGGGTACAAAAAACAATTAAAACTATATCATACTATGTAACTTGATTTGGATTTAGATAAATGGGCTTTTACGCAAAGTCCAAGCTTTGGGGAGAAACAAGGTGTTTAAGTGTTGAGTGCAATGACCACTACCCCCAACTGGTCATGCTTAATCCCTTTAGCGCAGAATTAAGCCCTTTTTTAAGGGATAATATGTAGGGTAATTATTTTAAAGTTAATATACTATTTGGTACATATGTATTTAATTTGAATATTTAATTTGGTATTTGAGTTTTTTTGTTTCAACTCAGTATGTGAGTTTGGTTTGAATGTTCACTTTGGTATTTGAATTTTTTTTTAAATTGATACTTGAGTTTTTTCTTTGTTCCATACAGGTACCTAATTTTGACTTTAATATTCAATTTGATACGAGTTTTTCTTTTGTTCTAATGAAGTACCTTTGTTTTTTTTACTAGAGCATACATGTGAACTAGTTATTGGATCACATGATGTTGTTTAATTTAGGTATCAAATTTAGATAAAAAAACTCATATACCAAATTGAACATTAAAACTGAAAATAGATACCAAATGGTATATTAACACATTATTTTATGTAGTCTTTGTAAAATTTTAAGACTTTAAGCAAAATTGAAAGGGTGACATATGTTTAACTTTATTTTATTATATCCTACATTCATATGTCACTCTCTATCCTGCATACATAGCTATAATTATTGTTGAAACCATTTTTTGTCTGGAAAACGGGCCGACTTTTAAATTAAAATGGAGTCGCCACCAATCTTTTTTTAGTGTGATTAGGTCACCTTATAAAACATTTTGGTCTACGAATTTTAAGAAAACAGGTCCGGGAGTCAGTTATGCACGAGGAAGGATTAGTACCCTCGTAATGCCCAAAAATTGGTACCTTGTTGATTGATTAATGTCCTAATATCAAAAACTGGAAGAGATTTTAAAATATAAATCTTTTAGAAAATGTTTGGATAATTCGAATTGGATATCGAAATCCTCCTGTTCCGAAAGTATGAAATATCACATCCAGCACGTTAGGATACGACGTTTCAAACCCTTGACACCAAGATCATTTCATGATTTCCAAAATTCATGCATCGCAATTTTAAAAAGGGTATTCCGTTATTTGGCCAAACGAAAAAAACCGAAACCCAACACATTAGGGCACGATTCCTCGAATTTCCAAACATGAAGTATTGTCTTATTTTTGAAGTTAAGAAAACTCGGTCAAAATCTTAAAAGGATATCTAGTCATTTGGACGAATGGAAAACCCGAAACCCAGCATGTTAGGGCACAATTTTTTGAGACTTCCAAACACGAAATATTGTCTTGTTTTTAACTTTAAAAAAAAGAACACAGTCTTAAAGGATATTTAATGATTTGGTCAAACGAAAAACCGAAACCTAGCACGTTAGGGCACGATTCCTTGAATTTCTAAACACAAAATATTGTCTTTATTTAAAAAGCATTACGTATCGAGTAAAATTAATGTAACACAAATTTGTGAAAATAAATCGCAACATTGATATGCGTAATGGAAATAAAATGGACGAAAACCTAAATAACAATATTCAGAACAAAATAATCAAAGATAAATAAATGAAAGAAAGTTAATCAAACAATAAGTAAACAAACGAGAATTAACAGAAAAAAAAATAAGAAGAGAAGTTGAAAACAAAGGAAATGAAAGAAAAATATTGAATAAAATAGAAGAAATAAAAAAGTGATAATAATGATGAAGTAAAAAAATAGTAATAATGCATTAATAAGAATAATTATAACATATTAACAATAATAATAATAAATAAAAATAATAATAGTAATAATGGTAGGAGTAATGAAAATAATGATAGTAATAATAATTGTAAATATAATAGTAGTAATAATAACAGTAAATGTAATAATAATAATAAAAGTGATAGTAAAAATTAAAATAGTATTAATGATAAAATAATAGTAACAATATTAAAATAATAGTATTAATAAAAATATAGTAGTAAAAATAAAAGTATATTGATAATAAAAAAATAATAGATATAATAATAATGTAATAAAAATTTAAGTAATATATATATAATAATAGTAAATAATAGAAAGAATATGATTATAATAATAATATACATATAAAAAAATAGTGGTAATAAAAATATTTAAAAATAATTAATTTGAAAACAAAGTAAAATAGGGACTAAGATGAATTTAAAACAGGAGTTTGGGGCAACATTAAGAACAAATGGAGATAAAAGGGCTAAAATGTGCACGCAACATAGAGGGACCAACATAGAAATTAATCCTACCCTCTGAAACGGTGTCGTTCGAATGAGGACCAAATTGAAACAAGGGGAGAACTTTTGGGCAAAATCAAAAATAAATAAAAACTGATTGTGAAACTATAAAAAGCAGAGGGACTAGGGCTGTAAATAGCCTAAAAATGGGAAAAACGCGCGGATCCCTTCGGGTCGGGTCAACTGCGCGCGGGTTAAGGCCTTGAAACGGCGTCGTTTTGGGGCTATGGAAGCCAGCCCTAAACAGCGCCGTTTTGTATGCTTATAAATACCAAATTTTTTTTAAAAAAAATTCATTCCTCATTTTTTTAAAAAAAAACGATGCAGCTCTCCCCTTCTCTCTTCCTGGGGCGATTTCCGGCAAGGATTCCTGTGACACTCCGGCGCCGATTGCCGCCGCTTGTCGTCGCCGCCGGCCAGGTATTTTTTTATTTTTTTTACGTTTTAATATATATATATATATATATATATGTAGTTTTAAAAAAATAAAAAATAAAACCCTAAAAAAAAAATCAAAAACGAAAATAAAAAAGAAAGATACAAAAACCTTTGTTGCGCCTCTACTCTGATTTTTTTCAAGTAAAATATGTTTGAATCTCTTATTGTATTGATCTTGTGTGTATGAATCTCAACCAAAAAAAAAGAAAAATCCCCTCGTTACACTATTTAAAACGACTTTATATAGCCAAAAATACAACTATTTATTTATTCGTGTGCTTGCAGATTCGGGCAAAGATCACGAAGGCCCTAAGTGGCGTGCGTAACGGCGCACGATGCGGAGATGGGTAGCGGTGCAAGAGGGGAATGGCCTTGCTGGCGAGGGGCGTGCGGCGCGAGGGCTCTAGCAACTGACCTAGGGTTTTCTGATTTTGAAAATGTTGGGCCGTTTGGGCTATCAACTTAATTGGACCCCAATGTAATGGACTGTGTTTTTTTTTTACTTTATTCATTTCTGGTTTGCTTTTGGGCCCGCGCTACAAATTAGGCCCTACAGTTGCCCCTCTTTGCTCATTGTCGTGTAACGGGAATGAAGCAAAGACTTTAAAAGGACCAATTTTGCCCGGTCTTGTCGGATCTTGATTTCTTGATACTTCCTTTCTTCAGGTAGCCTCGTTTTAACCCACCGCACCATCAAGGGGTATAGGAATTTCCGTTTCAATCTGCTCTGCTACTGCTTATGATTTGTAATCTTCAGCCTGTTTCCCCACTGCCTAGGGGGATAAGGTTCACTGTCTTCAACCTACTCCATTACTGCTTAAGGAGATAAGGTGGTCTATCATTTTCCAACCTGTTGCCCTACTGCTTAGGGGGTTTAGGCTTATCGTCTTCGATCTGCTCCACTACTGCTTAGGGAGATAGGATTTGTAATTTTCAGCCTCTTACCCTACTGCTTAGGGGGTTAAGGCTCACCGTCTTCGATCTGCTCCCCTACTGCTTAGGGAGATAAGATCTGTAATCTTCAATCTACTCTATTACCGATGCATGGAGATAAGACTTGTAATTTTCGATCTGTTCCACAACTACCCAGTAGAGATAAGACCTGCTATCCTTAGCCTGCTTCGCTTCCGCTCAGGGAGATAAGACTATTGGCTTAAACCTGATCCATTGCCGATACATGGAGATAAGATTCGCCATTTCGATCTGCCCCACTGCTATCTCGAGGAGACAAGATCTACGATCTTCAGTCTGCTCCATTGCCGATACATGTAGATAAGACTTGTAGTTTTAGCCTGCTCTCTTACTATCTCGAGAAGATAATATCTACAATCTTCAGTCTACTCCATTGTCGATACATGGAGATAAGACTTGCTGTCTTTGATCTGCTCACTCCTGCTCAGTGGAGATAAGATCTGCTATCTTCAGTCTGCTCCATTGCCCTCCATTGCCGATACATAGAGATAAGACTTGCTGTCTTCGATCTGCTCCACTCCTACTCAGTGGAGATAAGATATGCTGTCTTCTGTAAGTCTAATCAATTTTACATTGTCCTCTAGGAACCTACCTGTAGAATTGATTTCATGGGGTCTATGATCCATTTTTTAGCATTTGGGCTGTCATTGCTCGCAGTTTGTTAAGGTGATATCCCTGGCGTATGTCTTCTTGTTCAGTTGATATTTCCAACAGAGAATCTGAAAATGTCGTTACTGCTTAGACCCATCTCTTAAGTGCTTCGAGCCCTCTAAGCCTGGTGAGTTCTAAATAATTGTCATGTTTCGGATTCTTGTATTATTTAGGGACTCTCAGAGTAATACGCAAAACTTCTTTTATGACAGCATTATCAGTTTATTAATCATTATTTCAATATGAAATGCTTAAAAAAGATTATAGAGATGAATAAAACTGAAATTTATTTGGGGCTAAACCCGTGAAGAATGGATTGAACCAAGGAAACTTTTTTTTTTTTGCTAAGGTACAAAAAATGAGTAAGGGTGGAATTGGTGCCCCAAATATCACAGCCTGAGCTTTTCTGTACGAACTTCTTGAAGACCACTCTGAGTTCAACATGTATTTAGGAGACTTGTAGTACTTTGTCAATGTCCCGAAGATGTAACATATCTCCTCATTGTTATCTCAGGTACGGGATGGCTAACGCATGCCCTATTTCTTCTCCAAAATTTGAATTGCCCTTTACGGGTTTTCAATTCAAAACTCCTTTGGTCTCAAAGTGCCCTTTGCGGGTTTTCACCTTGGCCTCTTTGTTTTTTTTTTGAACTTAAGACGCCCTTTGCGGGTTTTCGCCCTGGCCCATTTTCCTTCTCAAGCGAAGTTCTTCTTGATTGAGTCCGCATTAACCGGGTTTGGTTGACTCTTGCCGTCCATCTCGGCTAGTATCAATGCTCCTCCAAAAAAGGCCTTCTTTACAACATAAGGTCCCTCCCAATTAGGCATCCACTTTCCTCTGAAATCCTTTTGCATAAGGAGGATCTTTTTCAATACCAAGTCTCCCTCATGGAAAACTCTAGGGTGGACTTTTTTGTTGTAAGCCCGTATCATTCGCTTCTGGTACATTTGACCATGACGGATGGCTCTTAACCTTTTTTCCTCAATTAGATTCAATTGATCATATCGAGATTGGATCCACTCTGCTTTATCCAACTTCAACTCTGATAAAACTCGGAGAGAAGGAATTTCAACTTTAGTGGGCAAAACTGCCTCCATCCCATAAACCAATGAGAAAGGTGTTGCCCCAGTGGAAGTTCTAACAGATATTCGATAGACATAGAGGACAAGCGGTAAATTTTCATGCCAATCCTTGTAGGTCTCAGTCATTTTCCCCACAATTTTCTTGATATTTTTATTGGCTGCCTCAACTGCGCCGTTCATTTTCGAGCGATAGGGCGACGAGTTGTGGTGCTTAATTTTGAACTGACTGCAGACTTCTGCTATCACACTATTGTTCAAGCTCAACGCATTGTCAGATACGATCCTTTCCGGCATACCGTAGTGACATATGATCTCCCTTTTCGAAAACCTGCTAACTGCTGTCTTCGTGAAATTGGCATATGAAGTTGCCTCTACCCATTTGGTGAAGTAATCGATGACCATGAAAATGAAACGATGTCTATTAGAAGCCTTCGGCGAAATCGGCCCAATAACATCCATGCCCCACATTGAGAAAGGCTACGGAGAAGTCATAACATGAAGAGGTAAAGGAGGCACATGGATCTTGTCTCCGTAAATTTGGCACTTGTGGCACTTCTTGGCATAACAGATGCAATCTCCTTCCATCGTGGATACCCGAGTCTCATGATTTGTCTGGCCATTGTAAACCCATTGGCATGCATCCCGCAGACACCTTCATGGACTTCTTCCAAGATTTTCTTAGCCTCAACAGCATCAACGCATCTTAACATCACCTGGTCCTTCCTTTTTTATAGAAGACCTCTCCGTCTAAGACATAGCCATTGGCCAGTCTTCTCAATGTTCTCCTATCATTTTCTGTTGCTTGATCAGGGTATTCTCGGCTCTTCACATATCACAAAATATCATGATACCAAGGATGATTATCCCTCTCCTCCTCTTCGTCGATGTTGCAGCAATGAGCCGGAGCCTCACAAATACTCATTTGGATAGGCTTCATACCTTCCTGTTCATTTACTCTGATCATAGACACTAATGTGGCCAAGGCGTCATTCATCTGGTTTTCATCACGCGGGAGGTAAAAGAATGTGATATCATCAAACTCCTCAATTAACTCCAAAACTAACTTTCGGTAACTGATCAATTTGGGATCTCTCATTTCCTATTCTCCTTTGAGCTGATAGATCACCAACGTAGAATCTCCATATACCTCTAGTTCCTTGACTTTGCGGTCTATGGCTGCTCGAATTCCCATGATACATGCTTCGTATTCTGCCATATTGTTTGTGCAATCAAAATCCAACTTGCAAGTGAATGGATAATGATCTCCGTTTGGGGATATCAGAATTGCCCCAACTCTATTACCAATGGCATTTGATGCTCCGTTGAAGTTCAATTTCCAAGGACAATCTTCTAGGGTACCCTCCTCAGTAGCCGCTACGAACATCAGATCTTCATTAGAAAAATTGAAATTAAGAGGCTCGTAATCGTCTAGCGCTCTGCTGGCTAGAAAATCTGCTATTGCACTCCCCTTCATAGCCTTTTGGTTCACATAGACTATGTTGAATTCAGAGAGCAAAATTTGCCATCGGGCCATTCTTCCATTCAAGGTTGTTGACTCCATCATGTACTTAAGAGGGTCTAGTTTCGAGATTAACCAAGTCATGTGGTACAACATGTACTGCCTCAACCTCTGAGTTGTCCAGACCAAAGCACAACATAACTTTTCAAATTGGCGAGTATCTCATTGCACACTCAGTAAATTTCTTGCTGAGGTAGTATACCGCCTTTTCTTTCTTCCTTGTCTCATCGTGCTGGCCGAGCACACATCCTATTGAATTATAAAATACCATCAAATACAGAATCAATGGTCTATCAGGACTTGGTGGCATTAGCACTGGAGTATTAGACAAGTATTGTTTAATCCTATCAAAAGCCTTCTGGCATTCGTCGTCCCAAATGCCTGGGTTGTGTTTCTTAAGAAGATGAAATATGGGGTCACATTTCTCAGTCAATTGCGAAATGAATCGGGCAATATAATTTAGTCTTCCTAGAAAACCTCGGACTTCCTTTTGAGTGCGCGACGAAGGCAATTCTTGTACGGCCTTGACTTTATCCGGGTCGACCTCAATTCCTCTTTTACTGACTACGAAACCGAGCAGTTTTCCTGACCTAGCCCCGAAAGTACACTTGGTTGGATTGAGCTTCAGCTGAAATTTCCTCAACCTCAAAAATAGCTTCCTCAAAACCTGTACATGCTCATTTTTCGTCCGGGATTTCGCGATCATGTCATTGACGTAGACCTCGATCTCCTTGTGCATCATGTCGTGAAACAATATTACCATGGCTCTTTGGTATGTTGCTTCCTCATTTTTTAACCCGAATGACATCATTTTGTAACAAAAGGTACCCCACAAGGTTATGAATGTGGTCTTTTCCATGTCTTTAGGATGCATCTTTATCTGATTGTATCCAGAGAAACGATCCATGAAGGAGAATAATGAATAACCCGCCGTGTTATCCACCAAAGTGTCGATGTGAGGCAGTGGAAAGTTGTCCTTTGGGCTGGCCTTGTTTAAGTCTCTGTAATCTACACACATCCGTACTTTCCTGTCTTTCTTAGGAACAGGGACAACATTGGCTGCCCATTCTGAGTAATTTACCACTTGTAAGAACCCAACATCAAATTGCTTCTTGACTTCTTCTCTTATTTTTACTGCCACATCAGATCTCATCCTTCGGAGCTTCTGTTGGACCGGCTTGCATTCTTCTTTTATGAGGATACGATGTACCGCAACATCAGCGCTCAACCCAAGCATGTCTTGGTATGACCACGCGAAGACATCTTTGAACTCTAGCAGAAGTTTAATGAGATCCTGCCTTGTTTCCTCATTTATACAAGCGCCAATTTTCACCTCTTTCCCCTCTTCTAGAATCACATTCTCAATTGTCTCTTTGTGAGGTAGAATCGGCTTCTCTTCCCGCTCTACCATCCTTAACAAATCCGGGTATAAACTACAACCTTCGTCATCTGAAAAATTCTGAGATCCCTCTAGGCACATGTCTCGTTCATAAGGGAATTCTGGGTCCATAGCAGCGTTGCTCATGACATCGATATCTGGGGACCTATTGTAGGTATGAAAGAATATTCAATGAATGAATCTAAGAGTAGCTTATGTGTACGACATGATTATGAGAAAATAAAAAATATTTTCCCGATATAAAACACAAAAATGTATTTTTCTTATTGAAAGTAAAGATGTTTGAACATGAGCCTATTTCACAAAAGATTCTTATTGTTTCTAGGCTTAAAACAATAAGTGTGTTTTGAACATTACTCTGTATTAGCTCTAAAAACTACAGGAATTTCTTCCGCATTCCAGTTGCTCAGAACACTTCCAGGCTCATAGGTGCAAATGCCCGCTAAGTTTCCTTCATTCGGTCCCTTTCCAAATACGGCGTTGATGCTTAAAGTCTTTATCATATCTTCAGTCGCTTCTTCATTCATGCTCCCTGGTCCCGGATGGATAACTCCTTCTGACATGAACGTATGGGATATTTGGGGAAAAGTCATTGATCCACATTTGACCTCATCCCCAATCAATCCTGCCCTTTGTCTCTCACGCTTCATCTCCAGTTCCTCCTTTCTCTGTTTGGCATCTGGCCTATGCCCCAAACCAAAACGATCACACTTGTCAACCAAACCTGGCACTTCGACTCGTCCCTGGAGGTATTTTCCGAGTTCCCTCCCAAGCAATGCTCCTTTTCCTACCATCAGTCACTGGCTCATCCATGTAGTTTCGGATATTTTTGGCACCGGGATCTCGTCTCCTTCACTGATGAAAGTCGCATTTACAAACTCTAATGACCGAAAGGAACACTCTATCGCCTCAGTATCATTTTCTATATACGACGCATCACTAGTAACGGATGCGATGATGTCCTCCTCTGCATTTATAGTTATCAGCCGACCCTCTGTCACCAACTTTAGCTTTTGGTGCAATGATGATAGTACGGCTCTCGCTGAGTGGATCCAAGGCCTCCCTAATAAACCATTATAGGAGGGCTTGATGTCCATCACGAGGAAGTCTACCTCGTACATATTTGGCCCGATCAGGAGGGGTATCTCAATCCTTCCCATCACTTTCTTTTTAGTGCCATCAAATGCTTTCACTATATTTTGGCATGTTTTCATATGAGAGCTGTCTACAGGCAACCTGTTTAGCGTAGATAGGGGCAAGACATTCAGTGCCGATCTATTGTCAATCAATATCCCCGGTAGCGTATACCCTTTGCATCGGGTAGTGATGTAGAAAGCCTTGGTGGATCCCATGCCCCCTGGCGATATCTCATCATCACTGAAAAAGATAAAGTTATCGGCGCTTATGTTGCTGACGAGGCGGTCCAGCTTGTTCACAGAAATATCACCGGTGACATAGGTTTCATTCAATACCTTTATCAGCGCGTTATGGTGTACCTCCGAGTTTAAAAGTAAAGCCAGTACCGATATACGTACCAGCTGCTTGTGTAATTGTTCCACAACACTGTACTCATTGTGCTTTAGGAACTTCAAAAACTCTTTGGCTTCATTCTCTGTTACTAGTTCATTAACCAGTGATTCTGTCTTCTCTTCTCCCTGTCTGATCACAGAGGATTTCCTTTCTATGTGTTCGGCTTCTGTGTTTGGCGTACAGGCCGAACTCTCCTTCCCCGAGCATGTCACATTGCAGCTGTAATTCCAAGGCACCCTTCTGCTATACGTATAAGGAAAAGCCATGGGCTTCTGAATTACCACTTTTGGTACCACTCTCACTCCTGCTTCATTGATTCTCGGTCTTGTGATGATCACTACTAGGTGATTGACCTCAAGGACCTTCCCTGCTGACCCTCCTTCTGTGGTGTATACGTCCTCTCCTTTTGCAGAGTTAAAGAACTCCAGCTCTTTGTTATCCATTAACCCTTGCACTAGGGCCCTGAATTCGCTGCATTGCTGGATCTCATAGTCTTCCTTATTATGGAACTCACATTAGTTCCTTGCATCTCGGGATTTGCTCCCCAACTCTTGCGGAACTAACCCTCTTTCTCGCATTTCCTTCCAAACCTCCCTCGATGGGGTTCTTACTTCATCAACATTCTGTTTGATTCTCCTTTCCATGTTCTCGACTATCGTGTTTACCCCTTTATCAGTATGATTGGGTAACAGATTTCCCACACCAGGTGCATCGTCGAATTTTACAACACCCGCCTTAATAAGCATTTCGATTAGCCTTTTGAATGAGGTGCAGTTTTCTATCGAGTGTCCTACAATTCTCGCATGGTATTCATACTGAGCGTTTGTGTCATACCACTTAGGATATGGGAGTATCAACGGCTTCAAGTAGAAAGGGGCTACAACATGCGCATCGAAAAGATTTTTGTACAACTCCCTATACGTCATTGGTATGGGAGTAAACTGAAATTTCTCGGTATTTTGCCTCGTGTTGGGCTCCTACCTTGGTGAGGCTTGCTGGCCTACAGCTACCGCTCTCGGTTGACTGACAGTAATGGGTTTTGAATAACCCGTGCTCACATTACTTACTTCATTCTCCCTTTTCTTCGGAGCTGATCTTTTCGTGCTTTCTCCGGCTTCTATTTTTCAGCACCTTATCGCGTTCTCTATCATTTCACCAGACATCACTATGTCTGCGAAACTCTTAGTGGCGCTCCCCAACATATGATTGATAAAAGGTGCTTTTAGGGTATTAATGAAGAGCATGGTCGTTTCTTTTTCCAGCAACGGCGGTTGGACTTGTGTAGCGACTTCCCTCCACCTTTGGCATATTTCCTAAAACTTTCGCCCGACTTCTTCTCTATGTTTTGTAGCGTGATCCTGTCAGGCTCTATATCAGTCACATGTCCATAATGCTTCATGAAGGCCTATGCTAAATCCTTCCATGATTTGACTTGAGTACAACTCAGCTGATTGTACCATTTTACTGTGCCCCCAATCAAACTATCCTGGAAACAGTGGATCAACAACTGGTCGTTGCTGACATATCCCGTCATTCTTCGATAAAATATTGTAATGTGGGCCTCAAGGCAGCTGGTCCCGTTATATTTTTTGAATTCTGGCATCTTGAACTTTGGTGGGAGTACCAGATCTGGGACCAGAGTCAACTTCTTAGCATCTACCTCGTATTGGTAATTAGTACTTTCCAATGCTTTGAACTTCTCCTCCAACCATTTACATCAATCCTCAAACTCCTTTGGGAGCTCCGCCTTTGCTTTTTCTCCTTCTGTTGCACCATCAAAGTCAGGGACCATTGGTTTTGCCAAATTATCTCCGGGGTTGGAGCTCGAGCTTGTCAGGAAGTTTACCGATGCTGAGGTACCGGATTGATATTGTGGTTTGAGGTTGACGGACACCCTTGGTGGTTGTATATGGGAATTTATGGGGGCAAAGCCTGGAAGGTAAGCAGAATCTTCATTATCATCTCCGATATCGACCATAGGGCTCTTTCCTTTACCAAGCCCTCCAGTCAACAACTGTGTTAACTGGCTCATCATACTTCTCTGGGATTTCAGCATTTGATCCCTCATGTCCTGTTGGATCTTATCCAACTGTTCTTGCATCTGAGTTTGCAGTTGGTCTTGCATCTCCTTCTGCATCTGTTCTAACTTTTCTATCATTTGATCCATGACTTTCGTTTTTCTTCGCGTGTAGTAGTGATGGTCCAGGGTAACTATAATACGATCTCTAGTTAATAGGATTCTTTTATGACATTTAATGCATATGATGCGATGTAATGCAAATGCATGATATGGATGCAAAAATAAAAGGCGTCGATTTTGGTTCAATTCCTTTTAGAATAACTTTATAAGAAAACAAAATCTTTTACATAAAACAAAGTCACATATACGGCTTAGTCCTTATACTTAAAGCTTTAACTTTCTTAAGAAGCCAAGCTAACTCTCGACCCCGGTCTGACTCTAGCTTATATTTCACACTTAACACATCAGCCTGAACCGCTAAGGTTTGTAGATGATCGGCCACTTCTCGTATCTGAGCCACGGCTTCGCCCATAACGTAGTCTCTTTCTCTGACCTGGTCTTGAGATCGTTGAAGTTGTTCTTCCCATCGCTCGTTGCATGCCTCCAATAGTTGGATCCGGAGCTCACTATTTTGTAGCGCCGTTTCGAGCTCTACCATACTTCCTTCCAACTCTTCAATCTTGTTTAGGCTTGATTCCAGCTTCACCGTAGAGTTGCAGCTTCGACACAATGCCTTCTCTAGTTCTGCTACTCGAGCTCTTAACATCTTATTTTCGCTTTGGCTCACACACACGGTCTTTTTCAGAGTATCCTTTTGTGCTTGAGCATCATGAAACCTATTCTTCCACTAATCGACCTTAGCGTTCTCTTCTTGAATTTCTTGACGCCATTGTTCTGAGGTTTTACCTAACCCAGTAGTTCTCATCGATGAATGCAAATTTTTATAATCAGTCTTCAAACTGTCCAAATCTTCCTTGGCCTTCCTTTTTCCTTTTCTCAGTTTCTTAGCCTATAATTTCTGGACATCAATATCTAACCTCAAATGCACTTTTTCTTCTTCCAGTTGTTTTATCTTTTTCCCTAGCTCCGAACTTCTATTTTCGAAGTCCTGTTTTATGATTTCCAACTCAGAATGGGCTATTTGCGGGTATTCTTCCATCGATCGAGCAGCATCTTGTGTCGATCTGAGAATATTATCATTGATTCTCCTACTTCGCCATGCATTATATTCGAAGGTTGTCATCGGACCTACATCAACTCTTTTCATTCGTCGAATCTACTTCCAAGCATTAGAAATCTCTCGAACCTTCTTCTTATAATTATCACCCTACACGAAAATTCAAACTGTGCTAGCCCATGCATCGCAGGTACAAACTGTCGTGATCTGTATTGCCTCAGCACAAGCAAAGGAGTATACCCAACGGCTCCTCAAATTCCTAGTAAAGGGACCCAATCATAACTCCCACACCGGTAGAGAATTTCGTCGGGAACTAACCAAAGAGCTCTCCACTCAACGTCCTCTTCCTGGAGATTCTAAAGGAGCACGATCCAGTTTTCTTCTAATATGTCATCTCTTCGGGGCGTGACTGCCAACTTCTTTAACGGGGAGTAATTCTCGGAAAAAATCCGATAAGAAACTTTATCTACCTTCTAGAAATGGCTATAGAACCAAACCAACAATAGTTGCGCGCATCCCATGAATCTACCTTCACCTGCCCTCCGGCATGCGTTCAAAGATCTGAATGTCTCGGCAAGAATCGCTGGTACCGGCGTAACTCCCATGTCAAGTCGATCAAATAAGTCAGCAACTGCTTCAGCTACATGTCTCAAAGCTTTGGGGAAAATTACCAAACCATAGATACTCAGGGCGAAAATCTCAACTTTCCTCTTTATATTTGGATGTGCTTCAATCAAGTCCATCAAACTTACCCAATGAATGCATTTTCCTTTACCTTTTTGCTGAATTCGGGCCGTGACCCACTGTTCGCTCATCCCGGTTATACTTATCAGCTTCTTTACAAAAGTAGGTACATTAGTGGCCCTGACATAAGTTTTGTCCACTCAAACATTTGGACACCGAAGCAAGGCTGTGTACTCTTCCACGATAGGCACCAAGTCCACTTTTCCGAACGTGAAACAGCTATATGCGGGGTTCCAAAACTGAGTCATAGCCCGAAATAAGTGCTTGTCCACTCTGATGTCAAACAGGTAAGGCAGATCACCATAATTAAGATAGAAGAGCTGTTTAATCTCATCATCCCAATGAGCCCATATATCTCTCAATTTCTGGAGTTCATTTGGTGTCACACTGATACTAGTGAAGTTCTACAACTCCGACGTATATCCCTCGGCTAGATTATCCCCTTTCTCAAGTTGTATCTTCTCTGACCATATACGCATGGCCGTATTATCCTCTATTTTATCAAGGAATTCGTTCTCCATGACAAGCTTCCTAAATTAGTAACCGAACAGGATTCGACACCTTTTTAATATGAAATGACATGCAATCATAGCCAAAACATAACAAGTTAGTATCGAATAATAGTAACCAAAGCAAAAAAAAATGTCAAACAGCTATCTAGGTAACCACTAAGGTTCAGCATGGCTCTATCTAGGGTGGGCTCTTAAGGGTCGCTGTATGTGGCTTAGTTCTAAAGGAAGGGTACCTGAACTAGCAGATTCCTCAATCCTCACTTATTATAGGCTCATACGGGTCGAGTTCAGTTTAGGGGAATACATTTCCCTATGGCTATGCGGAGGTGAAAACCTCACGAAGACATAGGTACGGATGTATCCCGGAAGCAGTCCACTAGCCTATTCGGAGGTGAAAACCTCACGAGGGCATAGTTTCTCGCTCCCACTTAAAGGGTGTGACCACAACGGTCATGCAATACGATGCAGGAATATCCTACGAGGCTCAAACCACACAAACAGATGACGCGACACGAGCTCATGCAATGAAAGAAGCGAAATCAAATTGTAAATTTCAATAAAAGGACATTAATCAACCAATTTTACGGCTTGACTCTCTTATAGGGTCCCCAGCGGAGTTGCCAAGCTGTCGAAACCATTTTTTTTGAAAAACGGGCCGACTTTAAAATTAAAATGGAGTCGCCACCAATCTTTTTTTAGTGTGATTGGGTCACCTTATAAAACATTTTGGTCTACAAATTTTAAGAAAACAGGTCCTAGAGCTGGTTACGCACGAGAAAGGATTAGCACCCTTGTAACGCCCAAAAATTGGTACCTTGTTGATTGATTAATGTCCTAATATTGAAAACTGGAAAAGATTTTAAAATACAAATCTTTTAGAAAATGTTTGGATAATTCGAATTGGATATCGAAATTCTCCTGTTCTGAAAGAATGAAATATCACATCCAGCACTTAGGATACGACGTTTCAAACCCTTGACACCAAGATCATTTCATGATTTCCAAAATTCATGCATCGCAATTTTAAAAAGGGTATTCCGTTATTTGGCCAAACGAAAAAAACTGAAATCTAGCACGTTAAGGCACGATTCCTTGATTTTCCAAACATGAAATATTGCCTTATTTTTGAAGTTAAGAAAACCCGGTCAAAATCTTAAAAGGATATCTAGTCATTTGGACGAACGGAAAAACCGAAACCCAGCACGTTAGGGCACAATTTTTCGAGACTTCCAAATAGGAAATATTGCCTTATTTTTAACTTTAATAAAATGGACACAGTCTTAAAGGATATTTAGTGATTTGGTCAAACGAAAAACTGAAACCTAGCACGTTAGGGCACGATTCCTTGAATTTTCAAACACAAAATATTGCCTTTATTTGAAAAGCATTATGTATCGAGTAAAATTAATGTAACACGAATTTGTGAAAATAAATCGCAACATTGATATGCGTAATGGAAATAAAATGGACAAAAACCTAAATAAGAATATTCAGAACAAAATAATCAAAGATAAATAAATGAAAGAAAGTTAATCAAACAATAAGTAAACAAATGAGAATTAATAGAAAAAAATAAGAAGAAAAGTTGAAAACAAAGGAAATGAAAGAAAAATATTGAATAAAATAGAAGAAATAAAAAAGTGATAATAATGATGAAGTAAAAAAATAGTAATAATGCATTAATAAGAATAATTATAACATATTAACAATAATAATAAATAAAAATAATAATAGTAATAATGGTAGGAGTAATGAAAATAATGATACTAATAATAATTGTAAATATAATAGTAGTAATAATAACAGTAAATGTAATAATAATAATAATAAAAGTGATAGTAAAAATTAAAATAGTATTAATGATAAAATAATAGTAACAATATTAAAATAATAGTATTAACAAAAAATAGTAGTAGTAAAAATAAAAGTATATTGATAATAATAAAAATAATAGATAAAATAATAATAATGTAATAAAAAATTTAAGTAAACAATAATATATATAATAATAGTAAATATAATAGAAAGAATATGATTATAATAATAATATACATATAAAAAAATAGTGGTAATAAAAATATTTAAAAATAATTAATTTGAAAACAAAGTAAAATAGGGACTAAGTTGAATTTAAAACAAGAGTTTGGGGCAACATCAAGAATAAATGAAGATAAAAGGGCTAAATTGTAATACGCGTGCAACATAGAGGGACCAACATAGAAATTAATCCCACCCTCTGAAACGGTGTCGTGCGAATGAGGACCAAATTGAAACAAGGGGAGAGTTTTTGGGCAAAATCAGAAATAAAATAAAAATTGATTGTGAAACTATAAAAAGCAGAGGGACCAGGGCTGTAAATAGCCCCAAAATAGAAAAAACGCGCGGATCCCTTCGGGTCGGGTCAACTGCGCTCGGGTTAAGGCCTTGAAACGGCGTCGTTTTGGGGCTGTCGAAGCCAGCCCTAAACGGCGTCGTTTTGTATACTTATAAATACCATTTTTTTTTTAAAATTCATTCCTCTTTCTATTAAAAAAAAACGATGCAGCTCTCCCCTTCTCTCTTCCTGGGGCGACTTCCGGTAAGGATTCCGGCGACACTCCGGCGCCGATCGCCGCCGCTCACTATCGTCGCCGGCCAGGTATTTTTTTATTTTTTACGTTTTATATATATATATATATATATATATATATATATATATGTATGTAGTTTTAAAAAAATAAAAAAATAAAACCCTAAAAAAAGAAATCGAAAACGAAAATAAAAAAGAAAAATACAAAAACCTTTGTTACGCCTCTACTCTGATTTTTTTCAAGTAAAATATGTTTGAATCTCTTCTTGTATTGATCTTGTGTGTATGAATCTCAACCAAAACAAAAAGAAAAATCCCCCCGTTACACTGTTTAAAACAACTTTATATAGCCTAAAATACAACCATTTATTTGTTCGTGTGCTTGCAGATTTGGGCGAAGATCACGATGCGGAGATGGGTAGCGGGGTGCGAGGGGAATGGCCTTGCTGGTGAGGGGCGTGCGGCGGAGGGCTCCAGCAACTGACCTAGGGTTTTCTGATTTTGAAAATGTTGGGTCGTTTGGGCTATCAACTTGGGCCCTAATGTAATGGAATGTGTTTTTTTTTTACTTTATTCATTTTTAGTTTGCTTTTGGGCCTGTGCTACAAATTAGGCCCTACAATTAGTATTACACTTAGGGTTGAGAAAGAAACTGAAAAGAAATATTCGATTTAAATTTATTGGGTTTGATTAAGTTTCCAGATAAAAGATTGTTATATTCAAACCAAACTAAACTCTCTTTATTTTTCTTGGAATGCCTTTCATGTTTAACCAAAATTTTGTTTTGGATTAATCATGATATAAGCATGTGATAAATAATATGATTTAACGATTCTTAAGGCTATTGATTTTTAACAAATAAAAACTTATATACTAAAATTATTAGTAGAGGCTATGGTTGGCCTTTAATTGTAGGATTGGGAATATGACCCAGATATATGGTACACTGAAGAGAATGGCACACCACATTTACTAAACAAATCAAAATTTAAAAGAGTTTAATACCTATTTTGGCCTGAAAATTTCACTTTAGCACTTTTATTGTTTTGCTTGGTCACTTTGTTCTTTCTACTTTCATTTGTCTATCATGTTAATCATCGACAAATTTCATTAAAAAGAATTCCACGTGACTGTTTAAGTCAATCAAATGCGAACAGGTGAATAATAGTAAAAGAACAAAATAGAAATTTCACGAGCCAAAACAAACATTATATCCATTATCGAGAGGTGAATAAGTGAACATATGAAAATTTTTTAATAAAAAATGTCCAAAAGATTAACATAATTGATAGTATAAAAGTAGAGAAGATAAAAGTAATGGAAAAAAATAGTAAAAGATGAAAATAGAATAAAAGTGATGGTATTAATTTTTTATTATCAAAATCTGGTGTTAAAATCTTTAAAGAAAGAATAATTTATCTTTAATCTATATAATATATAAAACCAGCTCCACAAGATCCGTTAGGAATTAATAGGGGTACTATTGTCAAAAGAATCAAAGAAAACTCTCGGCCCAAAAAAGCTACATTTGATCAACCCAAAACTCTAGCAGATCCAATCACAAAGCTTGGTTTATATTATATATGGTTGTCATGATTTTATCGCCTCTTCCACTTTTGATGGGCCTAATTCCATCATTTTATGTTTTATTAAATTTATCTTCTACCACTTTTCCGTTGGATGGTCTAAAAAAATAAATCCCAACTTTTTTTTTTTTAAATATGCTTTTGATATATAGTGTTTACTTCTAATTTGCTTTTATTCATTGTTCTTTTAAGTGTAAGAAAAGATCCTGAATTGTTGTTATTGATTGTGTATTTATTCTTACCTTGCTCTTTATGGCTAGACTCTTAAGGTAGGATGACATTTTATTTGATGGTAAGAATTCTTTTCCTATTTCTTTATTCAATTTTGATATTATTATTTACAAGATTATATTTTATTTGACAATTGAGTTTCAATTTGAGATTTTATTTCAATTTTTATATAAGAAGATGACGAGAAAAAACATTTTTAAAGCTAAAATTCCAGTTAAACTTTTTGGGTTTGTATGTAATTGATAATTCAAATACACTTTGAGCTTATTGCTCATGTGTATAACATTATTATGATTCCTCCAAGTCACAATAGTTTATTTTCTCATAGCTAAATTTTTTTTTCTAATTTTAGTTAGGTTTCTTGGTAGTATTATGTTTATTATATTTTTCTTTTCATGTTTTGGGTATAATGTTTATTTTGATCTTTTGACATATTCATTTCTTGTAACACCCCATACTCGACTCAATCGTCGGGTCTAAGCTATGGAATGTCATATTCGTTGCTAGAGCAACTAAGATCTCAATTTCAATTCAATTCAACAATTTATACATGTTATAAGTTCAATATACAATTATAATATGTTATTTAATCATATTCGGAATTTAAACGAGCTTTCAAAAGCTCTTCCAAAATCCCAAGATCGTTTGAAGACTAAGTTGTAACATTTTCAAAACTATCGGGTTGGCGTCACAATGCTAAGGGTATCACGCTGTGTATTTGACAAAACAGTGAGTGTTGTCACGATATCGGAGGTCTAAGGTTGCGACGCCATTTTCTGTCGATTTTGCGTCACGATGTTGAATTGTTATCATTGCGACATCACCTACTATTTTCAAAACTTCATATAGTACCAATTCACAATAGCCTAACAAAATATTCAATTGCTTATCCAACCCATTTAAGCATAATACACACTTTCAAACACTTCATATGCTACCATTGATGTAACATTATTATCCAAATTATCAATTCACCGTTCACAACTCAAAACCAATCTTAGTACACATGTCAATTTCCACATTTCAACCATTTCAACCTTATACCATAAACATGATAAATTTAACATTGCAGAGGCTTAAGTTTCAAAATGCCATTTACCAATTCAAGGATTCAAACAATTATATTCATTATAAAACTGGCTCGGCCTTAGGTACATGCCATATATTCGAAAAACATAAGGAAATATACAAAATTTGTTGAGTTGAGAGCTGCGAGTTGGATGCTGGATCAATCCTCGAGTCTTCGTGATTTATTAATACTTGTGTATGGAATAAATGAATCGTACGCTAAGCGATAAAGCTCAGTGGTACTTTCATGATTCAAGACAATAAAACAAGAAAGTTAACATGTAAAAAGAACCTAACATTGCATAGTTTAATTTCAACCATTCATGTCTCATGTATCAAATATATACATTAATCCATTAAACTAAACTTGTATCAACATATCATGCCATGATTTATATTCACATATCACATTCAATTTCTAAGTCATTTCGCCATCCATTTATATATATACCAATTTGATGCCCAATCTCATTTGGTAATCCATGTGAACATATAACATCATGCTTTCAATAAGCAATTCTAATTCACTTTCATTTAATGTCAAATTTGAGTATTCATTTTATTGTTTAATTCTCTCTCGAGTTTATTAACTTGTTCATATTCAAAGCTCTCAAGTCTTGTTTTTAACCGATTTTCATGATCTATCAGACATTGTCAATTATCACATTTCATATGCATACAAAGTATTCCATTTTCAGATGACATTTCATATCAACCACTGTTAATCAAGTTAATGTTTTATAAACCTTATTAACCGACCGCTTCCAAATGTGCGAATGTTTAGAGTTAGAATCATGCAAATAAAATATATAAATAATTAAGTGCGGTATCTGCAAGCGTACAGGTCAAATTGTAATATACAAGTGTTACAACGGAATATCGATAAGTATTCTGAGGATTGTACCCAAGGGATTGCAGATTGGAGAAACTATTATTAAATTAATTACAAAAAATAATTACTAATATAATCGAGTCATGAATTAGTGGTGTTAATCCAAATCAAAATATTAACTAAACTAATTAAATTAATAAACCTAAATTAACCTCATGGAATTTCCTATTCCTAGTGTCAACAATGCTAGCTCTAGCCTATGATCGGTTAAATCCCTAATTAATAAATAGAAGATTAACTAATTTCAGAATTTGAGTTTTAATATGAATTAGCTATTAATTAACTAGTATTACCTTCCAACCTTTACTAATTAATTAATCGACAAATACTTGCTTATCTCTTGACCTCACTTTTTTCACTGAGATAATTTATGATTTACTCAACAAACATGTCTCCCAACCTCGTTTAACCTTTGATTACTTCCTAGGATTGTCAAGCCTAGGGTTTAAGCACACATAATTTATACCAACTAATTTTATGATGAACCATTATTCTCTAGTTAATTAATCGACTTAATTAATTAATCAGTTCAATAAACGAATCATGCAAGATATGAATAAAGCGCAAGAAATTATTCTAATATTCATACAACAGTTAATTGATCAAGCTAACTAAGTATAAATAAAATGATAAAATAGAATAGTAGAGAAAATGCTCATTGATAATATATTAAGGTGTGGTTCCAGACCAATCTCCGCTCGCAATTGTTTTCACATCGGAATATTGAAGTTCCGACTAAGCGAACATGAAAATAAAATACAAAGAAAACTAAATAAGAAAAATTATCTGACTAAGTTTGCACACCCATTCAGGTGAACCTAAGGTTACTTATATAGGCTACAAGTGACTTGGTACCCATTTAACCTAAATACACTTAGGGATTCTAATTAATGCAATATTCTGATAAATGTTTGGGGTCCAAACAAAGAAATATCCCAAAAGTGTCGCCCAAGGAAATAACTTCATTTTGGTCTGCTTTCGTCATATTGATGGTCACTAAACTAACTATAAATACGACAAAGGCAAGCGCACCTATCGAACAATAGTATAGCTATAGTGAGTAGGGAATATCGTATCCATGAGGACTAAAAGTAATAGTAATTACCGTCTTCTTATTATTTAGCCGACAAATTGGAGTGGTTGTGTTTTAATCTAAAATTACTAAACTAATTTATCTAAGAACGCAACAAAGAATGAAATAGGAAAATAATCGAAGATTACTAATGAGATAGACAATACCTAGGAAAGAATCTACCTAGACTTCACCTTTTATTATAAATTTGAATTAAACGATTTATTCACTTGTGTCTTGATCCGTAGAAATCCCTAAATTATGTTAATATCTCTTTCGAGAGTAAGAACAACTGACTCTAGGTTGATTAATTAAAATCTCTTTTTAATTAAAACCCCTATCGTTACATTAACTCGATCTATGGATTCCCCTATTAGATTTGATTCTAATTCGGTAGATTTATGTAGTCCTATTTCTAGGATTGCATGCAACTCCACTCAATTATGCTAGATCTACTCTTAAATAGGGACTTTTGCTCCACTGAAATAAGAACATTAAACATGAGTTAATATCCCGAAAATATTAAAATAAGAAATAAGCATACATAATTGAGAACAATAATCAAGTATTTATCACGTAAAACAGAAATTAAATAAAAAGATTCACCATAGGTTTCATCCTCCCTAGGTATCTAGGGAATTAGTTCACAATCCTGAATGAAAACATCTCAAAGTCAGAATAACCACAAGACATAAAGAAACTCAATAAAACTTCGAAAGAAATTAAAAGGAGATCTTCTATTTTGATGGAGATCCATTTTCGAGTTGATTCCGATGGTGTTTTTCAAGTGTTTTCTGCAATCTTCTCTTGATTGCCCCTTTCTCTATTATTCTAATTGGTATTTATAGTCTTTAGAACTGTAACATCCTAAAATAGGGGCTATTTGTGTTTGAATTATTTTGCTTGTGTTTGGATTGTTGTGGTATTATTTATAGTGGAATAAGACTTAATTAGGGGTCTTGAGTAGGCTCGGATTAGTAGAAAATTTATTTGTGAAGCTTTAAAGGTAGGAAGCCTTAGTAAGTAGGAGTTACAAGGTTAAAAGAGGGAACATTTGACATTAAAAATGACTTGGAAAAGTGGCAAAAGGGAGGCTACTTAGGAGCTAGAGTTGACGCATCAAGGGAGCAAGGGGAGCCTATGTTCGAGTCGCGGGATTTCCTTTTTATTTTTATTTTGGACGGTAAGAGAGAGAAAGAGATGATAAATTTTTAATGTGAGGATAATAAGGAAAGTATGAGAATATTATTTGGCTTTAAATGGATTTTATTTGATTAAATCTTGAAAAGTTGGCAAAGAGGAAATTTAGGGATGTGATTTATTCTAATTAAATTGGAATATTTCAAATTAATGGCTTGGAGTAAATTTGGGAAGTTGCCAAATTTTGAATTCCTTGGAGAGGAGTGGACGGCAAGCATAGGGAGGGGGAGAAGCCGATTTTTCTTAGCATTTTTCTAGTCTCCATCTTTTTGTTTTTCTTTTTTTTTTCATTCTCTCAAAACCAAAATCCTTCTCTTTTTCTAAAACCTTGGCCGAATCTCCTATACCTTAATCTTCTATCTATTTTTTTCTTTTCTCTTCTCAAACCCTTAGCCGAAACACCTATCCCTCTTGTCCCATTATTTTCTTTCTCAATTAGCCGAATATACTCCCTTGGTGTGCCGAAATTTCTTCTCCTATTTTGTGTAACCTTGACCGAATATTTTAGCAAGGGTGCCTCTTCTACTTTTTCCTCCAATCGATTCTAAGGTGAGTGTCCAAGGCTGAATGCCTTTTCTTTAGTTCTCTTGTTCTTGTCGACTTCTAAAGGGGTAAGAGCCGATTTCGGTATTGGATTGCAAGTGTGAATCGACTGATTTGGAATCGGTTTGTTGTAGGGCCTTCGAAGTGTTGGAAGCAATCTAGTGAAGCCGTCACCTTTGATTGATTGGTTGGTAAGTGGTGGTAAGAATGTGTTAGTAGTTTAATCTCTTTAGTATTTGTTTAAGCCGAAGGCTATTAACATGCGATTGCCGATTTAGGGAAGTAAAAGCGCTCGGAGTGTGGTGGCTAGTATTCAAAGGCATTTGGGTAAGGTTTCGGGTTCACAAGGAACCCTTTGCAATTAATTTGGTTTGGCCGAATAGGCCATGGTACTAACCTTGTATTTGGCCGAATATAGGGCAAGGATATTGTGGGTGGCCGATTGGTTATTCCAGGATTTAAGGCTTTCGTTAATCTCAGGTGTGTACATACACACTTATAATTAATTAACGTGCAAAGTATTATGTGTATGCTAATCGGATTTGTGCAGATTTGAGTTTAATACCATAAAGGTATAGCAAGGCTTCAGGTAAGTTCTTGACAATATGATTTGCTATTTGATGCTTTTGGGAAGCATGACATATTTGGTATATGTGGCTTATAAATGATTATTGATAAATCCTATGTATGTTGCTAAATGAGCAAGCTGGCATGATTTTTGTTAAATATCATTGATTGATGTGGGTTTTATGAGTGGAGGGGACAGTGATATTCGTGTCGACGGACACCAGTGTTTTGGTAACACATTGTGACTACGGTTTCCAGAGGTTTGGTACCTCCAGAGGTTTGGCACCTCATAGCGTCTCGTCCCTGTGGCTTAGCACCACCGTGGGTTGGCCCCACTTTGAGATATGGGATTGACGCCAGTGATTTGGTATCACACGATGGGTTGGCCCCATCATTTGATTTGTGACTTCGGGTCACCAGTGGTTTGGCACCACAATATGACGGATTTCGTGACTATATGTCACCAGTGGTTTGGCACCACCAGTGGTTTGTTACCACACGGGGTAGAGAAAGACGTTCGGATGGCTAGGTTGGGTGCATATTAAACTTGTGCATATTAAATTAATTATGATTTGTGTATGATGTTACATTAAACCGGGAAAAAGGGTTACACATTGGGTCTTGATGACTCACCTTTTTCCTTTAACATTTTCAGGTGACTCGTAACTGCGGATAGAGAGCCGGATGGATTCGAGGTGGCCATGCAATGAAAATGTGGACTAGGTGGATTTTGAACTATTTTTATTTTATTATGGGTTTGATTTATTTAAGTTGTAATAAGGCCTCCTAATATTGCACTTGGATTATTTTTCATGTTTTGGATAAATTGCTAAAACTACTTCATGATATTAAAATGAGTACACATGTTTTCTCAAATTAATTCGCAAAATGTTTTATTGTGCCATCGGGTACACTTGAACCTGTAACAACCTGACCTAATATATTTTTAAACAACACTTAGTAATATTTTCTTCATACACCTCAAAATTTTTAAACAAGACAATATCTTTTATCAAAAGTTTAAATTGGCTCAAAAGGGATTTTCAAAATGTTTTTCTCTGTGGCATACCAAATTCGGTCGTAATGTTTGGGCCGGGTTTGGGGTGTTACAAATTGGTATCAGAGCCAGGTTCAAAGCTCGGCTGTGGTGGCCCAAGGCCCAAAATGTTTTTGGTAGGCCTTTTTGAAATATTTTGGTTTTGAATAAGCATGGCACCGAGTCTTCGGCACCGATCCGCCCAGGTAAGTACCTCTAACTTTTGGTGTGGATTATTATTGTAGAAGGGTAGGTAGGGAACGTAGTTAGTATGATAGGTGTTGAACCTTAGGAATAGTCCACCCCAAAAAAACTCATAAGATTTTAATGGCCTAATTAAAACCAACCCGTGACCAAGTCGCCGAGTTAGGGTGTGGTAACCTTGGTACGCATGTCTAGGATTGGATCCGGAAGAGCTTGGTACTTAAGCAGTCCTCGTGACTCACCTCCTCTTCGCAGGAATCCTACCTGGTGCGTAGCTTCGGTTCACCCGAACCAAGAGGACTCGGTCATAGGCTAAACACATTAAATAAAACCCGAAAGGGATTAGTCATGTTTTGATGAAAACTCTAGTTTTAAAATCATTAGAGCATCTCTTCTTAGTAATAATGAAAAATAGATTTTTGTAAAATTTTCAAAATATTCTTCAATTTACCAAAATTACCGAAATGCCCCTAGTGGCAAAATTACGAAAATACCCTTGGTTTCCAAAATTACCATATTACCCCAATTTTGATCAAATTTTTATTTTACAAAAGTACTCGAAAATTTTGTATTTCAAAATAATACCTTGACTTTGGAAATTTATAAAATTATCCCTGATTGACAAAATTACCAAAATACCCCTGGTTTTCAAAAATTCGCTATACCTTTAAATTTAGAATTTCTCGAAAATACTTCTCAGTTTTAGAAATTACTAATTGTTTTGATTTATTAAAGTTTTCAAAATTTCTTCGATTTATTACGAAAATACCCTGTAGGAAAATGACGAAAATACCCCTGGGATAGAAACGGACAGAAATGCCCGAAGAGTGCATAGGTATGAAAGGTATAGGGAATGGATGTACTTTTCTGTGTAAACTAGGATAGAAGACTTAAAACTTTGATTGATCGAAAGAGTCTCTATTAAAATTCTTTTCATAAAATTTCTTCGCGAATAACCAAGTGAAACATGTATTAATTCATAAAATTTCCTAATCAGATTAAAGCGCGATAGTTAGAATGAGCTTTAGAGGACGTGGCCGTCGTGGACGCGGAAGGGGTAGGTTAATCGTGTCAGAACCTGTCAGGTCGGGTCAGGAATCTGAGAATGAGGTACCACCACCACCACCCACAACCTTTGGAGCTGGGGAGCAGGATCAGACGGGTGATGACGCAGTGTCACAAGCGATGCTGCGGGTTCTAAAGAGGGTAGTTGGAATGGGTGGAGGTGGAGGAGCTCGGAAGTCGGTACCTGAGAGACTTCGAGCTAACGGAGCTGAATTTTTCCGAGGTGTGTCTGGTGTAGCGCCCAATACGGCTGAGTATTGGTTAGAATCGACCGAAAGAATCATGGATGAGATAGATCTGACGAATGAGGAGAAACTGAAGGGAGCGGTGTCGCTTCTTAAGGATAAGTCATATCGATGGTGGCTCACGGTTCAGGATGGTGCTACGGCAGATGATCTTACTTGGGAGTATTTCAAAGCTGCTTATCAGAAGAAGTATGTGGGCACCAGCTACATTGATGCACAGAGGAAAGCTTTTCTGGGATTGGTACAAGGAAATAAGTCTGTGTCGAAATATGAAGCGGAATTCTTGAGGCTGAGCCGCTATGCTCAGGGTATTGTGTCAACGGAGCATAATCGTTGTGTCCGCTTTGAAGACGGACTTAGGGATGAGTTAAGGTTGCTGATTGCTCCGCAGCAGGAGCGTGAGTTTGCTGTCTTGGTGGAAAAGGCTAAGGTAGCCGAAGGGGTCAAGGAGTCCGTGAGACAGAGCTATGATAGGAACAAGCAGAAAAGAGGCTTTGGGTCGTCTGGGTCAGGTGGTAATGTTCAGAAAAGGGCTAGGCAGAGTGGGCCAAATCAGGCGGGAAGGCCCATGACTGCTAATCAGAGACCGGCTCAGTGTAATCGCTGTGGGAAATCACATTGGGGAGGATGTTAGATCGGTGAGAAGGGTTGCTTTGAATGTGGGTCTTTGGATCACCCTGTAAGGGATTGTCCTCGGAAGTCAGCCAAGAGTCAACCAGAGGGTCAGAACCGTGCTCAGGCTAGTAATGTAGGACCACCTCAGAGGGGTCGTGGTAATGGTAGAGGAGGAAATGGATCTAATCGAGGTCGCGGAATTTCGGGCAGAGGTACAGGCAGCACAGAGGCAAGGCAGCCTGGTTTAGTCTACACGGCAAGGCGTCGCGAGGAAGGTGACGCACCGGACGTCATAACCGGTACGTTCCTAATTTTTGGTCTTCCATATGTTGCATTAATTGATGTGGGTTCTACGCATTCATACGTTGCTAGTAGTGTGGTAGAGACCATGAACTTAGACTTTGAGACTGCTTCTAGGGAGATGACTGTAATTAGCCCTTTAGGTCACTCTGTAGTTGTTAACAAGCTATATAGAGATGTACCCCTAGAACTTCAAGGGGTCGTGTTTGTGGCTGATCTGATGAAACTGCCGTTTGGGGAGTTCGATTTGATCCTTGGAATGGACTGGTTGGTTAAGTATCAGGCAAGGTTAGATTGCGCTGCTAAGCGCATGGTTCTTAAGATGGCTGAAGGTGGTGAATTGGTCATGATAGGTAATAGAAGAGATTACCTATCCAATGTAGTGTCTGCTTTGAAGGCTGAAAAGATGGTCAAGAAAGGCTGTGAAGCGTTTTTAGTTCGAATTTGTGCCTTGGAGGCTAAGGAGTCAACAGTTGAGAAGGTCCGAACTGTAGGGGAATTCGTTGATGTGTTCCCAGAAGAACTTCCGGGTCTGCCTCCAGATCGGGAAGTTGAATTCAGTATAGACTTGTTACCCGGAACGGCACCTGTGTCTATAGCACCGTACCGAATGGCACCAAAGGAATTGGTGGAGCTGAAGGCTCAAATTCAGGAGCTCTTGGATAGAGGGTTTATTCGACCAAGTATATCTCCGTGGGGAGCACCTGTGCTGTTTGTCAAGAAGAAGGACGGTTCAATGCGGATGTGTATCGACTACCACCAATTGAACAAGTTAACGATCAAGAACAGGTATCCGTTGCCTCGGATTGATGACTTGTTTGACCAACTGAAGGGTGCATCGGTATTCTCAAAGATAGATCTTAGGTCGGGATATCATCAACTCAAGGTGAAGGAGGTTGATGTACACAAGACGGCGTTCCGTACAAGGTATGGGCATTACGAGTTTTTGGTGATGCCATTTGGGTTGACCAATGCACCGGCAGCATTCATGGACTTAATGAATAGAGTGTTTCAGCAGTACTTGGATCAATTTGTCGTGGTGTTTATAGACGACATATTGGTTTACTCAAAGACGGAGAAGGAGCATGACATGCATTTGCGTATAGTTCTATAAGTATTAAGAGATAAGCAATTATATGCCAAATTCAGTAAGTGCGAATTTTGGCTTAGAGAGGTGGCTTTCTTAGGTCATGTGGTGTCAGCGGAAGGAATTAGAGTAGACCCTCGCAAGGTGGAAGCGGTGTTGGATTGGAAACCGCCTAGGTCAGTGGCAGAAATTCGAAGCTTTTTGGGTCTGGCAGGATACTATCGGAGGTTTGTGGAAGGATTCTCTTTAATCGCAGCGCCGTTGACTAAGTTGTTAAGAAAGGGAGTTCCATTTGTATGGTCGGAGAAGCAACAAGAAAGTTTTGACAAGCTAAGGAAGATTCTGACGGAAGCTCCGGTTCTGGTACAGCCTGAGGCAGGAAAGTTGTTTACGGTTTACTGTGATGCATCCCATACTGGTTTGGGATGTGTATTGATGCAAGAAGGGAAGGTAGTGGCCTATGCGTCACGTCAGCTAAGACCGCATGAGGTTAACTATCCTACTCACGACTTGGAGTTAGCGGCAGTAGTCTTCGCTTTGAAAATATGGAGGCATTACTTGTATGGGGAGAAGTCGATAGTCTACACGGATCACAAAAGTTTAAGGTATCTATTGACTCAGAAGGATTTGAATTTGAGGCAGGGTCTTTGGATTGAACTGTTAAAGGACTACGACTGTTCAATTGAGTACCATCCGGGTAAGGCGAATGTGGTAGCTGACGCTTTGAGCAGAAAGGTTATGGCAGACTTAAGAGCGATGTTTGCTCACCTCAGTCTATACGACGATGGAAGTCTTTTGGCAGAACTGCAAGTTAAGCCGACTTGGATCGAGGAGATGAAGGAAAAGCAGTTGGTGGATGACAGTTTGAATGCGAGGAGGTTGCAAGTTCAAGACGATGGTTTGGAAGGGTACAGTTTGTCTGGTGAGGGAGTGCTGTGTTTTCAAGGGCGAGCTTGTATGCCGAAGGATGTGGAATTGAGGCGGAAGATTCTCCAAGATGCACATAGCAGCCCATACGCTATGCATCCGGGAGGTAGCAAAATGTATGGAGATTTACGGAAACAGTTCTGGTGGCCTGGGTTGAAGCGTGAGGTAACTGAATTCGTGGGTAAATGTCTGACGTGTCAGCAAGTTAAAGCTGAACATCATTTGCCATCAGGGTTACTCCAACCGGTGAAGATTCCTCAGTGGAAATGGGAGAGGATCACGATGGACTTTGTCAGTGGATTACCCCTCACGCCTAGTAAGAAGAACTCGGTTTGGGTAATTGTGGATCGACTAACTAAGTCAGCGCATTTCATACCTGTAAGAGTAGATTATTCGCTTCAGAAGCTAGCAAAGCTATATGTAGCCGAGATAGTAAGATTGCATGGTGTGCCAGTATCGATTATATCGGATAGGGATCCGAGGTTTACGTCAAGGTTTTGGAGAGCTTTGCATCAGGCTTTGGGAACGAGATTGGATTTCAGCACAGCTTTTCACCCGCAAACTGACGGACAATCGGAAAGAGTGATACAGATTTTAGAGGATATGCTCAGAGGATGCGTTCTGGATTTCAGTGGTAGTTGGGAAGAGTATTTACCGTTGGCAGAGTTCGCTTATAACAATAGTTATCAAGCGAGCATTCAGATGGCACCATTCGAGGCACTGTATGGACGGAAGTGCCGTACTCCTACGTGTTGGACGGAACTAAAAGAACGACATGTCTTGGGTCCAGAGTTGGTAGCAGAAATTGAAGATAAAGTTAAGTTAATCCGGATTCGTCTCAAGGAGGCATCAGATAGGCAAAAGTCTTATGCCGATCTCAAGCGCAAGGAAATGGAGTACGAGGTAGGAGATAAAGTCTTTCTGAAGGTGTCGCCTTGGAAGAAGGTGTTGAGATTTGGAAGAAAATGAAAGCTAAGCCCTAGGTTCATTGGGCCATATACAGTGTTGAAGCGAGTAGGACCGGTAGCTTATCAGCTCGAGTTGCCGGCAGAGTTAAGGCAAATTCACGACGTCTTCCATGTGTCAATGGTTAGGCGATATCGGTCCGATCCATCGCACGTTGTGCCTGTGGCAGAGATTGAGGTTAATTCAGACTTATCTTTCGAGGAGGAGCTAGTTCAGATCTTAGATCGTGATGTCAAGGTTTTACGTAGGAAGTCAGTACCCTTGGTGAAAGTGCTCTGGCGAAACCATGGTACGGAGGAAGCAACGTGGGAACCCGAGGATGTGATGCGGCAGCAATACCCCCACCTCTTTTGATCAGGTAATTTCGAGGCCGAAATTATTTTTAAGGGGGTAGAACTGTAACATCCTAAAATAGGGGCTATTTGTGTTTGAATTATTTTGCTTGTGTTTGGATTGTTGTGGTATTATTTATAGTGGAATAAGACTTAATTAGGGGTCTTGAGTAGGCTCGGATTAGTAGAAAATTTATTTGTGAAGCTTTAAAGGTAGGAAGCCTTAGTAAGTAGGAGTTACAAGGTTAAAAGAGGGAACATTTGACATTAAAAATGACTTGGAAAAGTGGCAAAAGGGAGGCTACTTAGGAGCTAGAGTTGACGCCATCAAGGGAGCAAGGGGAGCCTATGTTCGAGTCGCGGGATTTCCTTTTTATTTTTATTTTGGACGGTAAGAGAGAGAAAGAGATGATAAATTTTTAATGTGAGGATAATAAGGAATGTATGAGAATATTATTTGGCTTTAAATGGATTTTATTTGATTAAATCTTGAAAAGTTGGCAAAGAGGAAATTTAGGGATGTGATTTATTCTAATTAAATTGGAATATTTCAAATTAATGGCTTGGAGTAAATTTGGGAAGTTGCCAAATTTTGAATTCCTTGGAGAGGAGTGGACGGCAAGCATAGGGAGGGGGAGAAGCCGATTTTTCTTAGCATTTTTCTAGTCTCCATCTTTTTGTTTTTCTTTTTTTTTTCATTCTCTCAAAACCAAAATCCTTCTCTTTTTCTAAAACCTTGGCCGAATCTCCTATACCTTAATCTTCTATCTATTTCTTTCTTTTCTCTTCTCAAACCCTTAGCCGAAACACCTATCCCTCTTGTCCCATTATTTTCTTTCTCAATTAGCCGAATATACTCCCTTGGTGTGCCGAAATTTCTTCTCCTATTTTGTGTAACCTTGACCGAATATTTTAGCAAGGGTGCCTCTTCTACTTTTTCCTCCAATCGATTCTAAGGTGAGTGTCCAAGGCCGAATGCCTTTTCTTTGGTTCTCTTGTTCTTGTCGACTTCTAAAGGGGTAAGAGCCGATTTCGGTATTAGATTGCAAGTGTGAATCGACTGATTTGGAATCGGTTTGTTGTAGGGCCTTCGAAGTGTTGGAAGCAATCTAGTGAAGCCGTCACCTTTGATTGATTGGTTGGTAAGTGGTGGTAAGAATGTGTTAGTAGTTTAATCTCTTTAGTATTTGTTTAAGCCGAAGGCTATTAACATGTGATTGCCGATTTAGGGAAGCAAAAGCGCTCGGAGTGTGGTGGCCAGTATTCAAAGGCATTTGGGTAAGGTTTCGGGTTCACAAGGAACCCTTTACAATTAATTTGGTTTGGCCGAATAGGCCATGGTACTAACCTTGTATTTGGCCGAATATAGGGCAAGGATATTGTGGGTGGCCGATTGGTTATTCCGGGATTTAAGGCTTTCGTTAATCTCAGGTGTGTACATACACACTTATAATTAATTAACGTGCAAAGTATTATGTGTATGCTAATCGGATTTGTGTAGATTTGAGTTTAATACCATAAAGGTATAGCAAGGCTTCAGGTAAGTTCTTGACAATATGATTTGCTATTTGATGCTTTTGGGAAGCATGACATATTTGGTATATGTGGCTTATAAATGATTATTGATAAATCCTATGTATGTTGCTAAATGAGCAAGCTGGCATGATTTTTGTTAAATATCATTGATTGATGTGGGTTTTATGAGTGGAGGGGGCAGTGATATTCGTGTCGACGGACACCAGTGTTTTGGTAACACATTGTGACTACGGTCACCAGAGGTTTGGTACCTCCAGAGGTTTGGCACCTCATAGCGTCTCGTCCCTGTGGCTTAGCACCACCGTGGGTTGGCCCCACTTTGAGATATGGGATTGACGCCAGTGATTTGGTATCACACGATGGGTTGGCCCCATCATTTGATTTGAGACTTCGGGTCACCAGTGGTTTGGCACCACAATATGACGGATTTCGTGACTATATGTCACCAGTGGTTTGGTACCACACGGGGTAGAGAAAGGCGTTCGGATGGCTAGGTTGGGTGCATATTAAACTTGTGCATATTAAATTAATTATGATTTGTGTATGATGTTACATTAAACCGGGAAAAAGGGTTACACATTGGGTCTTGATGACTCACCTTTTTCCTTTAACATTTTCAGGTGACTCGTAGCTGCGGATAGGAAGTCGGATGGATTCGAGGTGGCCATGCAATGAAAATGTGGACTAGGTGGATTTTGAACTATTTTTATTTTATTATGGGTTTGATTTATTTAATTTGTAATAAGGCCTCCTAATATTGCACTTGGATTATTTTTCATGTTTTGGATAAATTGCTAAAACTACTTCATGATATTAAAATGAGTACACATGTTTTCTCAAATTAATTCGCAAAATGTTTTATTGTGCCATCGGGTACACTTGAACCTGTAACAACCTGACCTAATATATTTTTAAACAACACTTAGTAATATTTTCTTCATACACCTCAAAATTTTTAAACAAGACAATATCTTTTATCAAAAATTTAAATTGGCTCAAAAGGGATTTTCAAAATGTTTTTCTCTGTGGCATACCAAATTCGGTCGTAATGTTTGGGCCGGGTTTGGGGTGTTACAAGAATGCTCAGAAAGCCTAAAAATTGGGTTTTTCCGCGTATTTGGAAAGCAGAGTGCGAAATCGACACTGGCTGGCACATGGGGCTGTGGCCAGCCCGTATGGAAATGCCCAGCCCGTGTGGATCTTAAAAACAAATCTTTTTGTCCAATTTTGGCTTGTTTTTCGCTCCTTTCGCTCCCAAATGCTCTCCTAAGTATAAAAACATGAATTTAAAGTATTAGGAGCATCAAATTCACTAATTTGCATAATTAATCATCCAAAAACGCATTAAGAATATGATTAAAATATGTTACTTTTATAGCTTATCAAATATCCCCACACGTAAGCGTTTGGTTGTCCTCAAGCAAAATCCTCAACTCTCATTAAAATTAATCTTTCTCAACTTATAATTCTCATCAATAATGTCTCAAAATAATTCAAAAATAATCATGCATTGGTAATTCAACTAAAAGAGAACTAAAAATTCAAATAATCTAAGTCAAAAATTTTTAAAGTACGAAAACATAGGTATTGCCCTTTTATCTAAGTAATTACCTTTAATTCAAAATCGACAAGAATCGACATCCTTACTAAAGATTCACTCAAATCACTCAAAGTGTTTAAGGTTAAGAATAAGCACTCAATAGTCAAACAAGAAAAGTCATTACCATAGGCTTGCATGAAACTCAAATCTCCACCTCTATAAAATGATATGATACACAAATCAAAAAGTCTTTAAGAGGTTGTAGTGGGGCTTAGGTTAAGGGTGTGGAGAAAGGCTAAAAAAGTTGGTTAAAATTGAAATCGAATTGATAAATTACCAAATTAGAAAAATAAACAAATGTTGAATTAAGAACTATTCAAGAATAATAAAATGAGCTTCTTTTTAAAATATGAATTTAACTATTCAAGCTCAATCAATAAGACTAATTATTAATCAATATTTTTTTTGATATATATATTTTCAATCTTTTTTTTAGAACAATAAGAAATAATTCAGCGAATCAAACAAAAAAGTATATATAGTTAGGCAATCTAACCAAATCAAATCTCGACATAAAGGGAGTTAATAAAACGGGAAAAATTCTCAACGAAAAATTGAGTTACGGGTTAACATTAATGGGAAAATGAAGAAATGGTATGTTAGGTTCAACGGGGTTCATTAAGGGTTAATTATGAAGGTAGGCTTTTTATGAGATAAGTGGGTTAAAACCTAAGTGCCTTTATCATCTCAGTATATCAAATCAAAGGTGTGGTCTCGACATGTATAATCGAAGCAAGTTCTAGAATAACAAATCAAATTGACATAGTCATAACCAATAATAATATGAGCAAGATAAATGTATGCTTTAAAGGCTCAAAATCTCACAAAAATTTATGGTTTTTGATGTCAAACTTGCAAATTTAAAACTTCAAGATAACACCTTAATTAAGGGAAACAACAAAAATTTTTAATTCTGAAAATAAACTTATCATACTTGATTTTCTAATGTCTTAAAGTTTAAATCAACCAATGCACAAATATCTACAAATCAATCCAAAACACATCTGTCGAAACCATTTTTAAAGTTTTAGAAAACGGGGTCGACTTTTTTTTAAAAAATGAAAATGGGAGTCGCCACTAATCCCTTTTTACTTAAGTGTGATTGGATCACCTTGCGAAACGTTTATTTCAAAAACATTTAATCTTAGTCCGCGAAAAACAAGAAAACGGGTTCGGGAATCGGTTACGTATGAGGAAGGATTAGCACCCTCATAACGCCCAAAAATTGGTACCTAATCGATAGAATCATGTCCAAATGTTTGAAATTTAAAAGAGTTTAAAAATATGATTTCTAAAAAAAACTTGAACAATTTGATTTAAAATTTGAGAGTTCTTCGATCCGAAAGAATATAAACATCACATCCAGCACGATAGGACACGATATTTTTAAACCCTCATAACTAATATCATCTCATGGCTTATAAAACTTGTTAAAAGGATATTTAGTTATTTAGCCAAACGGAAAATCGAAACCCAGCACGATTGGGCACTATTTCTCGAATTTCTAAATACAAAACATTGCCTTATTTTAAAACCTTTTAGTAAAATATAGCAATTTTGCAAAAATGTATTTTTATTTTAAACAATAACCATGTGACAATATTGCATTTATACATTATCAAACGTAAATATTAAAAGTAATCATGAAATAATAAATAAATACAAATTATAAAGTATACAATAACAGTTTTAAAATCTATAGTAAGCATAAGAATTCAAGAAATGGATATAAAGTTCTATAAATAAAATCAATTATGTGAAACAAATAAATTAACAATATCTAATCATTAAATAAATATTATAACAAAATAAAAGAATAAAAATGATAATTTTGTAAAGCAATTAATATGTATAACAATATAAAAAGAACTTAATATATATATATATATATAAATTATAATAAATATAATTTAATAATTTAATACACATGTAAACAATTAATAAATAGTCTATAATAATTTCATATAAAAACATATATATTAATCATAAAATTACATATGTAAATAAAATAGTTATATAATATAAATATATTTTATATAAAAATGAAAATTTAAAAATAATATGATATAATATGATGCTATATAATATGGAAAAAGTGTTATAATATAATAAATAAATTATAAAAACATGTAATAAAAAAATAATATTAAACCAAATAATAATTAATAATTTAATATATATAAGGATAAAAAATATATAGTTAATATATAGTTAATAAGAAAAATAAAATAGACTATTTAATATAATAAAATAGTTTAATACAATGTAAAATAATAAAATAAAATAAAAGGATAAAAATAAAATAAAACAAAGAAACAGGGGTTAAAATAGCAATCAAAACAGATATAAAAGAACTAAATTAAAACACGCGTTAAATCCCAGGGACAAATATGGCAATTATGCCTCTTTTTTTAAAACGGCGTTGTTCCGATTTTGGCTTTTAAATTGCCCGTGGATTCAATTGAAACAGAATATGAGTTTTGGAGGCCAAATTAAAATAAAAATAATTTAGATTAAACAAAATTAAAAATAATAAAAATGCGGGAGGCCTGAAATGGCAATTAGGCCATCTAATGAAAACGCGCAGATCTTTCCCGGGTCGGGTCAATGTGCGGATCTGGTCTGCTAAACGGCGTCGTTTTAACACTTATTTGCCTAAACGAAAACGACGTCGTTTTTTAAGTATTATATAAGTTAAAACTTAGGCAAAAAAAAATCATTTGGAAACATGTTTTTTTTAAAAAAGTTTAGAAACGCTCTCAATGCTTCTCGTCTGGGCTCCATCGCTGGATGTTCGGACCACCGCTCCACGTGCCTCACGCGCCTCCGTCAACGGTGGCCGGAGACCTAAAACCCCGTTTCAAAAGGTAGTTTTCTCGCCTCTTCTTCATTTAGTGTTATTTTGTATGTAAATATGCACCAATCGATAGAAATAAAAAATAATACACAGAAAAATAATGGAAAATCACATCTGAAAACTGCTTTTGGTTTTTTCTTTAACTCTGTTTTTTGAATATTTTCGTATCTATTTTTCTCCATGTCTGTGAGTGTTCGTTTACAAGTTTGACATGGGGTTTTATAACCCAAAGAAAAACGAAAGAAAAAGGAAACAAAAGAAATTTCCATCTTTGCTACTGTTTTGCCCTTTCTGCTTTGGTGCTTTCCTTTTCTGTGCAGGTTGAAGGCAGAGAACATGGCGATGGTGCAGGGATTCGCGCATGCTGCGATGCGACTGGTGGCGTGACGATTGAGGCGTGATCGAAGGCGCGAAGCTTGCGGCGCAACGGTTGGGATCCTGCTGGCATGCTTGCAGCGCCTAGGGTTTCAGAAACCCTAGGTTGAAACTCATTTGGGCCCTTTTGGGCCGATTTTGTCTTGGATCTGAGGGATTAGAGTAATTGGGTTTGTTTAGGTTGCTGAGTCAGTCTGTTTGGGCTATGGTGTAATTTGGGATTTAGGGCTAGTCTGGGTCTGGTTAATGGGTCACGGGTTTGAGTGTTGGTTTTGTGTATTGGGTTAAAGTCTATTGGGCTCTGCACATGGACTGTTTTTTGGACATTTGGTTTATTATTATTTTTGTTTTATTTTTTCTGAATAAAATGGGCCCCGGGCAAAAATGGGCCTCTACAACATCAACAAAAAAAAATCCCAAATTGACAAAAATTCATTCTAATGGAAGTATGAGAAAATTACTTAAACACAAGACATAATTCAGGGATTTTTTAATAATTATATAAATAACCTCCCTACATTTAATGTAACACCCCTTACATGTATCCTATGCCGGAACCGAGTCCGAGACATTACCAGACTTAACAATACATTTGGTCAAATTAATTAACACAAATACAAAATGACTTAGTCAAGCCCCTATACATGCCATAACTTTAATCATTTATGAATAAAGATACCCATAGATAGCTTGATAGTGTGAAGCGATCTCCGACGACCTCCAATCCGAGCTTGTTTAGTAGGACTCTATAAGATGGGAAAGAAAAAGGGGGTAAGCTTATAAAGCTTAGTAAGTTCACATGAAAAATAATAATAAGCATTAGCAATGAATTTAGCTTACTACTAAGCTATCATAACTTGCATAAATAATGCTAAGTTCTTACTTTCCCAACTTATTTGTAACCTTATCAAAGCCTCAACATGACAAATCCTCACAACAAGTTCTCAAATTGATACAATCATTAAATCACATGCTTATACCTTATTACTCATGTTCACGTTAATCTGTCTACTTGAGTTGCTGTCACTAAATTATTTATTTCTTGAGCTACAGAGCTCCAAATTTCAAACCGCTAATTTTTCCTGAAACTAGACTCACATATCTTCATATCATAAAATTTTCAGAATTTTTGGCTTAGCCAATTAGTACAGTTTATTCATTAAAGTTTCCCCTATTGCACTGTTCAACAATTCTGACCACTTTTCACTACGAATCAATTTTCTCCTTGTACAAAATTCAAATGATGTTATAATTTGTTTCATTTGAAACTAGACTCATTAAGGATTTCAAGAATATAACTTATATCCCATAATTATTTTTTTCCAATTTTTAATGATTTTTCCAAGGCAGAACAGGGGATCACGTAATCATTCTGAACCAATCTCTCAAGAATTTAAATATCTCAAAATATAAAAATCCTTTGTTTGTTTTGTTTCTTTTATATTAAAATAGACTCAATAAGCTTTAAATAAATATCTCATCCAACTTATAATTCAATTTTTACTATTTTTCTGATTTTTCAAATTCACGTCACTGCTACTGTCTACAGCAGTTCTATTGTAAATCTTTGCTCTCTTTCACTTTAACTGTGTTCATCACTTGCTTATACCAGTCTTTCCAATTTCCGATTACATATCGAGCATATTGCTCATACGTTACACATGCATATACCTACACTTATCACTACAAGCCACACATAATTTCACTTAGCATATTGCTCATACGTTACACATGCATATACCTACACTTGTCACTACAAGCCACACATAATTTCACTTAACATATTTTCCCGATGAACTCATCGGTAACCTTACCAAAGGCTCAGAATACAAAGGGCACCTTACTTAATAGCTTGCTTACATACCTGCAACATTCTCACTTAACACATGAGCACTCTTTCATAATATAGGCATATTGCCAATCATGTCATAAAGTGTTACAAGCATAACTGAAAACTCATCACTTACTTAATACTTGATAATCTCAATTACTTACAATCTCAATATTAAATAAGCCTTAAATCCATACCTGTACTCTTTCTTCATGTTCTCACCTTGTCATTTCTTTGACTTGCTCTTTGGACTACTCGTGACCCTTTTTCGTTTTGAACTTACCATTGCCATGTCTTGACATGGTCTTACGTGGTATCCTTGCCTTATGAACTCACCAATGCCATGCCTTGGCATGGTCTTACATGGGACCTTTGCCTTATAGTAACTCATCAATGCCATGTCTTGACATGGTCTTACATGATTTCCTTGCCTTATAGAACTTATCAATGCCATGCCTTGGCATGGTCTTACATGATATCCTTATCTTACCAAATGCCATGTTCCAAACGTGGTCTTACATGGTATCCTTGTCTTAGTGTCAATGCCACATCTTGATGTGGTCTTACATGGAGTCCTTAATCAATGTCGATGCCATGTCTTGACATGGTCTTACACGGGATCTTTGCCTTACCAATGCCATGTCTTGACATGGTCTTACATGGTATCCTTGCCTTACCAATGCCATGTCTTGACATGGTCTTACATGGTATCCTTGCCTTACCAATGCCATGTCTTGACATGGTCTTACATGGTATCCTTGCCTTACCAATGCCATGTCTTGACATGGTCTTACATGGTATCCTTGCCTTAATTGCCATGGTATAGCCATGGACTTTGAGATATCAATTCCTTGTTAAGTCATAGCTGAAACATACTTGCTCAAATTCTCAAGGTTAGTCACATAACTCAGCAATAGCATTGCTAAAAACAATAATTGCATAAAAATAAAATACTACTCAACTTACATACTTACATTCTAAATCTCATCATGTCATCAACTTAACTTATTCTCCTCAAACTATGCTAGTATACTTTCTTATTATCATACAAAGCCATAATAGAAAATATGGTCTAACATATAAATTATACAAGTTCTCTTTCCAATATCGAATTATTATCGACATTAATCATTATAGCTGAAACTCAATACTAAAGTATTTATGTCCAAAATATCGATTTATCATCCAATTATGCATAATTAAATGCTTATTAAACATATGAACTTACCTCGAATGTCGAAACAACCATTTTACCAACTTTCTCAATTTTCGATTTTCCTCCAATTCTAGGTCCAAATCTCATCTTTCGGGGTCTAAAACATCAAATTTTACTTATTTAATTAATGCACTACTCAAAACAGTCCCTAACTCAAACTTTGACAAAATTACAATTTTACCCCTTAACTTTTGCATAATTACAATTTTACCCCTAGGCTCGAAAATTAAACTTTATTCCTTTTTCTTATGTTTTATGACATGCTGAACATTTTTCCCTTCTATAGAAACTTCAAATTCCTACTATAATACATACTTATGAACAATAACAACTTTTACCGATTAACTCGTTTTACTCGTTTTCATCGAAAATCACTTAGTAAAAATTGTTCATTTACTCATGGACGTGCATAATCCACCGTTAATCATCAAAATACACACTTAATCAACCATGTCAAAATTCACAAACTTCAACAATTTTGAAAATAAAGATTCGGGATAGCTAAATCGAGTTACCACGACTCCGAAAACGTATAAATCATTAAAAACGAGACAAAAACCACTCACCTATCAAGCTCCTTAGCTTGGCTAAATATGGCTTTCTCCATGGCTGCCATTTTTTCTTCTCACATTCGGCTGGAGAAGAAGAGAAGAAGGGTGTTTTATTTTTTTCTTATTCTTTTACTATTCTTGTCTTATTATACCATTTAACTTAACTTCCAAATTTGCCCTTTTTCTTTTCAACTAACTTCAAAAATACCAAACAAATATCTTCCATCAACTTATAAGTGGACTAATTTCTTCATAAGGATCTTCACTTTAAAAACCCATCACAATTACACCCTTTATCATCTGAAACACACACTTCGCACTTATAACAATTTAATCCTACTAATCAAATTAAACACTTTTTCGATAAAATTTCTCAACAAAATTTTCACACAACAATTTAATCACATTGTAGACCTCAAATTGATAATCCAAGCTATTTCATACTTAAATCTTCTAAGACCTCATATTTTGCAACTTATTTAATTTAGTCCAAAAGTCAAATTGGACACTTTATGCCTAAAATTTCTTCATGAAATTTTTACACATGCATACGAACATATCATAAACCCCATAATAGTCATAAAATAATTATTTCTACTTTAGATTCATGGTCTCAAACCACTATTCTGACTAGGCCCTAATTCGGGATGTTACATTTAAGATGTACATTGTCCTCAATGTACACATAGATATAATCATAGTATAAGCAAAATATCATAAGAGAGGGAGAAAACTAAAACTGCCTTGAATTTTGGATGAAGTCCCCAGAATAGTGAAAACCGAAAGTGTAGTCAAATCTAAATGTAGTACATAATTTCGAGAAAACTAATAAGAAAATAAACACAAATAATAAAGAAGATTAATGGGTTATAACTAGATTAGAAATGACCATAAAAATATAGTTCAAAAGATAATAATTAAAAGAAGTACAAGAAAAGAAAAATAAAACAAAACAACTAAAAATAAAAATAAACATAAACATAAAAAAGAAAAAGAAAATTAAAAAGAAAACAAATAAAATTAATGATCCTCATCGTTAGAGGCATTAGTAGTGTGAGTCGCCGGCATTGAAGATGAGATATGGAGGTGCTGACAGATTTGTTGTAAAGTCGCGTCAATACTATCGAACCTTTGAAAGTAGTGCTGCTCAAAGCAAGTGAACCGTTTGGAGAGGTCCTCTAATGTAGCAGCAGAAGAAAAAGGACGGTGACTCGAATGTGGATGATGAGGTGATCCTTGTGATGGAAAAGGATATCATCAGTGAAATCCTAGGGTTCATTCTGAGCATTAGAATGAAATAATCGATACTGAGGAGGATCCACTCCATGAAGCTGCTCGATCATCCGCATATGTGTCATGCTCGATAGTCCTTGTGGGGACATCTGGCCGATGAGTGTGAGCGAAGAAGACTGCTCCAGTGTGTCGAGGAGACCAAAGTGTCGAGCGAGTTGAGTCACATAAGGGCCTAAATAGATAGGACCCTTCCTACTACGCTCTATCTGATGGCAAAAGGCGAGAGCGATGAAATAGGCTAGATCAAAAATACGCCCCGTGTCCATGCTCCATAGAAAGTATACATCGATGGTACCGACAACTCTGGTGGTCTCCCTCTTACTAGTCAATGTATGGGCCAAGATGGCATGCATATATCTCAAAGCCGGGGGGAGAGAAGTAGCCTTCAAGCGACTCGCGTCATAAGGTCTCGTACTCACCATAAGGTTTACCCAACAAAGAGATGGCGAGTAGTGTATGTGCCGGTATAATAGGAGAAAGTTTTCGGCACTCATGAACTCTACCGTGTAAAGTCCTAATGCTAATCCAAACTCGGGAACATTCATATGTCGTGCTATAGCACCGAGTCTGAAGGTGATGGTGCCCAGCTCGTCATGGGACGACATCACCTACTGAAGGGTAAATGTGGAAAAAACTCCAAAGTAAGCTCCACGTATGTGAGCTCAATGATGGAAAAGAACCAATTCTATGGGGCTGTAACAATGATGGCGCAGACTTGATCAGCTAATTTGACCTGCTCCAAAGCGGCCCAATCAATACAATGGCCTAAACCGAGTAGCCTCAGTCGAAGGAGCTAATATAGGTCCTCATGAGGACCCTGTGAAAAGCGGAGGAACGGATGGCAGGCCTTGGTGAAAGGGCCCGAGGAGGAGGTCGTGCCCGGAGTCCTCCGCTTTTTTGAAACAGGAACGACGACTTTAGACTTACTTCGTGTGTTCGTCATGGTGTGCCTGAAAATAAAAAAATTCAATAATAAATAAAACATCACCAAAGACACAAACAGAGGGCTGACAAATCAAAATCCAAGCAGTCAAAATAGAAATCTACTTCTAAAATGGTATGTACAAATACCTAATCATGCAAAAACCAAATACTTAAGCTATTATGAATCAAACCAGAGATAATAACAAAAATAAGGAATAATAAATAAAATAAACTAATTTAGAAACCAAAAGACACTTAAGGAAATAATTAAAAGAATAAAAGTAACAAATAATAATAATAACTACTAAACTAAACATAAATAAAAGTAGGAATAAGAGTAATAATATTATAAGAAATAAAACAAAGAGAGCAGTCAAAAGACATAATCAAACAATAAAAATAAAATTACTAAATGGGGTTAATAACTGAATTAAATAAAAATAAGCAGAGTAATAATATAAAATGAATTAATAAAGAAACAAAATACAATAAAAGAATAAATAAAATAAATAGAAAAATGGGGAAAAAGACCGACGGAGGGACAGACGGTGGCCGAAGGTATGTGACGGTGAAGGGCGACGAGGTTGAGTGAAGGTCGAGGGGATGGCGCGGGGCGGTTCGCGCGTGGGGGCTGCTCGACAGTGAAGGGTGTCGGAGGGGGGAAACGGGGAAAGAAAGGAAGAAGGGCTCGGCGGGGTTGCGGCTTGTGAGGCGCAAAGACTAGGGAAAGGGACTGTGGTTCGGGGTTGAGGGTGTTGCGAAGAGGGGAAAAGAGAGAAAAGAGGGGAGGCGTGAAGGAAAAAGAGATGGGCGTGGGGGTTACGATTTGAAAGAGGGGCAAGGGAAGAAGGAGGAGCTAGGGTGTGGGGGCATGGGTGATGGTGCGGTGAGGTGGTCGATTTGGTGAGGGAGTGGTTCAGCGGTAATGACAGTGTTGTGGAAAGGAGCGCGTTCGGACTGGCAGAAGGAGGTTCGATGACGACTATGGGGTTAGGAAGATTTGGAGAAGAAGAAAGTAAAAATAATTTAGTGTTTGGGGGTTAAAAGGGGGACACGGCCATGTCACACGCCCGTGTGGATGTTTTTAGCTCGTGTGCGATAAAATTTCGCTCCTAGTTTCACACGGCCTAGGACATGCCCGTGTGTCTAGGCCGTGTGGCACGCAGTGTGTGTTCTTTCGCTTCTCCCATGCCCGTGTGAAAACCCACATGCCCGTATGGCTCAACCGTGTCTTGCACATGATCGTGTGCTTTGCCCGTCTAACTCTCTGACTTGATTTAAAAATAAAGAACCTAGCTACATGTTTCACACGACCTAGGACACGCTTGTGTGTCCTGGCCGTATGGACTATTTTAGGTTGTGTAACCTTCAAATTTTTGAAAAATTAAGTCCCAGGATCCACACGGCCAAGGACATGCCCGTGTGTCCAGGCCGTGTGGGTCACATGGCCATGTCGCTAGGCTGTGTAAGTCACTGTTGAATTTTTTTTATGCACACGGCCAAGGATACGCTCGTGTGTTTTGACCGTGTGGGTCACAAGGCCATGCCACCAGACCGTGTGATACACTATCACTACTCTATTTTGCACACGGCCTGGGACACCCCCGTGTGCCAAGGCCGTGTGGGTTGAACACACACATTTTTTTAAATTTAAGATTTTAAATTAGCATGCAATGGAATTAAAAGAATTAGCAAAAGTCTAAGCTTATTTAAAGTCTAAGCTTGACTTACCTGATGTATGGTTACGGTGGTTCTTGGAGCCAAAGCTCCTCCTATCATTTCTAAAATTGTAACCACTATAAAATTTGAGTCAATGTTCGTTTACCTTGAATGTGCCATATGCCAAATGTGTTACCTCTATTGTACTATATGGGAAAATAGTTTGTACCACGAATGGACCTAACCATTTTGATTTCAGCTTTTCGGGGAAATAATTTGAGCTTTGAATTGTATAAAAGGCCACGATCCCCAAATGTGAATTGTTTGGGCTTCTTCAAACGAGCGTCGTGGCATCGCTTTGTCGCTTCTTTATATAGTCTCGAGTTCTCGTAACATTAGCTCACCACTCATCTAACTCATTTAGCTGCATCAATCTCTTCTTACCTGCAAGTTTAAGGTTGTAGTTTAGAAATTTTAATGCCTAGAATGATTTATGTTTGAGTTCAAGCGGTAAATGACAACCCTTTCCATATACAAGTTTGTAAGGAGATGTTCCTATGGGTTTTTTATACGCAGTCCTATAAGCCCATAAAGCATCATCTACTTTTATCACCCAATCCTTTCTATTTAACTCCACAGTTTTTTCTAGAATGCATTTGAGTTCTCTATTCATAACTTCAACTTCCTACTAGTTTGAGGGTGATAAGAGGTACCTGTTCTATGATGCACCCCACACTAATTAAGGACCTTATCAAATTGAGCATTACAAAAATGTGTACTCTGTCACTAAAAATCACTTCGGGTTTTCCAAATCGAGAGAGCTTCTTAAGAAATTGAGCTACCACTCTATCATCATTAGTAGGTATAGCTTGAGCTTCTACCCATTTTGGCATATAATCAATTGCTACTAGAAGGTATTTATTACCAAATGAGCTAGGAAATAGGCCCATGAAATCAATACCCCAGACGTCAAAAATTTCACATGAAAGCATATAAGTTTGAGGTATTTTATCACGTTTAGAAATATTACCTGTTCTCTGGAATCTATCACAAGAAGCAACATACCTATTAGCGTCCTTGAACAATGTAGGCCAATGAAAACCTGATTCAAGCATTTTATGTGCTGTCCTAATTCCATTGTAATGTCCTCCTGTCAGTCCTGAATAGAGTGTTCCAAAATTTTATTTGCTTTTGATTTTGAAACACGTCTTCGAATTACTTGACCTGCACATACGCGAAAAAAAAGGGTCCTCCTAAAAATAATTTTTCAAATCGGCAAAGAATCGCTTATTTTGATGATGTGTCAACCATTTTGGTAGGATGTTAGTGGCCAAGTAATTTGTGATATCCGCAAACCAAGGGACTTCAGAATCAGTTATAACCAAGAGTTGTTCCTCAAAAAATGAGTCATTTATCTCGTTCTCATTAAGCTCCTTGAGATGGGGATTCTCTAATCGTGAAAGGTGATCTGATGCAAGATATTTAGCTCCCTTCTTATCCTGGATTTCCAAATTGAACTCCTGCAATAATAAAATCCACCTTATAAGTTGAGGTTTTGCATCTGATTTAGTTAGAAGATAACGAAGAGCGGAATCGTCCGTGTAAACAACAATTTTATACAATATTAAATATGGTTTAATTTTATCGAATATGAAAACCACAGCTAGCAATTCTTTTTGTAGCAGTGAAATTTTCTTGTGCATCTGTTAAAGTCTTGCTAGCATAGTAGATTGGCTGAAAATGCTTGTCTTTTTGTTGTCCAGGAACTGCACCTACTGCAAAATTATTTGCATCACACATTAGTTCAAAGGGTAAATTCCAATCAGGTGCAACCACAACCGGGGCATTTAATTAATTTTTCCTTAAGAATATTAAATGCTTCTAAGCATTCCTGACTAAAATTGAATGGCACATCTTTTTCTAGTAGATTAGTTAAAGGCTTAGCTATTTTAAAAAAGTTTTTGATAAATCTTCTATAGAATCCAACATGTCTTAAAAAGCTTCGATTAGCCTTAACTGAACTAGGAGGTGGTAGTTTTTTGATGGTTTCAATTTTCGCTCTATCAACCTCAATCCCTTTACTAGAAATTTTATGGCACAGCACAATCCCTTCTCGAGCCATGAAGTGACATTTTTCTCAATTAAGCACAAGTTTGTTTCCTTACATCTCATTAAAACTCGTTTTAAATTTTTAAGACAAAAGTGGAAATAATTACCGAATACTAAGAAGTCGTCCATAAATACCTCCATAATGTCTTCTACAAGTTCATCAAAAATTGCTAACATGTAATGCTGAAAAGTAGCAGGAGCATTACACAATCCAAAAGGCATTCTTCGATAAGCAAACGTACCATATGGACATGTAAATATCGTTTTTTCTTGGTCCTCGAGAGCTGTCGGGATTTGGAAGTAGCCAGAAAGTCCACTTAGGAAGCAATAATACATGCGACCAGATAATCTCTTCAACATTTGATTTATGAATGGTAAATGAAAATGATCTTTCTTTGTGGTCTCATTCAACTTCATATAGTCAATACAAACTCTCCATCCCGTGGCTGTTCTCGTTGGAATCAAGTCATTTTTCTCGTTGGCCACAACAGTCATGCCTCCTTTCTTAGGAACAACCTGCATAGGACTAACCCAAGTACTATCAGAAATAGGATAAATAACTCCAGCATCTAGAAGTTTAATTACCTCAGCCTTAACAACTTCCTTTATGTTAGGATTTAACCTTCTTTGAGATTTCACACATGGTTTATACTCATCTTCCACTAAAATTTTATGGGTGCAAAAAGAAGGACTAATCCCTCTGATGTCAGAGATCTTTCAGGCCTCTTTTATGTTCCTTCAGCAGTTGCAATAACTCTATTTTTCATTTGGCTTTAAATTTGAAGCAATAATCATTGTTAAGGTAGAATTGTCTCCAAAAAATGCATATTCTAGGTGATTTGGTAATTGCTTCAGTTCCAATTTGGAGGTTCTTCAATGGAGGGTTTTAATTTTAATTGACTGTTTACCTCAATGCCCACATAATTCTTCTGTCTCAGTGAAGACTCATTAGAATTTAAATCAATTTTTGTCTCAATTATCACAGCATTATCGTCATCTACCTCCTCTCCTTGAAAAAGACACAGTTCCAACGTGTCCTTATGAACAATTTCCTGTAATGAATCTTGAATAACATGAACAACAGAGTCAATAAAATAACAGAAATCATCTTGTTCTCTAGAGAATCACATGGCATCATAGATTTTAAAAGTGATCTCTTCATCACCTACATTAAGCAAAAGTTTGCCATCACCCACATCAATAACAGCCTTAGCAGTGGCTAAAAACGGGGTGGCCTAAAATTAAATGCACCTCACTACCCTCATCTATGTCAAGCACAACAAAATCAACAAGGAATATGAATTTATCTACCTTCACAAGTACATCTTCAATGATACCCCTAGGATATTTAACAGATCTATCGACTAATTGAATACTCATCCTAATGGGTTTTGGTTCCCCAAGACCAAGTTGCTTGAAAAATTTATAAGGCATCAAATTAATACTAACACCCAAATCAACTAATGATTTCTCAATATTTAAACTACCAATAAAATAGGGAATACTAAAACTTCCTGGATCTTTTAGCTGAGTTGGTAGTTTATTTTGGAGAATAGTGGAACATTCCTCATTGAGTTCTACAGTGGATAGTTCTTCAAACTTCCTTTTGTTTGTTAATAGCTCTTTTAAGAATTTTGCATATGTGGGCATCTACAAAATAGCTTCAAAAAAAAGGTAAGTTAATATGTAATTGTTTAAAAAGTTCAAGAAACTTACCAAATTGTTCATCCATGCGGTCTTTCTTTAACTTTGCCAGATACGAGATCGGTGGTTTATATTCTTTAACCACTGGTGTTTGATTTTCTTCAAGTTTTACCCCCTTATCACTTGCCTTATCAGTTTCCTGTTACAGCTTCTTTTCAGGTTCAACAAACACTTTTTCATTCCTCAATGTAACTGATTTCACATGCTCTTCTGGGTTGGGTTCAGTGTTGCTAGGTGAACTATCTTGTTGTCTTTCTGAAACCAATTTAGCAAGCTGTTCAACCGGATTTTCGAGCCTAAGAATTGATGCTTGTTGATTTTTCAAAGTTGTCTTAGTGTTTTGAAAACGAGTCTCCGACGCTAAAATAAAATTTGCCAACATCTTTTCAAGGTTTGGCTTCTTCTCTGACTGATAAGGATGTTGTAAGCCCGGAAGGGGTTGTGATCTTTGGTTTCCTTGACCACCCCATGAAAACTTTGGGTGGTTTCTCCAACCTTCATTATAGTTATTACTATAAGAGTTATTTTGAGTTCTAGAACTATTACTCATATAATTGATATGCTTATTCTCTGTGCTAGGAACAAAGGGTATATATTCTGGATTATTTATTCCACCTCCATATGCATCATATTACATCATTGAATTTACATGCGTAAAAAGATATAAATCATCAAATTTCTTGTTTAATATTTTAGTGACATCTCCTCAATAAATTCATAACCTGCTTCGGGTGTTTTATTATTCAAAGTTCTACTAGCTACTGTGTCGATTAGTTGTCTAGTTGAGAGATTCAAACCATTGTAAAAGATTTGAACTTGTAGCCATAGAGGTAACCCATGGTGAGGGCACCTTCTCAATAAATCCTTATACCTCTCACACGCATCATATAACGTCTCTAAATCGATCTGTACAAAGGAAGAGATGTCGTTCCTCAACTTGGCTGTCTTAGCCGGTAGAAAGTACTTTAGTATAAATTTCTCAGTCATTTGATCCCATATAATGATGGAACCTCATGGTAAAGAGTACAACCACTACTTAGCTTTGTTTCTCAATGAGAAAGGGAACAACCGTAGGCAAATGGCATCGTCAGTGACGCCATCAATTTTGAAAGTATCGCAGATTTCCAGAAAGCTAACCAAATGAGTATATGGATCTTCGTCTTGTAAACCATCGAACTGAACAAAATTTTGAATCACTTTATTAGTGTTTCGGTGTTATTTCAAAATTATTTGCAACAATAGTAGGCCTCATAATACTAGATTCAGCCCCAGTTAAAATGGGCTTGGCATAATCGTACATAGTACGAGGAACAAGAGCAGGATCTCCAGGATTTACAGCAACTGTAAGAGGTAGTTGATTATTTTGATTATCACCCATCTTATCAATAATAAAGGAACCTGCCAGAAGCAAACAAAAGGAAAAAATTAGAATGTAAAAGTTATAAAAAATAAAATAAAAATAAATAGCTAAATTAATAAAAACAAAGTGTTCTTAATATTTTAGTCCCCGGCAGCGGTGCCAAAAACTTGATGGTCACTAAACTAACTATAAATACGACAAAGGCAAGCGCACCTATCGAACAATAGTATAGCTATGGTGAGTAGGGAATATCGTATCCATGAGGACAAAAAGTAATAGTAATTACCATCTTCTTATTATTTAGCCAACAAATTGGAGTGGTTGTGTTTTAATCTAAAATTACTAAACTAATTTATCTAAGAACACAATAGAGAATGAAATAGGAAAATAATCGAAGATTACAAATGGGATGGTCAATACCTAGGAAAGGATCCACCTAGACTTCACCTTTTTTTATGAATTTGAATTAAATGATTTATTCACTTGTGTCTTGATCCGTAGAAATCCCTAAATTATGTTAATATGCCTTTCCAGAGTAAGAACAATTGACTCTAGATTGATTAATTGAAATCTCTTTCTAGTTAAAACCCCTATCGTCACATTAACTCGATCTATGGATTCCCCTATTAGATTTGACTCTAATCCGGTAGATTTATGTCGTCCTATTTCTATGATTGCATGCAACTCCACTCAATTATGCTAGATCTACTCTTAAATAGGGACTTTTGCTCCATTGAAAAAAGCACATTAAACATGAACTAATATCCCAAAAATATTAAAGCAAGAAATAAACATACATAATTGAGAACAAGAATCAAGTATTTATCACGTAAAATAGAAATTAAATAAAAGGATTTATCATAGGTTTCATCCTCCCTAGGTATCTAGGGAATTAGTTCATAATCCTGAATGAAAACATCTCAAAGTCAGAATAACCACAAGACATAAAGAAACTAAATAAAATTTTGAAAGAAATTAAAAGGAGATCTTCGATCTTGATGGATATCCGTTTCTGATTTGATTCTAATGGTGTTCTTCGAGTGTTTTCTTCAATCTTCTCTTGATTGCCCCCTTCTCTATTATTTTAATTGGTATTTATAGTCTTTAGAATGCTCAGAAAGCGTAAAAATTGGGTTTTTTTTGTGTATTTGGGAAGCAGAGTGCAAAATCGACACTGGTTGGCACATGGGCGTGTGGCCAGCCCATTTGGATCCTGAAAACAACTCTTTTTGTTTGATTTTGGCTCATTTTTCGCTCCTTTCACTCTCAAATGCTCTCCTAAGTATAAAAACATGAATTTAAAAAATTAGAAGCATCAAATTCACTAATTTGCAAAATTAATCATCCAAAAGTGCATTAAGAATGTGATTAAAATATGTTACTTTTATAGCTTATCACATATCGTCGTAATGTGGAGAAACTCCTTATTGCGATGTCGCCATAGTGAATTCCTTCCCATGATCATCACAACGCGGAGTGTTTTTCCAGCCTTGGTAGCATCATTGTTTAATGTTTAGCACAGGCTTCCTTGTACCACCGATCGACGATTGTTCATTGTATTTTTGGACCGAAATTGACATCCTACACACTTAATTAGCCCGTTAGTCACTCCCGTAGCTTGAGTCAACCTTAAGGGTCATCGAAACAATAGAAAATGCATTAAAACACTTATTTTTATTAATATTTAGATCCTAAACTACTAATATTGAAAATGCAATAATTAATTATAAAATACCAAGAAAACAAGCTCGTTAAGTTTCGAAATGTACTTAAACCACCAATATAATTAGCGGCATGTTATTAACCGAACACGGACTCGAACAGATACACAAATTATCTGACTATCACACCAATTTGGCACCTAATGCCTCATTAGAATGTCTGAAATATAGTTTTTGTCTAACGCTCATCGGTATATGATAAGCCATAAAAGTAACATGTTTTTAATCCCATTCTTGACACGTTTTTGGATGATTTATTATGTAAATTAGTGAATTTGATGCTCCTAATCCTTTAAATTCATGTTTCTATACTTAGGTGAGCATAGGGAAGTGAAATAAGCAAAAAACGGGCCAAAATTAGACAAAAAGAGCTATTTTCAGGATCCACATGGCCTTGGCATTTCCACACGGGCTGGGCACACACGGGCTGGCCACACATCCATGTGCCAGCCCATGTCAATTTCACACCCTGTTTCTCTTTTACGTAAAAAAAACTCAATTTTTAGGGTTTCTGAGCATTTTGAAGTTTATAAATACATATTAGAAGAGGACCTAAGAGAGCATGCAGAGAAGAAAAGAGAAAAGACTCAAAGAACACCACCAGGTTCAACTAAGAATCGGATCTCCTTCAATATTGAATATCTCCATTCAATTTTCTTAGAAGTTTTATTGGGTTTCTTTATGTCTTGTTGTTATCCTAATTTTGATGTGGTTTTATTCCAAATTATGAACTAAATTCCCTAGATACCTAAGGAAGATGAAACCTATGATGGATCTTATTATTTGATTTTTGAATTACATGATAAATACTTGATTCTTGTTCTCAATTATGTATGCTTATTTCTTGTTTTAATATTTTTGAGATATTGATTCAAGTTTAATGTGCTTGTTTCAGTGGAGCAAAAGTCCCTGTTTAAGAGTAGACCTAGCATAATTGAGTGGAGTTGCATTCAGTCCTGGAAATAGGACGACATAAATCTATTGGATTAGAGTGAAATCTAATAGGGGAATCCATAGATTGAGTTAATGCAACAATAGAGGTTTTAATTAGAAAGAGATTTCAATTAATCAACCTAGGGTCAGTTGTTCTTACTCTCGAAAGAGATATTAACATAATTTAGGGATTTTTACGGATCAAGGAGCAAGTGAATAAATTGTTTAATTCAGATTCAGATTAATAAGTGAAGTCCAGGTGGATTCTTTCCTGGGTATTGTCTATCTCATTGGTTATATTCATTTATTTTTCCAAGTCATTCTCTATTGCGTTTTTAGTAAATTAGTTTAGTTAATTTTAGATTAAAAACAATCATCCCAATTTATCGGTTAAATAATAGAATAATAGTAATTACTAGTACTTTTAGTCGTCGTGATACAATATTCCCTACTCACCATAGCTATACTATTGTTCGATAGGTGCACTTCCTATCGTAATTATAGTTAGTTTAGTGACCATCAAGTTTTTGGCGCCGTTATCGAGGACTAAAATATTAGGAACACTCAATTTTTATTAATTTAGCCATATTTATTTTTTATGGCATTTTATTTTTGTTTTTAGTTAATTTATGTTTTCTAATTTTTCTTTTATTTTCTTCTAGCAGGGTCCTTTAGTTTATGACTAGAAGAAACCCGTTAGGACCATTACTGTTTAACAGTGAGATTGAAAGTATATCTCGCAAAAACCGTAGAGAAGCAAGGCAGAGTCGACAGAATATAGTGGAAGAGCAAGAGGACGTTATTACTATTATTGAGGAGATGGCTGATAATCAGAATAATCAGCTACCCCTTGTGGTTGTTGCGAATCCTGCAAATCCAAATCATGCTCCTCGTATTATGTACGATTATGCCAAGCCCACTCTAACTGGGGCTGAATCGAGTATTATGAGACCTACTATTGCTGTGAATAATTTCGAATTGAAGCCGAACACTATTTAGATGGTACAACAATTTGTTCAGTTCGATGGTTTGCAAGACGAAGATCCAAATACTCATTTGGCTAATTTTCTGGAAGTCTGTAACACTTTCAAGATTAATGGCGTTTCTGAAGACGCCATTCGCTTACGGTTGTTTCCATTCTCGTTGAGGAATAAAGCTAAACAGTGTTTGAACTCCTTACCACGAGGTTCTATCACTACATGGACCAAATGACCGAGAAATTCCTATTGAAGTACTTTCCAGCGGCTAAAACAGCTAAGCTGAGGAATGATATCTCTTCCTTCGTACAGATGGACTTAGAGACCCTATATGATGCATGGGAGAGGTATATGGATTTCTTGAGAAGGAGCCCTCACCATAGGTTACCTCTATGGCTACATGTTCAAACCTTCTCCAACGGTTTGAATCCCTCAACTAGGCTATTGATTGATGCAGACGCCGGTGGTACTCTGAATAATAAAACACCTGAAGAGGCTTATGAGTTTATAGAGGAGATGTCACTGAATAATTATCAGTGGCAAGTCATGAGGAGAAAGCCTAATAGAGCAGCCAGTGTTTTCAATATAGATGCAGTCACCATTTTATCAACTCAGGTAGAACAATTAAATAAGAAAATTGATGGTTTATGTGGTTCTATGCAGGTATATCCGGTGATGCAATGCGATGCAAATGAAGGAGGAATGAGTAATCCAGAATATTTACCCTACTGTCACAGTACAGAGAACGAACAAATCAGCTATATGGGTAATAATTCTAGACCTCAGAATAATCCTTATAGTAACACTTACAATGCATGTTGGAGGAACCATCCCAATTTCTCTTGGGGTGATCAAGGAAACCAAAGACCATAACCCCCTCTAGGGTTTCAACCACCTTACCAAAAAGAGAAAAAGCCGAACCTTGAGGAGATGTTGACGAAGTTTATTTTGGTGTTAGAAACCCGCTTCCGAAACATCGAAACAACATTTAAAAATCAAAAAGCGTCGATTCAAGGGCTCAAAAATTAAATTGGTCAACTATATGGGTAATAATTCTAGACCTCAGAATAATCCTTACAGTAACACATACAATGCAGGTTGGAGGAACCATCCCAATTTCTCTTAGGGTGGTCAAGGAAACCAAAGACCATAACCCCCTCCAGGCTTTCAACCACCTTACCAACAAGAGAAAAAGTCGAACCTTGAGGAGATGTTGACGAAGTTTATTTTGGTGTCAGAAACCCGCTTCCAAAACACCGAAACAACACTTAAAAATAAAAAAGTGTCGATTCAAGGGCTCAAAAATCAAATTGGTCAACTTGAGAAGTTGATTTCAGAACAACCACAAGGTAGCTTGCCTAGTAATACCGAAACTAACCCAAGGGAGAAACTTCATGCAATTATTGTGCGAGATGAAGAAGGGTTAGTTGAATCTGAACCAGAATCGAGGCAAGAAAGTGTGGTAAGTAAAGGTAAGGTAAAGGTAAGCCAGAATGAACAAAAACCGGTTGGTAAGGAATATAAACCTTAAGTTCTATATCCGAATGCGACAAAGAAAAGACCACACGAACGAACAATTCGGTAAATTTCTTAAACTTCTGAAAAAATACACATTAACTTACTGTTTATTAAGCTCTTTCGCAGATGCCCAATTCCGTAAAAATTTTAAAGAAGCTTTTGGCAAACAAACGGAAGCTAGATGATTCGTCGCATGTGGAGCTAAATGCAGTTTGCTCAGCCATTTTGCAAAATAAACTACCTAACAAATTGAAAGATCCAGAGAGTTTTGCTATTCCTTGTTTAATTGGTAGTTTAAATGTTAATAATGCTTTGGTTGATTTAGGGGCTAGTATTAATGTCATGCCCTCTAAAATGTTTAAACAGTTAGGTCTTGGGAAACCCAAACAAACTAGAATGAGTATTCAATTAGCAGATGGAACCATTAGATTTCCTAGGGGTATTATTGAAGGCGTACTTTTGAAAATTGATAAATTCATATTCCTAGTTGATTTTGTTGTTTTAGACATGGATGAGGATAGTGACGTACTTTTAATTTTAGGACAACCCTTTTTAGCAACTGCCAGAACTATTATTGATGTTGGTATAGGTGAACTAATAGTTCTTGTAGGTGATAACATGATTAAACTTTAAGCTCGTGATTCTGCTAGGATATCTAGTGATCGAGACGATTATACGAGTTCTGTTAATATTAGTACCCTTGTGGCTCAAAAGTCTTTGTAGAAAACCCCTCAGAAAAACATAATGGAGCCACGTTCCAATTCGTGCCACAAAAACAAAACGACTCATTAAGAAAGAATGTTACAAATCGATGAACTAAACGAATGACAAACACATGTCAAGGAGAAACCGAGAATACACGATGCAGAACCAAAGCAACCCGATGATGAGCATAAGGACGGAACAAATCAATTTAAGGCGGGGGACCAGATATTGTTAGATAAAACGGACCCTCGAGTTGCCCCTCCAGAGCTTAATGCAAACGGAGAAACTCCTTTTACGGTATTAAATGTCTTCCCATACGGTACAGTCGAGGTAACTCATTCTGAGTTCGGCACTTTTAAGGTAAATATTACTCGACTCAAACCTTATTTTGATAATAGAATTGATAGCGAGAAAAGGAGTTTCAACTCCGCGAACCACCGTGACCGTGCGCACAAGGTAAGTCGAGCTTAGACTTTAAATAAGAGCTTATCGGGAGGCGACCTGAGAGTTAACACTGCTAATTTTCTTATTTTCATTTCATGGTATTTTTAAAAATTAATTAATAAATAATAAAATAAAAAAAGGTTTTTTGACCCACACGACCTAGACACACGGGCGTGTCCCAGGCCGTGTGCACTAAAAGGGGTTCGACAGTAAGTTACACGGCCTGGCGACATGGCTGTGTGATCCACACGGCCTAGACACACGGGCCTGTCCTTGGCCGTGTAGAATCTTAAGATTTAGTTTTAAAATTTTAAAAAAATCGACAGTGAGTTACACGGCCTGGCAACACGATCGTGGGACATACACGGCCTGGTGACACGACTGTGGGACATACACGGCCTGGATACACGGGCATGTCATTGGCCGTGTGGATCCTGGGACTTGATTTTCCAAAAATTGATAGAGACACAACTTAAAATAGTCTACACGGGCGTGTGACACGACGTGTGGACCACACCGCCTGGACACATGGGCATCTCTTAGGCCGTGTGAAACCTGGAGCTAATTTTTTCAATTTTAAAACAAGTCAGAGAGTTACACGGGCAAGGAACACAGCCGTGTGAGAGACACGACAGAGCCACACGGGTGTGTGGGAGGTCACACGGGCGTGTCCGAGGCCGTGTGAAGACTGGGTTAAAAATTTTATCGCACATGGGCTAAAAAGGCCTCACACGGCCATGTGGCCCAACACGGGCCTTTACACGACTGTGTCACTCTTTTAAAACCCTAATTCCCTTTTATTTTTTGTTTTGTCTTCTTCCTCATCTTCCCTCTTCAACCCTTTCTACCAACCTCCATTGACCATATCCGGCCACCCTCTCCCTCGCACCCAAGCCGCACCCTTTCTTTCCCCCTTCCCCCTCAACCTTCCTCTTCCCTTTGAACCTCAACAGCCTTTTCATTGCCGCACCCTTTTTTTCTCCCCTCCATCATCCCTCCATTCTCACTCTCTTCCTAAGGTCGCCTTCTATCCACCCCCACGATCGCTCCACCACCGTTCGCGTCAACCTTCGAACCCCAACAGCCTACCCACCACCGCCCTGTCGGTTGCCTCTTTTACCCTTGTCTTTATCTCATTTAATTTTTATTTATTTATTTCTTAAATTTTATTTCTTATTTTATTTTATTTTCAGTTTATTCTTTTCTGTTATTTTTTTGTTTATGTCTATGGCATTTATTTATTTATTTCATTTTAGTATTTGTATTATTATGTTAATTTCTATTTGGTATAATTAGACTAGGTTAGCTAATATTCTCATTATTATTATTATTATTATTGGATATATTATATATTATTTTTATTCTACTTGTTTATTGCTCTTATTGTTATGTTTATTTTTCTTGTTGTTCTTCGTCCTTCTCATCAATTTAGTGTTCTTTATGATACTATTTTAGTTTATTATTTTAGTTGGTATTATGATCCATCTTTTCTTTATTATTTTATTGAAGTGTTTGCTCACTATCTCTATTAATATTGATTCATTACTTTTGGTATCCTACTATCCGGTTTAGTTTATGTTTTGGTGATGCGTATTTTATTTTCTGACTAGTGACTTCTTTTATTTTCCAGCACACCATGACGAACACATGAAGCAAGTCTAAGGTCGCCATCCCCACTTCAAAAAAGTGGAAGACACCTGGCGCGACCTCCTCTTCGAGCGCTTCCGCTGAGGCCCGCCACCTTTATCTTCAATTTTTGCGAGTCCCCAGAAGGAATTATTTCAATTACTTCGACAGCGCCCACTCGGCCTAGGCCGATGCATTGATTGGGCCGCTTTGGAGCAGGTCCACCTCGCTGATCACGTGTTTGCCTTTATTGCTACAACATCGTGGGACCGTTTCTTCCCCATTATCGAACCCACATACATGGAGCTTACATTGGAGTTTTGCTCAACGTTTACTCTTCAGCACGCGATGACGACTCATGACAAGCCCGGCACCATCACTTTCTGACTCAGTGGCTTGGTACGCCATTTGAGTGTTCCCGAGTTCGGCGTTGCTATGGGACTCTATACTAAGGAGTTTATGGGTGCCGAAACTTCCTCGCCTACATTGGAGCATCCACCACTCGCCAGTTAGCTGTTGGACAGATCTTATGGTAAACCTGATCCTTTATGACACGAGTCTCTCGAAGGCGACTTCTCCCCTTCGGCTTTACGGTACATTCATGCCCTTTTAGCTAACATGTTGACCGGTAGGAGAGAGAGCACTGGAGTCGTCAGTACTACTGATGCTTATTTTCTATGGAGCATGGCCATCGGACATATCTTTGATTCGACATACTTCATTACCTTAGCCTTCCGCCATCAGACTGACCGCCATAAGAAGGGTCCCATCTGTTTAAGCCTTTATGTGACTCGACTTGCTCGACACTTCGGTCTCCTTGACACACCAGGGCATTCCTCTACACTTACACTCGTTGGCCAGATGTCCCCGCAGGAAATCTCAGGTATGATTCATATGAAGATGATCGAGCGGCGTCGTGGAGTGGATCATCCTCAGTATCTATTATTTCATTCTGATGCTTAGAATGAACCTGAGGACTTCACTGATGATGTTCCTCTCCATCATGAGGGCCCACCACAATCTCCACCTTCGAGTCACCGCCCTGTTTCTTCTGCTGCTACTTTAGTAGACCCCACGAGAGGTTCACTCGCTTCTAGCAGTACTGCGTTCAGAGGTTTGACAGTATTGATGCGACATTACAGCAAATCTGTCAACATCTCCATATCTCCTCCTCAGCGCCAACGACTCACGAAACCGGAACATCTGTGATGAGGACCATTGAGTCCATTTGTTTTATTTTTATTTTTATGTTTATTGTTATTTTCTTAGACTTATTTCATTTTTATATTTTAAACTATATTTTTATATTTATGGTTGTTTCTAATCGAGTTTAATCCCTTAATCTTCTTTATTATTTGCGTTTATTATCTTATTAGTGTGCACAGAATCATGTTCTACATTTAGATTTCACTACAATTCCACTTTTCACTATTCTAGGGATTTCATCCAAAATTTAGAGCAGTTTCAGTTTTCTCACTCTTTTATAATATTCTGTTTATACTGTGATTATCATGTTTGTACATTGAGGAAAATGTACATCTTAAGTGTGGGGAGGTTATTTATATAATTGTTAGAAAATCTTTGATTTATGTCTTATGTTTAAGTAATTTTCTCATACTATTATTAGAATGATTTTTTATCGATTTGTGATTTTTATTGATGTGTTTTAGATTAAATTCATAGATATTTTTGCATTGGTTGTTTTAAACTTTAAGACATGAGAGAATCAAGCATGATAAGTCTATTTTCAAAAATAAAAAAAATTTAGGTTGTTTCCCTAAATTGAGGTATTACCTTGAAGTTTGAGATTTGCAAGATTGACATCAAAAACCAAAATTTTTTGTGAGATTTTGGGGCTTTAGAGCATGCATTTTTCTTGCTCATTTTATTATTGGTTATGAGTGTGTCAATTTGATTTGTTATTCTAGAACTTGTTTCGATTATGCATGTCGAGACCACACTTTTGATTTGATATACTGAGATGATAAAGGCACTTAGGTTTTAACCCACTTATCTCATAAAAAGCCTACCTCCATAATTAACCCTTAGTGAACCCCGTTGAGCCTAACACACCGTTTCTTGATTTTCCCATTCATGTTAACCCATAACTCACTCTTTTGATTCGTTGAGAATTTTTCCCGTTTTATTGACTCATTTTTTATCGAGGTTTGATTTGGTTAGTTTCCTAACTATGCTCTTTTATTTCATTTGCTGAGTTATTTCTTATTGTACTTGAAAATATATATATATATATGATCAGAAAATATATATATATTGATTGTTATTTAGTTCTATGTTAATTGTGCTTGAACAGTTAAATTCATATTTTGAGAAGAAGCTAGAGTTATTTGTTCTTACTCTAGAAAGAGATATTAACATAATTTAGGGATTTTTACGGATCAAGGCGCAAGTAAATAAATCATTTAATTCAGATTCAAATTAATAAGTGAAGTCTAGGTGGATTCTTTCCTGGGTATTGTCTATCTCATTGGTTATATTCGTTTATTTTTCCAAGTCATTCTCTGTTGCGTTCTCAGTAAATTAGTTTAGTTAATTTTAGATTAAAAAAAATCATCCCAATTTATCAATTAAATAATAGAAAAATAGTAATTACTAATACTTTTAGTCCTCGTGGATACGGTATTCACTACTCACCATAGCTATACTATTGTTCGATAGGTGCGCTTGCTTTCGTCGTAATTATAATTAGTTTAGTGACTGTCAATATATAACCAAAGTATAACCCATACATAATCTAATTCTATGGAATGCTAACTATATCACACTATGCCTGAGACAGTTAATAGGATAACTAATGTTCCGATTACACATCATAGACATGATTATTTCAATTCAATTTTCAACATATTATATCATCACATATGAACCAAGTCATGAGACTATGCTTACCTTGATAATTAATTTGTAACAATCATATATATACATATATATGTATTCATATAATGAGCTTGAATAATAATAGTACAAACTGAATTTGGCACTCATCTACAACTCTTTTCTTTCCTTTCTCTCGTGACGACTCGACATTGTCTTTAGCTACGTTCGATAATATAATTATAAAAAAATGTCAGTTCACGTCCCAATCACATTAAAATACATAGCCAACATATTTTGCATTTTATTTAGTTTAGTCCATATACTCGGGATACACATATTTTTCAATATTTAACATCGAATTAAAAATCTATTTAACACTCTTTCATTAAGGACCTTATACTTTTCATCTATATCATAATTTCATGATAATTTTTAATTTATACAATTTAGTCCCTAATGTCGCAAAGTTATCTATCACACTTAACTTAATTTACAACTTAGTTCTTAACATAATCTAAGTTCACTATCTAGTAACCTCTTCAAATTCAAGTCTAATGCATCAATGTAACACCCCAAAATTTTGAACTTCTGCCTGGTAAACTATGTCATTAAATGTGTGTTTGCTTTAGTGGTTAGTGCCTTAAGTGTATGTTTGAGATTTGGGGTTCAAGTCCCACTTGTGAAAAATTTTACTATTCTTTTTATTCAACCGTTATTTGTGAACGTTCAACCTAAGTTTAATTCAATGTAATTTTATATCAAGATTGAGCCTGTTAGTTCAATGGTTAAGCTTCTGTGTTTTGAGTGTTTGGTGTTTGAGCCCCTGCAAAAGCTAAGGAAAAATATTTTTATGCTACTTTATACAATTAGTTATTTTAAAGAAATTAAAATATTTTATTCTATTTTTATTTTCATTTTTAAAAAATATTCCTTTTACGTTTCCTCTTCCTATCGTTTCTCTTACTTTTCTTTATTTTCTTCTCTTTTCCCTGATATATTTTATTTTATTTTTCTTCTTATGTCGGTCTTGTCGTTGAACTATCAAGGAAATTGAGTTGTTTTTATTCGATTGAAGGGTTAATAGCATAAGTTTTGTTGTGAATTTTTGTTAATGCTTGTTTCTTTGCTTGTTGTTGGTGAAACGGGGTTTTCCTATTGTTATGTTCAATTTCTTCGTTTAAGTGTTCACTTGATTTTTTTTCTTAGGCGAAGGGGTTGCGAATCAAGATCCTCTAATGTTCTAAGTTTTGTGTTGCTGATTTCGCGGGAGGTTAAGCATTGTTTTCATTTCAAGTTTTTGGAGTCAAAGTGTTTTGACATAGTTTGGTTTCGATTGTTAGGTTAGCAAACTAGTTTGATTAATTCGTCTGATTGGTAAATGTAAAGTCATTTTTAGTTCTCGAAATCACTGTTGTTGCTTCTACATCGAAAGTGTATCAGGTGTGTAACGAAAACCTGAGATTTTACAAATGACGGAAGCCGAAAACCATGGCTATCGAGACCATACAGCCATGTGGTAGGCCGTGTGAGCCACACTGCCGTGTGTTAGGTCATGTGGTAGACCGTGTAACTCACTGTTTTGGAATTAGAGTCACATGGGCGTGTGTCCAGGCAGTGTAACTCACTTTTTGGAATTAGAGTCACATGGGCCAGAGACACGGGCGTGTGTCCAAGCCATGTGAGAGAATTTTTTGGTCTTGAATCACACGGGTGTGTGCTAGACCGTGTAATTCACTGTTTTGGGTCACACGACCGTGTGCTAGGTTGTGTGACAGGCCATGTGTGACACTGAGGTGGGCCAGATGAGTGTGTGCTAGGCTGTGTGGATCACACGGGTCAGCCATTCAGGCCTTGTGAATCCACACGAGCATGTGCGCCAAAACCCAAAATTTTCCCTAAGACTGTAAACATCGTTTGAATCGAACGTAAGCCTACCGTGGGGTCCGTATAATCTGAATTAGGCAATGGAATTCGTTATATGATGATCTGTTACTGACTAGTTTGTTATTTACACACATACAAATATATATATGAAATGAAATCTGATAAGTAAGTGTGACAATATTACATGAGTATGATTTGAATTTGTATAACTGTATACGTATATCCGATATTTGTTAAATTTGCATCTGCATTGGGTTGGGATTGTGTAGAGAAGGAAGTGTGGGCAGTTTAGTAATCTGTCGATTTGGTGGCTAAGTCACAAGCATATATCTGATTCTAGCAATTTATTACATTCTGATCTGACAACTAGACTGCAATTATTTTGAAATGTGACATACAGTCACTATGCGGTGTGTATAGATGGATGAGTACTTGATACTCTTTATGGTGTGTAGGGATGGACGGAGATGGTGTGTAGCGAATGTGGGTAGGAATCTGCATCTGTATCTACTCTGTTTTGCATTTGTATATTATATGTTTTGCAACTGTACCTAATATCTTGTGTTTCCAACTCTATATTCGATTTTGAAAACTGTCTGTTTAAAGAGCAATCGAAAACATATCTGTTATGTATAATTATGATTGGTTGTATACATAAGTTACACACACTGAGTTATAAACTCATTTAGTCTGTATGTTTGGATTTCAGGTAACCCACAGACTTGATCGGGTTGATGTATCGAGAGCTTAGTCATTTAGCTTAATCATCTTATTATGTAATCAATATTTTCGTTGTTATTTCTTTTTAACATTTTTGTTTTTAATGACTGTATTTTATGGTTGTTTATCATCCTTTATATGACTTCTAATCGTTTGAAATTTATTATTAAAAGTTGGATTTTCCAGAAATGGTTTAGTGTAGCTCTCCAGACTTAGCCATAATGTCTAAGGTCGAGTTTGAGGTGTTACTATTAATTTCTTCTAATGGCAACTGGTTAAACATCTAACAATCGATCAAATTAACATATGGGCTAGCTAGATTAAACTCTCATGATCAAAAATCTATAAAAAATAAAGGAAAAAGGCTTGGTTACTTTGGTATAATGTGGATCGAATTGAAAATGGAAAGAACAAGTTCTTCTTTTCTTTAAGTTGGACGACCAAAGTATGAATGAAAAAGATGATGACTCATCTTTCTTCTCACTATCTTAACATTTATACTAGGATTAAAAGTTTAATTAACTTAATTAACCATTATTAATTACATTTTTATGTATTTTTTAATTGTAAATTAAAACTAAGTGTCATTTATCATAATTTTCAACTAACTTTAAAAGAACAATAGTTTAATAAGCATTTTGGTTCTTTGGATAATTGTTATCTAGATCCCCAAGCTTTTTTTAAATTAAAACTCCATAGTGATTGAATTTTAATTAACTATTTTCTCGGTTAAATTACTAAATCAATTTTAAATATATTTTCTTATTAACTTCATTCATCTTTATATTTAATCCTTATGATCTTAGTTTACGAAAAAGTGGGGTCATTACATTTCTTTTATTTGAATTGATTATATATATTGAAAAGTTTGTATTAGTTAAATAAGAAATTTGTATAACAAAATACAAATTAAAATGCAAAGAAGAGGTAAGTTTTCTCTAGAGTTAATTTATCTCTACTATAAATTATAAATTATAGAACTTATCCAAAAGTGGACAAATCTTTTGTTTAGAATGATTTTACACTATTTCTTAAATTCATTTACATTTTTATATTAATATTAATGTTTTATAATTTTTTATTTAATGAATTTAAATTTAAGACTTATTTTTATTTTTTCTTTAAATTAAATTAATTAAATGTTTTAAAATATTTTTTATTTTATGCATTTTATTGATTCATTTTTTATTGCATTATTTTAATTTAATTACTTTTTTTTTGAAAATATTACATGAAAGCAAGGATTAGATCATTAGGAGAATCTTTCATTAGAGAAACTACAAGCAATGTAATACTAAAAAGTATGACAATGAAAATTAATGTAAATGTCTCTCTATTTATTTTTGTTCTTTGTTCTCTAAATACAAGAACTATTAAATGTAAGAACTATCAATGTAGCACCCCGACACATGACTCGATCTGTAACACCCCTTACCCATATTTAACGCCGGAATAGGGCTCGAGGCATTATCGTACTTATAACACAAGCATTCACACAATCCCGAATCATAAATTTGCATCCAAATTAAAACCATCCATATTCAATCATAAAGTCCCTTATACGAGCCTACGAGGCCCAAAACATGTATTCGAAGCGGTTCAGGACTAAACCGAGAACTTTAGAAATTTTTACAAAACTTGGAATTTTTTTGCTAGATGTAGCGCTAACACGCCCGTGTGACCCTGGAACACGCCCGTGCTTCAAATCGTGTTCAAATTAGAGTGCTCTCTGACTTGTGCCACACGGCTGTGCCACACGACCGTGCCACACGCCCATGTCTCTACCCGTGTGCTCAATTCTGGACATTCTGTTTTGCACCAATTAAGGTGCAGGAGACGCACGGCCGGATCACATGCCCGTGGGGCAGACCGTGTGTTACACACGCCCGTGTGTCTACCCGTGTGGACAAAAATAAGGCTATTTACCAAGCCATTTTGCCACCCTCACTTGCATTCATCTACACAACATCACATGACACAAATTCAAGCATATAAATGCAACCAAACACCCACAAATGAGACAATAACATGTCATTCTTATACCATTATTTATCATGCTTAAAACATCATACCTAGCCCGTTAAAAACATACTAATTTCACATTCATGTCATAAATCACATTTCTATCGTTCACCAAGTATACCATGATCATATCACCAAAGACATTAGCACATATATATCTATACTTAGGCTTACAACCATGATAGCCCGAATAAGCCAATCTACATGGCCAAATATCAAAACAAGCCTTTGACTATTACAAGCCAACATATTGGCTACAATCATAACGACACATATAACAAAATAACTAAGTCCCTATACATGCCATAAACTCAAAATACTTGAATTCATCAATACCCAAAGTAATAGCTTGATAGTGTGATAGGATCTCCGGCGATCTCCAACCCGAGCTAGCTTAATAACCCTATAAGACATTGGAAAGGAAGGGGAGTAAGCTATATATATAGCTTAGTAAGTCTGTACGAAAATAATAAGCAACTTTTACCAATCATTTAGTAAATCTGATAATATAAACACAAAATATAAATTACTATAAGTCTCACAGTTATAATTCTTATTCAATCATAATATTTACTCTATCAACTTATAAGTCTAATTTAACGTATCTTAGCATTAGCCTAACAACCATAAATCTTTCCTTTGTAACATATTATAGCAATTCAACAAATCATTTCAAACCTCATAGTAAACATGCACATTAATTATGTGTACTCATGTTTTCGAGCATATGTCTTAATATCTTTCAAATGCCTAAACTCTTATCTTCCCTTACTTCCATAATCATTTTAATAGGCAATTATGCCAATCTTTCCTTTTTCTCATATCCGATCAATCACAATTGTGTGAATAAAACATGCTATTTCAAAACTCAATTTAGCCCGAAAGCCAAACACATAATCGTCAACCGAATTTACCATGTATTTCATACATCACAAGTATGGACCAATAATTACAAGGCTTTCACAGAAACATTCTCATGGGACCATGAACTCACAATATCATGAAGTCAATGCTTATAAACTTTATGTACATACTTGTACTAATTCATAATACTTACATACTCTTTTTCTCCTTTGACATACCCGTTGAATTTTCCATTGAACCATTTGGAATACTAAAGGATACTCGGGGATCTCATACACACAGTACCGTACCAATTCCATATCCCAGATATGGTCTTACATGTAATCTCGTATTGATGCCAGTAGCCCAGCTATGGTCTTACACGAAGTCTCATATCGATGCCATATCCCAGATATGGTCTTGCACGTAATCTTAGTAACCCGAATTTCATGACATTTATTTCCTACCTATTCCTAAGGTTCAACCGGGACTTTTGCTATACCAATTCATTGTCGGTCATTTCCGTAGTATCGTACTCAATAGCATTCACATTTCATTTCAATAATATAACATTTACCACAATTATATCAATTAAGCATTTATACACAGATAATTTAATTCTTATTAAACATACAAACTTACCTCCACATAAAAACTGCAAAAAGGACTAAATCGTCAATACTCGTTTTTCCCCCGTTCTAACTCCGAACCTTATTTTTCTCAATCTATAATATCACATCTAACTTATTCAACCATTATACTATTCAAATCATCCCAAAATCACATTTTTGGCAAAAATTACATTTTTACCCCTAAAGTTTGACATTTTTACGATTTAGTCCTCAGGCTCGTAAAATGAAATGTACTCAATTTCTTCAACACCCATTCCTAGCCGAACCTTATACATGCTTATAACAGCCTACAATTTTCATTTATTCACATTTTTACACCATATTATATAACTTTTAGAAACAAGTCCTTTTAGGCATTTTTACCGAAAATCACTTAGCAAAAGTCATTTATCATACACCAAACATACATTTTCTACCATTAGACATCAAAATACACAAATATCCATCATGGGTAAAATTTTAGACCTTGATATCTCTTCAAATTGATGGTAGAAATAGATAGATCATGTTACAAGGATTTCAAAAACATAAAAATCATTAAAAACGGACTTACAATCGAGCTTGGAAGCTTGAAAACCCCTAGCCATGGTTTCCCCTTGTAAAATTTGGCCAAGGAAGAAGAAGATGGACAAATTTGGCTTTATTTTGGCTTTTTAATTCATTTTAATTATCAAATTACTAAAATGCCCTTAATGAAAAACTTTAGAAATATACCAAACTGTGTCCATTTTTGTCCACCAACTTAACCAATGATCTAATTACCATTTAAGGAGCTCCAATTTAAAATCCCATAGCAATTGGACACCTCTAACATATAGAATTCAAGTTTTTCACTTTTTGCAATTTAGTCCTTTTAACTAAATTGAGTGCCCAAACGTCAAAATTTTCAAACAAAATTTTCACAAAATCATTCTATAAAATTTTAAACCATAAAAATATAATAAGAATAAATTTCTCTGCATCGAATTTGTGGTCCCAAAACCACTATTCCGACTAGACCCAAAATCGGGCTGTTACACGATCGCTAGATTCGAGCTACAAGGTATCACATTTGTTGCCGAAGCAACTGCAATCTAGAACATTCAATTCAACATTAATATACATTCAATTACAAGTAAATCAAGGGTATTAAACAATATATAATCATTTCTGAGTATTATACGAGCTTACGAAAACTCTTTTATTTACCCGGGGTTGAAAAGGGATAAAATTGTAAAGAATAAAAAGTTTCAAGTTGACGTTGTGACTTTGGAGTTTCCTTGTCGCAGCGTGAATCCCTGACTAGGCTCGTTGTGACCTTGAAGCAACAACGTCACCGCGAGAATTTTGCTCTATTCGTTGTCGCGATGCCAAAGGTTCGTCGCCGCGACATGACAATATGTTACTATCAAAATTCAGCCTGCTTAAGGTAAAAAGACCTAAATTTTCATTTATACAATTCCGGACAACCAATTCACAACGTATCAATAATTCCAAGTGATAAAATACCAAAAAAATAATCATCCAAACCAATTTCAACTACATACTCCAAGCTAACCAAACATTCAATTAGTTTCATAACCATTTATCATAAGACACCAAAACCAACTAATTGAACACATCTAAACACAATTTCAAATCATTAGCATCATATCATATCATATACAACTAAAACATTTAAGACATTTAGCCAAAAGTCCCTAGGTACATACCAAAAGACTAAAATGAACCACTTTATACAAACTTTGTTGGGTTGGAAAAAATAGTCTGGATGCTGACTTCAAATCCTAGGGCTTTGAGAAACACCTGAACCTGCGCACGGAGAAAAAAACCCGTACATTGAGCAATAAGACTCAATGGTACACTTACAATTTATGTATATACAACATAAGACTTAACATTATACTCCAATTTAAACATGCAACTTGCAAATGATACCTAATCAATATATATACCAACTATAATCCTCATATCATCAATCCAAACGTACTACAAGTTTACAACAAGTACTAACAATTTCACCGAATTGTACCACATATATGTTCAATTCTATTTATATAACAATATTCATCTATACATATTATACAATACAATATTAGCCTTAAACTATGTATTCATTCATAATTCTTACTACATATATTTAAAGATTTAAGCCAATCACATACTTTAATTCGTTTCTATGGTCTGTCTGCTCATTTACGATTGTTTTGATCCCTAGGCTTGATTCCAATTAGTTTTCATAATCATTAACATATTTCCTTTTTATCTCAAACCACTTATATATCTATTTAGCTCAATGATATCTTATGAACATATGCAAATCATTTATTAAATTTACAAGTTATCACCCTTATTAACTTAACATGGACTCGGGCAGATACTCAGATCGTCCAACCAGCACACCAAACTGGCATCGAAGTGCATCATCGAATAATATGAATTAGGGAAACTAGTACGTAACATGTATACTAGCGTACGTAACGTCTTTACACCTTAATGAAATATAAGTTTAGGATCAAATTTTTAAAAAAAATTGTCGAGTTTCGGAACTAATGTCAAATAAAAAATTAAGATTTAAGTTAAAAAAATTTAACTCTACTTTAATTTAAAAAAAAAACATGATCATTAAATTATTTTAAGGAAAAAAAGGGAATTTTTCAGTCCAAAATTTTATACCTTTCTAATTTAATTGTCAAAGTATTAATATTATATTAATCAGGTCCTTTAATAAGTTTAGTTAAAAGTTGAAGTGTTAAGAGTGTATTTGGTCGAGTAGAAAAGTGGAAGGACGAAAGTAGAGAGTGAAAAAGTGGGAAAAAAAAATTTTGAATGTGGTAAAGAAAATTGGACAGATAATCTTTTTCCGTGTGAAAACTAATCATTTCAAATTGGGATAATAAGACGAGAGAAAATGGTGCACGTTAGTTCAAAATTATTCATTTATCCAATTTTTTTTTATTTTTCAACTCTATCAAATAATGTATGAAAATAAAAAATAATTTTAACTGGATCTGATGTAGAATATATTTAAAACAATGAGTCAAATTTTAAACACTATGTGGCATCTTAGATATGATGTACTAAAAGAAAATAAAAATTGTATCTTACAATTTAGTAGCAAGCGTATGTGTGTGTGTTTTCTTTAAAGCGTCATATTTAAGATGTTTATGCAATAAATCTATATATGTTTAAATTTTGATCCACATATTTTAAATATGTGTTGCATCAAGTTTGAGTTAATATTTAAAATTCAAGCTTACAACAATGTCAACGAAAGGACTTGATTGATACGAGATATGATATATTGATGACTCAATTAAAACATTTTAAAGTTTGGAAACTAATTTAAGTTTGAATTATAGTTTGTGGGTGTATAATACAATTAATCCTGAATATTATGCCAAAGAACATAGAATCTATAGTTTTAAGCCTAAGATAATTTAAGGGTTTCTTACTCATGGGCAAAGTCAAAATTTTTTAGAGTAGATCGAAATTGAATTATAAATTTTTGAGAAGTTAAATTATAATTTTATCATGTATAATTTATAATTTCATCATTTTTGAAGGGATTAAGCATTTTTATTTTCATTTTTAGAAAGGCCAAATTCCAATTTTACCATACATTAACTTATGATTATAACATTTATGAGGGACTAAATAACAAATTTTCTATTTTTTTTAAAGTCAGGGCGCTGAGTACCCCCTAGATTCGCCTTCATTATTAATCATTAAGTTCCAAAGCAATGGGCAAACTTTTCATTTTCATATTTTGTTTCATAAGGAGAATAGGGAGTGTTTAGAGATGGAATCTAAAATTTAATTTTAATAAAAATTTCTTTCAAACTGAGCTCTTTTGCTATTACACTGCTAGCTTACATGAAAACTATTCATGTTCATGTTAAAGGTTACTTTTATGAGATTTTGGCTCAATAATAAACTTCTTAATTCTAAAAACTATGAACTTCTAAATTCGAATTTTTGTCAATGTTTGTAACCATTGATAATGATTTTAAAAATAGGCTTAGAATTTAGATGAAAGTTTGTTTTGATTTATTTTTCCAACCCTAGAAATGGGGTCGAGGCTTGACAAAATCCTTCCTCCTTTATGGCATAGAATCAAAAAGCAGTGTGAGTTAACCCAAAATATTGTCAACGTTAGCCAGCTTTTTGTCTTGGTCTACAAAGCTTGGTTAGTTAATAAAGTGTAATTACATTGTAATTACTTATATCATGTTTAGTAGTACAAATTGTAATTATACAATTACATAATTTATATTTTTAAAATATTAATTATTATAAAAGATTATTAGCATGATAAAAAAAATCTAAATAAGTAACAAAATTAAAATCAAATCATTATATGTTTTATGTTAGTCTAAAAAAGTAGTTAATAATACAATTTCTAATAAAAATAACAAGAAAAATATATTATATGCGATTTTATCTAATTGTTCTAGTGTTCCATATTTCTTTGGTTATCCCCTCTTTAATATTTAACACAAGCTCCTTTTCATCATGTGTTGGTCTTTGATAGAGTCCATCATCTGAATCTGTATTATTTAAATTATCAATATCTCCTTATTCCATATATTTTTCAAAGTATGGATCATTCCAAATCCACCTATGAATGAATAATATATGCAACATGTTAATACGATCCAACCTTGTTTTTTTATGCTATATTAAAGTTATATTGTTAATATGAGAAATATTTTTTTTAGAACAACAAATATCCTTTTAATCATATTTCGAAGCTTTGAATGTTTTAAATTAAAGAGATTCTGAGCAGTCTCTGATTTTTGTGTCCAGCTCCATTCTCTCAAATGGTACCATACCTCACAATATGATGCAGGAAAACCTTTTGCATTTGCATAATTAGCATCTACAATATTATATTTAGGTTCACAGTACAAATAGTTTGTACATTTAATCATAAAAACTTATATAAACTTAATTTGTAGAAAAACTTGTGTTAGCTTATAACATTTTTTATAATATGTAAATTAAGTAAAAAATAATATAAAATTTATAATATATAGTCTTTATAATTTTTTTATGAAGTGTACAATAACTTTTACAATACTCCTTTTAAATAATATTTTTTTGTTATAATTTTAAAAAGTTATTTTTTTACGAGTAAACAATGTTTTTTTAAACCAGACCAGTAGTCAAATCAGTCAAGTCACTGGTTCATCGGTTCAATTGGCCTGATTAAAATTATTAAAAATTTTAAAAAATATATTTTTTTTAAAAAATCTTGATTTAACCGATTTTTTAGCTGATTCAACCAGCTGTACTGGTTCCCGATCTAACATGTTCAAAGCCACATTTTAGATTGGTGCCCCAATAGGTTCTCGATTCGATCGATCGGTCCAATTTGGTTCCAACAACATTGCAAATAAGTTATGATAAAAAAAACTATAATACTTTTTTTATGAATAAGCATTTTTTTTTTATAATTAGGGTTAGGGGTGGGGTTACAAGGGATCAAACCCAAGCTTTCAAGCCAGAACACAAATGTTAGCATGAACATATAAATAAGTTAAGTCTATTGACCATTAACTTTTTTATAAATAAATATATTATAACACTTTTATAACATATAAATTATTTTTTATAACAAAATTTTTGATAACTTTATAAAAATTTACAAATTATTTTTATAATATATATTTTGTACAATTTATAATATAATAAATCTTTCACCATAACTATCCCAAACACTCATATATGTTCATAGTTATAATATAAAATTTTATAACTTAAGCTTGTGTAACACCCCAAACCCGGCCTAGACGTTATGGTCGAATCCGGATGTGTCACAAAGAATGGGTTTTGAAATCAAGTTGACTCAATTAACTAATCATTGGTTAAACCCACACTCCTTCATGTTTATTATAGAAAACATTATTTTAACAGTTTGTTTGCCAATACACTAATTACAGCTGAAGTTAAACAAAACCAGTATATTTTAGAAACCTGTTTAGTATTTTAGAAGAACTCTTTTGGGCGTATAATCTATTTCCATAAAACATTCTATCAAGCATGCATAATATATTGAGCAATTAAATTCAAAATCAAGTTAAAACCAAACAGACCAGAGAGTCCCAAAAATTACAAACTCTCAGAATATAACCCAAATTAATAAATAAACCATGAATTAATAAATCTAATCAGTTTTACGGAAGAGTGGTCACCGCTGAGTCCATGCTACACCGATCCGTCTAAGACTGTGGATTACCTGACAGTATAGACAAACAAATGTGAGTTTACGTAAACTCAGTGTGTAACCCAACAGAAATAGACAAGTAATACAAACAGAACCAAATGCTCAATCAGATACGGACACAGATTCAGGCTCAAGCCAATTTCAAATACAGATACAGTAAACAGAATCAAATAATCAGAATCCTACCCCCATCCTCTACACACCATCTCCGACCATCCCAACGCACCATGTGGGGTTAAAAACACCCACCCATCGCTACACACCATGTTGTGCCGTAACGACACGCATCAGAAATAATGCAGCCAAGCTGCCAGATAATAGGCGATGATCACCGTACAGAACACTTCCTCCATCAATACAAAATCCACCCCACAATCATATACAGAACAGATACAGAATAACATACTAGACATACTCAACATGTTATAGATATCAGAATAATCAGATATGCATGGCATTATCATACTCAGAACATATTATCAGTCTATCAAATCTACAGTTTAGGGTTTGGTTAGCCCTTACCAACCCTACGGTAGGCCCACAATCGATTGGGACGACCCGTGCGACCCTAGGAGCAATTTCAAAATTTTGGGCCCATATGCCCGTGTGGCCCACACGCCCAAATTGGTCTTGCTCGTGTGGCCCATATGGCATGGCCCAAGAATCCACACGCTCGTGTGTTATGCCCGTGTAGGCCAACACGCCCAACTTGGACAAGCCTGTATAGCCTACACGACTACACTCGAGCCATCACAGGGCTGTGTGCTGCGCACGGCCATGCTTTCGTCGACCACACAGCCATGTGTGAATCTCATTTTTCTGTGTTTCAGATACACACCTGATATCAAAACCGAATCTTGCAGTCAACGAATCCTCACTTACCAAAGCGAACGAAGACAACGAAAAAAACACCACAAAGTTACCACAGAAGAAAGAAAGAATCGAAACGTTGGAAAGGAAGGAGAAAAAGAAGAAGTAGAGGCAAAGAAAAATCGACGTTAATTTTGCTGAAAGGAAGAGAAAATTTTCAAAAACAAAGATGAGAGAAAAACAGAAACTATCAGATATCCCACAATCCTTTAATTATCTCCACTAACCAACTACTTAGAATTTTGGCTCTACTAAAACATTATCAGACAACTGAGCAAAAATAAATACCCACGCTAACGTAGGAATTCGAACAAAAAACCTCAAACACACCAACACCCTTACCACTCAAACTAGCAAGCTCATTCTAATGTGAATTTACAGATAATTATAAGTCCACTGAACAATGATAGAGCTTAATTCCAAAAATAACCAAAATTTGCTAAATGTAGAGCTTGAGCTTGGGATCTCTCACACACACCCAAAACATTTAACTTCTAAAGCAAATACACAATTATGTTAAATATTTACAGAAATAAAAACAAAAAGTCAGGGCGTTACAGCTTGTATAAAAAATATTTTTTAAAATTGAATTTGGGTGTAATTATCTACATAAGTACTCCAATTCTCAGTCCTTCCCTAAGAATTAGAAAATGTAATTGGAATGCTCTAAGTACACAAAATTCAATGGAACCTTTTATTACAATAACATGTTACAATTACACCCAAATTCATTTATTAGATGACTTTTCAAACACTATATTAATGTTTTTAAAATTAATTTAGCATTAAAAGCACTTGTATCTCGATTGGGAAAAATATGGTTAAATAAAAATAAAAATGTCCCTTTAAAATATGATATTAATTTTTTTTTAAAAAAAGCTAATTCAACTAAAATTAAAACAATTCAATTTTATGATATATAAAATATCAAATTTAACTATATTTCTTTAAAGTTCACAACCATAGAACAATTAAAATACATAAAAATTAGATCAACTCAAATCACAGATTGACTAAACTAAAAATCACACAGTAATAGTTTTATGTGAAACTTGAAAACTCACATTTTGATTGCGCATGGTAAGTTTCAAACTTAAATACTTAAGACCCAGTGTCTCCGTCTTTGCTTACGGAGTCAATGTCTCATTAACAATTTTAACTTTTTTTTTTTATTTGAGTTCAAAATTTTAACTAATTTTTAAATGATTAATTAAGAATTAAATTATAATACACTCACAATGTGAATGAAAATTTTAGTTAATTATTTATTAAAGGTTTGTATAAATACCAAATGAATTTTTTTGTTGAAATGATGTTGAAATAATAAAGTTAAATGTTTAAAATCATTGTGATAGGTTCAAATCTTATCACGATTAAAATTTTATTGATTTTATACAAAGTATAAAAAGACAACAATAACATCATAAAAATATAACTTAATTTGTACACGATGAGGTATTTTAGTAATGTAATAACTAAATTGGTATCCGGTTAATCAATGAATAATGACATCAACTCAATAAAACACTTAAAATAAATAAATATATAGATATAGTTAATCCCCAAGTTTTCAGTTACTTTATAAATGATTTATTGTCATACAATCAATAGAACTTCAAAATTCCCCCAGTTTGAGCAAAATTAAAAGAAAGAGGCAGCAAAAACCAGCCTCCATCAAATCTCTAAATTCAGGAGTTCTTTTAATGCTCAGTTTAAACACATTATTACATGATGTTTTTTTCAGGAAAATTTTTCATTATCTTGTTAACTCACATTGTGGTATGAGTCAATGATGGCGTCTGCTAGATATTCACACTTAGCCAAAGATAATCCTGCAAGTGATATCCTTCCATCCTTGGTCATATAAACATGCCACTTGTTTGTCATATTATCGCACTGTCACGAGAACAATCACTTACGGTTAAGTATATCTGTGTTGGAAACATACTAGTATTCGACATTTAGTCGGAATCCAAGTAACATAAAGGTTGGAAAGGGACGTTACCTGAGCTTTGTTTAAGCCTGTGAACGAAAACATCCCGATCTGCTTAAGAACGAAAGACCAATCCTTCCCACTTTTATCTTTGGAAGAAAGACTATCAAACAATTTATGTCTCACATTCTTGATTCTCCCTGCCATCATTTCCATCTCCGCATTCCATTCCTTGAAGAGAGCTGAATCCCCAACAATGTTGGCGACAATTCTCGCCCCATGAACAGGAGGATTCGAGTACATTGGTCGAGCTATTCTTTTCAGTTGGCTCTTTACCCTGAAACATACATACAACATAAAAGTCGGTCCTTAAGCACGATATTTGATGGTTCTATTTGTGCAACATTAAGCACAATATAATTGCACCTTGCAGCAGCCTCTGGTGATGAACAAACAACATTGATTGCTCCAATCCTTTCTGCATATAGGCCGAGATTTTTACTGTATGATTGAGCAGCAATAACCTCCATACCACGGGCCACGAACATCCTCACAGACGCTGCATCGGTGTCCAGGCTTCCACTTGCAAACCCCTATTCGAAAAAAGCAAATCGAGAAGTTCTTATTTAAGTCACCTTTGTTTGAAAATTCTATATGATGTTAATTCAGGCAAGTAATACCTGGTATGCAATATCGAAAAATGGAATATGGTTCTTCTCTTGGATGACATCTGCAATTACTCCCCACTGTTCAGGAGTTGGATCGATGCCAGTTGGGTTGTGAGCGCAACCATGAAGAAGAATAAAAGATCCCTCAGAAGCTGCCTGAAATGTGTAATTGAAGAATAAATCTCAAAACAAGGAATTGACTTAATGTACATTCATATGTACTCTAGTGAGCACTTTTAGCCAGAGTATGACCTTGATGTCCGCTATCATCCCTTCAAAATCCAAACCAACTGTTTTCGGGTCGTAATATCGGTATTCCAACCATGGAACCCTAGCATCGTTGAAAATGTTCTTGTGGTTACCTGCAAGACAATCCAACTATGAAAAATACATAACATTGAACAAATTTGACAACTAAATTCAAGGAAGAGACAATACTCACCCCATGTAGGAGATGATATTAGAACTTTTGCCCCGGGAAAATATCGTTCTATGAGAGCTGCAGCCAGCCGAAGTGAACCAGTTCCCGAAAGCCCTTGAACTGTTGCAACCTGGATAAAAAAGTATAATACTTCATCATAGAGAGCTAAAATAGATTGTTCTTTTTCGGTATTAGGTGATGGCCAGAACTCTAACATACCCTTTGTTGCTTTATAACTGGATTGTCCGCTCCAAATAACAACTCCGCAGTCACTTTATTGAAAGCAGCCAAGCCTTCAATTGGGAGATACTGCGTGTGAAAAACCATAGCGTATGCTCAAGAGAAGAGTCACCTCAGGTTTTGTATTCAAATGAGTAAATAGAGTTACCTCTCGGTTTTCCCCTTTCTCGAGTAGAAGCTTATCTGCCTAGAAAATTGAGAGTTACCAAAACAAACATATTTTCAACTCAGTTCAAATCCCAAAGAAACAAATCATCAGTCTTTGGAGCAAGAAATAAAACAAATGATAAGCTATGTCAATGGAGAACCTACGTCAGGCCAATTCAACTGGAGAACCTAGGTCAGGCCAATTCAACTTGATTGTCAAAGAAACAAATACTCGGTTGTTGCAGCAAGAAACGAAGCAAAATTATAAGCTAATGGAAATGGAGAATCTAGAGCAGGCCATCATTCATATGAATCAACTAGTTTAGGAAAAAAATACTTACCTTTTTAACCACATCAAGCACATAAGGCTGTAGCTCTTCAGTTCTATAGGCTCCAACACCAAGGTTGAGTTTCAACTCATGGTTGTCTGCTTTGAAAGCTTCAGACACCCCAAGAATTGGATCAGGGGAAGCCATTGTTATACCCTCGAAACGAGACACATTGGAAGCCACAACCATAGAGACTCGACCAAAAGGCTGCAAACAGCAAAACAATTCAAACATAGAAGCCAAAAAAAATTGAATTATGCTCCAAGTCCCTGTATGCTTTGTACATTTGAAATTTAGTCCCTCTACTTTTCAGGTTTCAAAATTTAAGTCCAACTTCAGTTTTCAGTTAAATTTGCAAGAGTGACATTTTGAAATTAAAAAAAAAAAAATACTCACTTGACATTGTGATCAACTTGAATTTAATGGAAAATTTTTAATTGTTTCAACAGATGAACTTACAATTTTAAATCTGAATTGAAATAAAAGTAAATGGACTAAATTTCAAAAGAGCACAACGTACAGGAACCTGGAGCATAACCCCTTAATCATAATTACAATTACAATTACATAACCATACTGGACAAAAAGAGTTGATCTTTAAATGGAAATGGAAAAGGGGTAAAAAAAGTACCTTTGCTTTGATGAAAGGATTGGTTTTTTCCTTCTTGATGCACCCACGATTCAATTTTCCCTGTGGGAAACATATATTTCCATTTTCTCAGTAATCAATCAGTATCTAAAACAGAAACAAAAAAATGAAATTGAAAGAAAGGGATTAGAAATACCTTGTTAATTTCATGAAAAGAAAGTGAAGCAGAGGGAGTGGCAGAAGCCAAAGAGAGCAGTGTGGAAGCCATAATGAAATCAACAAATTGGTAATAGCAAGGATTAGAGATAAGGGGTTTCGTAGGCAAAAGGGGGCGATGGGATCAAAGCGAAAACCTTGGTGGTGGTGTTGGCGATCAAAATGGGTTTTTGATTTTTTCAGCTAAAACACTGTGAAATGCTCTGCCGTTGGGATCGAGCTGGTAGAGACTGTGTGTGCGCGCTGTGATGAAATCGTCTTTAGGGGTATAATCATTTGCCACTTTTCAGCTCATAAGCGACTTTACCATTAGTTGACGTTGATTAAGATCTTTACGGTTCATGATTCACGATCCTGTCCGATGTTGTGTTGATGAGTGTCCACAACAATGGCTAAAGTATTAGCCTCTGGAATTGGTAATTATACCTGTTTTGGTATTTATATTTTTTTTCCACTTCATTACTTAAATTTGAGAATTATGTACATTTAAGTATATGAACTTGATAAATGTGAAAGTTTAATGACGTGACATTTTAAAATTTCGTGTTTTGTTTTGATGGTTAGAATGTTTATCGCCCTAATTGTGACCTGAGTTCGAGTCGTACTAGTAGCATATAATTCACCAAAAAAATGACGTGACAGTGTAAGATTCTATAACGTATAATTTGGAATCTAATTTTGATAGAATCTAACTTCAAGGAGGATGTAGAGGGTGCCAATGATCTTCAAGAGGAGACCCTTCATCAAGATGATACTGAACAAGAGCAAGAAATGGTAGTCGAGCCGATAGCTGAGCCGGAGGATGAGCAGAACACATAACCTGTCCTCACAATGATACCATTTCCCGCACGGTTAGAAGATAAACGAAGACGAGATAAAGCGGAATTTATAAGTTTTCTAAACTTACTAAAATCGTTTAATGTTAAGTTACCTATTATTGAATTAATAGAGAAAATTCCAAAATACACTAAATACTTGAAATAAATACTAGTTAGGCGTAGGAAACTTAAAAAGGGAGACCAAATTAACTTAGACACATCCTGTAGTGCGATAATCAAAAAGCAAATTCCCCCAAAATTAAAAGACCCGGAAAGTTTCACAATTCCAATAGAGATAAGGAACATCCATTTTAGTAAGGCCCTATGTCACTTAGGAGTCAATATCAATCTAATGCCCTTATCAATATATAAGAAACTTGGGTTAGGGGAACTCAAATCACACATATCACACTACAGTTGGCTGAAAGGTCTTCAGTACAACCGAAAGGGGTGCTTAAATACGTTATGGTTAAGGTGTGTAATTTTATTGTTCTGGTCAATTTTGTAATTCTAGACGTTGAGGAAGACTGTGAAATCCCTATTCTGTTAGGAAGACCTTTTCTAGACACATCTAGGTTCACCAACAACTTAGAAAATAATGAATTAACCATGAAAATCAATGGTGAGACCAAAGTATTTAAATGTGGTAACCTATAGAAGGAAGGAAATGATAAAAAGTTAGGGAACACATGTTATGAGATATCTGTAAATTGCCCTAACAACCTTGATCCTGGAAAGGTAGATTCTATAATAAATGCAGGACGGAAGAGAAAATTTAAAGAACGAGACAAGTGAAGTAAGGTGTAGTGGCATGACGAATGTTGGACAAATTCAGACAGACAAGCAAGAGACAGAATGTCCAAGTGTAGACTCACGGAGCTGATGGATGAATACGACAACAACACCTAATAATTGACAAAATATGTTAATTTTGTTGCAAATTATTGTAATTTAAATAAACTTAAATATTAGTAATTGGATAGGAATAGGACTAATTAGGTAGAATAAGATTAGTTTTCTTAAAATGTTTAGAATTAGGATACGTTTGTACCAAGCACCTTAAAATTTAAGGAATAAGGCTAGAACAAGGCTGGTGTATCAACATCTAGCCCAGACTCAAAAAAATTCAAAAACTCAGCTCGATGTCGCGACACTAGTACCCCTATGTTGCAACATCGAAGACAGTGACCCCAAATCTCAAATTTTCAAGATATGTCACAGAATCGAACCCCGACATCGCAACAACGAAAGGCTGCCAAGGGTGTTGCGACATTGTTGTGAAAAATTACAAGGTCGACCTGACCCATTATGCAATTCGCCGACCTAAACCTTATTTCACCCGATTTTTAACCTAAAATACTACTTTGTAAACTAAAACACTCCCAACACTAATCCTAATCTCCCTTTGACTCTAAAACATTCAAAGCCTCTCAACTTCTCCTAAACCCTTGTTTTTAACACTTCTACTTATTACTTCTTTTCTTTTGCTGCTATTTTTCTTTTTCTTTTCTTTTGCTTCTGTTTTATGCAGGTAAAAGCGCCACACCACCAACAAAGTTGCAACAAAGTCTCAAAAGGAATCACAAGCATTCAACAACACGAGGTTAATGGTTCCTTTTTCGACTTTTACTATTTCATTGATTAAATTGAGAAACACGTTGCTTGATTATTTGGTTATCTAGTTAAGAACATTAGATATTGTTCCATGCGCTTAACTCATCGGTTAAGATAACCCTAACTATCGAAATTTAGTAACATAACCGAAATTTAAATGGAATTGTAACGAGGCATTCATCCCTAACTATCGAAACCCTACCTTCGATCAAAACGAGAATTCCATGCGCTTAACTCATCGGTTGAGAATGATATTCAGTCCCTTGATTAATTCCTGAATACCCAAAAGGAACCCCTCTTTAAAAAGAATTCAAGCGTCGTTTAGGAAGCAAAAGTCGACACTTACCAACTTACCATTGACGCTCCAAAAGCACTAATCAATGAATTGCAAAAATTTGCCAGTGATGGGGAGAATCAAAAATAAAAGAAATAGCAAAAGAAGGAGAAGGAAAATCGGCAGAAAGGGGGAAGAGAAGACAACGTCAGAAATTTGGGAAGGTGAGGGAGTAAAGCGAAATTGCAGAAAGAAATCAAAATAGAAAATCTGATAACCCCCTATCCCAACTTCCCTTACTTTTCTCCATCCAACTCTCCACTACTCAGAGTCCAACCATAGTACAACTTTAGTCGAAACTCAGTCAAAAATACTATCCCTTACCAGCGTGGAGAATCAAACACATGACCTCAAGCATACCAACACACATTGAAACCACTAGACCAGCAGGCCCATTCTGACATGATCTTACAAACTTTTACTAATAAACCTGCTAACCAGAGATAGGGCTTTATTCAAAAGAGTACCCAAAATTTACCCAAGTCAAGGCTTGAACCCAAGACTTTTCAGACACTCCCGGAACACATAACCACTAAAGTAGACAGATATTTGTCACAAAATTAAAAAAGCCAAATTTAAAGAAAATCAGGGCGTTACATTAAGTATATTCAAATTATTGTAAAACTGTTACGTTCAATTTGTTTGGATTTTTATTTAAATACTTTAATTAATTTACATTTATTTATTGTTAATTATGAATAAATTTTTAATTAATTTTTTATTTTATATTATTTTGTAAAATATGCATATGATAGAAAATGTTAAATTCGAATTTCATTTTACAAACTATTATGTAACTTTTAATTTATTCAAAATTATTATATTTATTAAACTGTTTAAATTTTTTTGAAATTATTATGCTTAATTTTAATTTATTATGTTTAATTTGAAATTCATATGCTGAACTACTTTTGTTAATTTGCATTTATTTATTCTTAATTATAATTAAAATTTTATTTAAAATTAAATTAAATTATTTTGTCTTATTTTGCGAATTCAGATTTGAATTTTTACGGATTTTGATATTCAACATATGATTAAAAATGTTAATAGAATTTTTTACAGATGCAAATATCTGGTAGTAATGGTGTTTAACTTGGATTTAGATTTTTAAATAGATTTTTGAATTCAAATTCAGTAATAAAATATTGCAAATACCTGACCTGGGTACATTCCTAATTATGGTTTCACCATTCACACATCAAGAGACCTCCCTAACCTTTTTTCAAAGCTACGGAAATAAAACTTTGAGAGTGAATTGCTTGTAGTACCTAAAAGAACAATATATATTGGCAATATCAACAAGATGCTTTAACAAATTTAAACTTGAAATTGGTTATGTCGATTGAACTTATTAGGGTTACTATATGATAGTAGTAGTATTCTCTATTTGGCTTAAATTGTCTTTGGGAGGTTAGCCTATGGCAACGGTTAACTGCTTCCTTGCAAACTTTGAGTGTGGATTGCTCGTGCTAACCTATAAAAACAATATATGCTCTAACATCTTGCTGCTGTTGAGGGTGTCTTGCGTGATCAAAATGGAGAATGGATTTTAGGCTATAATAGATGTTTGGGGAGTGTTCAATTTTTGAAGCTGAGCTATGAGACATCTTAGATGGGTTGACTCTTCTTCAGAATCAGAATTATGAAAGAGTGTAAATTCAGTCTGATAATATGGAGATTGTAAAGGCTATCCAAGATTTCTCATCGAAAGTATCAAATTATACTCTAATCAAATGAATTCATTAGCTTTTGCTAAAGGATAGACAATAGATCTTACAACACGTTCCTAGAAAGGATAACAATTATGTTGACTGCCTAGCCAAAATAACCGTTGAGATGGAAGAGGGTCTACAATTGTATGAACTACCACCAAGGAAGATTTCCTTTAGTTTAGTTTAATCTTTTTATTTATTTATTTTTCACCAAAAAATACAAAAAAATTAAAAAATTTAACGGGTAAGACCACATTTGGTGTATAAATTTAATTCTTTAATTCAATCAAGTGATTTTCTACTCTATTCCCCATTCGATATTCAATCCACGATTATTCAAATCTTTTCTTTCCCAAATCGATGGTGTTATTCACTTGATTGATTTGAATAACATGAGTGGCTAAATCCCTTAGGGGAGATTAATGAGTGGATGTAGATGTGATTAACAGAGGATTTAAGGTTTCTCGAGAGGGATTACTTGGTATGAATTACGTGTACTTAAACCACTAGGATTGACAACCGTAGGAAGTTATCATAGGCTAGATGAGGTTGAGAGATAAGTTAAACCAAGTAAATCGTAATTTGTCTTAGTTGAGAAAATGGGGTTGGGAGATAAGCGAGTATCAATCAATCGACTAGTTAATTAGAGTTTGAGAGGTAATAATTGGTTAATCGATAGTTAATCCACCCTAAAACCCTAATATGAAGTTAGTTACAAACCCTAAAGCGAGTTAGTATTCCTGATTGTTTTATTGATTTTTATCGTTTGTGTAATGCCCCAAAATTTTAATCTTCTGATTTGTTGAATTTTTTCATTAATTAGTATTTGTTTCAGTGGTTGAGTGCTGTAACACCCCAAACCTAGCCTAGATGTTATGGTCGAATTTGGAGATGTTACGAAGAAAAATTAGAAATTCATCTTTTCTTTTAAAACATCGTATCTTTTTATTTTAAAGAATCTGTCGTTATATTCATTAATAAAACCATCTATTGTTTACTCTTCAAACAAAACATTAATTTTCTGCGGAAGTTTTATAAGCCATTATATTTTGAAAATCGAGTCTATTTTCTCAAAAGCGTTAGATCGCATAAAATAGTTGTTTTGTAAATTGTTTTGTTGGAAGTCGTAAGCAATCTCAAATTTAAACCAAATCCAAAAATGAAACCCAAAAGTCCAAAGGGTCCCAAAATTACAAAACTCTCGAAAACCAGAAATTCAAGTAAACTTTTAAAGTATATGAAATTTACGAACAAGTGGTCACAACTGAGCCTCCGTCGCACCGACCCACCTAGTCTTGAGGATTACCTGAACATAACAGATAAAAAGAAAGTAAGTTTTAAGAAAAACTCAGTGTGTAACTCAACGGAAGCGTAATTCAGATTTTATCGCATAACATAACAAATAAGACAGAAGTCGCTTTTCAGAATCAAATTTTAAATAAAGTCATAAAGATACAAATATGCATAGTCCTACTTCCATCCTCTACACACCAACTCCGCCCATCCCACCACACCATGTAGGGTATAAAACACCCACCAGCCCTACACACCACAAGTGTCCATTCGACACTTATCAGAATAATCTTAGTCGCACTGCCAGTGTATTGGCGAGATATCGCCTTACAGAATACTTCCTCCAGAAATCATATGTCCTGTCCCACAGTCAAATACAACAGAACACTAGATTAAACAGGATTATCAATTACCAGATACCAAAATTATTATATCAAACATGCATATACATAGCAGATCACACATACAATTTTCAAACCTCATGCTTTAAGGCTTATCTAAGCCATTACCAACCCTACGGAAGGACCACAGTCGATCGGAATGACGTGTATGATCCTAGGGAAAATTTTTAAAATTTGTGCCCACACGCCTGTGTGGCCCACACGGCCTGGCTCACTGCCCACACTGCCACACACACTCGTCAAACGGTCGTGTGCCGCACATGGCCTACCACACGACTGGGCAAATGCCAGTATGGTGTTGATAGGCCAGATTTTTAGCTTTCACCGAATGTCGTTTTCTCGTCTTATCGTTACACACTTGGTTCGTTTCTGATGCAAAAGTAACCCCGAGACCACCGAGCCCTAAAAACAGCATTCCAATACCCAATTTCAGTAAAATATTTACGAAACTCAAATGAAAATTATCTAAAACAAAACCTTGCAATAGCATCCAGCACATTTACACACTTACCGTCAACGAACAGGAAACACCCACACTCAAATTGCTGGAGAAGCACCAGCCACTTCTTGTCTTTCCCCTAAATGTGAAATATCGAAACAATATCAATGAATTCCGATAAAACATAATTAAAACCCCCTAACACATACAATTAAGAAACTACTCAATAGCTTACCTATTCGAAATGGATTGAAGAACCCGAATGCAAAACGATTATAACAACAAATGATGAACAAAGTTGAAGGAAAAAGTGCAGAAATTTGCAAACGGAAGGAGAGAAAAGAAAAATGTCAGGAAGAAAGGTTTTTGGAAAAAAGAATAAAAATTTAATTTAAAAAATAAGAAATAAAAAATTAAATCATACAAAATCCCAACTCCCCCTACAATCCACTAACCAACCAACTCCCCCAAAACCAACCCACTAAGACCCACTAACTCATCCAAATACTACAGAGTACCAGATCCATCCAACTTCTACTGCATAACCGGCACACACTCACAGAAGCAAAAATTAACATCCTTCGCTCATACGGGGATTCAAACACAAGACCCTAAGACAAGCTAACATCTTACTACTTGAACCAGCAGACTCATTCTGATATGAATTAACCAAAAATATAACATAAGCCCACCTAAAAGGGATAAGGCTAGGATAAAAAATAGTAGAATTTATAACAGTTGGACTTGAAATGAAGACCTCAAACACACACCAACATCACTTAACCACTGAAGTAGATACTCATTTATGACAGAATTTCAAAAAACAAATTTAAATAAATTAAGGCATTACGAGTGCCTTGTTTGTGTGTTAGAGGTCTTGTGTTCAAATCCCGGTGTCAACAAAACAAGATTATTTTTGCAACTCCCTACTTATGTTGACCAGGTGTTAGAATTTGGGTGAATTTGGAATTCTTAGATATTTTGATAAGTTAGGATTAGGTATATCATTTTTTTAAAAAAATCGGTATTTGTTTTCGCCCCAAAGTTCTTCCTTATCCAGTCATGTTCCATTTTGTTTTCCCACATTCTATTTCTTTTTAGTTTTGTTTTTTTTCCCTTTTCTAGTTCTTTTCGTTTCTTTCTTTCCTTCCTGTAATCTCTCGTTTATTTCTTCATTCAGTTTTTGTTCTTATTTTTATTATTCCAATTACCTTCTTGCGTTTTGGTGTGGGGTTCAATCACTGCTCTTTGTGATTTTGGTTTTTGGGTATTGTTAGGTAAGTGCTTTCTGTGGAATTTTATGATGGTTGTGATGGTTAGTTCGGCTAATTGTTTAATTATTACTATTATTATTTATTTCTTATTTAGGCTTGATTTAATTCAGTGGAATTCTTGTGGTTAGGTGGTAATCAAGAAATCTGAAACTCTCCTCCTACGAATTAGTTGTGTTAGGAATTGTTGTAAGTGATTGGGTAAGTTTTTTCCTTTGGAATGCCTAAGAATTCAATTTTTCAATTTAGTGTTGACTATACTACACTGTGATCAATTGAGTTATTTGGGAAAATTAAAGAATTGTGGTTAATTGAGTCAATTGAACATTATTTTTTTTAGGTTCTGGAAGTCTCGTTATTGCATTTATCTCAAAATCGAATTAGGTGTATAATGAAAAACACGAAAAATAGCGAACGGAAAAAGTCGATAATCTGCACATCAAAGCCACACAGTCGTGTGACAGGACGTCTGTTGGACCGTGTGGGCCCAAATTTCTAAATTTTCCCCTAGGACCGTAAACATCGTTCCGATTGATCGTAGGCCTTTCATAGGGACAGTATGTGATCAAATAGTTTATAAATCATGAAATCTGGGCATTTGTTAGCATAAATTATGATATTTGTTTGTATGTCTAAGACGTCTTATGATAAGTAAACTTCGTTATAGAATGAAAGTAACCTAAAAAAGGCTATGTATGTTCTGAATCTAATATGTTATGCATGTATACTGTAAACATGTCTGATTTCTATTACGTTCTATATTTGTATTTGGGATGGGTTTTGTTATATGGAGGAAGTGTTTCTGTAAATGGTGTTAACTCACCAACTAAACTGGTACTCAGCTGCAAATATTCTGTAAAGTGTCATATTGACACTAAGTGGTATGTAGGGTTGGATGGGTGTTTCATACCCCATATGGTGTGTTGGGATGGTAGGAGTTGGTATATAGTGAATGGGGGTAGGATTATATGTATGTATCCGTACTGCTCTGAAATGTTTTGCTTCCGCTACTTCTATATGATTTAAATCAGTTTGCTTAAATTATGTATTACATATTGAGTTTTCAAAACTCATATTCTGTTTGACTGATATTCTCATGTAATCCTCAGACATAGGCGGTCGGTACCATGGGAGCTCGGTTACAATAAATTTGTTTCCTTTGATTCATTTAAATTTGGGTTTAAGCATTTTGTAATATTTGGATTGTTTTGGTTTTGGGATTTTATTTTCTATTTTTGACATAGGCTATTGGTACCACGGAAGCTCGGTTACAATAAATTTGTTTCGTTTGATTCACTTAAATTTGGGTTTAAGCATTTTGTAATATTTGGACTGTAACATCCTAAAAAGGGCCTATGCATTTTCGGTTTAATTGTACGAAATGACATGTCTTAAGTATTATGAATAAATTTTGAATATTTCTGGAAACCCGGAAATGAATGGAAATGATTTGGAAATGAACATTTTTGGAAACCTGAAAATGTATAGAAATGTTGAGTTTAAAAATGGAAAGTGAACATTTTTGGAAACTAGGAAATGTAAGGAAATGATTTGGAAATGGTTCAAAAGAGGAAAGTGAACATTTCTGGAAACTTGGAAATGTAAGGAAATGTCAAGTTTACAGAGCCGAACGAAAATTTTTGGAAACTTAGAAATGACTTAGAAATGTCGAGTTTTAAAGTTTAAAAGAGGAAATTAAGGCAAGGTGGCCTTAAAAGAAAAAGTTTGTGAAATTTGACACACAAACAGGCTTGGAAAAGTGGCCTGGAGATGCCACTTAGGGCCTCTGGAAATGGCGCCACATGCAAGGTGTTGGGCCTAGGTTCGAGTCACTTGGGAAGCAAATAAAAGGAGTTTTATTTTTGCTTCCAGAAGCAGAGGAGTGGACGGCAAGGCTTCTAGAAAAAGGGAGTTTTATTCCCTTTAAATTTCAGCAATTGATGGGATAAATAAGGGATTTAAATTGGATTATTTTTTTGAGGAGATAATAGATGGATAAATATGGATTTATCCCTTTTATTTTGATAGATAAGGAAGAGATAAAAGAGGATTATTATTACTATTATTTTTATTAAGAGATAAGAGATAATAAAGGATATTTCTTTAATTATTTTAAATTAAAGAGATAAAGCTATCAATAAAGAAGAGTGGTGGCCAAGTAAGGGACTCTAGCCTAGTAAATTTGGCTATAAAAGGAAAAGAGAGGCCATTCATTCATTCACTTTTCCTTTGCCGAATTTCTTAAGCAAATTCTCTTCTCTCTGCCGAATTCTCTCTGTCATTGTTCTTCTTTCTCTTTTCAATTCTTCACAAAGCCGAAAGCAGAATCCCCCTAGTCTTGCCGAATTTTCCTAAGTTTTATATCTTCCTCTTCTTTCTTTGAAAAACCAAAAATCCTCTACTGTTCATCAAGAAGCCGAAATTTTAATCCACATCAAGGCCATAGCCGAATATTGTTAAAGGCACAAGCAAGGATTGTCGATTCCTAAAGTAAGGAGATCTTTCGGGATTTACTAAGTGTCGACTACAAGGAAGGAGAAGTTCTTTTCCCGAAGGTACACCATAAGCCGCGTGTTCCCTAGTTATTCGGTGAATTTCGGGATTTAAGAATCTAAGGTAAGTCATATTTAACATACGGCTAAGGGTTATTTGTTGTGAATAAATGTTAGAAATTGATCTAACATGAAGTTATAGGGATTTCGACAGAGGGATACAAGGATTTCGGGATTTGAGAATTTCAAGGTAAGTTTTAAGAATACTAATCCTACTAGGATTTGGATTTATGGCCGAATGGCTTTTTATTAAAGTAGTAAGTGATTAATCAAATGTAGGAATTTGAGATCTAAGGCAGTAGATCAGATTTCGGGATTTCAAGGAATTCGTTAAGCAAATCAGGTGTGTACCCTACCCTAAGTTATGATAGGTTCATGGCTATGTTTAAATTAAATGTATTATTAAGAATGTGTGTACTCCACACTACTTTGTAATATGAATTATGGTTGCATGTATTAAAATATATGTTAATGAAAATATGAGCATGGCTAAGGTACCATGTTAAGGTACTAAGTACTCAGGTACGTTTCCTACTTCTACTAGGAATATGAAATATGTTATTCATAACATGAGAATATGATAAGAATGTGAACTATGGTATATTATGCATATTAATGTTTATGGGGCATATGGTTGTATATTGAAAGGGGAAGTGAAAAGTGGTGATTTAAGACCACAGTAATCTGAAAAGTGGTGATCTAAGACCACAGTAATCTGAAAAGTGATTTCCTAAAACCACAGATGCGGAGCCTTAAGCCCGCAAATTGGTGTGTAGCGGAAGGAGGGTCGACTTAGTAGTCCCCACGGTGTGACTGGCAGGTACGGGGGTGTGTAGCGGATGGACAATTAGGTTTGGGTTTGGGAATGCATCATTAATTGTATTCTATGATTTGAATGTGTATCATTTGTATGCCTGATTCTATTATGACTTAGTGTTGTGTACACATTGAGTCTGTTGACTCACCCCGTTGGGGAATATTTTTCAGGTGATGAGCAGTAATGGACCGGGTCGGCAGGAGCTTAAAGGTGGCCATGCATAGCAAGAAATTTATGATTTGGACTTTCAATTTATTTTAAGTATTTTAAGTTTTACTTTGGGATCATTGATATAATAAGGCCATTGTGGTTTACTTTATTTTTTTCTTTTATTTATTATGTTTATGGATTTTTATCAATTAAAGTTTAAGTAAATTCCTTTTAAAATTAACTCTAAATGTTTTGTCACCTTAAATAAATGGGTTTTAACATAAGATAAATTTGTTTTCAACTCAAGCCCAACCCAAGCAATATTTTTTTTAAAAATCACACAAGTTTTTCCTAAGTAACAAAAGAATTTTGAACCGGTTTACTTGAGGAACATATCAAATCTGGTCAAAGCTCGTGGGCCGGGTTTGGGGTGTTTCATGGACTATTTTGGTTTTGAGATTTTATTTTCTATTTTTGCATGATACTATTAAAAACGCTTTTTCGAAAATGACAGTTTCCTGCAAAATAATTGTTTTCGTGAAAATAAACTTGGTTTTCCAAACATAACGATCCAAGAATTTCCGTTGCAAAGTAAACGTTTTTAGGAAATGTAAGTAAACATCATTTTCAACTAAATAGTTAAGTTAGATGTGTTTTCTATTAAACTGGGGTTTAAAGTAATAAAATTACGATATTTTCCAGAGATTACAAGAACTGGATTTACAACCATTTTACGTAACACCTCCAGATCTAGCCATAACGTCTAGGTCGGGTTTGAAGTGTTACAATTTATTTATTTTTCCTATTTATTTATTTTCATTATTTATTTATTTTTATCTCATTCACCTATTTTATAATTTATCATAATATATGAATTAATTAGTACTATTTGAACTTATTATTGTAAAAACATTTTCATAATTTATTTCATCCTCCCTTAGGTACGATCACCGGAATACTTACAAAGTCTTTCGTATTACTGAACTATAATAAAATTTGACTTGTGCACTTGCGGACACCACCATTCTCAATTCTTATATTTTTGGTGTTATATTTTAATTATAAACGATAACTCGTTTATAGGCGGTCAACATGTTGGCAAATTGGTATGTTTTGTTTGAATGGTATAAGTTTGTGATTAGCATAGTTTAATTGATTTGAATGATTGATAAGGATGAATATAAATTGCTCGGATGACTTATAAGATTTCATGTGATCTTTGTGTTTGAGGTGTCAGTTGTGATATATTGGTTAGTTGTTAGGAAATTTGTATGTTTTGGCATGTTTTGGTTTGGTTTCGAGATGATTTGTGTAGGTTTTTAAATTCACAAAAAACGTATGTTTTGAGGTTTTGGAATGTTGATTTGAAAAAGGATCAAAGTGGCATATTTTTGCACCCCACAGGCTGGCCACACGACCATGTGACAGGCATGGGCTGGTGGCACGATTGTGTGATTTTTGAAAAATGGAAGTTTTTGAGCCACACGGTTCCCGAAAGCTACATGGTCCAACCACACGACCGTGTGAGATCTGGTGGAAATAGTCATTTTTAAACCACACGATCACAAAGAGTTACATAGCCTCGGAACATGATCGTGTCCCCTACTTTCATAAATGTCCTTTTTGTAAAATCTTTTAAAATGATCCTCATTCTTATTCAAGTCAACTTAAGAGCATTTGTAAGCTCGTTTGAGGCTCGATTTTGATTATAATTCATATGATGTATGAAATCATAATATATTTTATTGTTTAATGAGATTTTAAAGTTTGATTTGTATGTGATATGTTTCCATAACTATAGTAGCATTCTATAGCTCGGGTCAAATGACCAGACCGAGTAAGGGGTGTTGCATTGCCTTATCTCTAGACAAGAACCCCTTTATCTTAAGACACCCAAACATTGAAGTTAAGGGTCTGAAACAGGGGAGCCATGTCTCGAGGCATAAATGACCAAGTCTCGAGACATGAACTTTAATGTCTCAAGACACACTGCTAAGTTTTAACAAATTGAGTTGGATTCGAATCTTAGCTCTTTATTTCATTTTGTTTAATTCTGAATAGCATTATATGAGATCATTTAGCATTAAATCATCATGTTTATATTTGCATTTGTGATTGGAAATTAATTTGATGAATGCCAAATTATGTGATAAAGCGAATTGAGATAGTCTAAGTTGCTTCAACGACATAATGTGATGGCATGCATTCAAATTTGATGATCGGGTCGGGTTTAGAGTATCATGCCTAGATCGGCTTGAAGGCTTTAAAGATTAAACTCGACTTTTTTAAAAAAAAAGTATATATTCTTCCATTCATGTTATATATCTAGAAGAAATAAATCTAGACCTTAAGCAAAAAAGTTTTCGTGCAGCTAAAATACAACTTATAATTTTCTTTCACAAAAAAAAAAAAAATCACTTAAGTGCTTTTTGATATCTTGAGAATGCAATATGCCAATTTTCAAATGTAATATTCAAAATAATCACACTAGCAATAACAATTTCTAAATAAAAATACCAAGTTTCTAATCAATATTCAAGAAATTTAAGATTATAAATACATTTAATCTTAATTTCTTCAAGGATTTGTATTATTTAACTTTGAAAAATTATTACTCAATTAAGATGTTAAGAATCTCATATAAAATCTATATATCAAAATCATTCAATCAATAAAAAAACTGAATCTTGCATAAAATATTAATACGCAATCCTAATTTTATAGATATTAATAAATAAATCTTGAAAAGAAAAGAAAAATTATTATCAATTAAGGAAACCTACTTGAAAATATTGAAATATTGACCACATTTCTCATAGAAACACTAGAAACTGCATAGGCTAATCAATGAAGTCAGAAAGTCCTAACTGTGAAGAAAGAATTGTATGAAGCTGTGATTCCATGTCATCCCTATCCCTTTCCAATAGAAGAATGACAAATCAAATTTTTCCTCCTAATTTTTAGCTTTTCCTCCTGAAAATATTTAAATCCAACTAAAAATGCTAAAAATTAGGAGGAAAAAACTGATTTGTCATTCTTCTATTGGAAAGAGATAGGGATAACGTGAAATCATAGTTTCATACAATCCCTTCTCGTGTTTCATGTTCTCAAGTTCATTAGGAAAAAATCCCAAACTTCTTACCATTCTACATTAATTATATTAGCTATCACCACCTGGTTCGAAATTATTACCATCCATATTCACTGGCTTTAGATGGAGACCACAATTCCAATAGTTAAAGTTTTACGGATTCGAATATCAAAATTACCATTTAGTACATATTTGAAGTAATTACAAATAAATCTCTTCGGATATTTGATCTGAAATTTATTGGTTACAAAATAAGCACTTCCAACAAGATTTAAATCCAAAACTTTTTAAATATAAAATCACACTCAAACTATCTCAAACTTTGAATATAATTTACACAAATTAATAAATGATGTATAAATAAAACATTTTCTAAAATTAAATATATTAATTAATAATATAATTAAATAATATTTTTATAATAAAAAGATATCTTTTATCATATTATTCTCTTAAATCTCAATTAACTTCTCTTGAATCATATTCTTTTCTATCTGTCAACCTAACCAAACAATGAGATGTGATCATCATAATCACTAAATTTTTGTTTATCCCCTTTATTATTTGATCAACTCAATCAATTAATTATCTTTAAATAAAAATATTTATATAATTAAAATAAATATTGTAATATGAATTTATTTTATAATGTGGGACATGATTATATTAATACATATCATATTATGAAAATCAATATACATACACGTTTAACTACATATAATATATCACCTTAAAAATGAAGCTAATTTTATGGAATATTATAATATATAAAATTAACATTACATAATTACAAATGTATCCCCATATACAAGTGTGCAATTATAATGTACATTTTTTATATTAATGATGTGTAAGCTTAAACTTTAAATGTGTAACTAATTTTCTGGTAGATTATAGTATCTATAATTAACATTATATAATTAAGATATATTATTAATAATATGTAACTCTATATACAGTTATGATATTATAATGTACATTTTTGTATTAATGATATGTAACCTTAAACCCAGAACGTGTACCTGCATGTTAGATTAATTTATTTTAGATTGTTATGGAACTTTTAATTTGGTTGGAATTCTGATGTTTAAGTTGTTAAGTATATTCAAATTATTGTAAAACTGTTATGTTTAATTTATTTGAATTTTTATTTAAATACTTTAATTAAGTTGTATTTATTTATTTTTAATTATGAATAAATTTTTATCTAAATTTATTTTTTTCTTTGATTTTATATTATTTCATGAAATATGCATATGATTGAAAATGTTAAATTTGAATTTTTTTTTGCAGACTAATATGTAACTTTGTTCAAATTTCTTATATTTATTAAGCTATTAGGTATATTTAAATTGTTGGGCAATTTTTATGCTCAATTTTAATTTATTATGTTTAATTTGGAATTCAATGCTTAACTACTACTTTTGTTAAATTTTACTTAAAATTAAATTAAATTATTTTATATTATATTGCAGATTTAGATTCTAATTTTTGCGGATTTAGATATTCAACATATGATTAAAAATGTTGATAGAATTTTGTTGCTGATGCAAATATCCGGTGATAATGATATTTAACTCAGATTTAGATTTTTTGACAAATTTTTAAATTTAAATTCGAATAATCAAAAAGTTGCAAATATTCGACTTGGTAACATTCTTAATTATAGTTTCACCATTCACACATCAAGAGACCTCCCTAACTTATTTTCAAAGCTACGAGAACAAAACTTTGAGAGTGAATTGCTTGTAGTACCTAAAAGAACAATATATATTGGCAGTATCAACAAGATGCTTTAACAAATTTAAACCTAAAATTGGTTATATCGATTGAACTTATTAGGGTTACTATAGGACAGTAGTAGTACTCTCCATTTGGCTTAAACTGTCTTTGGGAGGTCAGCCTATGCCAACAGTTAACTGCTTCCTTGCAAACTTTGAGTGTGGATTGCTAGTGCTACCTATAACAAAAGTATACGCCCTAACATCTTGCTGCTGTCGGGGAGTCTTGCGTGATCAGAACTGAAAATGGATTCTAGGCTATAATAGATGTTTGGGGGAGTGTTCAATTTTTGAAGCTGAACTATGAGACATCCTAAATGGGTTGACTCTTCTTTAGAATCGGGATTATAAAAGAGTGCTAATTCAGTCTGATAATGTGAAAGTTGTGAAGACTATCTAGGACTACTCATTGAAAGCATCAAATTATACTCGGATCAAACGAATTCATCAGCTTTTGTTGAATAATAGAAAGTGAATCTTACAACACAATAACAATTTTGCTGATGGCCTAGCTAAAATAACCTTTGAGAGGAAAAATGATCTACAATTGTATGAAGTTCCACCAAGGGAGATTTCCCTTAGTTTAGTTTAACATTTCTATTTGTTTATTTCTCAAAAAAAAAAAAAGATTAAAAAATTTAACGGGTAAAATCACATTTGGTGTATAAATTTATATGTTAAAAATGCATTAAACGTAAATCGAGAAAGAAGTTATCATTGTGTGGGTGCAAGCTAAGAGGCAGCCAAAAACAAAAATAATATGTTAGTGGTTGATGGAGATATTCATATATATTGTTTTTACGTACCCCCAACACTTATCCTTAAAACTTGTACTTAAATTGTTGAATGGCATGTGAGGTGGTCCAAGGATTTAGAAGTGAAAGAAACCTTGAAGATGGAGGAGTGATTCGGGATCATGCGGGGTTGCTGGCTGAAAGGATATAGTCGCAACCTGGGTTTATGTTTTGTTGAACTATGGGGGATTTGGGATGGCCTACGGTTGGCATGGGACATGGGTTTTCGGCGAGTGTGTATGGAATGCAATAACAAGTTGGTGGTGCAGCTGCTAAGTTCAACTGAGCAGAAAAATCAAGATCTTTATTTGGTGAAGCAAATCATGGATATGCTGAACAAATCGTGGGATGTTAAAATAACTCATATTAGTTGACTGCCAAATCAAGTTGCAGACCACATGGCGAAAATGGGAAGAGTAGCAGATCTTGAGCTGAGCATTTTCTATCAACCTGCGATTAATTGTTCGCCTTTGCTGCAAAAGGACTTGCTAGTAGGCTTATCTATTTAGTTATGGTTTTTTTTTTTTTTTCTTTCTGTTCTTTCGGTCCTTTGACTGAGCTTTATTGTTACCAAAAAACAAAGACCCATGCAATGCAATGTTATTTGGGCTCCTCATCTACCCCTTTGCATATTTTGACACCTCTTACGTTTCCAAAATTACATCAACTTTCTTTTTAAATGATTTTGGAATAATTTAGTATTATAAACTGCTAATGGAAAATATGTAATAGGGTTTCTTAATTAATACCTTAATCTAGCCGGAAGTTTTTCTGTTTCTTTTTTTGAGATTTTCCACTTCATATGTATAGTAGTTACATTGTATTCCAATTAAATTTGGAATCACTCTTAAACGCAAATAAAACTTTTATTGCCCTGTTATTCTATTCACCACTAACAGACCCATGCTAGATTTTTAATTTAAGTATTTTATAATTTATAAAATTTTAAATTAATAATGATAAAATTGTATTTTGACCCCTAAAAATAATAAAATTTTGATTTAACCTTTTAAAAATTATAAAGATATAAACTATTAAAATGATAAAATTACAATTTCACTATTATAAAAATATAATTTAATTTCAGAATTTTTTTGGCTCCTATTCACAAGATGACTCAAATTCAATACCTTTATATTGAACTCTTCATTCATGGTGAGTTGCCAACATATTTTCAACAAATGAATGGAAACAAAAAAACACCTAAAAAAGGCGTTGTGATGAAAATGCTGTCTTTATCTGTCATAAAGATTGGTTTCTTGAACAAGGAAGTTAAAAAAGTCAGAAATAGCAGCTGAGAACGAAGACAATCCATCAATGCTGCTTTCACTTGGCCTGGCCTGTTTGATGTTATGTTAGCATTACAATATTGACAGTGAGAAGCTTTTTAATTAAAAAATATGGTAATATTTTCTCCATACATACGATAACATTTTACTTTTTTTTTTTATAAATTTTGATCATATTTTTTTTAGAACAATTAAATCTTTAAATTAAATATAACTGTTATTAATGTTTAATAATCTAATCTCTACAAGATTGAGACAAATTATGATTTTTGTTTTTACAATTATATTTAATTTAGAAATTTAATTGTCAACAATCTCTTAACCTAATCACAAAAGTATAAAGTTATAAATATAAAAGTTTGACTTGATCCTATCTTCTACCCTAACTATAAAAAAGTATATATTTGAATAAAACATCAATTTCATTACTATCTATTTAAGGCATTGATCATTACAGCATCACGAATTACATCAAGAAAAATAAATTCATTGGAAAATATCTAATCATATTGAGAAACAAAAAAAATAGTCACTATAACTTAGCATAATTGAATCTATTAGTATTATTAATGTTATATATCTTAGTTGAATTTATTAGCACTTTTAAAAAATTTCGATAATCAACTGATGTGGAAAATTCTTTTAATCACGAAACTCAGAAATATTTATATCGTTTAAAATTTGAAATTACATTTATCAAAATACTTATTTTTCATTAATTCATCATTAAAAAAATTCTATTTGGAAAGTTATCTTTTATCTTTTTAATTTCACAAACAGAGGAAAGTGTAATTATTACACTCTTCTGTTTTTGTAATTACAAAGAATTATAATTTTTTTTTAAATATGTTTAATTGACAAAGTATAATTATAATTACATGTGTCATATTTAAGAGCACAAAATTATAATTACACAATTATATAATTTAAAAATATTAATTACTATAAAAGACATTAATTATTAAGAAGAAAGCTCATGACAAGTCAAAGCAACCAAAATTATATTAGGTTAACGTAAGTTTTAGGTTTAAGTTTAGGACTGCTGATTAAGTCTTAATTCAATTTACATGTGTATTATTGTCAATACAGGAGGACGAGAGTTTGAGGGCGTTAAAGCGTATTATCCTTCTATTTATAGGTTGGGGAAGAACTATGAGTAGTTTTAAGTTTTATGTAAAAAAAGGTTTAAGTTCAGGGGTTTTATAATGATATATTATTTCACGAAAATAAAAAATATTTTTTTAATATATTAACTTTTATAAAAGGGATTTTTAAAGTGTAGAATAACTCTTTACAACACTTTTTTTTTTTATAAAGATTTATAATATAACCATAATTTTATAAAATACGCCATATTTTTTATGAGTCTAAACTGATACTCCTTTAAGATGCATTAATAGAGAGTCGGTTAAGCATAAAAAACCAAAATTTCTTGTCACATTAATTTGGATTGTTTGCCATGTCTGTTATTATGCTATTTTATGATTTTTAAACCAAGCTTAAGTAATAAAATAAAAGTATAATCTAGCTTTGGAAATTTTAATATAATTCATTTATAACTTGAATAATATAATTTTTATAATTTGTTTATGCATGTTTTGTTGCACAATACACAGGTTAACGAAACAAAATAAATAAATATTTATATAAATGGAATAATTTATAATTAAATTGTGAAATATGAAAATCAAACAAAAAAATCGTAATAAAAAGTTGAAATAAAGAAGAATAGAGATTTTACGAAACGTTGAGGCATGTGAAACACAGTTTCTTTAAGGCAGATTTGGTCGCTCCTACGATACTTAGAGAAACATTGGTCGAATGTCTCCCAGGATACAACAACAACAATGATAAAAGTAGTAGCACCTCTACAACGATCAATTGAACGGACATTGCCTTTTTCTATTACCTGAACATTTGAAAAATACGGAGAGGAAAAATAAAGAGTTTTGAGAGTAAAAGAGTTTCAGTGTGAGAGAGTATGAGTTTGTAAATTTCTACAAAATAACCAGCCTTTTATAGGCATTTAGGATGGTGAAAATTTGGAAATAACCACAAAATTTGCCATTAAGGAGCCAAAACATTAATTTGATTTAATTTTTTAAATCAAAATGATTGGAATCAGATACTGTCTCTATATAAGTAGTTTATGTCTGCTAAGGAAAAATAAAATCGAAGGTCTATTTAAGCCCGATCGGTTTAGACATTTTGCGTCATCAACATCATGCAAGTGCACCCCAACCCCATTAGACTTGGACTTGCTCCCCCTGCACATGAGGCAAAGTTACAAGTTTAGTCATTCAATTATCTTTCAAGAGAGTTCACATATATATACACATTTCACACTTGGTATTTAACCAATGTGGGATCTAAGCCTTTACTTTTCCTCAACAATATTTCCAAGTAGCTTACTTTGAGCATCAATTTCTCATTCACCACTCAACCATTTTGAGTATATGAAACGCTGTTGTAAATGTTTCATGGAGTAGAATATGAAACCATAATTTTATAATTTAACTCTCCACCTTTACCTATTGAGAATATGCCTCAAAGTTACCATAAAATGCAATTTTTCCAACATGTTTGTCTATATTTGTACGCGTTTATGCTTCTAATATAATTTTTATAATTTGTATAAAAAAATAATTGAATTTGGGTGTTTGAAAATTATACGAGGAAGTGTTCGAAAAGTCACTTGGTAATTGGATTTGAATGTAATTACCTGCATAATTAATTAAATTTTTAACTCTCCATTTAAGAATTTGATACGAACTCGGTTTGGTGTTGATTTGAGTTTTTTAGATTGCCCGATCATGAAATTAAGTAAGGCTTGGATTGTTTTCGAAATAAATTGGAAGAGGTTGAAAAATAGGTTCAAACAAAGGTAACAAAGATGGTTTAGATGAAAGATGGATGATGATCAGCTAAGGGCTAAGATAGAACCAACAATATAGGAAATTGTTGACTTGAGTCTTAAATAGCTCTAAGGTGAAAATGGTTAGGAATATAGCAAAGAAACCTTGACCCACTATCTAGCTAGATAGGAACTAGAGGTATGTTGAATGCCACACTTAGAAGTGATAAATTTGATAAACAAGGATGGAAATGACGCCACAAGACTTAGCTTGATAAGTCAGATCAGTCCTAGAGAGAAACAAGGAGATTTGAATTCTCACAAGTATCAAATAATTCATAAATTGAGCAAAAGTTGTCTAACCAAAATAATGTCTTCTTACAATCTATTTATAGGCACTATTATGACTATTCAAATGCCTATTTGTGACCTTTTACCTCCAGCAATTAACTAAGGTTTTTTTACAAGCTTTAATTTCGTTTTTAAGTCATGTAGGGAAGCCAATAGTCATGTCTCTTCACTTGATTCCAGTGTAGATGAAAAGGCACGTCTCTTCACTTTATTGTTGACTTAATGAACCTTTAATGTGCTGTTTGGTGTCCCTTCATCTCCCTTAAACCGAATGTCAAAAGGCTTGTGCATTCATCTCTTTAATTGGCACCATAACTAGCTTTGAGTGCATGAAACTGATCAGAATTGAAGAGTCACTCTTGGTCCATTTGAACAGCCACCATAATGAGCTTTGAGTGCTTCAATATCCACCAAAAAACGTTCCCTTTATGCACTAGCAATTAAGTGACCAAATGCACACTTCTTTTTATGCCAAAACTGAACAGCCAATTGAATGTGACAGCATTTGATTCTTCTTGGCAAATGAGCAACCCTATTGTAGCTTTAAAATATGTGTCCAGCCTTTTGAACTTTCCTACAACAACTATTAAACACACAAATAATTTATTTAAGAAAAATTAAACACACTATAACTTATGCATTAAAAAGTAACAGCCAAATTAAATAACACTCTAATTCAAACAACTAAGATGTTTAAATGCATAATCTAATCAAGATGTAAACTAAATGAACAGATGAGTTACTTAATGCATGACTTAATTTAATGATGCAAACTTAACTAACATGAAAGTTACATAATGCATGACTTTATTAAATGCAGAACACATATTAATGATGTGCAAACTATGACATAATTAAAGAATCATATTAATGATGTTCAAACTATGACATAATTAAAGACACAAACTAAAATAACTAAAAATAAATGAATCAAAGTCCTTATTTTCCAGCAGCCAAATTAACAAACTGAAATTAAAAGCTTCATTTTGCACTTGGGCCCCTCGTGCTTGGGCCAATTCCAATGTCGTCGAATTGTATCATGACATGATGTGGCCTGAGCCGAATCAGAATTGGAAAGTATAATTAGGGTGCTTCAATTACACCCAAATAAGTGGGACATATTAATTATAATGGTTACCCAAACACGCCACAGCTATGTAATTACAAGCAATTACACTCAAATCCAATTACCAAGTAGCTTTCCAAACACTACCTGAGCGATTAATGGAAGTTAATGGTATAATACTAAATATAGTAATTAAATCCCTAAATCGAGTATAATATGAGTTTAACTTCACTCCATTACTTTTTCATCCATTAATATTTAATGCATATTTAATTACCATTCACAATTTAATTTTGACATTTAATATAAATCCTACACATTCAAATAATGATAATCATTATATTAAATATTAATAGATATAATAATAAAAAAAGGAATCTTTTAACCCAAACAAAAACCATAATTTAACCGCTATATCCCTACATAAGATTGTCATTCTTGGGGGCAAATTGATGTGATAAATGGTGGGATTTGATGAAATCATTTGTTGGATATTTGTATAGTAATAATGGCGGTCCAAGATTCTTCATTCGATGTTATTCAACAACATAAGATTGACCCAATCATTCAACTGCAAATTGAAGCACAAAATATTTCAATTTGAGGGCACCAATTAGCTTTGCTGTTATTGTATGAAAAAAGTTATTCAAACTTTCATATGACACCCAATTTGTCTATCATCTGCTTCCAACAAACATATTAATAAAACAAAGTTGATTTGTGGATGCGTTCCAAAGATCTTTTATAGCATAAAGAAGACATTATAAGCTTTTTTATTCTCATTTGACTTATTCACAATTTGATTTTTGAAATATATCAATTTTTATATTTTGGTATATAATTTCTTTTTACCTATTTTCCCACGTTAATTTTTTTTTAATATCGGTTAAGAAAATAGACTAAAAACAATAATGGAAAGATAATTTGAGTATCAAATTGAACTAAAAAAAATTTAGGTATCAAAATAAAAAAATAAGTATACTTCAAGAGTTAAATCTTGAATAAGCAAATTTTTTTATTACACCTAACTTGTAGTTTCGCATGAAGACCAATCACATGAAGAATCTTATCCGATTACGACTTCTAAGATTTTCATGAGTGGTAAAGCAACATAATCTAAATTTTCTTTTTTGACTTGAGACAATTATATTAGTTTTTTACTAAATTTAGAGTTGGATAAATTGGAATTTTAAACTGGAATAAAGATTTTTTTTAGTATTTTTTTTATTCACAAAATTCAAATTCAAAATTTTCTTTAGAAGATATCAAACTTGTTCTTACTCGATCCAATAAAAAGGCAAACAAAAGCTAAATTATAGCCATGTGAAATTGTGAATTGAAGTTTGAAATTTCACTTTCACCTATTAATTCAACAAAATCATCAGTTTTTCCAAGCCAACTGTAATTAAATAAAGACAAGAAATGGAAAGCCCTTGAAACCCTTTTTGGGACCCAACAATTTTATTCAAGTTGGATGACACCAGATTGCCACATATGTCTATCAACTACAAAACCCCCCTTCCCTTCACTGGCATCATTCTCGTAATCTCATTCAGGCATTTCCACAAACACTTTTTTCTTCAAAAGAAAGATTTCTTTATTACAAACATGGCCAGACCACAACAAAGATATCGAGGTGTCCGACAAAGGCATTGGGGTTCTTGGGTGTCTGAGATTCGCCATCCTCTCTTGTGAGTTTAAATCTGGTTTATGAAAACCATGCAACATTTTTTGTCCTTATTGTTTCTTATGCGTTTCTTTTGGTGCAGGAAAACTAGAATTTGGCTTGGGACGTTCGAGACGGCTGAAGATGCAGCTCGGGCCTACGACGAAGCCGCGAGGCTTATGTGTGGACCGAGGGCTAGAACCAACTTCGCTTACAACCCCAATGCACCTCAATCATCATCATCATCGTCGTCGTCATCAAAACTTCTCTCGGCAACTTTGAGAGCTAAACTACACAAATGCTACATGGCTTCGCTTCAAATAATGAAACAACAAAAGGTGGACGAGCCACGGAATAAGGCACCGGCTCCACGCGTTATCGGCAACCACGGCATTGCTGGGATGGGGGTTGGACCATTACCGGTTCAAGAGATGGAAGCCACTTGGGTTGTGAAAAAACCGCAAGTGCTTGAACCACTTGAAGAGGATCACGTTGAGCAAATGATTGAGGAACTGCTTCACTATGGTTCCATTGAATTATGCAATGTCTAGTCTATAGGATGTCAACAAGCACAACCCTTTCTTATTTATCTTCTTTCTCTCCTTTTTCTCTTTTTCGCCATTCATTGACCATGTTGAGCTGACGCTTGATAACCCTACCCAAACCTGAAACAACTCAAAATCAACATGATTCGAATATATAATTGAAAATGATTCAAGCCTTAAACCCAAGATCATCTGAACTCAAGATTGACCCCAAACTTGAAAGGACCCGAATTACAAATGACCTGAAATCTGGTTAGGTCTATGCTAGTGATCTGTTATGATATATGTTACTATATGATATCATCATCAGGCTACATCTATTTTCTTTTGGATTGTGGGTTTTGAGGGTGAGTGTAGGAATTTCCATTTTAAAATCTTTGCATTGCCAATCCAATATTTCACATTTCAAGAATTAGCAAATTTCATGCTTGTCCTTTTCAAAGCTACAATGCACCCATCGTCCCTTTATTTTATTTATATATGTTGGTTCTGTCGAAAAACAAAGTATATATATGTATCTATTTGCCTTTTCCTATAACAACAAACAACATATGGAACGAAATATTAGTCGCTATCACTCAGATTTGCTCTATTAGCAGATCAGTTTTAAGCAACTTTACTTAAGGAAATTCCTTTTATACAATACTTCTATCCATAAATCGAAAAAAATTGTACACTTTAATACACTTTGAACATTTTTGTTATTGAAAATGTATGGGTACAAAGTAAACTAAATGATTTAACCAATGAATTCTTAAATTTTCTTATATATTATGACTTTATCATCACCAGATAAAGTTCCTAAACCTGTCAAAGTGAAACCCAAGCTTACCACGTCAAACTATTCTTTTATATTCAATCCCCACACTTTCTACATTAAGGAAGCCTAGCAAGCAATTTGTTAGAAACTTTTGAAGTTGAGTTAATTCCATTACATGTCCTTAAATTATGATTTATATTTTAATTGGGTCTCAAAGTATTAATATTGTATCAACCAAGTCACTCTGTCAGCCTAGTCATTAGTTTGAACATTAAATACCAGCTTAAATTTGATGTGTTTTGAATGTGCTTCATCAAATTCGAACTAGTATTTAACACCTAAATTGACAATTAATTTAACAAAAGTACCGAATTGATTTGATATTAATCCTTGGAGAATTCAACCAAAATAGTTTAAAGTTTAAAGACTAATTTAGAATATAGATTATAGTTTAAGGACGCACAATAAAATTAACCTTTTTAAGTTTATCAAAAAGTAGAAGCATCTACTTCCTAAATTTATTAAGTACAACAGGTAAAACATATACCAATATGTAATTAAGCTTGATTTTATATACAAGTATGTGAAGCATTAAAAAGGTTGAAGTATTATTTAGTATTTGAGTTTGGCTTTAATGTTTAATGTGGTATTTTTTTTTTGTCTTACTTTGATATTTGATTTTGGCTTCGATACTCTCTTTGGTACTTGAGTATTTCTCAATTTGATACTTGTAATTTTGGTCCTAATTAAGTACCTGAGTTTGGCTTCAATACTCAAATTGGTAATTGAATTTTTTTTTTTATCTCTTTAAGTACTTATATATTTTTTACTAGAACATATATATCAAACATTTATTGGGCCACGAGATGACGTTTGTTTTGGATAACAAATTTAACATTAAAGCTAAATTCAAGTACCCTAAAATTAATATATATATATATATATTAGTTTTTGGTGTCTAGTCTCTATCAATAGAATTTCATGATGGTTCACCTGTTTGGAAATTGATTTTGTTCCCCACAAACATGAAGAAAAAAAAGGAAGGAAAAATAAAGTTGTTTTACCCTCATTATATTGTTTTACTTTTGATTCAGCAAAAGGTAAAATATAAAATTATTGCATGTTAGTGAGTTTAGCATCATTAATAGTTTGAAACTTTTTTTAGTCACTTTTGGGCTACTTTCCTTATCTCAAGAAACATGCTGCAACTCCAGCAATGGCCTGCTAGAAATGATTTTATTGTGTATAATTGCCTGATAAGTTTGCAAATTTCACACTTTTTGGTTCTTCACTTATCATTACTACTAGTAAAGATTGTTCATTATTGCCTTTCAAGAAAGAAGCATGTTTTACCCAAAATTTCTTTTATCCCTTCAATGAAGTGGAGCCTTGAATTGATTACCAAAAGAGTGGCGAAGCAAAAATAAATTGGAGGGCTAAAGGTAAATTATAAATGTTTAGGAAGCAAAATATAATTTTATAGCTATACTAACTTATGATCTTATAGTTTTTAAAAGGGTTTTAAAGCAATTGTATCATTTTTAAAAGGTCAAGATCACTCTTTACCCCTCTGGTTTCGTCACTGTCAATTAATTTTATTATAGACATTGATTAAAGATTGTTTAATTATCATGCATAATTGTAAAATGAATTATTACAAAAGGAGACAAGAATAAAGATTCGAGCTTCAATAGTAATTTCATTTTGTGGATAATATGTAAGTATCTATATTAGCTCAAGACAAGAAATTTTATTAACTCAAAATTCACGAATATAAACATTGGTTGAAAATTTAGTTTCTAATTTTTACTCTTTTTGTTATTTTAATTTTATTTTTTTTACCACTTTATTTCTCAACATTCAAAATTTAATTAAATAGTTTTATTTTGAATGAAAAAGTTATCTGAACATTTAAAATTTTAATGACATTAAACGTGGCAGTCTGCATGACAATCTACGTGTACCTTATTGCCAGGGACAAAACTAGAATAATTTTTTAGAGGGGCGAATGAAATTTTAATTTTTTATACTCTATATCTTTATAATTTTTAAAGGATTAAATAAAGTTTTTATAATTTTAGGAATTTTAGGGGGTCAAAGTGAAATTTTACCTTTAATAATTTAAACTTTTAAAAAAAAATTAAAATACCTAAATAATAATTTTTCTTTTTAGGGGGCGGGCCCTACCAGCCACCTTAATTTGCCTCTACTTATTGTTAAGGTGGATATTATTTCTAAAGATTTTTATAAACTTTTTTGAATTTTTAAATATTTATTATTATTTTTTAAAAATTTATGAAGTACACATAGATTATCACTAAAGTTGCCAAATTAGTGTAATCAAAATTTTAACAACCCGATTAACTTATCCATCTTTGAAAAGAAAACAATTTGACTAAACTTTAAAGCTTGAAGGTAAAAATGATCCCAAAAATAAATTAAGACAAATATAACAAAAAGGAATAAATGTTAAAAGACTAAATTTACCATTATGCCATTTAATTATTATGCATCATATAATCATTCAAATAAAAGAGCCATAAATTCTTGGATCAGTTTTGGTTCTTATGATTTCCTTGTGGCATTTCAAGTGTTGCTCCTTGATATTTCAATCATCTCTTAAACATTAATAAATGGAGAAACTTCACCAAGCATTTTCGAACTATCATTTAAATTTTGAATTGGTCCTTAAATTGTAAAATTGTCTAATTTTGTCTTTAAGTGGCTATGTTGTATTATCAAGTCCTTTCATCAGCTTAACTGTCAATTTAGGTGTTAAATACCACTTTGAATCTAACATGGATCAAATTGTGAGCACATGTATACTTGTTGTATTGACAACTTGCATATAATGTATTAGAAAAATAGATAGCTCCAAATTGTTATGGGAGAAAAGGAGAAGAAAAAGGACAGCAATTCACACGATGATAAAGTGCTGAAAGTTGCAGAGTGGGTGAAACACCCCAAACCCGGCCCACGAGCTTTGACCAGATCTGGTATGTTCCTCAAGAAAACCGGTTCAAATTCTTTTGCTTCTTAGGAAAAACTTGTGCGATTTTTTTTTTAAAATATTGTTTTGGGTTGGGCTTGAGTTGAAAACGAATTCGATTTTATATTGAAAACCCTTTTTAATTTTAAGTGATAAAACATATAGAGTATTTTCAAAAATAAATTACTTAATCTTTAACTTAATAAAAATTTGTAAACATAATTAAACAATAAGACAGAAATAAAATAGTTCACTAAGGCCTTATTACATCAAATATAACCCAAATTTAAAACCAAAGTACTTAAAGAAAATAAAAGTCCAAATCATAGATTTCTTGCTGTGCATGACCATCCCTAAGCTTCTGCCGAACCCGGTCCATTACTGCTCGTCACCTGAAAATAGTCCCACAACGGGGTGAGTCAACAGACTCAATGTGTACACAACAATAAGTCCAAATAGATTTAGGCATACCATACATATCAAACCATATAATAACCCATATAGCAAATAGTAATGCAACTTATTCACATGTGCTCACTTATTGGGCTTGGCCCATAACCATATCACATTCTTATAATAGGGTAGTTAACCACATAATTTCCACATACTGGGCTTAGCCCATTTCCACACTGATCCACATTCATATACTGGGCTTGGCCCATTTCCACATTAAATATTCATATCAGATATAATATGCAAAGTGCACCCAACCCAACCCAACCTAGGGTCCATCCTCTACACACCCCCGTATCCAGCCTACCACACACCAGGGGATTAACAAATCACCCTCTCCTTTTCACTCCAAAGGCAATCAATGCCGTCCACGTGCAATTAAGCACAATAATCCACAACGCGACCTCAGTCAGCGCCAATCCATGATGTAGCCGTAGCTAACACCAAAACCACGATGGGACACATAGTCACTCATCAACCACGATATGGCACATAGCCTATATCAACCACGATGAGGCACAGAGCTACTCATCAAACCACGCGAACTTAATCGCAAATAAATCCACGACGTGACCTCAGTCAACGTCAATCCACGATGTAGCTCAAGGCTAACATCAAACCACGTACTCGAAGTACACCCGTACCTTCTTTCATATCCCAACCCATGCATATGCAACAAGTAATAGTGGCATAATAATAAATGCATGCACATGTTATTAAGGCAATCAATCACATTTCCACAGGCATAGTCACATTCACATCGGCACCTTCACATTCTTATCATTATTCTCATGTTACACATAACATATTTCATAATCCTAGTAGGAGTAGGAAACGTACCTGAGTACTTTTGTACCACAGCATAGTACTTAGCCATATTCACATTCTTATAACATACATGCATATTTAAATATTGCCATAAACTTATTAAGAATTAGTGTGGGGTACACACCTGATTCGCTTAGGGTTTCCAATCCAAAACCCGAAAAGCTTGATCTAATGCCTTAGATCTTAGATCTCTACATTTAATCAATCATTTAATACTTAGTAAAGAACTATTCGGCCATAAATCCAAATCCTAGTAGGATTAGTACACTAAAACTTACCTTGGTGTCGAATTGACTATAGTCAAATCCCGAAAACTTTGTTGTACACCTTCTTGCATTCGGCCAAACATTAAGTCACATCATAGGTTAGTTTCGGCTTTTAAAGAAAGTAAGAAATAGATCTAGATATCCAAAATAGGCCTTGGCCGAATGTTATAGACACCTACCTTGTGGATTTTAAATCCCGAAACTCACTGAATAACTAGGGAACACGCGGCTTATGGTGTACCTTCGGGAAAAGAACTTCTCCTTCCTTGTAGTCAACACTTAGTAAATCCCGAAAGATCTCTTCAAGGTTTTGGCAACAAGATATTAATGGGGTTAGTCCTAGATTTCGGCAAATCTTAAAAGAAAAAGGATGAAACCGAATGAGATCTTACCCTTACTTTAGATATCGACAGTTCCTTTGCTTGAAGTCTCAAACTATTCGGCTATGGCCTTGATCTTAGTAAGCTTTCGGCTTTTGGAGGGATTAGAAAGAAAAGAGAAGGAAGAATAAAGATGGAGGATTCGGCTAGAACACAAGGTATTTCGGCTTGGCAAAAATAAAAGAAGAAGAAGAAGATTTGGTGAAGAGAATTCGATAGAGGCTTTCAAAGAACAGAAAATAATGCTGAATGGCCTCTCTTTTCCTTTTATAGCCGAATTTACTAGGCTAGAGTCCCTTACTTGGCCACCACTCTTCCTTATTTTGATAGCTTTTATCCCTTGATTTATCACTTAAAAGAATTTAATCCCTTATTATCTCCTTGAAAATAATCTAAAATAAATCTATTACTTATCTCCTATTTAGCTGAAATTTAAAGAGAATAAAACTCCTCTTTTAGAAGCCTTGTGCCGTCCACCTCTCCATTCCTTGTAGCAAAATAAAATTTCTTTTATTTGCTTTCCATGTGACTCGAACTTAGGCCCAATTGCACATGTAGGTGACGTCACATGCTAGGCCTTTAAGTGGCATTTCCAGGCCACTTTTCCAAGCCTGTTTGTGTGTCAAATTCTTCCTATTATTTTTCTTAAGGCCACCTTGCCTTAGTTTCCTCTTTTTAAACTTTAAAACTTGACATTTCCTTACATTTCCAAGTTTCTAAAAATTTTCGTTTGCCTCCTTTAAACTTAACATTTCTTACATTTCCAAGTTTCCAGAAATGTTCACTTTCCTTTTTTGAACTTAACATTTCTTACATTTCCAAGTTTCCAGAAATGTTCACTTTCCTCTTTTGAAACTTAACATTTCTAAATCGTTTCCAAGTTTCCAAAAATGTTCATAATACATTCATAACACACAAGACATGCCATTTCGTATACTTAAATCAAAAATGTATAGGCCCATTTTCAGGATGTTACAGTTCTACCCCCCTTAAAATAATTTCGTCCTCGAAATTACTTACTAACGAACAGTCGTACTTCTTAGCTCACCACACTACGCTACTGATGCGCACTCTGACCTTAAGAAACTATCGTACTTTCTAGGCACATTCTCTTAGTTTACAATCAAGGTTCCATACACCTTACTAGCCACATAAGAACGAACTGACTTTACAACGAACAAGGCAATTAAGGTATTCCAGAACCACGTCCCCTAGAGCTCATTTCTATGATCGTGCTTTAATCTAATTAAGAAATTTTATGAATTAGCCTTTATTCCACTGATTACCCGCGAAGAAGTTTTATGAAAAGAATTTTAGAAGTGGTTCTTTCGTATTCATACATGCATACAGTCTTTACATTCATACATTCATCAATCAATTATGAACTTTCATTCATTCAGAGAAACGTTGTAGTTTTCATTGTTGTTGTTGTTTTCCTACTACCCAGGGGTATTTTCGTAATTTGTCATACAGGGGTATTTTCGTAATTTTTCAAAAGAAAAAGTTCCTTGGTGATTTTGTCAAAAAGTATTTTGGAATTTTTAGATTCCCGGGGTATTTTGGAAAATTTTGAAATCCGGGGATATTTCGGTAATTTTGGATCTCGGGGGTATTTTGGTAATAAACCAGGGTAAATTTGTAAAGTTTAATATTTCCGGGGTATTTCCAAATTTTGCAAAACTTTGAGAGTTCTTTTTGAGAATTGTACTTTCCAAAACGGTAATGTTGCAAAAATTTTAGAAATCAGGGTCATTTTGGTAATTTTGCAAGTTAGGGGTAATTTTGTAATTTTCCAAAAATCAAGGTATTTTGATATTTTGCAAATTTGGGTTTTTGAACCTTTAGAAAATAATGAAATTTTGGTAAGACTGTTGGGTAGTTGGACATTTTATAAACCAAGGGCATTTTTGTAATTTTACCACTAGGGGTATTTTAGTAATTTTGTAAATCAAGAAATATTTCAGAAAAATTTTATGGGATAGCTTGTATAAATCAAAAGGGTAATTTAGTCATTTTAAAACTAGGGTTTCCATAAAAATGTGGCTAATCCCTTTCGGGTTTTAGTTAGGGGTTTAGCCTATGAATAAGTCCTCTTGGTTAGGGTGAACCGAAGCTACGCACCAGGTAGGATTCCTGCGAAGAGGAGGTGAGTCACTAGGACTGCTTAAATACCAGGCTCTTCCGGATCCAATCCTAGACATGCGCACAATGGTTGCCACACCCTAACTCGGCGACTTAGCCATAGGTTTGTTTAATTAGTCATTAAGTCTTATGTAATAGTTGGGGTAAACTAGTCCTAGGGTTCCAAATACTTATCATACTACTCTACGTGCCATTCCAGTTCTACCCTTCTACAATTCATACTATAATTCACACAAAGGTTAGGGGTACTTACCTGGTGGACTTCAAGTCGGAGACTTAGGTGCCATGCCAGAAAAACCTGCTTATTTCCAAAAATATTTTCATAAAAACTCATTTGGGCTCGATTTGAAAACGTTTTGGGCCTTAAACCCCAGGCCGAGGGTTTAAAACTGGGCTCTGATACCAAATTGAAACACCCCAAACCCGGCCCACGAGCTTTGACCAGATCTGGTATGTTCCTCAAGAAAACCGGTTCAAATTCTTTTGCTTCTTAGAAAAAACTTGTGCGATTTTTTTTTTAAAATATTGTTTTGGGTTGGGCTTGAGTTGAAAACGAATTCGATTTTATATTGAAAACCCTTTTTAATTTTAAGTGATAAAACATATAGAGTATTTTCAAATATAAATTACTTAATCTTTAACTTAATAAAAATTTGTAAACATAATTAAACAATAAGACAGAAATAAAATAGTTTACTAAGGCCTTATTACATCAAATATAACCCAAATTTAAAACCAAAGTACTTAAAGAAAATAAAAGTCCAAATCATAGATTTCTTGCTGTGCATGACCATCCCTAAGCTTCTGCCGAACCCGGTCCATTACTGCTCGTCACCTGAAAATAGTCCCACAACGGGGTGAGTCAACAGACTCAATGTGTACACAACACTAAGTCCAAATAGATTTAGGCATACCATACATATCAAACCATATAATAACCCATATAGCAAATAGTAATGCAACTTATTCACATGTGCTCACGTATTGGGCTTGGCCCATAACCATATCACATTCTTATAATAGGGTAGTTAACCACATAATTTCCACATACTGGGCTTAGCCCATTTCCACACTGATCCACATTCATATACTGGGCTTGGCCCTTTTCTTAATAATCCACATATCAACTGGGCTTGGCCCATTTCCACATTAAATATTCATATCAGATATAATATGCAAAGTGCACCCAACCCAACCCAACCTAGGGTCCATCCTCTACACACCCCCGTATCCAGCCTACCACACACCAGGGGATTAACAAATCACCCTCTCCTTTTCACTCCAAAGGCAATCAATGCCGTCCACGTGCAATTAAGCACTATAATCCACAACGCGATCTCAGTCAGCGCCAATCCACGATGTAGCCGTAGCTAACACCAAAACCACGATGGGACACATAGTCACTCATCAACCACGATATGGCACATAGCCTATATCAACCACGATGAGGCACAGAGCTACTCATCAAACCATGCGAACTTAATCGCAAATAAATCCACGACGTGACCTCAGTCAACGTCAATCCACGATATAGCTCAAGGCTAACATCAAACCACGTACTCGAAGTACACCCGTACCTTCTTTCATATCCCAACCCATGCATATGCAACAGGTAATAGTGGCATAATAATAAATGCATGCACATGTTATTAAGGCAATCAATCACATTTCCACAGGCATAGTCACATTCACATCGGCACCTTCACATTCTTATCATTATTCTCATGTTACACATAACATATTTCATAATCCTAGTAGGAGTAGGAAACGTACCTGAGTACTTTTGTACCATAGCATGGTACTTAGCCATATTCATATTCTTATAACATACATGCATATTTAAATATTGCCATAAACTTATTAAGAATTAGTGTGGGGTACACACCTGATTCGCTTAGGGTTTCCAATCCAAAACCTTAAAAGCTTAATCTAATGCCTTAGATCTTAGATCTCTACATTTAATCAATCATTTAATACTTAGTAAAGAACTATTCGGCCATAAATCCAAATCCTAGTAGGATTAGTACACTAAAACTTACCTTGGTGTCGAATTAACTATAGTCAAATCCCGAAAACTTTGTTGTACACCTTCTTGCATTCGGCCAAACATTAAGTTACATCATAGGTTAGTTTTGGCTTTTAAACAAAGTAAGAAATAGATCTAGATATCCAAAATAGGCCTTGGCCGAATGTTATAGACACCTACCTTGTGGATTTTAAATCTCGAAACTCACCGAATAACTAGGGAACACGCGACTTATGGTGTACCTTCGGGAAAAGAACTTCTCCTTCCTTGTAGTCGACACTTAGTAAATCCCGAAAGATCTCTTCAAGGTTTTGGCAACAAGATATTAATGGGGTTAGTCCTAGATTTCGGCAAATCTTAAAAGAAAAAGGATGAAACCGAATGAGATCTTACCCTTATTTTAGATATCGACAGTTCCTTTGCTTGAAGTCTCAAACTATTCGGCTATGGCCTTGATCTTAGTAAGCTTTCGGCTTTTGGAGGGATTAGAAAGAAAAGAGAAGGAAGAATAAAGATGGAGGATTCGGCTAGAACACAAGGTATTTCGGCTTGGCAAAAATAAAAGAAGAAGAAGAAGATTTGGTGAAGAGAATTCGACAGAGGCTTTCAAAGAACAGAAAATAATGCTGAATGGCATCTCTTTTCCTTTTATAGCCGAATTTACTAGGCTAGAGTCCCTTACTTGGCCACCACTCTTCCTTATTTTGATAGCTTTTATCCCTTGATTTATCACTTAAAAGAATTTAATCCCTTATTATCTCTTTGAAAATAATCTAAAATAAATCTATTACTTATCTCCTATTTACCCGAGATTTAAAGAGAATAAAACTCCTCTTTTAGAAGCCTTGTGCCGTCCACCTCTCCATTCCTTGTAGCAAAATAAAATTTCTTTTATTTGCTTTCCATGTGACTCGAACTTAGGCCCAATTGCACATGTAGGTGACGTCACATGCTAGGCCTTTAAGTGGCATTTCCAGGCCACTTTTCCAAGCCTGTTTGTGTGTCAAATTCTTCCTATTAATTTTTTTAAGGCCACCTTGCCTTAGTTTCCTCTTTTTAAACTTTAAAACTTGACATTTCCTTACATTTCCAAGTTTCCAAAAATTTTCGTTTGCCTCCTTTAAACTTAACATTTCTTACATTTCCAAGTTTCCAGAAATGTTCACTTTCCTCTTTTGAACTTAACATTTCTTATATTTCCAAGTTTCCAGAAATGTTCACTTTCCTCTTTTGAAACTTAACATTTCTAAATCATTTCCAAGTTTCCAAAAATGTTCATAATACATTCATAACACACAAGACATGCCATTTCGTATACTTAAATCAAAAATGCATAGGCCCATTTTCAGGATGTTACAGTGGGAAGATGGGACAAGAATGAGGCATAAAGAGAACAGGTTGAAGAAGATCCTCCTTAAGACCAATGAGGGGTATTTATAGGTGAAGTTGGCTAACCCTTGGGATTAGGGCTTCACACGTGTGGTGTTGTAATGGTTAGCTTGCTGGAGAGCATGATGTATGTTTATGTATGTTTATGTTAAGGAAAGGGTTAACACTTGTTTTTGGCAAGAGAATTTGGATGCAATCCACATGTCAAGCATGCATGTGCTGACAAGGACCACAGTTGGTGAACTGTCACTTGTGGCCAACGTTGTAACTGGATAGGTATCAATAAAAATTAAAAGGGTTATTTTTTAAACACGGTAGATCCAAGCTACTATGTAATAGCTACGCACATGTTTTAAATATGTCACACATCAAATTCAAAACAACATTTAACACCTAAATTAAAGTCTAGGTCGACAAAATGATTTGATTATTACAAAACTATTACTTTAAGGACTCAATTAGAACTATATGAAGTTTAGAGATCAATTTAGAATTTGTGCAATAATTTGAGAATATTTAGTGCAATTAACCCTTAATAAATTGTTTTTTGTTTTACTGTTTGAATTTTTTTTATGCATAAGTCACTTAACAAATTCCCTTGTGATGGGCGTCGAAACCACTAAATATAATTTCCTATGCTCTGACTTAATTAAATAGTAGTATAGAGTAGTAGGGTCAATCCCACAGGGATTGAGATTCCTAATTTTCCTATTTACGTCACCAGATTTTTGAGTCTAGGCAGCTGTCGTGCCCCCGAGTTGTGTGCGTAGAGCTGTACAATAAATAAATAAAAGAGGGGAATTTAGTTGATAAAGAAAATAAAATAAACAAATATAAAATAAAATAAAAACATAATTATGATTGCAAAAAAAAAATTAAGGAAATTAAATTAAATCAGTGAATCAAATATATTAATGTTTAGCCTCAGCCTCGGTACACTTCGAAATCGAATCAATCCTTGAAAGTAGATTTTTCTTTCCAAACAATAAGCTGGTTATAGCGATCAAGGACGCTCTAACCAACAACTTTTCCCTCTGTAGTTGGTTCCGGTACGACTTGCAAACCAACCCTGACCGATTATCTAACCACGCAACACGCGTCCGCAATTTAAGATCTCAGCAGCATTGCAATCTATAAAAGCCCAACTTGAATTAACAGCCTCAACTGCATGGATCATTTAAATTCGAACACTATCTCCATTATAATAGCCCATTTTCAGTGGTGTCAGAAATAGTGGTTTCGGGGCCATAAATCCAATGGCGAGCCCATAAATATTATTATTTAATATTTTGATTTGATAATTTAGAAGTCAAATATAATGTTATAATAATTTTTTATTTAATAATTTATGTTATTTGAATGAATAGTTAAGTTCATGTGGTATGTTCCAAGAGTCAAGTGGTTTTAGAAAAAGAGGTACCAGGACCTCGTTTCTATAAATTGAGCCGTAAATATTTTATTAAATATTTACAGAGTGTTATTAGGGTCATATTAAAATTTGGTGAAGAAATTTTGACGTTTAAATAGCTAATTAATTAATAATGACTAATTTGTAAAAGATGTAAAATCTAGTCACTATTGAATTACAATGATTAGATGGTTTAATTATTAAATAAGGAAGTTTTTGATGGCGTCACGAACTAACTAAAATATGACAAATGTAAGCATATCTATTGAATGGTAGTATAGCTATGGTGAGTCGGGAATATCGTATCCATGAGGACTAAAAGTACTAGTAGTTACTATCTTTTTATTATCTAGCCGAATAAATTGAAGGGATTTATTTTAACCTAATCTTAACTAACCTAATTACTAAGATGAAACAGAGAATAAAGTAGGAAAATATTTGAAGAAAACCGATGAGAGAGACAATACCCAGGAAAGAATCCGCCTAAACTTCACTTATTATTCTAAATATGAATTAAACGATTTATTCACTTGTCTTGATCCGTAGAAATCCCTAAATTATATTAATATCTCTTTCGAGAGTAAAAATAACTGACTCTAGGTTGATTAATTGAAATCTCTTTCTAATTAAAACCCCTATTGTCGCATTAACTCGATTTATGGATTCCCTATTAGATTTGACTCTAATCCGGTAGATTTATGTCGTCCTATTTCTAGGATTGCATGCAACTCCACTCAATTATGCCAGATCTACTCTTAAACAGGGACTTTTGCTCCACTAAATAAGCACATCAATCATGAATTAATATCCTGAAAACATTAAAACATGAAATAAGAATACATAATTGAGATCAAGAACAAATATTTGTCATGTAATTCAGAAAAATCAAATAATAAGATTCGTCTTAGGTTTCATCCTTCCTAGGTATCTAGGGAATTTAGTTCATACTTTTGGGGAAAAACATCTCAAAATTAGGAAAACAACAAAACATAAAGAAACCCAAAAACTTCGAGAGAAATTGACTTGGAGATCTTCAGTCTTGAAGGAGATTGAAACACCCCAAACCCGGCCCACGAGCCTCGACCAGATCTGGTATGTCCCTCGAGTAAAAACAGATCAAATTCGTTGGTCCTTTGAAAATCTTTGGGTGATTTTTTTTGGGAGAAAACTCGAATTGGGTTGGGCTCAAGTTGGAAACTAGTTTATATTTGAAATATAAGTTTTTATAAAATCTCATTGTTAAGTTTCAAAACTTTAAGTTGAAGGATATGCCAAATTGGTTTTATGTTTTACCTTTAATGAAAATTACTTAACTTTAAAGTTGATAAAAATTGTATCGTACTGAAATAAATGACATGCATGCATAAAATAGTTCATACTATGGCCTTAATACATCAAAACAAACCCAAATAATTTAAAATACTTAAATAAAGGAAAATGTCCAAATAATAAAATTTCTTGCTGAGCATGGCCACCACTAAGCTCCTGCCGACCCGGTCCATTACTGTGCGTCACCTGAAAAATGTTCCCACAACGGGGTGAGTCAACAGACTCAATGTGTAACCACAACACTAAGTCTTAACAAATTCAGGCATATCAAATCATACATGTACATATAGCATTTAAACAATATGATGCAAATCCCGAACCCAAGCCTAATTACCAACCGCTACACATCACCCGTACCAACCTGCACACCGTGGGGGACTACTAAGTCAACCCTCCATCCGCTACACATCATCGAAGGCAATCGCTGCAGTCGACGTGCTCATCGCCCTTATAAACATTGTGGCATAGCCACCAGATAGAATATTTTGTGTCATGTGACACCACATTCAGATAATGTGACCGAAGTCACCACATTCAGATATCGTGACATGAGTCACCACATTCACTTCCCCTTTCATAATCACCCAAATGCCCATGTCATACAAATCATGCATTATCATGCCATGTACTCTATTCACATTCTTATAGGTTCACATATGTGCCATAACCAATCATGTTATAATCCTAGTAGGAGTAGGAAAAACGTACCTGAGTACATTGTACCTTTGCATGGTACCTTAGTCATATTCTTACACTTTCTTATTAACACATAAATTAAATTAAAGTCATAATCTATTAAGATTTAGTGTGGGGTACACACCTGATTCGCTTAATGCTTTCACTCCAAGTCCCAAAAAGCCCGATCTAATGCCTTAGATCTTTAATCCCTTGGTGCCGATTTCACTACTAATCAAAACCCGAAACGTTGAAATCCTTCTACCTTGTAATCGGCTAACATTAGATCACCTAAAGGGTTAGTTTCCGGCTTTTGAATAATTAAGAAATAGATCTATAACACCAAATATGGCCTTGGCCGAATATTAAAAATGAAATTTAAACACAACCCCAAGCTCATCCCTTAGTGCCCCCCCCAAAAAAACAATTATCCTTACCTTTACAAAGTCACATGCCGTCCCACTCTTCTTAAAATAAATAAAATGAAAACACTAACTTAAAATAATAAACCTTTATCACATCTTCCTAGTCAAAATTACAAAAAAAAAAATAAACAGGCCTTATCTCATCCTTGTATAACCCATGTGCCGTCCAACTCTTCTCCCTTCCCCTTAACGTCACATGCAAAAAAAAAAAATAAAAACACTCCTTGCTTCCCACGTGATTCGAACCTCCACCCTCCTAAAGCTCCCTTTTGACGCAACTTCAAGCACCCTTGGTGGCGTCCCTTGCCACTTTTCCAAGGCCATCTTTGTGTCATAACTTTCACCACTTATTCCTTTAAGACCTCACTCCCTTAACGTCAGAATGCAAAAATAAAAGTCACCCATCTTGCTGCCCACACGACTCGAACCAAGGCCCCTTGCCCACTGCACCTGGCGTCATTCACCAAGGCCCTAAGTGGCGCATTCCAGCCACTTTACCAAGGTGATTCTTATGTCATAAATCCCCCACAACATCTCTTAAGGCATCCTTAGCCTAGCTCTCCATAATTAACTCTTAAAAACAAAATTTTTCCTATAGCTCGGGCCTTCCCTCGGCTTATAACTAGCCTCTAAAATACCTCAATCAACACCACAATGACCACACTTATGCAAAATAATATAATAAAAATTAACCCCTATTTCAGGATATTACAGTTCTACCCCTTTAAAATAATTTCGTCCTCGAAATTACCTGGCTGAAATAAGTGAGGGTATTGCTGTCGCATTGCATCTTCTGGCTCCCACGAAGCTTCTTCTGATCCATGATTACGCCATAACACTTTGACTAGAGGAACTGACTTCCTCCGTAACACTTTCACATCTCGTTCCAAGATCTGAATCGACTCTTCCTCGTAGGACAAATCTGGTCTTAGCTCCACCTCCTCAACCGGTACTACATGAGATGGATCCGATCGATAACGACGTAGCATGGATACATGGAATACGTCGTGCATTTGCTTCAACTCCGGTGGCAACTCCAACTGGTATGCCACTGGTCCAACTCGCTTCAAAACCTTATAAGGTCCTATAAACCTCGGACTTAACTTCCCTTTGCGACCAAACTTCATCACCTTCTTCCAAGGTGATACTTTAAGAAACACTTGATCTCCCACAGCAAATTCTATTTCTTTCATTGAATCTCTATAGTTCCCCTTCTTGCTCTAAAAATGAAGAAGGACTTGTCGGAAATCCTCGGTTGGGTTGGAAAAACCAGCGATTTCCTGAGGAAGTCTCCCTTTTTTTTGGGGGGAGCAGAACAAAAAAAGAATGAAACAAACCAAATGTCCAGGAATTCCTTCACGATACAGATATCTCCCATTGTCAACTTTTTAGGAGCAGAATTAGATACATAAGCTTGGTATGCCCCACACCCTTTTCGAACTAATTTGTTTGCTACTAGAGCGGAGATTACGTTAGTGAGGTAATCTCGACGCTCCCCAACCATTACCACCTCGTCCTTCTCAGTCGATCTCAGAGTAACTCTTTTGGTGGCACAGTCTCGACTGACCCGATATTCAACCAGGCAATCTATTCCTAGAATTAAATCAAACTAGATAAAGGGAAATTCCATTAAATCAGCTGGAAATATCATACCCTGAAGCTATAGGGGTACTCATCTGTATACTCCATTGACTCGAATTGACCGATCCAATGGACTAATCATAGAAAACTCTTTAGCAGTATTCTCAGCAGTTAAACCCAAAGTTACAGAAACAACACTAGCTATGTACGAATGAGTAAAGCCAATATCAATGAGAGCATAATACGGTATAGAGTGGATAAAGAAGGTACCTGTAATGACATCAGCATTATTGCTCTCCTCACGACATTTAGCTGCATAAACCAGTGCCGACTGATGAGCCTCAGCTTGACCCGCACCTCTAGCCGGTGCCCTCTGACCTCTCCTAGATCTATTACCACCCCTACCAGTACCACATCCACGGAATGGTCGCTGAACCTCTCTCGGAGGCCGAACAAAATTTGGAGCCAGAGTTTGTGCCGCAACTGACATTGAATCAAATTGACGGGGGGCAACCCCTAACTCAATGCTCTATCGAACCACAACGAAGGTACGCTCATAACTACCTCCAACACTCGTCCGATGATGCTTTCTGCAATCACTACACTGCTGAATCCCAGTCACTACCACTGGTGCCTCAACCCTCGAGGGCCTATCCAACCTCGCTTACTTCTTAGGGCGCTGAACAGAACCAGAGGGACCCAAATCCTTTTTAACCTTATGCTGGTCCTTCTCACGATCACAACTTCTTCCACTATTTTCGATTTGTCAACTACAACCATGAAAACCCATTCCCTTTGAGGAGCTATCAAAACTCGCAGATCATATCTCAAACCCTCCTCAAATCGCACACACTTATCATAATCATACGCTACTAAAGTTTGTACATATCTACTTAGTCGCAGAAACTCGACTTCATATTCAGCCATAGACCGGTCGCCCTGAACTAGGTTTATAAACTCACGTCGGCGAGCCTCAACATAACTCACCCCCATATACTTACCCTGTAAAGCATTCTTGAAATAATCCCAATTCACCTGTCCAAGTTGAGCACCTTGCTCGATAGTCAACTACCACTGGTAAGCTTCGTCTCAGAGTAGAGACATAGTGCCCCTCAGTTTTTGGGTTGGAGTGCAGTCAAGGTCTGTCATGATACGCTCGATAACCTTGAGCCAATATTCAGCAACATTAGGAGCGACTCCTAGGACACTCTTGAACAGTTCAACACTGGTTGACCGGAGTCATTCAGTAATTGACCCTCGGCCTCCCAATTTCGAATGGGTCCCAGCGACCATCTCAAGTGCCCGAATCATGGCCTAGGACAGTGCGTCGTCCCCAGCCGTCAGAGTCTGATACTCCGTCTCAGCAGTGGGAGTACCAACAGTCTTGCTAGTCTCCAAATTGGGCATACTACCCATAGAAGATTACTCTGCTCGAGCTACTCCATGGCGTCCTTGACTCCTCTGCATACCACTTCCACGACTACCGCGCAAACTCATAATCCAATCTAGCTATAATATCAGAGTACACAGATCAGTTCAAAGATCTAGTAGGATAATTTCACCAGTTCACATCAGAACATTTTACCACAACATTTTAAAGATCATAATCTTTATAACAAAATAGAAATACTTACAAGGTCAACATCAGAGGCTCAATCGTTCCCTAGAGTTTAGGTGTTTCTATATTAGTTCAGTTACTAATTATTACTAGCTACAGTTCTCACATATTAAGGGCCCAAACACAGTCCGAGTGTTGACAAACTTAACTCTGATACCACTAAATGTAACACCCTAAACGTGGCCTAGACGTCTAGACCAAGTTGGAGAGTTACATCATACGTTCTAAAGGCCATACTACCATAACACAATCAAATTAAACCAGTTGTCACATAATATTCATCACAATAGTAATTTAAAGACATAATCTTCATAAATCCATAAAATCATAAAACAAATATCCCTAATAACAATGCTAGCAGAATATCAATAAGTGTTTGACCGAGCTTCCGCGACACTGAACAGATCAAGACTAATTACCACTTAAAACCCAAACAATGACAGGGTGAGTTATGAACTCAGTGCGTAAAAGGAATGTGATTCAACAATGGTGACTTATAGAGAATTTCCAGTTCAAAGATTCAGTTCATCCCAGAAGCATGTTCAATCTAGGTTCAGACAAGGGGTGCTACATATGTATACATGTATTATTCCACTTCAGATATAGTTTAGATCAGATTTGGATGCAATGTTCCTATTTTAATCCACTACACACCAACTTCAGCCATCCAAACACACCACTATGGACATTTAATGCCCATCCATCCTTGTACACCTTTAAAGTGTTCAATGACACTTTCAGAGAAACGCAACTTAGCTGCTAGTTCAATAAGCGACAAGTTCCAGAATTAGAGTGATACTTATTATGGCATACCCACGGTTTCAGTATAGACTCCCTTCTTCTTCTTCACAAACTCGGAACCAGATATAATATAGACATGTAACAGCCCGATTTTAGGTCTAGTCGAAACAGTGGTTTCGGGACCACAAATCCGACGTAGTAAAATTTGTTTTCATTATATTTTTATAGTCTACAATTTTATGGAACTATTTTGTGAAAATCTTGGTTGAAAATTTTGACGTTTGGGCACTCAATTTAGTTTTAAGGACTAAATTGTAAAAAGTGAAAAACTTGAATTCTAGATGTTAAAGGTGTCCAATTGCTATGATATTTTAAATTAGAGGTCCTTATATGATAATTTGACCATTAGTTAAGTTTATGGACAAAAATGGACATGATTAAGTGAGATTTTAAAGTTTGGCAAAAATGGCATTTTGGTCATTTAGTAATTAAATGAATTAATAAACAAAATGAAAGCAAAATTTGTTCATCTTCTCCTACCTTGTGTCAAAAATTTGAAGGTCATCATAGCTAGGGTTTGTTCAACTTTCAAGCTTGATTGTAAGTACATCCTAGCCCTGTTTTTAATGCTCTTTACATTTTTGAAGTCGTTATCATCCGAACTGCCTATTTCTACCATTAATTTAAGATGTGGGGTTTGACAATGTTATACATATGTGTATTTTGATGTTTAATGGTAGATTATGCATGTTTGATGTGTGACAAACAACTTTTACTAGGTGATTTTTTATGAAAATGCATAAAAAGGACCTAATTGTAAAAAGTTATAAAATGGGTAGTAAAAATATGATTAATGGAAAATGTGGACTGCTATAAGCATGAAAATGGTTCGGCTAGGCTTGGGTTACTAAGAAATTGAACAAATTTCATTTTACGAGCCTAGGGACTAAAATGTAAAATGTCAAAAAGTTAAGGACAAAATAGTAATTTTGTATAGGATGCAAATTAATGTAAATGTATGTGTAAAATGATGAATTGATAGTCAAATTTGCTTATATAGACTCGGAACAACTGATTTCGGAACCAGATCGAGGAAAATAAAAAGTCTCGGATTAGTTAAGTTTCAAATACGAACCATTCTCAAGGTAAGTTCGTGTAATTTAATTTGGTATGTTATTATGTTTTAATTGAATTGTGTTATTGAGATAATATATATGTGATGATATACCCTATGAAATAATCACAAGATGATTACACGAATAAAATGCCATTGTCCTGGTTGAACATTGTATTTCGATGGATTATAATAATTTTCTTGAAATGAACAAAATGATATAGAAAGGATTTAGCCCGGACAGGTAATCCATAGTAGGCTCATTAGAGCTAATGTTATCGAAAGGATTTAGCTTGGACTGGTAATCCTAAATAAGCTCTTGGGAGCGAATGTTAAAGACGAGATTTAGCCTGGACTGGTAATCTTCTTATATAAATGTAGCTTGAGTGGGTGCTATATGAGTATGTGCTTAAGGAGCACTTCGGATGTGAATTGGGAAACAATTGACATGTATACCTCGAGTATACTACCCGAGTATCCATCTAAATTAAAATAGTTCAATGAAAAGAAATCCTGAAAAATGGAATAGTGAAATGATATGAAAGTTTATAATATGGTGAGCTCATCTATGTTGGTTTGATAACTTCATGATGTGTATGACTAACTTGTTTAATGAGTGTATGTATTTAGGGAACTTGTCAAAATATTGATGGAATGAATGCACATATATGCTTATTTGAATAATTATAACCGGTAAGTTTCTTTCTATTACGCGAAATTACTAAGCATGAAAAGCTTACCCCGTTTTACTTTTCCTTGTTTTATAGTGCTCATAAGGCTTGCGAAGGTTTGAGGATTCTGTCGGAGCAAGATCACACTATCCAAAAATCTCCTTTTTGGATTAGCTAAATGATTCATTTTGGTATAATGGCATGTATAAGCTACTTGGCTTAGATGAAGGCTTGTAAGTAATATTTTCTGACTTAGCCATTGGAATGGCTAAGGATGTTCAATTGGTGCATGTATGATGTTAATGTATGTCCAAATTCTTAAGTGTTAAGTATGGTGGATCATTCATTTAGTAAGTGGCCATTAGAATTGGCTAATATTGGTTTTGTTATATATGCATATGATGTTATCTTTCATGGATGTGAGAATTTGCATGGTTTGAGTTGACAAGTATGTGATGTTGTATGTGATAGAAAATAGCATGTGAATGATATGGCTGATTTGCTTAAGTGTATGTGTTTGGATTGGTGCTAATTTTTTTTTTGTATAGGTATGTGCATGGAAGGGTGACAAAATGGCTTGGTAAATAACCTTTTTTCTATCCACAGGGGTAGACAAACGGGCGTGTGTCTAGGCCGTGTACGACACACGGTCTACCCCACGGGCATGCGTCCCCTGCACCTTAATTGATGTAAAAAAGGATGTGCAGAATATAGCATACAATTTTTCATAAAATATGTGCAGACATCACATGGTCTGGGTACATGCCCGTGTCCAAGGCCGTGTAGCACACATGGCTGAGACACGCGCCCCGACCTACACGGCCTTGGACACGGGCATGTACCCCGACCATGTGAAGTCTGCACATATTTTATGAAAAATTCTGAAAATTAAATCGACCACACGGCCTAACACACAGGCATGCGGCACGGCCGTGTGGTAAAGTCAGAGAGCACCCAATTTTAAACACGACCTGTAACACGGGTGTGTCTCAGGGTTGCACGGGTGTGTCCCGAACCCACACAGGCGTGTGACCCCTATTTTAGCAAATTTTTTCTAAGTGTTGTAAAACTTTCTAAAGTTCTCGATTTAATCCCAAACAGTTTCCAAAGCATGTTTTGGGCCTCGTAAGCTCGTTTTAAGGATGATAGGAATGTAAATGAAAAGTTTTAAATTTGGATGGAGATTCACATCTCGGTTTTGTATGATTGCTTGTGTTTATACCCAGTAATGCCTCGTACCCTGTTCCGGCTTCGAATACGAGTAAGGGGTGTTACAAGACATATGCTTAACCAATGAACCTGCAGGCTCTTTCTTGTCATCATTTCACAAAGAATTAAACTTAAGCGGGTAATGCATGTTTGTGGGTTGATTCTAAAATAACAAAACTTTTAATGACGCGAATTGAACTCTAGACCTTAAACCCATGAGCAGAGCGCAGAACCAGAGATACAAAAATTTACTTATTGCAGATTCTCACAATCAAGTTCTTAAAATTTTGGGGCGTTACAAGAACGTCCAGCAGCACAATTTTGAATTTCTCTCAGAATAATTTTTCCTACATCAATGGTCTTTCTTGTCATAATGGAGCTAAATTTAGCCTAATTTATCTAATAACTAACCACATAAAATAAGATTTTATATCAATTTTTTTCTAAATCTAACTTTTACAAAGTCAAAAAATTTTGATTAGCCATAAATTTTTCAAAAATTTTTAATTCGCCCCCCTTTTATTGTTTGTACTCCAATTTTGAGGCGTGCTCGTATTCGTGAATTAGACTACAAGTCGCTGAGGTGTCAGATCGTCTAATTTTGTATCGTTTCCAAATAGTACTAAAGGTGAAAAGTAAATGATATATGTTCTATTCTATGGTAAGGATGGATATTAGGTGGATAACTTGAACGAAATAGACACTTAGAAATAAACTAACGATATAAAGGATCGTGACCTGATTTCTACTAAGTGAAACAATGAACAAGTCTTTAAAGAAGAATGACTGTGACACTCTATTTAGTAAAATAGGAACCAACGATATATTAGAATGCCACACTTCAAAAAATGAAAGAATGAAAGTGATAAGTTCGAAAGGGTTGACGCAACAAGGTAAACCTTGATAAATCCGAGTAAGTTATTTCAGGAACAAAGAGATAGAATTCTCACAATATAATAAAAATGTTCATTAGTCTTTGCAACTCAAATGATCAAAATATTTATAGGCCACAAGTAAATCAATGGACACATTCGGTCATAAATGTAGCACATGAAATTTTACTTAGAAACTAAGAATGTGTTTTTGACTTCTCTTCAATCAAATAACCAAAAGATCTTCATAATTTTGTTCATCAATATGGGTGGCTGCTTATTAAGGTGTTGCATCGAATTTAGGCAAGCTTAAGGATTAAGTAAACTCTAAAAGTCATTTTCAGCTCCTATGGTGGACAGTGGCATTAAATGTCACATAGGAATGATTAATAGCCATATATTCTTTCCAAAACTGCACAGCCACTTGGTGAGAAAGCTTTAGATTCCCTTTGAAAAATGAACAGCGCCTCTAAAACATTAATTAGGTGGTTGGCCATTGGATTCTCCTAGTACACAATTAAGCATGTTAGAACACATTAGATTGACTAATAATGTTGAACAGAAATTAATAACTAGCTTAGGACATAATTAAAACACTTATTAAATATGTAATAAAATAAGACATAATTAAAAGTTGTGGCATTAATTAAACTACACAAACGGTTGAGTCCTTAAAATCCACATGCAAAACATTACATGGACTTGGGGCTTAATCTTGGGCCCAATACAGATTGTCTTTTCACTTTCAGCCCAAACTTGTTGGAAGAAACCCATCATCGCCTCTTTGAGCTTCTTGGCTCTAGCACGCGTTATAGGCCTAATAGGAATTTCAAGTGGATTCTCTTTTGGTCCAAATGGTATAGAAATAGACAACTTGGTATTTTGTCCACTTGATGAGCTCAAGTTCACATCAAACGTTCCCGTGCATGTATCATCCCCTCATTCTTAAATGTGATTTGTCCCCAAATCGTCGCCTACATCATAAGGAGATAAATCAGATATATTAAAACTAGCACTTATATTAAACTCACAAGGAAGATCTATCTTGTATGAGTTATCATTAATTCTTTCCACGACTTGGAAAGGACCATCTCCTCTAGGACTGAGCTTTTGCTGTTTTTGGGCCGGAAATCGTTCCTTACACATGTGCACCCAAACCCAATCTCTAGGTTCGAACGGAATTTGCTTGCGACCCTTGTTTGCCTTTAACTCATATTGCCTTGATCTCCTCTCGATATTTTCCCTTACCTTATTATGTAATTCCTTAACAAATTTGTCCTTCTTTTTACCATCTAAGTTAACAATCTCATTAAAAGGTAATGACAACAAAACTAAAGGCATAAGAGGGTTAAAACAATATACAACCTCAAATGGTGAAAATTTTGTAGTAGAATGAACAGTGTGGTTATTAGAAAACTCAACATGGGGTAGACAATCTTCCCATGTTTTCAAATTCCTTTGTATGATTGCTCGCAACAATGTAGACAAGGTCCGATTGACCACTTTAGTTTGTCTGTCTGTTTATGAATGACAAGTAGTTGAAAACATGAGCTTTTTGCTTAACTTGCTCCATAAGATCTTCCAAAAGTAACTAAAATATTTAGCATCGCGATCTAAAACTATACTCTTTGGAATACCATGCAATCAAACCACCTCCCTAAAAAATAAATTTACTATTTGCATAGCATCGTCAGTTTTGTGACAAGGTATAAAATGTGCCATTTTGGAAAATCTATCAACTACTACAAACATAGAATCTTTACCATTTTTCAACCTAGGCAGTCCTAAAACAAAGTCCATTGATATGTCAACCTAAGGCTCTGTAGGTATGGGGTAGTGGTGTATACAAACCATGAGATTTAAGTCTTGACTTAGCCTTTTTGCACGTGATATATCTTTCACAAATTCTTTTGACATCTCGCCTCATGTGTGGCCAAAAGAAATGCTCTTATAGCACATCTAAAGTCTTGTCCAATCCAAAATGGCCCATAAGTCCTTCTCCATATGCTTCCTTCACAAACAGCTCACGAATGGATCCTTGAGGAACACAAAGCTTATTTTCACTAAAAACAAAGTTGCCATGTCTAAAAAATTTTCCAAATCCCCTCTTTTCAAAAGTTTTAAACACATTCTCAAAATCAACATTATAATCATACAATTCTTTAACATACTCAAAGCCAAGAAGTTTTAAACTCAAAGTTGAAAGTAATGTATACCTTCGTGACAATGCATCGGCGACAATGTTTTCTTTACCTTGTTTATACTTGATGACGTATGGAAAAGTTTCAAGGAACTCTACCCATTTTGCATGTCATTTTTTCAACTTATTCTACCCCTTCAAATGTTTTTACGATTCATGGTCGGTGTAAATGGCAAATTCTTTCGACCAAAGGTAGTGTCTCCAAGTCTCGAAAGCTCGTATCAGGGCATACATTTCTTTTTCATAAATTGGATAGTTCAAAGTGGCACCATTCAACTTTTTCATAATTGTCCTTCTTGCATCAACATGACGCCAATGCCTAAACTTGAAGAACCACACTCAACTTCAAAGGTTTTAGTAAAGTCAGGTAAAGCTAACAACGGTGCATTGGTGAGTTGTTCCTTAATCAAATTAAAAGAATTTTCTTGTTCATCACCCAAATGGAAACTCGAATTGTTTTTAATGATTCTAGTTAAGGGTGTAGCCAAAGTACTAAAATTCCTAACAAGCCTTCAGTAAAAGGTAACTACTCCATGGAAGCTTCTAACTTGACCTACACTTCTAGGTCTCGGCCAATCTTGAATAACACTCATCTTCTCTTGATCAACTTTGAAGCTTTTGGAAGAAATCGCAAAACCTAGAAAAACAAATTTTTTTTTGTGCAAAGCAAACATTTCTTAAGGTTAACAAATAATTTTTCCTTACGCAAAACCTCTAAAACATACCTTAAGTGCTGAACGTATTTGTTTAAGATTTAACTATAAATCAAGATGTCATCAAAGTAAACAACACAGAATTTACCAATGAAATGTCGCAATACAAGGTTCATCAATCTCATGAAAGTGCTTGGTGTGGTAGTTAAGCCAAATGGCATTACTAACCATTCATACAAGCAGTGATTTGTTTTAAAGGTTGTCTTCCACTCATTGCCTTCTCGCATTCGAATCTGGTGGTATCCACTCTTCAAATCAATTTTAGAGAAAATGTGTGAGCCACTCAACTCAACCAACATGTCATCAAGTCGGGGTATTGGATGTCGATACTTAACAGTTATCTTACTGATAGCTTGACAATCAACACACATATGTCATGTGCCATCTTTCTTTGGCATTAAAAGTATAGGTACACCACAAGGACTTAAACTCTCATGAACATGAACTTCTCCATCAATGATTCGATTTGCCTTTGCAGTGCTTTATTTTCTTCTGGATTACTTTGATATGTCGGTCGATTCGGAATAGACACACCAGGAATAGAATCGATTTGGTGTTCAATGCCTCTTATTGGTGGCAATCCATTCAGCATGTATTTTTTTTTTTTTTTGAAATTCTTGCTACAAAGAAACGGTAGAAGATGGAAAGTTCTCTTCAAGTTCGTTAGTATTAAATAAAGCCTCCTTTTACAAAAGTACAAGAAGTGGATGTCTTAGAACTAAGGATCTCCTAAGCTCTCTTATTGGCATAAAAGCTCACTTTTTCGAACACTCTTTCCTCTTTTCTCATATTACTTTCTCTCGATCTTACCTCAGACTCTTTTTTCTTCTTATTTCTCTTTTCTTGTTCACTCTCGACATTCTTTTCTTTTTCTTTTGCTTTTGATTTTTCACACTTTTCTTTTAATCGAATCTGATCCTTGTATACTTAATTTGGTATCATCAGGGCTAAGGTAATAGCTTTTCCATTATGCTTGAATGAATAGCTATTGGTGTAGCCATCATGCACCATTTGTCGATCATATTTCAAAGGTCTTCCTAGCAAAAGATGTCCACCATGCATGGAAACAACATCGTAGAGCACTTCGTCGCTATACTTGCCGATTGAAAATGGTATTATTGCTTGCTTGGGTACCTTGATCTCCCCACCATCATTCAACCATTGCAACTTGTATGGCTAAGGTGCTTAAGTGTTTACAAACCAAGTTTTTCCTCAAGACCATTACTAGCGACATTAGTACAACTTCTATAACACCCCTAACCCGTCTCCGTCGTCAGATTAAGGTTACGAAACATTACCAAACAACCAGAACAATTAACTTCAAACCATTTTAATAATGTTATTTAATATTAATTACTAAAAATTTATTACAAACATAGAAAATATACACATTTGACCTTAAATCGAGCCTTCGTGGCCCTAAAAACAATTCGAGATCAATCTAAGACTAATTTAAAACAATTTAGAAAATTTAGAAAAAAATTGAAAATTTTGAAAACAGCGGTCACACATCTGGGCTATGCCTAGACCATGTGGTATTCAAACAATGAGGCACATGGTCCTGTCACAGCCCGTGTCTTAAACCGTGTAACTCACTGACTTAGGTCACACAACTATGTTGCAGGCCGTGTGCTAGACTGTGTAACTCACTGACTTGATACACACGCCCGTGTCTTAGGCCATGTGAAACTTACATAAAAAATAATAAATGACACACGGCCGTGTGACAGCCTGTATCCCAGGCCGTGTGCTCCATAATTTGACCCTAAAAACAAGCCATTTTAAGACCAAAACTTGCCCAACCAACCACTCCATTTGTGCACACATTCAATAAACTTATAAACATTTCAAACACATACAAACATACCACATCAATCAACCTATTTCTTCTACCCAATTATCATTCAAATGCACTACATTTATACCAAAACAACTTCAATTAAAACAAAGCTATATTGCCATATCTCAAGCACAAAATCTAGTTTAACCCTATGCCAACCATGCCTAAATAACCATTCCAAAACATGTCATCATACCATATACTATCTAGAATCTATGGAGTATGTATAAGGGTTCATTCACCTATATTTGCAGCAATTATTCAAGCCAACATTTACCTTATTAACCACATCAAGCTTGACACAACTTAAGACAAGCAATTTCACTTTAATAACCTTTCAACCCTATTACATGGCATTTATAACCATTAACCAAAATAACCATAAATACCAATATGTCAAATAGATAATGTGATGATACTCCAACGAGATTCCAACTAGCTAAGTTTCCCGATAATCTACAAGACAAAAGAAATGATTACGTAAGCATTTAATGCTTTGTAAATTCATATAAGCGATACTTAAACTTACCAAACATATTAAATTAAACAACCAAACCTACTCTCATCATGTTATATGCCAAACTTCATTTCCTATACATATCAACTCATGGCATATACATGATAAACATTTAGGGTTTATCCATAATCCATCACCCATACATATATCCTTTATACATACTTTCCATTGAAATCATATGGTTAATAGGCAAGTAAACAAATCATATGGATTCCATGCATATTTCATCCATCACTCGATAAATTATCATCCATTTTCATTTTGTATATGCATATTCATCTTTCCATATCATATGAACATTAAGTCTTTATACATGCCTTTCCATTGACCTTTTCTTATCCATTGAACCTTTCCAAATAACATCAGATACACGGAATACCTTTTCATGTAAATATAACCTTTCTTTTTCCTTTTCAATAATGCTCACAAGAGATGTGAAGTGGGCCTGTTCACATGAGCTGTGGGTCGGGACGGTAGCTACACGATGCTGCTCACACGAGCTGTGGAGAATCCGCAACACATGTTGGATCTCAGCCATCGGTAGGACCTCCAAGACCAACACACAATACATATACTTCCTAATGACATGTCATTTGTATCCTAAGCATTCTCTAGGCTCAACGGATCTTTTTCCATATCCTTATCTCTAACCTTCGTTCTCATATTACCATTCATGAAATTTATATGCTTATAAATTCATCATAACTCACTTTGAATATTAAATACAGTACCATCATCCATGTTATACTTAATAATCCATCCAAAATCCATTTACCTTGATTTTTGCTTTCTATTATATATTTTTTTCAATATGCAATTCCTTCACCATAATTCCCCTTTTTATTATTTTATCCAAACCAAAACTCTATGTCATTCAATTTAATTAACATCATATTCTGGTCTATATTACCAGAATATTGTAATTAAAATCAATTAAATCTAACTATTTATAACATAGTAATTATAAACATGACATACAAAATAATTTATAATAACTTAATCCTTATATGAACTTACCTCGATTGAAACAGTTACTAAAACGGACAACTAGTCCGAAACTTTAGATTTTCCTCAATTTAAATCCAATTACGGCGTTTCTTGATCTAAATAATAATTCAAACCAATTAATACATTTCCAACATTCTAACAAGTAATTTTATGTAATTAAACCCTTCCATTAACAATTTATAAATTTTCCCCCAACAATTTAACTTTTATACAATTTAGTCTCTAAACCCGAACCTTGAAAATTTATCATTTATAGCTAAAATTCATGCTAACTGATTTTTACCTAGTCTCATAACAACCCATATTTATCATCAATTCACAATATTTTCCTTGAATTTTACCATTTTCATAAATAAGTCCTTAAACTTTAAAATCATCAAAAATTACTCAACAAAACATGTCTATTTAACAACTAAGCTTAACAATATATCATAAAACTTCAAAAACATATCAAATCCATTCATGGAATAATTTATAACATTTAAAAGTTTTACAAATTGACCCCGGAGTTACCTAGATTAAGCTAATACGAACTCAAAAACATAAAAATTATTAAAAACGGGGCAAAAACACCATACCATGCATGGAAATTCACCAAGGCCAAAAGCTTCCTTCCTATTTCAATGGTGTTTCGGTTCTACGAATCCAAAATGAGAAAGATGACAATCTAAAGTTTTATTTAATTTACATTTTATTATTTATTTACTATTTTACCCTTAGGTTATTAACTTATAAATTAACAAATACATACCCATAATTGTCCACTATCAAAGTGAATGGTTTAATTACCATTTAAGTCCATTATTTATAGATTCCATAACCATTTGGCCCTTTTTAGCTATTAAAATTCTACTTTTGTAACCTTTACGATTTAGTCCTTTTTACTTAATTAACTATCTAAACCCTAAAATTTCTTAACCAAATTTTAATACGACCTTAATAATACTCCGTAAATATTTAATAAAATATTTATGGCTTGGTTTATAGAAATGAGGTCCCGGTACCTCATTTTCTAAAACCACTTGACTTTAAGGACATACCACTTGAACCTAATTATTTTTTCATTTAACATACATCATTAAATCAAATTTTATTATAACACTATATTTAACTCGTAAAGATTAAATAGTAATATTTACAAACTCACACGTCAGATTTGTAGCATTGAAACTACTATTCCTACACCACAGAAAAATGGGCTATTACAACTTCCACCATCAATAATTACACTACATACTTTACCTTGAATATGGCACCAGGTATGGAAGATGTTTTCCCGTTGCTGCTCATCATCCGAGGCGTGAATGTTGAAGCTCCTTTTCACCACAATAAGTTTGCCATCTACGAGATATTCCACTTCAATTTCTCAATTGTCTCTAAGGATCATTATGCTTCGATTGGGACATTGACTGGCAATGTGTCTGTGCCCCAAACACTTGAAACACTTGACGTCTCGCAAATGGCCATGTTGCATTTCTACCTTTCTTTTGTTTCCAACATCACTTGGCTTGTTAAATTTAAATGGTCCAGATTTATCTTTCACTTACGTTGTTATATCCTTCTTATAAGACGTTTGGCCCCATTTCAAAGTTGAACCAGTGTTGAATACCATTCGGGACACACTTTTCTTCTTAATTTGCCGCTCAAATTTAATGGCCATATGAACCATGTCTGTCAACTCTACGTAGTGCTAGAGTTCAATGACATTAGTTATTTCTTGGTTTAATCCCAATAAAAACCTCGCCATGGTAGCTTCTCAATCTTCATCTACATTGGCTCGGATCATGGAAATCTCCATTTCCTTGAAGTAATCATCCACACTCTGGTTACCTTGTGTAAGGTTTTGGAGTTTCTGAAACAAATCTAGTTGATAGTGGTAGGAATAAATCTTTTTCGCATGATTGCCTTCATCTCAGCCCACGTTTCCACTGGTCGTTCTTCGTTGTGTTTCCTATTCAAGGTTAATTGATCCCACCGTATAATCGCATAATTAGAAAATTCAATAATGGCGATTTTTACCTTTTTAAGTTTAGAGTAGTTGTGGAACTTAAAACTAACTCTATTTTCTTCTCCCACTCCAAATATGCTTCAAGGTTGATCCTTCCTTGGAATGAAGGAATTTGCACCTTGATATTTCCAAGATTGTCATCCACTTGATTTGGCCCCCTTGGCTCTTGGCTTTTACAACCATGTCGCCTCATATTTCGATTCGAAGCTTGATCACTTTCCAATACACTATTGCCATAGTATTCATCCTGGTTATTTCTCATAGGTACTCGTTCTAGTTGAACATTAGGAACACGAGGTGAAAATCTTTATTGTGGTTGCCCTTCTAACTGATCAAGCCACTCTTGGATGGGCTCTAATTGGTTTTGGCATCATTGTTCCATCTTCCTCAACAAGGCTTGATATGCCAAGTTTAGAACTCCTCCCCTTCATTAGGGTTATTTCTTTCAGGACTCCTCGACATGCTATCTGTCAACCATGAAATAACGTTAGTAATAAAATGTTCTTCACATTAGCAAACCTCACAAATTTATCTCACAAAGAAAAGTAGTTCTTGTTCTCTCCACTCGTGTTTGCACTCAATTTGGTTTTTTCTGGATCTTTGATCTCACCGCTCATGCCTTTTTCCACTCGTAATTTCTCTCGTAGGGTTCTTATGAGAACTAATACTTTTTTCAAACCTTTAGGAATAATGGCTCGAAAGTTGGCTCGAAGTTTGATCAAATACTCGCAAGAGAAACACAGATTAGAATGTTCAAAAACGAATGAAATATTTGGAATGCTCGTAATTATAACTACTTGATGAAAGTAATAAAAACAAAATTTTCCTCAAATTTTCTTTCTCATTATTTTTTTCCACGAATTTTGTTTACAATTTTTTAGAATCTCAAATATTTTTTTCTCTTTCTTTTTTTTTCACATTTTTTACATCGAACTTTTTTTTTGAACTCTTTTTGAATCTCTTTTTAAAACACAAATTTAAAGGATATATATGAACCTAATTCAAGAATCCTAAGCTCTAATACCAAATGATGCATGCTCATATTCTTGAATTCGATTACAAGTCGCTGGGGTGACCGATCGTCTAATTCTGTATTGTTTCGAAATAGTACTAAAGGTGAAAATGTAAGTAAAGGATATCTGTTCTATGGTAAGGATGGAAATGATATTTGGTGGATAACTTGCACGAAATGGACACTTAGAAATGAACCAACGATATGAAGGATCGTGACTCGATTTCTACAAAGTGAAATAATGAACAAGAATTTAAAGAAGAATGACCATGACCCCTCTATTTAGCAAAATAGGAACCAACAGTATATTAGGACATCACACTTCAGAAAAGGAAAGAATGGAAGTGATAAGTTCAAAAGGGTTGACAGCCCAAGGTAAACCTTGATAAGACTGTGTAAGTTCTTTCAAGAACAAAGAGATAGAATTCTCACAATATAATAAAAATGTTCATTAGTCTTTACAACTGAAATAACCAAAATATTTATAGGCCACAAGTAGATCAATGGACACATTCGATCATAAATGTAGCACATGAAATTTTACTTAGCAACTAAGAATGTGTTTATGACTTCTCTTCAATCGAACAACCAAAAGATCTTCGTAATTTCGTTCATCAATGTAAGTGGCTGCTCATTAAGATGTAGCATCGAATTTAGGCATGCTTAATGATTAAGCAAACTCTAAAAGTCATATTCAACTCCTATGGTGGATGGTGGCATTAAATGGCACATAGGAATGATCAATAGCAATATTTTCTTCCCAAAACCGAACAACCACTTGGTGCGAAAGCTTTAGATTCCCATTGAAAAATGAACAACCATTTTGAAGCCTTAATTAGGTGGTCAGCCATTGGATTCTCCTAGGACACAATTAAACATGTTGTTAGAACACATTAAATTGACTAATAATGTTGGAAAGAAATTAATAACTCTTAAGACATAATTAGAACCCTTATTATATATGTAATAAAACAAGACATGATTAAAAGTTGTGGAATTAATTAAACTAGACAAATAGTTGAGTCCTTAAAATCCACATGCAAGACATTACATGAACTTGGGGCTTTATCTTGGGCCCAATACAGATTGGTCTTTTCGCGTTCAGCCCAACCTTCTTAGATGAAACCCATCATTGCCTCTTTGCGCTTCTTGGCTCTAACACGCGTCATAAGCCCAATAGTAATTTCAATTGGATTATCTTTCGATCCAAATAGTATAAAAATAGGCAGCTTGGTATTTGGTCCACTTGACGAGCTCAAGTTCACATCAGACGTTCCTGTGCATGTTTCAAATTTAGCCCAATTTGCTTTTTAACTCTAATTTAGATACTCCAACTGCGTACCTGATAAAAGTAAACAAAAATAACAGACTCAGTAGCAAATATTCTCGAAATTAGGTGCGTTAAACATACAAATTCAGCTTGTTATCACCCTGTAAATATTTTTTAAAAGAAGGAAAATAGAGAATCTTAAAACTTGTACTATTACACGAATCACAGAAGGTTGAATGTTTGAACTTTTTGAATTATTGGAATTTGAATCCACTAATTTGTCTAAAAATTTGATTTTTTTATGTTGTTAATGTATTCAAGTATTATGATCGAAATCTGAATTTCAATTAAATACTATTATATATTAGATATCTGAATCAACAAAATAAAGATTAATATCATTTTTCAGATATCTAAATCCATAAAATTTCAAATTTGAATCCATTAAAACTCTTTTTTTAGTAAAGAAAACAACAAGAACGAGACAAAAGGACACTCTAGTTCAAAACGGACAGACTAGAATCCACCATAAGCAACTCCCTAACCGACGATCTTCCAATAGACAAAATTGCAATAACTCTGGATCTACAATTTTGATCAATTAATCTGCCACAATATCTGCGCCCGAGGAATATATCTGACACGAACTTCCCAAGGACGAGTAAGCATGTTATTAGTGTATATATATTAAATAAAAATTATAAACATTTTATAATTTGCGGATTTGGGTATCCGTATTTGTTATTCGAATAAAACAACGCGGATTTAGATAATAGACAATCGAGATATCTGTCTACATCTGCTTCGAATTCACAACCGATAGTAATTTTAATACTCAAACTCGAATATTATCTGAATATAAAAAAAATTGAATATCCAAATCTAAATTCAAATTGCTATCTCTAATTTCAAATGAACTGAGAATGTGGAAACAATATGATGATTTTAGCAATAAGTACTGTGTAAGATTCCAAATGAAAGAATTGATGGGAATTGGGGATGTTTTGTTGATTGATGTTAAAAATAAAGTCCTTAGTTCAAAAAGTCTTATGCTAGTGAAAACAAAAATGAAATAAATTTAGTAACTAATTGTAAAAGGCAAGAAAAAGTCAGTGATCTTCTTTCAAACAAAAGTAGTCAAAACCAATCATGGTGTATACAATCGAACGTGGAAATGCTTCTGAACACACAATCATATATGCCCTTTAAACTCCCTTTCAAATTTTATTTTATTAGTTTTTACCCCCACTTCTATAAATTTCTTAGTATTTATAAAATAATAAAAAATATTTAATAATCAAGACTTTAGTTTAAGTGCCTTATTCTCCTATTTAATTATTAAGGAGATTTATTTAGTTGTTTAAAACTTTTCATTACAAAAATTATAAATAATATTTTAGACTTTGAAAACTTGTAAAATTGTTTTAAAACTAGTATTTCATATTTCTTAAATTTTTAAAATGCACAAAATTTTTGATACTTTATTTTTTATATTGTATTTAGAAACGTTTTTATTTTTTAGCATCAAATATAAAACAGTTTTTAAAAAAATTAAAATTACTTTTTTTTAAATGTATATAGAAAATTTGTTTCAAACATTTTTAATACAATTTTGTTTTAATGTTATTGATAAAGTGATATTTCATTTTAATTTTTAATAATTATTTTTTTCAACGTTTTAGATTTAAAAAATATTATATGTTTGCAAAAGCATTTTAAAAGTAAGTAAACCTTAATGTAAAATTTTGGAAATAACTCCAATTCCTTTTTAAAATAATGAATAATGAGAAAAATAAATAAATTTCAGAATCTATAATAAATGTGGAGACAAAGGGATTTATTGGGCAAACAATCAAGCCGTGATTTCAAAATTCTAAAGCATTTAATGTAACATCCAAAAAAAAAAAAAGATATGAATGATGATGATTGATTAGTAGAGTAGGTGAGTGAGTGATTATGGGAGACAAAAGGAAGGATGGAGAGTGAATTGGGGAGAAAAAATTTGGAAGTGGGAGACAAAAGGAAGGATGGAGAGTAAATTGGGGAAAAATTTGGCCAAAAATTTTGGATGTGTATGGGGAGAGTTTCGATCATGAGGGTGGTGTTATTTTGGAAGGTGTTTTTGGTTTGGTTGAGGGGTATGCCAAATTCTCTTGTGTGGTTTTGAAGAAGAAAAAAAAAACATTTGCCAAGTGTGTAATTGTGACATTTTGGGTCTTTTCTCCCTTTGTTAGTCTTTCTTTCCTCCATTCTCAACTCTCTCCATTCTTCTTTCTTCTTGCCGGATCTCATATCCTTGTCTCATCCGTAGCCATAAGTCAATCGGTGGAAATCGGGATTCATCGATTAAGGTAAGGAGTCTTTTCATAGTCCATTTGATATCGCTATTCGGTTATGGTGTTAATCGGATTGAAAGGTTGGCTAATCGATTATTTTTAGGGACGGAATCACTCGATATTCTCTACTTGTTAATCCTTCAGAAATAGTGGTAAGCCAAATCTTACCCCTAAACAACTACTTTCTCTCATCGTGGTATTTTTCTAATCGAGTGTTAGGGTGTCATAGGTGCCGACGGTCAAGAAGGTTTAGTCCTTACCGAAATCAGGTGTGCAATCTCATACCCTTCCAAATACATGTTTGAAATGGTGTGTAATCTCACACTTCTCTGAAATTTTGCATGAATGTTCTGTGATTTGGTCGAAATACCAAAGAAAACCAGAAATCGGCATCCGGGATCACTCGGGCGGGCGTAGGTTCATAGTGGTAACCATGTTTTTGTAATAAAACAGTTTTGGTCAGTGACAGTGACAGTTATGTGATTTTGAAAAATCATGAAAAACAGGAGAAAGGGAATTAGAAAGTGATTAAGATATCAAATTAAAGCTTACTGTGTCTATTTTAATATGAAAGAAAGTGAGAAGAAAAAGGAATTTTATATTCTGAGATATGTTAATTTTAGTGAGACTGGTTCTGAAAGACTTTGTGGTTCCCTAATCTATTTTGAAAAAATCATATAAAATCGTACAAAGTGAATTATGAGTTATAGTTTATATTTAAAGATTCCTTAGTGAGTCTATTTTCATTAGAAACAAGTGGGAGCAGTATATGAAAACCGTACAATGAGATATTTGAAATTAAGTTAAGAGAGGTCACAATCGTTGGACAGTGAAACAAGGGAAATTTTAAGGAATAAACTGTACTAAATGGCTAGGCCAAAAAATTCTGAAAAACTTAAAGTAAGAAGATATATGAGTCTAGTTCCAAAGAAAATTTACGGATCTAGAATTCGAGTTTTCTAACTCGAGTTATGTTCAATTTAGTCAGAATGACGCAGATGGACAGTTTAAATTTGTATGCCCCAAATTACTAGTTAAGTTTTAGTTACGAGATTACCGAATTATCCTTGGAGGGTAAATTACCGAAATATCCCTGGGCTGTGAAATTACTAAAATACCCTTGGAGGGTAAATTACCGAAATACCCTTGGGTTGCAAAATTACGAAAATGCCCCTTATGGGCTGAATTACGAAAATGCCCCTAATGGGCTGAATTATGAAAATGCCCCTAATGGGTCGAATTACGAAAATGCCCCTAATGGGCCGAATTACAAAAATGCCCCTAATGGGTCGAATTGATAGATTGCCTTAATGGGGCGATTTGCAAAGTGTTACAATGGGCCGAATTTTTGTATTGAATCTTTGAATTAATTATTGTTGTTTATATTTATAAATATCATGATTTACTATGTATATTGCATTTGCATATTTTGCATGGGATGGGAATAATGTAAAAGAAGAGAAGTGTAGCCTGGTGGCTCTGCCACATTTTGATTCTGGTGGCTCTGCCACAAATTTTGATAATGGCTATGCGCCAATTTAAATATGGCTTTGTGCCATAGTGATTAAGGCTGTGTGCCGATTATATTACCGTATATGATTTTGGTGGCTCAGCCACAAATATTATAAATGGCCATTGGCCTGCGAATTATTATTAATGGCTTAATGCCTGCATATGGTGTGTTGGCGGGGTGGGTTGACTGATGATCACCCACAGGTGTGTTGGTTGGTACGGGTGGTGTGTAGCGGATGGATTATTAGGATTGGGTTGGGAATTGTATTACATTCACATGATATTATAGATACATTATTATGTAAATGGGCTTAGGCCCGAGATATTGTTAAATGGGCTTCGGTCCAAGTTATTGTTTAATGGGCTCAAGCCCAAGTTTTTGCTAAACGGGTTCAGACCCAGTGGATAATGGTAAGGGGATTATACACTGAGTTCTTATAACTCACCCCCCCTTTCTCTTAACCCTTGTAGGTAATGCTTGATGATATGGACTTGGGCTATGGATGACTCAAGGGAGGCCATACTTCAGAAATGGTTTATTTGGACTTTAGACTTCTTTCTCGTTTATTTTATTACTTTACTATTTTGGGTTAAATGTTGTAATAAGGCCTCTGGACTATTTTTATTTTGCTTTATGGTTAGGATGTTTTTATTATTTTTCTTAAATTGTTTAAAAAGGGAATTTTCTGAAAAACTTAAATAATGGTTTCCAAAATCGATTAACAAATGGATTTTCAAAATAAACTTTTACAAATACTTTCATACATCAGAGATATTTCCTTCGAACTTTATTAAAATCAGTTTTACTTTATTTTTAATATTATTTTAATTTGGGTTTAACATTATGTAATAAGGCCAATGGGGTTTATTTTTCTTTAAAATTTCCATTTTCAGTTACATGCAAGCTATAAACGATAAATTTCTGGATCTTCTTAAACAATGACAACAACGGTTTTAAATTAAGCTTCCGCAACAAAAGGTTTTAAGGATAATAATGTCTTCCAAGGATGATTTCTAATAAACCACATTTTGAAATAAGCAAACAAAATCTGAGGTTTCAAATAGCAAAAAGTTTTAAATTCTTTAAGAAGAGTTTCTAATGAAAACATGGTTTTCGAAAAACTCTTCAATGTGACGCGTCAAATTCGGGCCTAACTTCTAGGCCGGGTTTGGGGTGTTTCATTTAAAACCTTGAAGGACTAAACTTGTAAGTCTAGAAACGAAAACCCTTGAAAATTATCATAAAAAACATTTATGGTCAAATGCTGCAATTAATTATGCTAAAATGTCGAAATTTCAATTAAATATAAAATAAGAAGGACCTAGGTTGTAAATTAAACAAGCGGAAGACCTTAAGAAATAATAGGAAACCGTGGAGGGACTTATCTTGAAATTTCTCCATTAACTCCAACTACAAAAGCCAAAATTTCCTCACACTTATCTAAAAAACATTCATGTTTTAGAATTTCTCCTTCCTTTTCTATTTTGTCATGAGATTTTCTTTTACCTCTGTTTCTCTTTATTTTACCGATAACTTCTACGGTAGAAAAATCCTTTTCTTTTTGTTGATTTTCTACATCAAGTTTCACCAGAATATCAAAAATGAATTTTTTATTTTTTATTTTTTATAAAAATATTTTAAGATTTTTATTTTGCTTCGGTAGATTGAGGATATGGTTGATAATTGGAAATTTTACCCACCACTCATTTTTTTTTTTGAAAGGGAGAAAACAATTTTATTAAAAGGAAAAGAAACGATTTTCATCATAGATCAAAATCTCTAGAAAAACAAATATCTTAAAATATTTGAGTTGAAAAAATGTTGATCTTATCTCTATGTGTGTTTGTGCTTCTAAATCTCTATGTAATTTTTTTTTTCATATTTCAAAGTTTTTGGATTAAATCAATCCTTATGCAAATTATCTTGAATAATTTAGCTTTTTTAGTATTTGTTTAAGTATTAAATTAAAATATATGAAATTGCTTATTTGAAAAATATTAAAATGAAGCAATTCTCTTATAATTTTATTAAAAAATTATTAAAAGTAAAGTAGTTTTTACACGGGTTGATTATATGCTGTTGAGTGTTTTTGTGAGTCCTCTCTTCATGGAGGCCAATTTCCCTATTTATAGGGCACGGTCCTTGGATGTGACGTACTAGATAGACCCTATGCATGCCAACATTTATCTTATTCTAGGGTCAACACGTGCCCCCTGAGTATGGGTTTGCCTGCATGATGGCGTGAACCCATCAGGTACGAACTATATGTACTAAAGTAAAGAGGGTCGGGTTAGCCTTAATGGGGTTACGGGTCAAAAATGATGAACACCATAACAATTTTGTCCCCTACCTAGTTCAAATAAGAGTCACAAAGTGACTTTTTTGAGAACTTGTCTAAGCGAAGTGAGGGGTTTTTTTAAATGAAACTTATTGTGCACATCTTTTGTTTAAATTTGTTGTAGATGCTTTACCACGTGGTAACGGAAGGTAAAATTGTATGAAGTCAATTGGGCCTTTATTCTTGGATAAGTGAATCATCAGGTTTTGAATTTCTTTAAACTGAAATGCATTAAACCCTAAGTGTTCATCCATTTGAATTTTAAACTTTTTTAGGAGGAAATACCGTTGAAAAGTAGAATTGTCGTTCAAAGGTAAACTTCTAAAATTTTCGAACTATCATTGTAATTGTTGTAGAGTCAGTCGATCATGATAGTTAAGACAATAGGAGGCAGTCACAGTGGTTATGGTAATCGTAGTGGGCGTGACGGTGAGGGTTTGCAGTGCTATGAAGATAGGGTTCCGATGGAACCAAAGGCTTACGCTTGCGCTACCAAATACGAGGAAATGAGTCGTCATCTGACCATTCGAGGGATTCAACTACCCAATTTCACATATGAATTCTCATTTTCGAAGCTGCTCGAAGATTGAGCGATATTGCAGGTGGTTTTTTACTCCCCTTACACGAGTTAGAGGCCGATTTTCATCTCCCTCTCCATGCATTTTTCTGCCACCTTTTCAAGAGTACTGGATAGCTCCGAGGCAATTATTCAGCTTCTCGTGGTGGGTTACAATTGCCTATTTTATAGACTGTTGTCATCGAGAATAGGCACCGTTGATATTTGTTTTCCAGCACCTCTACTAGTTAAAGACTTGCAATCAATGAGGATCTTTATGTTTGTTGTACTTTACTCCTCGCAAAGGCTACGAATCCATCATTTCGAATTGGTCATCCAACCTTTATTTCAATCATTGAAAATACATTCGAGTGAAGAACAAATTTAGGGTTAGCTTTGACATTCCTATTGAGTGGTCTATACCGAGCAAGGCGGTGTGTATGTGACAGCAACCTATAACTGGCGAAGTAGGTTGGGCTCAATATGCTAGACTTCATATGGAACTCAAAGATGTGTTAACAGCAAGAAATGTTTTCCACTTCTACCTTATAGATTTGAGTCCCAATGGGTGACGATGTTGGAAAATCGAGTTTGGAAAATGCAGCGGAAAATAAGTTTAAGGAAAAAAATAGAGTTTAATTTTCTTTCCCAAAACTAGAACTTGATTGTGATATCTAAAGTAATAAACAATTAATCAAAATTGTACCTTTTCGATTCGTCTAGGATGAACGCTTCGATTGCGTAGTCTTCTCCACTATCCACAAGCTCATGTCTGTCGAGTATGGGCTCGTTTCGAATTAGAAAATTTTTTACAAAATTACTAGTGGCGAAATTTTGCAATTTCTCTAAACTTTTGGGCTAAGTTATAAATAAGAAAAATATCTCTAGAAATATTCTGAAATAATTTCTTCAGAGAATTTTCTTTCTACAATTTTCTCTCGAATTCAAGTGTGCGAAAAATAATAACCCATGGCTCTCTTTATATAGGGAGAGTTTAGAGAGTTCAACTATGATTAAAATTAATCACTTTAATATTAAAATAATATACTACTTATCAAGATAAATATTATATTAAACAATCTGGAATCAGAGCCAATGAGGAGCAGGTGTTTCTAAGTTTTAAAAATATTTAATTTGTTTTCAATATTTCCTAGTTCTGGTTTAACTGTCTTTATTAATGTATTATTATTTTTGCTGAGAATTGATACATAATCCAATTAGCCATGGGTCAGGCGTATTAAGGATATAGTATCCCTGTAAGAAATTATAGTAATCCAGAAATTATGATAGTAGAACCCCCTTGAAGGAAATAAAAAAATAAATAATGTTCCCCTTCCTTAGAAAAACCAATTCTTCTGCAAGCTTTCCTTCCAATTAATCCCAAAATTTTGACCAAACCTCAAATAACACTGTTAATAGATAATAAGAACATTATGAAAATATTCCCCAAAGATTTGATAATTGGACTCTCCCGAGAGTTCCAACAAACCATGTTTATAAGAAAATAACTTTTGAAAATTTAAATGCTTTTTGTAGTTACGTTATAAAAACAAAAGAAATAAGTTTACCTATTAAAAAAAGAATATGAATCAATCCAATTATTAGATAAGGTCTCCATTAATAAACTCAAAAAAATAAAAAATATGTCCATTTTGGATTAGTCCAAGTTGGTGTCAAACCTCTTAGTGTTGAAGCCACTAAAAATACCTCAAATTTAATTGTCTTAAAAGACCAGGGACACATTATGTTAATGACTCATTACTAGCCTAATACATTTTAATTGTTACCCAAATTTTATGGTTTCTTTAACCGATATAAATATTTTACAATATTTGACCCTTAAAATTCATACCCATAATTACAAAATGCTTCCTGGATTTGAAGTACTAACTTTAGTTTATCGGCTCCACTTCAAAGCTATGTATCCTATAGACAATACCAAGGCTTTACTTCAAATGCCAAACGGAGAAACCCTTTTAATAGAAATAGATACCTCAAGGTCTCATACCACAATACCAAGAACAATACCATGGCATGAAATCAACCTTCCTTATAGGTGGAAAGTTGAAGGTGTTATAGACCCTATTGCACCAACTCCAATTATAAACACTTTACTAAGTAAATTTTTACAATACCAAGATGACATAGTTGAATTGATATTCAACAGGCCACTGAGAATGCCTCCAAGACATTCCGTTGAAATAGGAAGTACCAGCATAGTTTTTAGGAGGTTAAATTTAGAAGAAGAATCAAGTCCAAAAACACAAACGGCAGATTTTAAGACAGCTAGAACCTCTGTCTCTTCTATCCCAAAAACATTTAGGACCAATTTACAAGGAATAGATAATTCCTCATATATAGCTCAATCTATATATGCTAGACAGAAAGATAGCCCCCAAAATTCACCAAATATGTCACCAACATACTCATCAATGATTAATAATGCAAGACAAGGAGAAAATTTAGAAATATTTGTCCTAGAAAAATCTTTTGAGATCAATAAAGAATGGTGTAGAAAACACTTCTATTCCAACAAAAATAAACAAAAAAGAAATGATTGCTTTAAAAATTATAATAATAAAAATAGAGTATTCTTCATGAATATTATGAATTCATGAAAACCCATAAAATTCATATAAAATTCATTGAATGGTTTGAAGAATATTATTGTAACACCCCTAACCCGTGTCCGTCGCCGGATTGGGGATACAAGGCATTACCAATCATATCACAGTTCATACAGATATTCATTACATTTCACAACTCAAAAACTTAATCAATCCAGGCTCGTAACTTAATCAAATATCGAAATTTTAAAAAGAAACATAACATTCAAAATCTTGCATTGTTAAAACATAATCCAGCATTTATCTAAACATATCATAAAAAGAACATATAACAAAACCTGTAACATCCCCAAACCCGGCCCATTCGCTACGACCGAATCTGGTTATGTCACTGGGGAAAGTCGGATGAAAATCTTTATTAACTTAGCATAAAGCATGAAAGAATTCAATTTTTGAAAACCATGTTCATTTAAAGCAATATGCAAACTTTAGAAGTTACAAATTGTCTGAAAATACTTTATTAAACATACTTTTATAAATAGGGTACTGGAATTAAAACCATTTTCACATAGAAATCCAAATCAGATAAACCATGGTTAAAGTAATACCAAAATAATAAAATGGCCTTTATTACAACCCAATAATTCAAATAAAGTACTTATATCAAAACCAAGCATAAAATATTAAATCATCATCTTCGGCATGGGCCACCTTGTCCTCTCCGATCCCGGTCCAGCTTTATGCAATACCTGAAATGGTTAAAGGAAAAAGGTGAGTCACCAAGACTCAGTGTGCAACCCTTTTTCCCGGATTAGCAAAACATCATATGCAAACATAACATAATCATCATGCATCCAATTAATATGCACCCACTCCTAACCATCCATTCACCTTTTCTACCCCATGTGGTACCAAACCACTGGTGGTGCCAAACCACTGGTGACATATAGTCACAATGTGTTACCAAAACACTGGTGTCCCAAAGACACAATATCCGTCAATGTGGTGCCAAACCACTGGTGTCCCAAAGACACGTTTGTGCTACCAAAGCACTGGTGACCGAAGTCACAAATCCAATGATGGGGCCAACCCATCGTGTGATACCAAATCACTAGCAGACGATCCCATATCTCAAGTGGGGCCAACCCACGGTGGTGTTAACCACAGGGACGAATCGCAATGAGGTGCCAAACCTCTGGTGTCCCAAAGACACAATGTGCTACCAAAGCACTGGTGACCGTAGTCACAAGTCTGGTGATGGGGCCAACCCATCGTGTGATACCAAATCACTGGCGTCAATCCCGTATAATCATCCGTGGGGCCAACCCACTGTGGTACTGAGCCACTGGGACGAGACGCGGAGGTACCAAACCTCTGGAGGTGCCAAACCTCTGGTGACCCAAAGTCACAAAGTTGTGCTACCAAAGCACTGGTGCTCGTCAGCACAAGATATCACTGCTCCCTCCACTCGTATCACCCATCAACATACCATACTCATGTAATCATGCATATCATAGAATCATGCATGTCATACAATCATGCATATCATACCAATATATCTAATCTCATATCCCTTGTCACATATAATCACAACCATGGTATCATGTAAATCATCAGTAAATTTATAACAATAATGATACTGACTTACCCGAGTCCAGAATCATACCCATTAGGGTATCATAACAGTCACCACTGTTTCATTAGTCATCACACAGGTTATCAATCATATTACTAAACAGAAGTGTGTCAGTTTACACACCTGGTTACTAATGCGACTATCAAATCCCGTAGATCAAGATCTAACGCACTAGATCCCCCTTCCTTAACACTTTTCGAGCACTAGCCACAACCCGAGATATGCGAGATCAAGCCTTCCCCTACAATCGGCCAAAACTAAACAACATAATCATGCTAATCAACCTCTAAGGGTATAATCGTAATTTTACCTACTAAGGGTATTTTCGTAAATTCACAACTAAAATGGCCTTTTCGAAGGCCTAATGTCACCACTAGCGACTCAGCTACCATTTCCGGTTGTACCGGACGATTGGGCCTAAAACCCGATTTCGGCCCATCCGGGCCCACACGCTCGTGTGGCCCACCTAGCACAAATCTAGCCACGTATATAACTTCCACCTAGTCTAGTTCAACATATACTAACCAATCATGCAATTTACTCATATGGGCCCATAGGCCCATTGGGCCCACTTCGGCCCATCGAGGCCCAAGCAGCCCCAACCCACGAGAATACTACTGATGGCCTCAACTATCGCGTCGAAGCCCCACACATGCGCTCGCACGCTCGTGTGGCTACTAATGCCGTGTAACCGGCATTTCAGCATTTGCCGCTCTACAGCTAGAGTAGAGAGAGTTACACACCTGATAGGACTCTGGGGCTAATCCGCGCTCCGACCACTCTTGTGCCCAAACGCCCTCCAAGATGTGTTTACTCTCCTCCTAGGATGCTCCTTATATAGCTAGCTCTTCACCTTCATTCTTTGTGTCTTTCCGATGTGGGATCCCTTCGTCAGTAGAGTTTAAATTCAACTGAAACTCTTGTCGTCCAATCCGCAAAATAAATACTCCCTTGCTTCTCATGAGATTCGAACCCAGGCTCCCTTGCAACATAATCCACGCCGCTAACCACTTGGCCACAAGCTCCTCTTGTGTCTTAAACCATGCGCAACTAAATATAAACTATGGGCCAAATTCTAAGGTCCAAGCAAAAAGAAACCAAAATGCAAAAGCCAAGACTTGAACCTTGGACCTCCTTCCTTCCCTTGTGGCGTCACTCCCTTGTCCCCTAAGTGGCGTCACTTTGCCACTACACTACACACTCCTTTTGTGTTATTTTCTCCATATTTTATTCTTAAGGCATATCTGCCAACTTCCAGGGTTTTTTTCACCTAAAACCAAAATTTCCCCAAAGGCAATATTTGATCCCGGGACTTCATAGAAGCCCTCTAACCTTCCAAAATCACTTATCCAATGGGTCTAACTAGCATTTAAGCCGATCTCTTGTTCTCCAAAAATTTAAACGCTACTATGCCTAAGGCCCATTGGGCTTAATTCTCCTAGGCCCAATTTCGGGATGTTACAAAACCACTATTCCATTAATCATATATCAAATTTATTATTATAAATATATAAATACTATTGCACATATGACAAAATTTAAACTTCAAACAAACTAGACTTTACTATTAAAATTTTCTCTTATTCATTTATACGGGATTGGAAATAGAAAACATAATCAAACATATTTTATTTACCATAATATCATGCACATATTTTCTAATGTCTAAACCATATCTACGCATAATTATCGAATCAATATTATCTTATTCCATTAATTAACCACACGGCATACTAATCATACATACACATATACTCATTTAAATTAGTATCATTTCAATGACCAAATATATATATTTCTTCTCTTGACACAAGATCATGCGCAAATGACCATATTGAATTGAACCATTTGAGCACAAATTACACTAAAAGTACACCCAATTAGCATTCTTTAAAAAAAACATACACATAACCAATCGCTAACTATATATTCGATCATGTAAGATAACCTTAATCCGTAACATAAACCATACCACATACCCATTTATGTGAGTCTAATACTTTAACCGAATATTCTTGTATACATATTTCTCCATTACTAAACCATTTCACCAATGCAAACATACCATTTCAAATTGACTCAAAGTAACTTTATTAAACTGTCAAATTTCCATAGTATAACTTAGTTCTCTCATAATGGATACAACAAATTTCAAATTTACCAACCGTACCAATTTAGCCAATCATTCAAGCATAATATATACACATACATTACCAATACAAACCTAATCAATATAACCTATACAAATTCGAACTTACATTCATCCAACCCTATATACATTCGGACATATAAATGGCTTCTAACCTTTATACAATCGAACATAAATTCATTAATTTAATTCATCACCGAACCGAATTACCAAACCAACCACAAATACAAATCTAATCACGTTTCAAGCTTACTAAATGAGCTATTTATAAGTCATTCATATCATTACACAACCAAGATATATAACCCAAAACACCTTTCATACATGTCATGGAATATACTTACTAAAACATGCAAATACCATGACCAAAATTTACACAACTATCAACTAACCCATTACTCAAATCAAACCATATAACCAAATACCATGCATAAACACACCATGAAATATACTTCCATAATAAGCTAATGCCATGACCGAATACACATAAGCCTTAATATTAAGATTAAGCCATTTTTACATGGCTATATATATACATACCCAAAATCCAACATTTTAACTATGCTATACATGCCATATGCCCAGAAATCAACTTAGTAAAATACCGAAAGAAACAGTCGATAGAGTGATAGGCTTTGCTGACGATCCCCGAGCTAGTAATGTGACTCCAAAATCTATAAAACAGAGGTAAACAAGAACGCGCACACAGTAAGCTATTTAAGCTTTGTAAGTCATAAACAAAAGCATATATATGAACACTTGCATAATAACATTAGGTTAATAAGGCCGAATACCTCAAAATATTAGGCACAATTATCATTTAGTACCAAGATCACATTTTACTTTCACACATAAATATTGTATAGCTGAATACACAAATTAACTACATAAGGACGAATAAGTGTGTTCACATAATCTATCACATAATTCATATAACATTTTTATCATTTCAAGTAACCAACTTACCTTGTTTCCATATAAACAAATAACTAACACATACCTGAACCTGTAATTCAATTACACATTCGGTCTTTACTTCACATTGCCCGTTGAACCGTTCAGAATTAAAAAGGATACGCGGATAGTCAGAAGCTCGAACAATGCCAACGTCCCATACGTGGTCTTACATGTAATCACATATCGATGCCACTGTCCCAAATAGGGTCTTACACGAATCAAATACAATGTCAATGTCCCAAACATGGTCTTATACGTAATCACAAGTCGATGCCAAAGTCCCAGACGTGGTCTTACACGATAATACATATCGAAAATCCTATGTCATGACATATGTAGCCTATCTATTCCTAGGGTTCGTACAGGACTTTCGGACGTTGAGTCTCGATCGGATCGAACTCGAAATATAGCTCCTTTGCTCAATACACATTTGGCCATACACAATTATAGTCACAAAAAAATTCTATTCATCATGTAACATATATATATTATCAAATTTAACGACATTTATATGCTTATTGACTTACCTCGGATGCCGACGAACGTAATCGACTACTCGACTACTTTTGACTTCCCCCGATCTCATTCTGTTTTCTTACGTTCTTGATCTAAATAAATTCAAATTTAACTAATTTGACCACATATTCATTCAATTTAATCCAAAAACACTTAAATCGGCAAATTACCATTTTTCCCTTGACATTTCACACTTTTTGCAATTTAGTCCCTATTTCATAAAAAAATACACAATATTTACACATATTATAGTTAGGCCGAATATTCACAAGCATTATACAAGTCCATATATTTCATTTTTTTCACATTTTAGTCCCTCAAAATTTTATTTTCACAATTTAGTCCAAATTACTCAAATTCATCAAAAATCCAAAGACAAAACATGTTAATCTAACACATATATTTCATATTTCATCATCAAACAACAAAAATAACAAGGTATCATCAATGGCTTAACTCAAAATATTCATCAAAATAAAAAATTGAAGCATGGGTTTTGTAAATTTCATAGCAACAATCTCAAAAACATAAAAATTATCAAAAACCGAAACCTAAACATACCTTAATCAAGCCAGATAGGTGCCGAATGCCACAAGCTTTTCTATTTTCTTTTTCTTTTCTCTATTTGGTCATGAATGGATGATAATGGCTTTTTATTTTATGTTTTGTTTTATTATTATAACTTATAATATATTAATTTTAGTTTCAACTTATAAAATTAACATATAAAAACATATATATATATATATATATATAAACACTTAATGCCATCCACTCACTTGTATAATAGGCTAATTACAACATTAAGCCTCCAAATTATAAAGACAACAACAATTAGGCACTTTCTTATTAAACCATCAAATTTTCATTTTACGCGATTAAGCTCTTTTATTTAATCGGACACTCAAATAACGACATTAAAACACGAAAATTTAACACAAGGAAATTCACAAATAATAAAACTAAAAATAATTTTAAAATATTTCTCGAACTTGGATTTGTGGTCCCGAAACCACTATTCCGATTAGGGTCAAAATCGAGTTGTTACAATTATTCAGAATCTATTAATACAATAAAAATAATACTAAATGCTAGACAAATAAAGGAGAAGTTGAATCTCAACATCCCCCTTTAATGGAGGTTCAATATCTTCACAAAAATACTGGAATAAAAACAAGTCTTTTATGAATGAAAGCTTCTATTGTAGGAGAACAAATCTGATCAAAAGATATTAAAATGATAGTTACAAATATCAGTCTTCATACAATAGGAAAACAATTAGATTATATTGAAATTTTGGTAGAATGTCACCTAATAAAGAAAAAATCAGTAAAAGAAGTAACTGAAAAGAGTTTGATAACATGTTTATTTTGCATATTTTATGTGTTCAAATCAATTAATTCTTGAATTAATTTATGCTAATTGGTGAATTTTATGTTCAAGTCTTGCTAGGAATAAAATTCTGATGCATTAATTAAAAAACAAGTAGAAGATGATTAAATTGAAGCATGAGCAATAGAAGATGGGCTGAATTAGAAATTTGGAGACATTTGAGGGCTGATTATATTTTTTACTTTGTAAAAGTCATATTTAGAAAAGAAAATCTAATATTTTATTTCATGTAATTAGTGGTTAGGTGAGTTAGCTAATTTTGGTATATGGTTTGTGTATAAATAGAGGGTATGATGGACTTGAAAGGACACACTTGACACTTGAATACCCCTGGAAATTGAATTGAATTCATTTCTTTTTCTCTATTCATGTTGTGCAGGCATTCTGCCACTTTATTTTTTCTATTTCATTACTTTTAGCTTAATTGCTTGCTTAGTCCCTCGCCTTTCCATTTTCCACCATTTCCATAAACCAATAAAGTAAGATTAATTTCATGTTTCACTAAATTTCTAACTTAGCTTTAGGCTTGTGTTCTTCCCAGTCAATAATTATGCGGAATGAATCCACAGTACAAATCTTCCGTAACGGTATTCACCATCTCTCCGAAAAATTGGGATAGTGCAAATTCACCCATTAAAGTTAATTCGATTTCAATTCAAAAAAGTACATATTGGGTTAGAGTCATTTTAGAGTATAGTTGGGAAGACGAGTTGACCATGCTGTATTCGGATTCTCATGGACAAATTGGTGTGTCCTGACGGGGTCAAACTAGTGGGAATGTCATCAAGGGTTGGTTTGCAGGGCATACCAGAATCAACTATGAGAGGAAGAACTGACAATTAGGACGTTCTTAGCCGTTATAACTAACTTATTGTTTGGAAGAGAAAAATTATTTTCGAGGATCGATTCAGAAATCGGACTTCACATTAATTTTTCAACATTAATTTTCCAAATTAATTTTTCAAGAAAATTCTTTAATCAAATTCTCTAGTTAAACAATTCTTACGACCACATGATTTAATTCCACATCGAATAAATTGACTCAATTAAATTATTCTTGAAGTTATAGAATTTTCTTTTGATTCAAATACAGTCCGATCAAGCTTTTATTGAGCTAATAGAGAGACCAATCGGATATATACAATTAGGCTCTAGTGATTGCAATTATGTCCAGAAGCATCGTTCCGGTAATTCACAATTACTTAATCATGGGGTCAGTCCACAAGAAGTACCTTAATTGAAAACTCCTTATTATATACTTTTTACAAAAGCAATTCATCCAACTGCTTTGTAAAATGACCTTGTCATGTGTGTGTTACCCTCATATGATATCTTTGATTCCTTTAAGTTAAATCCATTCACTCAATACAATCCTATTTTATATCATTGTTAGTATTGTGTCCTCTTAATGATTAATATTATCATTGTCAACAAATAACTATGATAAATTTATTGTTTGAGAATAAGCAACCCATTGCCACATTCCATATTTACCAGTCCACACAATGCCAATGAGAGGATATCATTAACTCTTTAATCGAGCAATTAATTCCATTATTGCTAGTAAAGCCATGCCATACACAAGTCATTTACCCAACATACTAGCTATGGGCTCAATCATCTTTAGAGCATAAGCCTCCACTTTTATCAAAGCATATGAGTGATATACGCATGGCCAGTGACTAACTCAGAATTAATTCAAATCGGGTCCAGTCCAATGTATCATTCTTCTAATGAGCACATTTATGTCTCTACCTATGGAGTCAACTGTTTCGATATCTAAGACCATTCATCTCCCCAATCGGAATTGTAGATGACTTAATAATCCTTCTAAGTATTTGAATCAAATGCTCACTTTAATTCTTTTACGGGATTACAAACTCACTTAGATTATCTATTGAAGTAAGTTATCTTTCTTACAATGTAAACGTTCTTACAGTGCTACTTATCATCAGTTTGAACTTAGACAATTAATGAGCTAATATTTACTTTTCACAATTTCACTATTCATGCAAAACATGAAAGACACAAACACAAAAGACATGATAGTAAAATGTGAAATTAACTTTATTTATGTATTCATCGTTCAAATACATAGAAAACATTTCCCACACTTTCGTCACTAATGCATTTGAAAAATGAGGAAGGTCTAGTAAAAGGTGCAAAAGTAGGTCGGAGGGGACCAGAAGTTACTCATCTACTTTTTGTAGACAATTGTATCCTATTTGGTGAAACAACTAAGGGAAGTGTTAGTGTCTTGCAGGAGGTTCTAAAAGAATATGATGTATGCTCTAAACAGTGCATTAATTTTGATAAGTCCCTTTTATTTTTCAGTTCAAATGTTATTGAAAATGTTAGATATTTAGTGTCACAAATGTTGAAGGTTCGGTTCTCATCAGACCCAGAAAAGTATCTTGGGCTTCCAAACATGGTTGACAAGAAAAAAGTAAATTGTTTTTCAGGGTTTGACAGATAAACTAATTAAAAGATTAATATTTGGTGTGTTAAGCCTTTCTCTCAAGGTAGAAAAGAGGTGTTTATTAAAAGTGTACTGCAATCCATACCAACTTATTCAATGTCATGATTTTTAATGTCTACTTCTCTTTGTACGGATATGGAACACATCATAAGTAGATTTTGGTGGCAAAACTTTAAGGGAAAAAAGGGCATACACTGGTGTGAATGGAAGAACATCTGTGAGTTAGAGGATAGGGGTTGGCTTTTAGGAATTTAGCGAAGTTTAATATTTCTTTGCTTGAGAAGCAAGGATGCCATTTGGTTAATTACCCGAATTCTCCATTGGCGTGCATTTGAAGGCAAAATATTACCTAGATACTACCTTTATGATATTGACTTTAGATAATAATTCCATCTTATTCCCTCAAAATACTAGTCAAAGATTTTACAAACTGTATTAGCTAAAACGAAACATAACATACCATTTTCACTTGTTGACATAAATTGAGATTACTTGAGGAATGAGAATCAATATACAAGTTTAAGCTCGATCTTCCACCGTCTACACTTTTGCTGATGTCCACCCCTTCACAAAAGCTAGAAAGGGATATATAATAAAGCTATCTCAATTATTAACATCAAAGCTTTGAACCATACTGGAGCCACAACCATCAGATGAATTAAAACCATAGTGCTATAATAAGATCGGTGTTTCAACCGTATAGATAGAACAATACCTCAACATTAATAGTCTACTCCGAAAGAAAAAGGAAAATCGAATGTAATTCCAGTAATAACCAGTGTAGAAACACAACCTCTAAAAACCTGATATTTGAATCACCATGCTCCCATGATCGAACCAGAATTTATAACCGTAATACGGGTAATTATATTTGGCCAGTGAATATCCTTTACAGATGAACCATGTTTGATAGATTAAACAATAAGAATGATAAGAAAACCGAGATAATGAAATCCAAGATGTGAAGCTATACTAAATTTTCGAAATTACAACCCATATTGAATGATAAAGATATGAATGATACCTCCAAAAAAATCCAGAAGAAGAATATCGTTCATACGCACTGGAATCAGTTGTGACAGAGACAACATAAATTGCATTTATATATAATTTAGAGCTTCAACCAGTAGAAGAAATAAAATAATATCATATAAGTCTTATCGTTGAATCTTCTACTTAACATAATAGAATAGAATGCCAAAGAAAGATAGAGCAATGCCGATCATTAATAAACCAGACTAACAATACTTCAGTCTAACATTTGGTTAGCAAGCATTCTCATATGATAAGAATCACATCTGAAGATGAACAATTCTATATACCTCTGAAGATAAAAGAACATATAGAATACTCAGAAGAGATCGTAGTAAGTTACTCGACCATAATCACTGCATTCAGATACATTTGCAGTTCAAACAATATCCCACTGACTACCAAAGTCATTTATGACTCCACATTATCTCGTTTGACAAAAGAAATCAATTCTGAAGAAATTTTGATTAATCCGTTCTTTAGATACCATACCTGAATAAATCGATTACCAGTGGTTAATCTCTTCTTTAACAGCGACGTTGCATATCCCAAATGATCTTCAGAAAAATCTAATATCTCTTCTAGAACTCTCTTTACTTGATAACCTATTCTCGGCTCTGACCCTATTATTATTCATTCAGCCACTGAACTCTTCAATTTCATACTTGTGGGCTTAATCAACATAAATCTTGTGAATTCCGTTGTATAAGACTTTGAGGGTGAAGGGGTGGAGATCGTAAAGCCTCAAAATTTGACTCTTAAGAATACACAAAACATAACATTCATTATCAACATAACATTATGAACTTTTTCTCTTACCTTATGAGTTTCTACTCATCCTTAGCAACATTTTAGTCAAATACTTAAATATCGCTTTTAGCATTATCGAAATTAGCTTGGATGGAAAACATCCCTATCTAAAAATGAAACAAATCTCATCAGAGTCGGGATATATCACACTATCACAGGTTTTATAATGGCATGTATTTCTAGACTTCACACATGCTATGTTCAGTCCGAGAACGGACTAAATCGTATCTCTGATACCACTAAATGTAACACCCCTAACCCATATCCGTCGCCGAAATAGGATTACTAAGCATGATCAAAAACTTTTAACTTAAAACATTAGATTACAATCATTTATAAAACATCATATTCCATTCAAACACATGCATAATGTCCCTCTTTCGAGCCCTCGAGGGCTTAAAAACACTTAGAAACGATTTGGGACTAAATCGAAAATATTTAGAACTTTATGGCAAAAGAAAAAAATTTAATACTACAGGGGTCACACGGCCGTGTGTCACACACAGCTGAGACACACGCCCGTGTCTCAGGCCGTGTGGACAAGAGATAGACCAATTTCAAACCATTCCTTTCACCCAAATCAACCTTGAACCTACAAACCAAAATCATCTATGAATAAAGCATCAAAACATACCAAAATATTCATAATAAGACCACTTGCAATATGCCATTAAAGCACCTCAAACACAATTCATCAAATTCACCCAAAACATATGCATAATTGATCATTCATTTGGAATTTATATCTAATCTATTTCCATACCAAAATTTACCTCAAATGACCTCAATGAAACCTCATCATCACATACCAAGTTTGGTAGTAAAACTTTGCATCAACTTGACCAAATAAACATCATGTAACACCCCAAACCCAGCCCAAACACCATGATCAGATCTGGCATGTCACTAGGGAGATTTTAAAAGATGTCACAATTTAGGAAATATTTTTCTTGAATTTAACCTTTTATTCTAGAAATGGTTGAATAACTTGTAAAAGAAATACATTTTATAGTAATGCTTTAAGGAATTAGAAACCGAAGTTTCTTACATACCTTAGTTTAATTAAAATGTAAAATCCATTTGTTTAATAATAATAAATGCCCAAAATTAAAACCGAAAAATATAAAGCTAATGGCCCATGGCCTTATTACAACGAAACTTAAAACCAATTAATTAAAAACGTTAAAAATAAATAAGTAAAGTCTTCTACTGAATCAAAATAATCTCTTGCATGGCCACCTTGCGCTCCTCTCCAGCCCGGTCCGATGCACTAGGTGCTACCTGAAAGATGTTAAATAATAGGGTGAGTCACGAGACTCAGTGTGCAACTCTCATGCACCATCAGATTGGGCCTTAGCCCCATAGAACAGATATTAAAACATTAAATAACAGAAATTAGGCAAAGCCCAACCCAATCCTAGGTTTCCATCTGCTACACACCACCCTTACCTGCCAGTCACACCATTGGGGATTTCTACAATCAACCCACACCGCTGCACACCATCGATGGCAGTCATACTGCAGTTAGCTGCTTATCGTCAGATAATGGCAATATCCACTACAACAGATCATGGCAAATAGCCACTACAACAGATCATGGCAAATAGCCACTACAACAGATCATGGCAAAAAGCCACTGCAACAGAACACTTCTCTTTTCATCAATCACCCAACCCCGTGCAATCACAGAAATCGGCATACATACAAAACATATCATCAGCAGAAACATTCACTTACGAGTGACAGAGATCACTAACCTGGTGATTCGCTTTTACCCTCCTCGGGTTCTCAACCGTTATGCCGGGATTTCGGCATTTAACAGAGTATAAGCAGATTTAGTATCACATATTAGCAGACAATCTAAATGGTGTGAGAAGTTACACACCTGATTAATGCGTAGGACTACCCTCTATGTCGATACCCTCGCTAATCAGATCTACTGCCTTCGATCTGCAACTTTGCTTAAAAGCCGGAATAAATCCTATTTATAGAAATTTCGGTACTTACCTAACATTGCAGATAAATCCTATCTTTTCTCCTTTATCTTAATCTACTAACTCATCTAAAAGAGACTTAATTAGCTCCAACTCCTCCCTCCTTTACCAGCATAATATCCACATATTTTAAACATTAAAAATCCCCTAAATAGTAGCCTTGTTGCCGTCCACTCCACCTAACCCCAATGCTTAAAATTAGCTAGCTTAAATTAAAAGAACTGGGCTCCATGAAACTTAAATTTGGGCCCCTTACTCCCTTGTGTGGCGTCACCTCCTTGCTCCCTAAGTGGCGCCACTGACCACTGGGCCACAAGCCCATTTTGATAATTTAAACACAGATACCACCTTTTAAAACTCTATAGTGCCCAAACAAAAATTTCACCAAGGCCTTGACCACATCCTGAGCCCAGTTTGGACCCCAACAGTTAAATTAACACATTACACATGTTCACCCATTAAACGCATAGGCCCAAAAATTTAGGATGTTACAGTTCTACCCCCTTAAAGAAATTTCATCCTCGAACTTTCCAACTAACTATTAATCGTACTACCCAAGTCTCACCACTATGCTTTCGCTGTGCACTCTACTTTAATAATATATAAACATTGCACGCATATAGTTTCTATACCCAAAAATATAGCATCCACACAAAACATACCCGACTTAATGGTGATTAAACAATCCCGAGCCTTATGCCCCTCAGACCCGCATCTTAAACACGTTCCTAACTTCCTCCAACATTCACCCGGATGACGCCTTCTGCAATATTCGCAAACCTGGAAGTTTGGACGTACCTTAACATACTTCACAGAACGCGACTGCAACCCTAGAAAACTACGATCTCTTTTTTTTCTTACAGTCTACGCACCTAACCCGGAGTGTTTCACCGATTTCTTTAACCTCCTTCAGTACCTCCCTAAGTCAGCACATCAGTCCTAACACTTCCACGGCCTCGGTCGCGGCCTCTTCTTCCTCTTCTAGCGCTCATCGTTGATTCTCGTATTATCTGAATTAGAAATTTTATGAATTATTAATTTCTTTCACTGATTAACCACGAACAATCTTATGAACAGTAATTTTAAGAGTAGTTCTTTCGAATTCGAACCTATCTACAGTTTCAGTCTCAAGTTTATCTCCTAATTCTAGAAACCACGTACATTCAACCATCACACATCAACATACATATAACATCCATGAACTCACATTCATCACATAAGGGTATCTTCGTCATTTCACTACCCAGGGGTTTTTTCCGTAGTTTTGCCCTACAGGGTATTTTTTCCAAAATAAAGTATCTTGGTGATTTTCTTTGAATTAGAAGTACTTTGGTACACATTTTTTTTTATAAAGCAAGGCTATTTTGGAAAGCAAGTTTTTTTTTGAAACATGGGTACTTTGGAAAATTTAATTTCACAAACCGGGTTGCTCTTGTAAATCTAGGGGTTTTCGGGTAAATTTGCAACACACGGGTATTTTATAAAATCACGGTTGTTTTAGAAATTTTCACAAACCACGGGTATTTTGGAAATTTTGCCAACCAAAATGTTTCGGTAATTTCACAAATTTTGGTAGTTTTACAATTCTGGGGTATTCTGGAAAATTTTCACAAATCAAGTGTATTTTGGAAATTATACAAAACTTGGGGTATTTTGATTGCGAAATAGGGTGGCTGGTCCCTTTCGGGTTTTAATCACAAAGTTTGACCCACCAACAAGTCCTCACGGCTAAGGTGAACAGTCCCTACGCACCAAGTATGATTCCAGCGAAGAGGAGGTGAGTCACTAGGACTACTTAAATACCAGGCTCTTCCGGATCCAATCCTAGACATGTGCATGCCTGTTGCCACACCCCAACCTAGCGACTTGTTCATGGGTTTGTTTAGTGAAATTAAGTCTTATGAGATTTAGGGAGTTGTTTAAGCTAGGCCTAAAGTCCATCAAGTTCTAATTCAAATAATCTACGTCCCATAAAGCCCATCAAGCCCACATACATTTATAACACACAGTGAGTTCAGAATACTTACCTAGCGGACTTGGGCCGGAGACGCAGGTGCCATGCTGAGCTAACAGACCTATATTATTTCTAAAAAAATGCATGCTTCAAAACCCAACTCTAGAAAACGTTTTGAGCCCAAAAACCCCCAGAACCGAGTTTTGAACCGGGCTCTGATACCAATTTGTAACACCCCAAACCCGGCCCAAACACCATGACCAGATCTGGCATGTCACTAGGGAGATTTTAAAAGATATCGCAATTTTGGGAAATATTTTTCTTGAATTTAACCTTTTATTCGAGAAAACTAAATGGTTGAATAACTTGTAAAAGAAATACATTTTATAGTAATGCTTTAAGGAATTAGAAACCGAAGTTTGTTACATACCTTAGTTTAATTAAAACGTAAAATCCATTTGTTTAATAATAATAAAGGCCCAAAATTAAAACCGGAAAATATAAAGCTAATGGCCCATGGCCTTATTACAACGAAATTTAAAACCCATTAATTAAAAACGTTAAAAATAAAAAACTAAGTAAAGTCTTCTGCTGAATCAAAATAATCTCTTGCATGGCCACCTTGCGCTCCTCTCCAGCCTGGTCCGATGCACTAGGTGCTACCTGAAAGATGTTAAATAATAGGGTGAGTCACGAGACTCAGTGTGCAACTCTCATGCACCATCAGATTGGGCCTTATCCCCACAGAACAGATATTAAAACATGAAATAACAGAAATTATGCAAAGCCCAACCCAATCCTAGGTTTCCATCCGCTACACACCACCCTTACCTGCCAGTCACACCATTAGGGATTTCTACAATCAACCCACACCGCTGCACACCATCGATGGCAGTCATACTGCAGTTAGCTGCTTATCGTCAGATAATGGCAATATCCACTACAATAGATCATGGCAAATAGCCACTACAACAGATCATGGCAAATAGCCACTACAACAGATCATGGCAAAAAGCCACTACAACAGAACACTTCCCTTTTCATCAATCACCCAACCCCATGCAATCACAGAAATCGGCATACATACAAAACATATCATCAGCAGAAACATTCACTTACAAATGACAGAGATCACTAACCTGGTGATTCGCTTTTACCCTCCTCGGGTTCTCAACCGTTATGCCGGGATTTCGGCATTTAACAGAGTATAAGCAGATTTAGTATCACATATTAGCAGACAATCTAAATGGTGTGAGAAGTTACACACCTGATTAATGCGTAGGACTACCCTCTATGTCGATACCCTCGCTAATCAGATCTACTGCCTTCGATCTACAACTTTGCTTAAAAGCCGGAATAATGCGAAGATAAGGCCTCTCCTATATTCGGCCAAGGGTTAGTGTTTTACCCGATTTATATGTTTAAACTAACAGATCTCCTTACCTTGAAATCCCGAAAGCAATACGACCCGAATGCTACTGAACTCTGTCTTAGAGATCTAAGCGATTGAATCCCCTTCAAATCCCGGAATGCCGCAAATGAGAGAAAATACTCGATTAGTTAGCCATATAGCCATTCGACTAAAATCTCTAAAAGCCGGAAAAAGATTGAAATCTCGCGAATCGACACTTACCTTTAGTTTTCTTCAAGATTCAGCACAAGCAGACACCACAGAAGGATTTCAGCAATCACAAGAGATGATATCTAGGGATTTCGGCTTTTAAGAAAATCCCGGAAAAGATGAACGAGAGAAGGTTGATGTGTTTTTCGGCTTTTAGAAGAAATGAATGAGGAGTTTCGGCTTTTAGTAAATGGGAGAAGAATAACAATGGGGATCAGAAGATTTGGCTAAAAGGAAATTTCAAAGAAAAAGAAAGAAAAGGTGAGAAAACAATGGTGATTTTCGGCTTTTGGAAGAGAAAAGCTGAAAAAAAAAACAAGTGAGATGGCCTTCAAATTTTCGGCACAGGAAGAGAAGAAAGAGTAGGGTTCAAATGCCAGAATTGATTAGCTATCCCCCCTATTTATAGAAATTTCGGAACTTACCTAACATTGCAGATAAATCCTATCTTTTCTCCTTTATCTTAATCTACTAACTCATCTAAAAGAGACTTAATTAGCTCCAACTCCTCCCTCCTTTATCAGCATAATATCCACATATTTTAAACATTAAAAATCCCCTAAATAATAGCCTTGTTTCCGTCCACTCCACCTAACCCTAATGCTTAAAATTAGCTACCTTAAATTAAAAGAATTGGGCTCCATGAAACTTAAATTTGGGCCCCTTACTCCCTTGTGTGGCGTCACCTCCTTGCTCCCAAAGTGGCGCCACTGACCACTGGGCCACAAGCCCATTTTGATAATTTAAACACAGATACCACCTTTTAAAACTCTATAGTGCCCAAACAAAAATTTCACCAAGGCTTTGACCACATCCTGAGCCCAATTTGAACCCCTAACAGTTAAATTAACACATTACACATGTTCACCCATTAAACGCATAGGCCCAAAAATTCAGGATGTTACACATCAACCATTTAGCATCAAAGTACCACAAACAAACCAATCATCAAGGTAGGAAAACACCTTTAATTCTGCACTTCAAAATAACATTACAAGTCATAAACATTAACTAAACCTTAAACATAAGTCCACCTATACATGCCATTATAACCATGACCCAAAACGTCAAAATCTACCGATATTATCGCTGAATAGTGTGATAAATCTATGATGAGCTTCCAAACCGATCGAGCTTCCGGTAATCTATAAAGTAAGGGAAAAACAACTAGGTAAGCAATGAATGCTTAGTAAGCTCATATAAAATTTAAACATAACATTCCATTTCAATAATGATAAACCTATACCCATGCCTCAAGATTTATCAACTACATAACCATCAACTCATAAATGAGTAAGTCTATCAACATCATATATATTTTTAATTTCTAACTTAATAGGATTTTATAAAACAATATACACCATCATTAACCTTTTCATAAAACTATGAATTACTTCCTTTACATACTTTCCATTCCATATACTAAGCATAAACTTAAATAACAACATCAATTCAATAATTAGTATATTTATTCACGTCATAGGTAAGTTCATCCATAACATTTGTATCATACCAGACATAAGCATAAACATCAATCATAATCTCAAGCTTGACATAAGCCTAATCACCATCATCAATACACAAGTTAATGCATTTATATATACAACTCATTTGCGGTCAATCACATGCTAAACCATTTTATAAGAAAATACACATTTTGAATCATACCACATTCTCATGAACATAAGCTTCTCATTTTTGTCATTTACCATTCCAATGTATATCATTAAAATTAAACATGATATAATGTATCCTTAAGCTTAACATAAACCTAAGCATCATCCACAGTCTTAACTATTGAATTCATTTATGTTCAAATCAATATTCAATAAATAACAAATCTTTCAAATTCATTATATAGATTACCTTACCAATATTTTCCATTCGAAGAACGACTTACGGATAATATTACATTGTAAATCCAACCAAACACAACAGATGCTCACATGAGCCAATCCTTTTCAAAGACACGCCAAATGCTCACACGAGCCAATCCCTCCAACACACTAACGCTCATAAGAGCTAATCTAACCAACACACCAAACAAAGAGTATAACACGAAAGTTTGCAACAAATGTTGAACCTCGATTTACTCAAGTAATATGAATATACATCACTCCATAGCCATCTCCACTCCAATCCCCTGTAACACACCAAATCACGACCGTACTCTATCCCGCGTTCAATCCAATCCAAACATCAATTTTCAATAATATTTCTCAAATAATTATTCATTATCATCAATTGAATAAATACTTATTGTATCATGTTAAACAATTCAAAAATTCATGTAGATATTAAAATTTTAAACCGTACAAACTTACCTCGCTAAATTACAGAAATGTCAAAGTACAAGGGAATTTTGGTAATTTTCCATTCCCCTCAATTTTCCACCCGATATTGATCTAAATTAATAATTTCATTCAATCAATTAATTTAGATAGTAAAAAAAAATTCATTTTATGCAATTTAGTCATTTTTGATATTTTTATAAGTTGCCCCTAAAATTTTACTTTTTATTCAATTTACTCCATGAGCCTAAAACATGCAAATTAACTATTTTCACCCCAAATTGATCCCAGCCGAATACTTATTCTATTCAATACAGCTCATTCTTGCAACAATTTCACAATAATTCCTTGTATTTTTACTATTTTAACAATTTAATCCCTAATTGACATATTCGTCAAAAATCACTTAACAAAATACTTTTAAATATCAACCAACATCAAAAAATTTATCATTTAACATCAAATATCACAAGATTCATCAATGAAAACATTCAAAATCTTTAACAGTTTCAAAATCGAAAGTATGGGCTAGTTGAACCTAATTGTAACAATCTCAAAAACATAAAAATTATTAGGAATAGGTGAAAAATGGCTTACCATGCATCATTCAAAGAAGAAACGAAGCTTGAAGCTTTTAAATTTCCATTTACATGGTGACATTCAGTGGGAGAGAAGAAAATAGCTTTTGTCTTTTATGTTTTTATTTATTTTTAACTTTTTATTCATTATTTTCATAATATAATAACATAATAAACATTAAAACTTAAAAGAAATTAAAGCATTAAGCCGTCCCACTATCTTAGGTATGGGTAAATTACCCATTAAGGCCATCCAATTATAATTACTTAAGCAATTAACACCTTTAAATTAATAGCGATTAACTTTTTTCAACTTTTACGATTTAGTCCTTTTCGCTTAATTAACTATCGAAACGTTAAAATTTTTCAATGAAACTTTAATACCACCTAAATGACACTCCATAAATATTTATAAAAATATTTATGGCTCGGTTTATAAAAACGAGCTCCCGATACCTCATTTTCTAAAACCACTTAACCTTAGGGTCATACCACTTGAACTTAATAAATAGCTTATATAACATAAATTATCAAATCAAAAACCTTTTTAAAGCCATATTTGACTCGTAAATATTAAATAATAATATTTACGAACTTACTCGTTAGATTTGGTGGCCCCGAAATCACTGTTTCTGACACCACAAACAAACGAGTTACATTGTTAATGAGTATTGTTTCTATAATTTCAACACGCAAGTGTAGGAAGGTGTTTTGTGCTCTTTGGGTCAGCTGGACAACAAGGAATAAAGAGGTGCACAAGGGGATTAAAAAAACTTCCTATAAATTAGCTTATTTCATACATGCATATCATAGGAAAATAGATTATATTGATGGACATTTACTTGGTCAAAAACTTGTGGCCGAAAAATGGCGCCCACCAAATCCAGATTTTATTAAATAAATTTTGATACAGCTTTCCAAAATCACACAAGAGAATCATGTTCGAGTTTAGTATGTATGAATTTAGATGGGTAAATTCTAGGTTCAAAACTCATACTTAATAGATACATAACTTCTCTTTTTGCAGCTGAAGCACTAACTTATCTCCAGGCAGCGCAAATAGGACTCAATCTAGGATTTTGAAGAGTGGTAATTGTTGGGGATGCCCGTTCGATTACCTGGAAACTAAAAATAGAACAAGAGGATAGATCTGCTATAAGCACCTACATCAAGGATTCGAAGGAACTGAGTAAGAGGTTCGATAGATGTAATTTTGAACATAATCAAGGTAAACAAATGATTTAGTACATCTCCTTGCTGCAGAAGGAATAAGAAGATGGGAGAATACTCATCTAGAGGGAGGAATTCCTAATTTTGTGGCTGATGAACAGAGCGCGACAGAAAGTGATAAGGAGAGTTGGCTTAGAGGAAGAGAGGTGCCAGAAAAGTTGTGATGAAGATTGCTAGAGTCTTGTTTTGGTCACCTTTGATCTTTGTTTTCTTTGAAAGAGGCGATTTGGTTCCTGAATGGGTTGTTTGTTTCTAAAATGTTTCTTTGCAAAATGGGGGTGAAAACTCATTCTTTAGGCTAGATGATGTGGCTTTCCCAGGAGCCATCTGTTTATGTCAAATTTTCATTTCTTATACGTCAGGTTCAATAAATGAGTTCAGCTATTTTTCATAAAAAAATAAACATAATTAGTGGGGTTTAAAAGATTATATATTAATGTCTGTCCATATATGTTTTAAGAAAATGAAAAATATTTTTTTTGAAATTAAAAAAAATGAAAAGTTGAAACTTATATTTTGTGTGTAGTGTATTTAATGAAAATTTTCAAAAAAAAAGTAAAAAAAAATATTTTCAATTTTTTAAAAAAAAAGGTCTATAATGAGCTTGAATAGATGGTTGTCCAGGTTTATTTGAATCTAGACGTAAATATGTCCAGATTCATTCTAAAATTATAAACATCATAAAAATTTATAAAAAATAATAAATTCATAATTATCCATAATCTTTAAAAAATGGTATAATGTCAAATTAATCCCTTAATGTTTACATTTTTTGTCAATTTAATCATTATTCTTTTTTAGATAATCCCTCAACCTTTAAAAAGAGTAAAATTTGACCTCCAACCTTTAAAAAAAGAGTTGAATTGTTGTTTTTTAATGAAAATATTGACTAAAACATTAAAGTTTTAAACATGGAAGCTTGCATCATAATCCACATGTACTTTTTATAAATTTTATATTTTCTTGAATTTTGAATTTATTTTTATTTTTGAATATTTATAATTTTAAAATTATTTGTTGACGTGGCATATAAGACAACTAATGTCATGTTAGCATGAAGTATACGTGGATTGTAATGCCAATATCGTTAAAAATTAATGTTTTAGTCAAAATTTACTATAAAAAAAGTGATTAGACTCTTTTTAAAAGGTTGAGGGTGTAAATTTAATTTAAAAATAATAAGAACAAATTTAACAAAAAATGTAAATATTAGAAGCTAAATTCATCATCAAACAAAAAAAAAGTTGATTTGTCTTAATTTAAAAGCATTCAATTTTTTCTACTTAAATTTTGTTTAACTTCTTATATATTCCATTAATATATATTCCACATTCCATATTCTTATATTCCAATTCAAAATGTTGTATCTTAATTTTGAATATATTTGTATAAAATATTAATTAATTTGTAATGTCAATGAACATGTTTGTTAGGTAACTTCTCTTGCAAATGTGTTTTTGAAAGAAGAAATAAATAAATAATAGAAGAGAATTGTAATAACGCTTTTCATTTATGTGGTGTATGTCTCGCATTTCAGACCAAAATGAGAGAGGACAAAACGTCGCAACGACCTGTTGACTTCACGACGAGAAGAAAGTCGTCATCTCGACGACACTGTGCCTCCTCGTCACGACGTGACAACGTGTGCCTCAAGTTTCTTGGTTTCCTTCTTTCAGTTAAATTCTAATTTGGTCTCCCACTTAAATTTTGATTAACCTAGGAATATTCTACTCATAAAAGCTACGAATTTTAGCCTATAAAACGGCTATAGTTACACTAGGTTTATATATAGAAAATAACATAATTATGAGAAAATTATGTGTTTCAGTTTGAAGAAGTTTTATTTTAGGGCTTCGGGTTTTCTTTGTTTTGACTCTTTCCATCTTGTATTTTTCTCTTATTAGTGAAATCTTCTTTTACTTGTGGTTTTTTATCCTCTTTTGAAGAGTTTTTCCAGGTAAAATTTGTGTTCAATCTTTTTAATTTATTCATTATTATTCTTATTTGTTGCTTACACTAATTTATACCTAACAAATTAGTATCAGAGCTTAGTTCAATTTACGCATTCAATTCGTTCAAAGATGGCAGCAACAAGATTTGACATTGAGAAGTTCGATGGAATCGTAAATTTTAGTCTGTGGCAAGTTCAAATGGCGGCAATACTGGTTCAAAACAGACTAAAAAAGGTCATTACAGGGAAGGAACCTACAGATGCCACTACACCAAAACAGACTTTTAGCGGCGTTTTTAGTGGCGTTTTAATGAAAAATGCGCAAATATTATACTTTAGCGCTGCAAAAAGTTGAGCAATAGCGACGTTTATTTCCAAGACGCCGCTAAAAATGAGAAATAGCGGTGTTTTTTCCCAAACGCCGCTAAAGATCTGAGCATTAGCGGCACTTTTAAGAAAACGCCGTTAAAGACCTGAGCTTTAGCGGCGCTTTTAAAAAAACGCCGCTAAAGACCTGAGCATTAGCGGCGCTTTTAAAAAAATGCCGCTAAAGACCTGAGCATTAGCGGCGCTTTTAAAAAAGCGCCGCTAAAGACCTGAGTATTAGCGGCGCTTTTAAAAAAGCGCCGCTAAAGACCTGAGTATTAGTGGCGCTTTTAAAAAAACACCGCTAAAGACCTAGGCATTAGCGGCGTTTTTTCATAAACGCCGCTAAAAGTTTTTCATATTGCTTTGAATTATATTTTATTTTGATACATTCACTTATAAGCAATGAGAAAGTTTCATTTTAGTTACTTAATTATGAAAAGTTACAAATTGCTAAATAAACAATTTAGAAGTTTTCATTTAAGTTACCAATTAAGCTATTAAAATTGATTTAGGGTTTAATATTTAGTATGTTAATTTCATGATTTAGGGTTTGTTATTTTGGTGTATGGTTTTAGTGTTTTAAAGTTTGTTGTTTGGGTTTATTGTTTAGTGTTTAATATCTTAGTGTTTACCGGTATTAAGGTTTAAATGTTAGTGGTTAGGGGTTAAGGTTTAGGGTTAGGGTTAGGAGTTTAGGGGGAAATGGTTAATGGGTTAGGGTTTTGAGTTTAGGGTTTATGGTTTTATGGTTTATGGATTTAGGGTTTGGGATTTGGGGAAAGTGGTTAATATGTTAAGTTTCTGAGTTTAGGATTTATGGTTTAAGTTTAAGATTTTAGGGTTTAGGGTTAAGCCCCAAAAGCATACATGAACAATGGTTTAGTGTGCAATTGTATACATGAACTTTAATTTGATCCAGATCTTGTAAAATATTAATAACACAATTATTGATATAATTAACAACACTTTTTTATTTATATATTGCATACATAAAAATTTATATCTATTCAATATAAAATATATTGATGTATTTATATTTTAAAATAATGTGTATGATTAAATCAAAATTAAAGTTTCAACTGCACATTTAAACCACAATTAGAATTTCATATCTAGAATTACACATTAAACCAAAATTCATATATAATTCTGAGATAATGTAAAAAGAAAGAAAAAAGAAATTCGTAAAAGAGTTGATAATGGTAATTAAATTTTTACAATTTAATAATAAAAAATTTAAAAATTTAAAACTTAAAAACTTAAAATTTTAATATTTAATATTTTAGTTAAAAAGTTCAATACTCAAAATATAATAAAAATAAAAATTCAAAAAATAATAATCTCAGCACTCAAATTTTAGAAGAAAAACATAAAAAAATATAGGTTAAAAATGGAAAAGAATTAAAATTATGTAATAGTGGCGTTTTTCATAAAAACGCCGCAAAAATAGATCTATAGTGGCGTTTCTAGTAAAAACGCCGCAAAAAATAGAGTTATAGTGGCGTTTCTAATAAAAAAGCTGCAAAATTTTCTCTGCTAAAAACTAATCCCTATTATCGTTTCCCCCAAAACCTAAATTTCCCATGTCCCAAAATTTCCCCCAAAATCCCCAAACCAAAATCCCCCACCCATCTTCCTCATTCTATCTCGATTTCTCCCTCTTTCTCACCGATCTTCCTCATTCTATCTCGATTTCTCCCTCTTTCTCCCTAAATGGCGAAGTTCAGGAAGCTTAATCGACCCACTGGTCATCTCATGTCCATGCTCAGGTTCTTCATTTGAAACTACTATTTCAAAAAATCGAACAAAAAATGGCGATGGCGAGCGTGCGATCTGGTCTCCTCCGAACCGCCCTTCGCGGCGGATCTCGTCCTCCTGCTCCTCTCAAGCGAGGCTTTTCTTCCTCTTCTAATCCCGACGGTGCTTGTATGTGAGCTTTTCTCACTCTTGTTTATCTTTTTTGCAAAAACTCAACTGTTTTTTTAATCTTTTTTTTTCTTTATTCTGGGGGATTATGGGTTATGTTTTAGTTATATGATTTATTTATAATATATAAGCATGCAGCATGCTGGTGCTCGTGATGAAAAAGGAAATCCAATTATCAAGGACTTCTATGGCAACCCACTTACCGCAAGGTTTGTATGTCTATGACCTTGTGTTTATAGCTTCTATAAGATTCATTTACAGCATTAGTTTGTTGTTATCAGTATTCTTTTAATTTTATTTCCTTGCTTCTAATCATCTATTAAATCCCCATTTTCTAAATTGAAATCTTGTTTGGGGAGATGAAAAAGTAGAGGGATTCATTGGCAAATTATTAATTTCATCGTTTCCTTTTGTTTTACTTCAAGTACATAGAAAATTAGAAATAATTGGTTTATCTTTTTCTTCTTCCCCTTTTGATCCGTTCTTCATAGCATTTATTTTATAGGGTTGAATTAATCTCAGTCATTTTCAGCTACTATATTAATTTATTGAATACTATTCATACTAGACTGTGATCACATCTATAGTGGATTTAAAATTTAAAAAATTACTATAATTGTAACATCCGTGATTTAGGGGTCTTGCATTTTAATTCATGTTTATGTGTTAGTATGCTCTGTGTGCTGTTTGAATGTGTTTGGGGGCTTCGGGAAACCTTGGGGTTAGGTAGGAGCCTTAGGTAAAATTTTTGGTTTAAGCTGATAAGAGGGAGCTAAGGGAGCTAGGCCTTAAGGGATTTAACGTGGTGTTCACTGACACAATAATTCAAGTGATAAAGTGGCAAGTGAGGCGCCACTTAGAGCACAAGGGAGTGACGCCTCAGGGAGCTAAAAGGGACAAGGTTCGAGTTGCATGAACTGCTTTTTGGGAGGTTGCTTTTTGCGTCAAAGAGGGGAGGTGTTAAAGGGCGGCTAGTATACTTCAAGGATGAAGTGTGGATTGAGTCAAACAACTCAAATATGCGGCTTAGAGGGGAGATAGGAGTTTGACTCATTCAAACTCATTTGAATGAGTGTTGTAGAGGGAATTTAGGAGGAAAACGTGGAGGGTGTTGGCTAGTTGGATGATAGCCGAATTTTTGAGGGGTTGAGAGGGGAAACATTCGGTTTTGAGCCTAAGAAGAGGGTGCCGAAATTTGGTATTGGTATAGTGGGTATTTTCTTTTCGGCATTTGTTTAGTGCTTAACACTTTTGGTAGTTTTCTCTCATTTTCTTTTGTGCCAAAAAACGCTGAGCATCTCAACTCTTTTTCTTTCTTTTGACTCCTTAGCCGAAACTTGGTAGACCACCAAGGTCACTTTTATTCATTCTTTTCTTCTCATCCTTCAAAAGCCGTAAAGTTCATCTCTCTATATCTCTTCTCTTCATTTTTCATCTTAGCCGAAACTCTATAAGCCTCTACCCTCTCTTTTCATTTTTCTTTTCACCGATTATCTTATCCTCAGAAGTCGAATAACCCATCTTTCTTTGTGGGTTGAAGCCGAATCTCCTTGAGTGTGGTGATCATCTACGTTTGTTAATCTCTGAGGGGAGTGCCGTTGTTTATTTTTCTGCCAAGTCTCTCAATCGATTGCTAGTAATCGTGGTAAGGGTTCTCTTTTATTTGATCTTTCTTCTTTCTCTTTGGTTTTCTGAAATCTAGAAGCCTAACTCTGTATTTATGTGGTGGCCGAATCTATGAAGGTTGGTTTCGGGTTCTTTGTGTAGACTAGCATTAAGGGAGTAAGGTGATTTTTCGGGATTTGATCAATCGAGGTAAAAAGGTATTTGGTTCGGTCAAAGGCCATTTTGTTGGGATAATTAATGTTAGGCCGAATCTAACATGGCTCGTGTTGGGATTGTGACAGCTTTCAAGGCCAAGTGAGAGCCTTCGGGATTTAGATCTACTTTGGTAAGATTATTCAATTAAGATCTTGTTTAGTCTCGTTTAGATCTGATTTAGCGCTTTAACCGGGTCTTCTGATTAAGTCGTTGTTCGATGGATGCGAGTACCAGCCAAGGAGAGAAAGGGGTTGGACACGCAGTCCCTACCCCTAAATTCAAGAAGCGGTCGGTTTCAGCAGTTCGTGATTGGCCACCGGGGTGTGGGCTAGCGTTGGAGCAGGATCGTAGGCAAATAACAGTAGTATCGTTTAGTGACAGTGTCCACATAGAGGGCGTGGTGTTACGAGTTATCAGGTGTGTAACTAACACCCTGTATATTTATTTGCTTTAATTAAAAATATGTGTATTGTGTGTGGTAGCCGAGTTAGTGGCTGTGGTGATGTTATTTCCTGATTTGGGGTAATCCGGTAACCAGGTTGGTTTACTACCTATCTTGTGGTTGTGGTTAAATATTGTGGATGCATGTAAGCATGTCATATGTGCCTACTTGGTATGTTCATACGTTATATTGCCATATCATTATTATTTTATGACACGTTGCATGGGCTCGGGATATAATGATAAAGGGGAAGTGTGTATATTTATGTACGTGGATTGATGATGGCCTCGTGCCTCATTGTGGATTGATGACGACCTTGAGTCTCATCGTGGATTGATGTTGGCCTCGTGCCTCATCGTGGATTAATGATGGCCTCGAGCCTCATTGTACATTTATGTACGTGGATTGATGATGACTTTGAGTCACATCGTGGATATTGTGATTTAATCACGTGGACCAGTGGCTAGACCACTGAGTGGACTTTGAGCAGCATGACTGCCAAAGAGGTGTGTAGCGGATGGAGGGTCGATTTAGTAATCCCCTGGTGTGTGGTGGCAGGATATACGGGTGGTGTGTAGCGGTTGGATACTAGGTTGGGTTGGGTTAGCATTTTGCATCATTATGTGTGGTATGTGGATCTGTGTGGATTTGGGCCAAGCCCATTTGTGGATTGTGTGGTTAAATTGCACACTGAGTCTGGTGACTCACCTTACTTTCAACAACGCAGGTAAATCGTGATTCACTGGACCGGGCTGGAGTGGATTCGAGGCGGCCATGCAGAAGCTGTTTTTTTATCCATATATATACATTTTAAATTTTCAATTGCTATTTGGGATATTTTTATTGTAATAAGGCCGCTTTAAGTATTTCGGAATTTTATTATGGTTTAAGTTGGAATTAATAACGGATTATTAATTAAGAATGACTTGAAACACTTGCAACTTAAAAATCAAGCTATAGTTTTCAAATTCGGAATACTGACAAATAACTCGTTTTTAATAATTTCTTTCAAGTAATGACTTAACCTTTTTCTCAAAACTGTAGGTTTTATTTCCCGGCAAACTACGATTTTCTAAGCAATAAACCCCTTATAAACTAAATATTCGTTTTTTTAAAACATAGCATGTGATTTCACCTTCAAAACCAAACTCTTTTCAAACATTTCCCCAGTAACATTCCGAATTCGGCCGTGGTGTTTTGGGCCCAGTTTGGGGTGTTACAATTTGGTATCAGAGCCCAGATTTTAAACTCGGCCTAGGGGTTTTGAGGCCTACAATGTTTTCAAAACTGGAATTTAGAGTTAACTGAAAAGAATTTTTCGTGGAATGGATTTGTGAAGGCATGGCACTCGAATCTTTCGGCCCAGGTCTGCTAGGTAAGTCTTTTGACTGTTTAAATGAATTAAGTGGAAGTGGATATATGATGCATTATTGTGGACATTGTTATGGATATTAGAATTTAAGGTATTCTCCCTAGAGACTGAAACTTTTAGGGATGTGTGCTCTTTACGAAAGAATAACTTGAGATTCTACATCATAAAACTTCTCCTTTAATCAACAAGTGGAAAGAAGCTAATGCATAAATTTCTTAAAATAGATTAAAATGCGAACATAGACATGAGTTCTAGAGGACGTGGTCGTATGCTCGTGGGCGTGGTAGAGGCAGAATGGCTGTATCGGAGCCAGTGGGGTCTGGTCATGGATCGGGGAACGAGCCACCGCCGCCAGCTGCGGAGGCTAAATTTCAAGATCAGACGGGTGGAGATGACGCAGTGTCTCAGGCTATGCTGCGGGTTTTGGAGAGAGTTGCGGGAGCAAATATGGGTACTAGGGCCCAGAAGTCCGTGTCTGAGCGACTCCGGACGAATGGAGCCGAGATATTTAGGGGTGTCTCTAGGGTAGCTCCGAATGTGGCGGAGTATTGGTTGGAGGCAGTCGAGAGGATCATGGATGACCTGGACTGCACTGCTGAGGAAAAGCTGAGGGGTGTTGTTTCTTTACTTCAGGATGAGGCCTACCAGTGGTGGCTCACCGTCAGAGAGGGTACTCCGGCAGACCGCGTGGATTGGAATTTCTTTAAGGTGAAGTTCGAAGGGAAGTAGATCGGGGCTAGTTATGTGGACGCCCAGAGGAAAGCGTTCCTGAACCTAGTGCAATGAGTTAAGTCAGTAGCGGAGTATGAAGCAGAGTTCTTGCAGTTAAGTCGGTATGCCAGAGGGATTGTTGCTACTGACTATGAACGCTGTGTGAGATTTGAGGACGGGCTGCGAGATGAGCTACGGGTGTTGATAGCACCTCAGCGGGAGCGGGATTTTGCGACTCTGGTCGAAAAAGCTCAGATAGCCAAGGAGGTTAAGCGAACGGAGAGGCAGAACAGAGATAAGGACAGAGGCAGGAATAAGAGGAGTTTTGGTCCGTCAGGATCTTCAGGGGGTTTTCAGAAAAAGTCTAGGGTTGAGAGTTCTGCTCGTATTTCTATGCCAACTGTTGGGAACCAGGTCCGTCCGTGTGCTCAGTGTGGGAGGACTCATGTAGGAGAGTGCTGAGGAAGGAGTAAGGAGTGTTTCAGGTGTGGGTCCAAGGATCACTTGGTTAAAAATTGTCCTCAGGATGTGGATAAGACTCGGGCAGTAGGTCAGGGGTATGTGCAGCCAGAAAGGGGTGGTCAACAAGTGTCGAGGGGTCGTGGTCCGAGCCGAGGAGGGAACGATTTTGGTAGAGGTCATGGAGCACCGGGCAGAGGTGCTGGGAGCTCAGATGCTAGACAGCCTGGGTTGGTTTACGCAGCCAGACGTCGTGAGGAGGGGGATGCACCAGATGTGATCACGGGTACGTTCCTTATTCTTGGGTTACCCTTTACTGCTTTGATTGATGTTGGGTCGACTCACTCTTACATTGCTAGTATGGTGTCTGGAACCTTGAATGTGAATTCTGAAACTGTCTCTAAGAAGATGATTGTACTTAGTCCTTTAGGGCAATCTGTAGTGGTAGATAAACTTTTTAGAGACGTGCCTTTAGAGGTTCAGGGTGTAGTGTTCCCGGCTGACTTGATGGAGCTGTCGTTCGGAGAATTTAACCTGATCCTAGGTATGGATTGGTTAGTAAGGTATCGTGCGAACATGGATTGTGCTGCTAAGCGCATGTCGTTGAAGACTCCCGAGGACAATGAGGTTTTGGTGATAGGTGAGAGGAGAGACTACCTGTCTAATGTAGTGTCTGCTCTTAAGGCGGAGAAGATGGTGAAGAAGGGGTGCTTGGCTTTCTTAGTGGTTGTTAGTGCTTTGGATGCAAAGGAAGCAGTTGTGAGGGAGGTTAGAATAGTGAAGGAGTTTGTGGATGTTTTTCGAAAGAGCTTCCAGGGCTGCCTCCTGATCGTGAGGTAGAATTTGGAATCGACCTGCTGCCAGGTACAGCGCCAGTGTCCATCGCTCCGTACAGGATGGCACCAAAGGAATTGGTTGAGCTTAAAGCCCAGATCAAGGAGTTGTTAGATCGCGATTTCATTCGACCCAGTATTTCTCCTTGGGGAGCACCGGTCTTGTTTGTAAAGAAAAAGGACGGCTCTATGCGTATGTGCATAGATTACCGCCAGTTGAATAAACTGACGATCAAGAACAAGTACCCGCTGCCGAGGATAGACAACTTGTTTGATCAGCTAAAAGGGGCTGCGGTGTTTTCGAAGATAGATTTGAGGTCGGGGTATCATCAGCTTAAGGTGAAGGAAGCAGATATCCACAAGACAGCTTTTTGGAATCGATACGGGCACTATGAATTTTCGGTAATGCCGTTCGGGTTGACGAACGCACCAGCTGCATTCATGGATATGATGAACCGGGTTTTCCAACCCTATTTGGACCAGTTCGTCGTGGTATTCATAGACGATATCCTGGTATATTCCAAGTCAGAGGAGGAGCATGATGTGCATCTTCGAGTGGTGCTGCAGATCTTAAGGGAAAAGAAGTTGTATGCCAAGTTTAGCAAGTGTGAATTTTGGTTAAGAGAAGTCGCTTTTCTGGGTCATGTGGTATCTGCGGAAGGGATAAGAGTGGATCCTCAGAAACCACCTAAGTCGGTGGCGGAGATTCGCAGTTTCTTGGGGCTAGCGGGCTACTATAGAAGATTTGTGGAAGGGTTTTCTTCGATAGCAGCACCTTTGACTAAGTTATTGAGAAAGGAGGTGCCTTTTGTGTGGACAGATAAGCAGCAGGAGAGTTTTGAGAAGCTTAAGAGGGTTTTGACAGAGGCTTCGATTTTAATTCAGCCTGAAGCGGGGAAAGATTTTGTGGTATATTGTGATGCTTCTCATACTGGGTTAGGCTGTGTACTGATGCAGGAGGGGAAAGTAGTTGCCTATGCGTCTCGGCAGTTGAGGCCACATGAAGTCAACTATCTGACGCATGATCTGGAGTTGGCTGCAGTGGTTTTCGCTTTGAAGGTGTGGAGGCATTATCTGTATGGGGAGAAGTCGGTGATCTACACGGACCATAAGAGTTTAAAGTATCTGCTGACTCAGAAGGAGCTGAATTTGAGACAGCGTAGGTGTGTGGAGCTATTAAAGGACTATGACTGTTCGATTGAGTACCACCCGGGTAAAGCAAATGTGGTGGCAGATGCGCTAAGCCGGAAAGTAGTATCAGATCTGAGGGCGATGTTCGCTCATCTTAGTCTATATGACGACGGGAGCTTGTTAGCAGAGTTGCAGGTGAAGCCAACATGGATAAGTCAGGTAAAAGAGAAACAGTTGTTGGATGATGATCTGAGTGCTAGACTTATGCAAGTATAGAATGGGGGATTAGAGGACTACAGTGTGAACAGCGACAGAGTTTTGTGTTTCCGTGGTAGGGTTTGTATGCCGAAGGATGTGGAATTGAGGCAAAAGATTCTTCGGGAATCGCATAGTAGCCCTTACGCTATGCATCCTGGAGGGAGTAAGTTGTATAGGGATCTACGGGATCAGTTTTGGTGGCCTAGTCTGAAGCAGGAGGTTACGGAATTTGTGGGGAAGTGCTTGACGTGTCAACAGGTCAAAGCTGAACATCAAGTGCCTTCGGGGTTACTGCAACCAGTAAAGATTCCGCAGTGGAAGTGGGAGAGAATCACAATGGATTTCGTTAGTGGGCTTCCTCTTACGCCTACTAAGAAGGACTCGGTATGGGTGATTGTGGATCGATTAACAAAATCCGCTCATTTCATACCTGTTCGGGTGGATTACTCTCTGCAAAAGTTAGCGAAGCTGTATGTGGCAGAGATTGTGAGGTTACACGGGGTGCCGCTGTCGATCATAGTAGATAGGGACCCTAGATTTACGTCGCAGTTTTGAAGGGCGTTGCATCAGACATTGGGCACCAGGTTGGACTTTAGCACGGCATTTCACCCGCAGACGGATGGTCAGTTTGAAAGGGTGATTCAGGTGTTGGAAGATATATTGAGGGGATGTGTTATCGACTTCAGAGGTAGCTTGGAAGAATTCTTGCCTTTAGCAGAATTTGCGTATAACAACAGTTATCAAGCTAGTATTCGGATGGCGCCGTATGAAGCACTGTATGGACGAAAGTGTCGGACTCCTACTTGTTGGATAGAACTAGGTGAACGTCATGTTTTGGGTCCAGAGATAGTGGCAGAATCAGAAGAGAAGGTTAAGGTAATCCGAGCACGGTTGAATGAGGCATCTGACAGACAGAAGTCGTATGCGGATCTTAAGCGGAAAGAGATAGAATTTGCAGTAGGTGATCAGGTGTTTCTAAAAGTTTCACAGTGGAAGAAGGTGATGAGATTTGGTCGTAAAGGTAAGCTGAGTCCCAGGTTTATAGGGCCTTATCGAGTTTTGAAGCGGGTTGGACCAGTGGCGTATCAGTTAGAGTTGCCTTCAGAGTTGAAACAGATGCATGATGTGTTTCACGTGTCAATGCTACGGCGTTATCGATCAGATCCATCTCACGTGGTGTCAGTTGAGGAAGTTGAGTTAAGACCAGACTTGACTTATGAGGAAGAACCAATTCAGATTTTGGAGCGAGATGTGAAAGTGCTTCGGAAGAAATCAGTTCCTCTAGTCAAAGTGTTGTGGCGGAACCATAGTTCAGAAGAGGCTTCGTAGGAGCCGGAAGAGGCGATGCGACAGCAATACCATCACTTATTTTGACCAGGTAATTTCGAGGCCAAAATTATTTTTAAGGGGGTAGAACTGTAACATCCAAGATTTAGCGGTCTTGTATTTTAATTCATGTTTATGTGTTAGTATGCTCTGTGTGCTGTTTGAATGTGTTTGGGGGCTTCGGGAAACCTTGGGGTTAGGTAGGAGCCTTAGGTAAAATTTTTGGTTTAAGCTGATAAGAGGGAGCTAAGGGAGCTAGGCCTTAAGGGATTTAATGTGGTGTTCACTGACACAATAATTCAAGTGATAAAGTGGCAAGTGAGGCGCCACTTAGAGCACAAGGGAGTGACGCCTCAAGGAGCTAAAAGGGACAAGGTTCGAGTTGCATGAACTATTTTTTGGGAGGTTGCTTTTTGCGTCAAAGAGGGGAGGTGTTGAAGGGCGGCTAGGATACTTCAAGGATGAAGTGTGGATTGAGTCAAACAACTCAAATATGCGGCTTAGAGGGGAGATAGGAGTTTGACTCATTCAAACTCATTTGAATGAGTGTTGTAGAGGGAATTTAGGAGGAAAACGTGGAGGGTGTTGGCTAGTTGGATGATAGCCGAATTTTTGAGGGGTTGAGAGGGGGAACATTCGGTTTTGAGCCTAAGAAGAGGGTGCCGGAATTTGGTATTGGTATAGTGGGTATTTTCTTTTCGGCATTTGTTTGGTGCTTAACACTTTTGGTAGTTTTCTCTCATTTTCTTTTGTGCCGAAAAACGCTGAGCATCTCAACTCTTTTTCTTTCTTTTGACTCCTTAGCCGAAACTTGGTAGACCACCAAGGTCACTTTTATTCATTCTTTTCTTCTCATCCTTCAAAAGCCGTATAGTTCATCTCTCTATATCTCTTCTCTTCACTTTTCATCTTAGTCGAAACTCCATAAGCCTCTACCCTCTCTTTTCATTTTTCTTTTCACCGATTCTCTTATCTTCAGAAGCCGAATAACCCATCTTTCTTCGTGGGTTGAAGCCGAATCTCCTTGAGTGTGGTGATCATCTATGTTTGTTAATCTCTGAGGGAAGTGCCATTGTTTATTTTTCTGCCAAGTCTCTCAATCGATTGCTAGTAGTCGTGGTAAGGGTTCTCTTTTCTTTGATCTTTCTTCTTTCTCTTTAGTTTACCGAAATCTAGAAGCCTAACTCTGTATTTATGTGGTGGCCGAATCTATGAAGGTTGGTTTCAGGTTCTTTGTGTAGACTAGCATTAAGGGAGTAAGGTGATCTTTTGGGATTTGATCAATCGAGGTAAGAAGGTATTTGGTTCGGTCAAAGGCCATTTTGTTGGGATAATTAATGTTAGGCCGAATCTAACATGGCTCGTGTTGGGATTGTGACAGCTTTCAAGGCCAAGTGAGAGTCTTCGGGATTTGGATCTACTTTGGTAAGATTATTTGATTAAGATCTTGTTTAGTCTCGTTTAGATCTGATTTAGCGCTTTAACCGGGTCTTCTGATTAAGTTGTTGCTCGATGGATGCGAGTACCAGCCAAGGAGAGAAAGGGGTTGGACACGCAGTCCATACCCCCAAATTCAAGAAGCGGTCGGTTTCAGCAGTTTGTGATTGGCCACCGGGGTGTGGGTCAGCTTGGAGCAGGATCGTAGGCAAATAGCAGTAGTATCGTTTAGTAACAGTGTCCACATAGAGGGCGTGGTGTTCCGAGTTATCAGGTGCGTAACTAACACCCTGTATATTTATTTGCTTTAATTAAAAATATGTGTATTGTGTGTGGTAGCCGAGTTAGTGGCTGTGGTGATGTTATTTCCTGATTTGGGGTAATCCGGTAACCAGGTTAGTTTACTACCTATCTTGTGGTTGTGGTTAAATATTGTGGATGCATGTAAGCATGTCATATGTGCCTACATGGTATGTTCATACGTTATATTGCCATATCATTATTATTTTATGACACGTTTCATGGGCTCGGGATATAATGATAAAGGGGTAGTGTGTACATTTATGTACGTGGATTGATGATGGCCTCGTGCCTCATCGTGGATTGATGACGACCTTGAGTCTCATCGTGGATTGATGTTGGCCTCGTGCCTCATCGTGGATTAATGATGGCCTCGAGCCTCATTGTACATTTATGTACGTGGATTGATGATGACCTTGAGTCACGTCGTGGATATTGTGATTTAATCACGTGGACCAGTGGCTAGACCACTAAGTGGACTTTGAGCAGCATGACTGCCAAAGAGGTGTGTAGCGGATGGAGGGTCGATTTAGTAATCCCCTGGTGTGTGGTGGCAGGATATACGGGTGGTGTGTAGCGGTTGGATACTAGGTTGGGATGGGTTAGCATTTTGCATCATTATGTGTGGTATGTGGATCTGTGTCGATTTGGGCCAAGCCCATTTGTGGATTGTGTGGTTAAATTGCACACTGAGTCTGGTGACTCACCTTACTTTCAACAACGCAGGTAATTCGTGATTCACTGGACCGGGCTGGAGTGGATTTGAGGCGGCCATGCAGAAGCTGTTTTTTTATCCATATATATACATTTTAAATTTTCAATTGCTATTTGGGATATTTTTATTGTAATAAGGCCGCTTTAAGTATTTCGGAATTTTATTATGGTTTAAGTTGGAATTAATAACGGATTATTAATTAAGAATGACTTGAAACACTTGCAACTTAAAAATCAAGCTATAGTTTTCAAATTCAGATTACTGACAAATAACTCGTTTTCAATAATTTCTTTCAAATAATGACTTAACCTTTTTCTTAAAACTGTAGGTTTTATTTCCCGGCAAACTACGATTTTCTAAGCAATAAACCCCTTATAAACTAAATATTCGTTTTTTTAAAACTTAGCATGTGATTTCACCTTCAAAACCAAACTCTTTTCAAACATTTCCCCAGTAACATTCCGAATTTGGCCGTGGTGTTTTGGGCCGGGTTTGGGGTGTTACAATAATTATGAATATATCTTTGATCAGGATGATACTGCCAGGTAGGAATTGAAGAATTTTAGAACAAAAGAAGGATTTAGAGGACAATGGGTGTAATGGGAAATTAAAGATTGCCAGAAATGAGGAGAAGATTGCATGCATGTTGTGTTTAAAACCAAAGATTTAAGTAAAATACATCATAAAGTCAAACTTAGATAGTTATTTAGGCAACTTTTATAGTTGGAAAGAAGTCTTCATTTTCAAGTAAAGCGGTTCACCAACAACAAATAATTTTTTGGATCATGCAATACTATTTATCACTCTAAATTTGCTCCACTTATAACCCCACAATCGAAGGTTTGGTTTATAAATAGATTCGAATTCAGATTAGAATTGATAGGTCTATAATAAACAATTTTGCAGCTCAACCGTATCATCAACTTTAAACTTTGTTCTAAAGAATTAACGATTTAATTAACGAAACCAGGTAGCGAGTTGGGGGGCATACTTATTATCAAAGAACATTATAGCAATGTCATTTGCACCAAGAGATACCCATGAAGCTCAAGTGCAATTCGCTCTGGAACGTGGACACCCTGCCTTGATCGGAGTCCTTGCTTCCATTAGGCTTCCTTATCCTTCAAGAGCTTTCGACATGGCCTATTACTCTCGTTGCCTCATCCCTTGGGACAACTATGGTAACCCTCCCCATTTGGTCCCTTCAACAACATTAATTACTGCTATGCTTATTGCTTCACTTTCCATTTACTCCATTCCTAACTGCTTTTTATTATTTACTAATTTTGATTTTATGACAGATGGGATATATTTAATTGAAGTAGATAGGATCCTACGCCCTGATGGGTATTGGATTCTATCAGGGCCACTAATCAACTGGGAAAATCATTGGGTATTGGATTCTTTCTTTCCTATGAACTTTTTGTTTTGGTTTTTCAGGTGATCCTGCTGGGGCAAGATATAAGCCTGAAAGTGGATATGGATATGGTTTTGGTTTTGGTTGCCACCCTTAAGGGAGCCATCATTATCTTGTGGCAATTAATTATTAGGCTTTGTTGGTTACTTGATATTTAGAAGCATTGTTGTTCATTTGGTGGAGTTGGCTATTGCTGAAATTTATCTACTTCCTTGTATAAATTGTGCTTGTTTCAACTGATGGATAAACACATTTCAGTTATTTATAATGATTATTCCAGTTTGCAATAGTAATTTATGCTAATAGTTTAACTAGTTGTCAAGTTGGTAAAATCTTGAATCACTTGTAGAGATTTCTGATTTAGGAGGAACTTTCTAATAAAAGCCGAAGTATTGGTACCTTTTATAGGCAAGGGATTAGTGAGGTTTTCTAGAAGGCCTCCTTATTCCGGAGACAAAAGAGAAGTTCATTCTATGACCTTTAACAGCACGCCATTCATAAATTTTCTCCTAAAGAAGAATGTGGACTCCAAATTAACCTGACCTTCTGTTATTCATTAATTATGTATTGATCTTGTTTTGAGCTGTGATTTTGAAGGTTTTAGAATCTTTGTTACTTAAACGGTGCCCTCATCGTTTAGAAATCCAAAGTATTGTACTTACTGAAATAGAAAGTAAGTGGCATTGGCATTGATATTAGTGTATCTTTCCATTGATCATATCCTAATAGAATTCATTTCTATGGCTTATGTTATGCATAAAATTGCTAATGGTTGGTTGTAGTTCGAAGAAGATGGGATATTTCTTACTCATACTTTTTTTTATTTGATTTCAAGTGTTATATGCTGAATTGGTCCGAAACAGGAGTTCTATCTTTGAACTAAAAATAAAATGGTTAGAGAGCTATAGCAACAGACAAGTTACATATTCGAAACGCAGAATTGGAATCTTGAAGAAAGCTAAGGAATTATCAATATTATATGACATTCACATTATCCTTCTAATGTTTTCTCCAACAGGAAAGCCTACCTTATTCCATGGAGAGCGCAAGTATCATAAGAATGAGAATGTTATTTTATATTCTTGGAGGGTCTAATTCATACTTTTCTCAATATATTTATTCTTCATTTTGCCATAGATTTTACTTTTTTATGATGTTTATTCCCATCATTGTTGTTTCTACTGCACCTCCTGTTACACCTTTTGAATAATTTAATATCATTTTTGTTTGCAAATTCTAGCTATATTAAACCTTTTGGTATCTATTGGCTTTCAGTATCGATGGTGAAACAATTTTATGTCTGTATCATGTATAACAATAGCATAAGTAGAAGCCATAGTAATTCGAAAATGATTTATACCCACTGCATATAAAAATTCAATTTTTTTCAGGTGTCACCTCACATTTTTATTCCTAGCAACTTTGATAATTACACAGCCTAAGCTTGGTGGACTTTGATTTTAATGATGTATTGGTTGCCATTTTGATCTCTGGATTTGTGCTTTATTTGGGTTTCTTTATTTAACAATATACAAATATGTATCAGAGTCTATGTTACAGTGATTCTTTGTTTACTTATTTACGCACAGTTTCAGGTTCATATCAATCACTTCAAAATAGTCCTAGGTATAACTGTCTAAATAATGTTATATTTATACGTTTAGGTATTTATGTATACAGTTGATGCCGTTAGAGGGATAACTTGTATAAAAGGTAACAAATGGGGCTCACTTTGCTTGTTTGCTTTTACCAGCAATATTGAAGAGGTTATTGTGAAGTTTGCACAATTAACGCTGCAAGAAAGGGCAAAGAGGTGTCGAATCTGAATTTTAATGTCTTTCAATGAATAGTCTGTTCATATTGAAATGACATTATAGCTAACTGATTTTCGTTGGTCTGCAACAGGAAGCTGGAGAGCCCCGAAGTAAGACTACTTGCAACTCATATTCTTCAATATGTTCTTCTTCCTTCCTTACCAAGTGAAGATTTTAATTTTTGGGTCTTGTGACTGAGAATATAGGCATTGAAGAAAACCTTCATGACATTGGATCATGATCTAAACATACATGACTTTCTAGGTGCAAAGTATGTCGCCTTTATCTCAATTTCTTCCAGATAAATATTTCTGCTTATGAGGGATGTTGAGAAGAATCTAATTTTTATTTATTTTATTTTAGGCCCCTTGCAGCAGTCAATCTATTGAGGTAAGAAGTTTTCTGACATTACATGTACATGTGTCCTTTTTTATCTTCGATTTTCAAGTTATTGTTATTTCTGTTATGTGCCTGGGTTATTGCTATTTTTCAGGAAATGACAAAAGAAGTATCAAGGTTTCGAGCTCAGCTTGCTGAAGTACATAAGAGACTGAGGTGCACCTTTGGAGCTTTTGGTTGTTAAAAGTATTGATTTTTCTTTTTGGTCTTGTTTGTAAAATGCCAGCATGAGATGACGGTCACATCTTACTTCTTCTTTTTATTCCATTATAGAAAATTATATTTGTATTTCATTTCTTAAGTAGTTTCTCCCTATATTTTAATTCCCCAGCCTTTGGACCTGAAATATAATGGTTAGATCCTTACAACTCATAATTTTGAACTCTAATAATAACACTAATGCAGTGCAATAATTTCAACCTCTGTCCATTATAACATCATTTAACAAAACTATAGACCCTAATGTGTAGGTTCCTTTGGACATTAGGTTGTTATATGCCTCATGCTACGGAAGACTATTCCACTTATGCACTACGTCCAAGTAAGTAAAGCTTTTATCACTTAGACTTCTTGCAAATATGTTGTAAGCTTCTTCTATGAATTGCACCTCCGATTGGAACTTTACATTGTTCCCAAAATTGAGCTTTCCATGGTTTATTTGACATGGACATGCATGATCCAGCTATAAAAATTTTCATCTGTAAGTATACTTAAACATGCTTAATTAGTGTTATAATAAATTCTGTGGACTTTATCTAAACCTTTTTCTCTAGTGAGCTGGTTCTCTGGATTTGGCATGGTAAAATGCTGTAAACCTAGTAATTTGCATGACAAAGTTGAGCTTGTTGGTAGTTTATGATCCACTAACTACAAAAGATAGAATATATTTTTTAATCTATTTATAGGGATTTACTGAGACAATTTGTTAACAGACACATCAAGAGGTGTTGCGCCAACTGGTTGATTTGATAGGAATCACTTCCATCATGGAGGTAACCAAGATATTCTTTGTTATTTTATTGCAGCAGTGGGTTTCATATGGTTTTCATTAAATATTTTTGGGTGAAATTTGATATAAGTTTGTGCCTTTTCACAGGTTTTGGTTCAGTTAGTAGGTGCTGATGATCATGTGTATCCTAATTTTTTAGATGTAATGTAATGGTTAGCTGATAGCAATTTGCTAGAAATGATCGTGGATAAATTGAATCCATCAGTGAGTGCAAATTTTCTGTTTTATCCTTGTAATGACATGTCATACTTTGTAACAAGTGTCTCACAACATGTTTTTTAAAATTTCTAGTGCCCACCCAAAGTTCATGGTAATGTAGCAGAAACATTATGTGCAATAACACGGAATGCCCCATCAGCTTTAGCCACTAATAAGCTCTCTAGTCCAAGGTTTGTGAGATCTAGTTCCTTCTTATCTCTTCTAAACCCGCATCATCATCTCAGTTCTCCATTGTGTATATGTTTGTGGCTTGACCTGTAATTTTGCACATGTATGACAGTTTTGTAGCAAGGATATTTGCAGTAGATGGTTCCAGGCCGGTGACACATTCTGGATGCACACATGCTTACTTGCTAATCATTCTCAAAGATTAAATATCAAGCAATCTGTCATAGATATATACATAACATATATATGCTTTGCTCATATTTGTTTATGTATGTATTATGCATTGACATGTATATTGGAAATTGACATCTAATAGCCATTTTAAATTTTGGAAATGGATTTGTGGCGTTTTAATAATTTTTTATTTTTTTATTTTTTATGACCTTTAGCGGTGTTTTTGTAAAAGCGCCGCTAAAGATATGACTTTTAGCGGAGTTTTTAAGGAAGCGTCGCTAAAAGTCTTGTTTTTTAGCGGCGTTTTTTATGAAAGCGCCGCTAAAGACCAAGACTTTTAGTGGCGTCTTTTAAAATAAACGCTGCAAATTTTAGCGGCGTTTCTTATAGCGACTTTTTTGCGGGACGTTTTAGCGGCGCTTTTAAGCGCCGCTAAAGCCAAAAAAAAGGTCGCAAAAAGTCTGTTCTCCTGTAGTGTGCGGACTAGTCAAAATGGGAAGAGATTGATGAAAAACCTCTATAAGCAATTCGACCATGCCTTACAAATAATGTGTTGCTGGAGGTACTGATGGAGAAAACAACGTTCGCGCTATGAAAGAAACTAAAAGCTTTATATATGACGAAATCTCTGGCCAATAGATTGGTGCTAAAACAACATTTATACACGTTTAGGATGGCCCAAGGTGAGTCCATTAGGGCTCACATTAGTGAGTTTGTTACCCTTCTCAATGACCTAAATAATCTCGAAGCAAACATCAGCAACGAAAATCAGATTATGTTGTTTCTATATTCTTTGCCCCTTTCTTAGAAAACTTTCAAGGAAACCCTGATTTATGATTGAGATAATCTATCATTTGAGGACGTGAACGGAAACCTACTAAGCAAAGACAAACTTGATAACAAGTTAGGCCCAAAAAAAGTCAGACGAGCAAGCCTCAATTTTAATTGCAAGGGGCAAGCAATAATCTAGAAAGTCAGATCGAAACAGGTGTAAGGCAAGATCCAAATCCAGAAACCATGACAAACAATATGGCTACTGTAAGAATATAGGCTACATTAAAGCAAAATGCTACAAACTTCAGAACAAAAACAAGAGGATGTCGAAAATGATGAGAAAGGAAAGTAGAAAGCAGAAAGCTCCAAGCTTACATCTGAGTGGACCCTTGATTCAAGGTGCTCCTATCACATGTGTCCCAAAAGGACTGGTTCTCCACGTACAATTTAGTTGAAGGTAGAGTTATGCTAATGAGGAATAATTCTTCATTTAAGATAACCGGAATTGAAACAGTACAAATCAGGATGCACGATGGAATTATCCGGACACTATCAGATGTCAAGCATGTGTCTGATTTAAAGAAAAATCCCATCTCATTGGGAATCTTAGACTCGAATGGTTGCAAGATTGTCATCAAGTCGAATGAATTAAAGGTTTCTCATGGAGCTCTTGTTGTAATGAGATGAAAGAAACAAGGCAACCTATACACTCTACAAGGGTCGGCAATGACTGGTGTAACTGCAATTACCAAAGAAGAGCCGAAATTGTCGCCATGTCGCAACAAGAAACATCATGATGTCGTGATGGCGCGACATGATTCTTTTTCTGTGGAATCTGATTCAACCTAACTGTGGCACATGCGACTCAGCCATATGAGTGAGAAAGGTATGACCTTTTTGAGTAAAAGAGGTCTTCTCAAAGACACTAGAGTTGGAAAGTTATATTTCTACAAATACTGCATTTATAGGAAGCAGACACGAGTTAGTTTCAATTCGGTAGTTCACAGAACAAAATGGACTCTCGACTATGTTCATTATAATTTGTGGGGTCTGACTCAAGACATTTCAAAAGGAGGTAACAAATATTTTTTCACCTTTATTGATGACCACTCTAGGAAAGTTTGGGTTTATTTCTTAAAGCAAAAGAACGAGGTCTTCGAAATCTTCAAGCAGTGGAAAGCGCTACTAGAAAAATTGACTTGGAAGTCCGTAAAGCGGTTGAGAACGAAAAATGGTCTTGAGATCTGTTCATCAGCGTTTAATGATTAGGGGAAATGAGAAGGGATAGAAAGACATTGCACCGTTGTTGGTACTCTACAACAAAATAGGGTTGTTGAAAGGATGAGCAAAACTTTACTCGAGAAGGCTTAATGTATGGTTTCCAGTACAGGCTTAGGGAAGGAACTTTGGGTTGAAGCTATCAATATTGGAAGCCATTTGGTAAACTGATCTCCACATCGAGCATTGAGCAGAAAAGTTCCAGAAGAGATATGGTCAAGTAATCCTCTTAATTATTCTAACCTCAGAGTTTTTGATTGTCTTGCTTATGGAAAAATTGACGAAGAAAAGCTCGAACCTAGAGCCATGAAGTGAAGTGAATTTTTTTGAGTTTCGCTACTGATATTAAAGGTTTAAAGTTGTGGTTCCTGGAAACCAAAAAAACCATTGTTAGCAGAGATGTTATGTTCGATGAATCTAATATGTTTCATTCAAAAAAGGGGTCGCCTTCTTTTAAAGACACAACAAACCAGAGTGTCGCAAGTAAGGTGGAGCAAGAAAAAGAAATAGGGAGTGACATCGCGATGAAAAGAAAAGCCATGTCACAACGTCACGATGAATAGAGACAACATCCCGATGAGGAAATAGGAACATCGGGACGACAAGAAAGAATTTTGATTCTCATGAGATTGAAGCTATTTTTGTAACACCCCTTACCCGTATTCGACACCTGAACCGAGTACAAGGCATTACTGTACTTAACTTGCTCACTCATACAATATCAATCCTTAAGAACTTCATTTCAAATTAAAACTTTTCATTTGAGACCATAATGTCTTTATTATAGGTCTACGAGACCTTAAACTTGCACCCGGAATGATTCGGGACCAAACTAGAAACTTTTGAACACTTAGAAAATTTTGACATAAAACAGGGCCACACGCCCGTATGAAAGGTGGGACACGCCCGTGTGGCATATCACATGCCCGTGTTCCACACCCGTGTAGATTTATTTTCCAATTCAAACCTACAGGGGTTTTCACAAGTCCTGACACATGCTCATGTTCATGGCCCGTGTCCCTCACATGGCCATGACACACCCGTGTCTTCGCCCGTGTGTGAAAACCTTGACATTCTGTTTATGACGTCATCATCTCAATAAGGTCACACGGCCAACGCACACGTCCGTGTCCTTAGACTGTGTGTCGAATTAAATTCCTAATTTCAAATGCAGACTTCACACGGCCTGGGCAGATGTCCGTGTCTTAGGCCGTGTCCCCCACACAGTCAAGACACACGGCTGTGTTTTTGCCCGTGTGTTTACTACTAAGCATACTGACTTGCCAACCTAGCATGTATAGGGACACACGGCCTCTCAACACGCCCATGGGGCTGACCGTGAGTCACACACGGCCTAGACACATGCCCGTGTGGACAATTGTAAGGCTATCTACCAAGCCATTTGCCACCCTACAAAGCAACCACATTTATACCAAATCAATTCAACCTATATCATGACCATAAGGCACTTACAAGAACCCAAAATCAAGACATCCACACAAACATGCACTTCATGAATTTCATCTTCATTTATAAATATAAACTTATTAAGTATTGGCCAATTTCCAATACCCATTTACAAAATGAATTGAACAAACATTAATAGCCAACACCTTGACTAACAAATATGACATAACAAAATGACCAAGTCCTATACATGCCATACTCAAAATAAGTCTAACTTTACTATACCAAGAAGAAGTTGATAGTGTGATTTCCGAACTCTGATGTTCCACAAATTCTCGAGCTAGCTTGGTAATACTACAAGGAAAAGGAAAATAAGAGGGGTAAGCATAAATCTTAGTAAGTTTGCATGAAATAAATATTAACATAAGGCTCATAATGTCATCCATCCATGGCATTGAATAAAACACAAAGTCTTAGGCACATTGCCATAACTTACTCATGCTTACTCTTACCAATTACATATCATATCACATATCGTAAACTTTTCTCGTGAATTACTCGCATGTACCTGTATCACTTCATCACACAGCTTTAGCACTAATCTCATCTCTATTACAAGCTTAACTATCACCCCATTGAATCACATGGGATACTCGAAGATACATAATCATCATCATTTACATAGATACGATGCCAATGCCATATCCCAGATATGGTCTTACATAGGGTCACCTCTAGATGCCAATGCCATATCCCCGATATGGTCTTATACAGGATCTCATATCGATTGTCGATGCCATATCCCGGATATGGTCTTATACGATTCTCATATTCGATGTCGATGCCATATCCCAGATATGGTCTTATACGGGATCTCAATTCGGTGCCGAGGCCATATCCCAGATATGGTCTTATACGGGACCTTACCCTTCTCAAGTTTGGATGATATTATTCACTCGGTTATTAAAGTCCAACCGGGACTTCCACATCACAATTCTCATCATTTTCTCATTCAACATCATTACTCAAATTCATAGAAATATTATACAACATAACTAATATCAATTGTTTAGAAACTTAATAACATGATGTTGAATTTATTGCACATAAACTTACCTCGATTTCAAAATAGGCCAATTTGCCAATCTAGTCCAATACCTTGCCCTTTCCTCGGTCAAGGTTAATTCCTCATTCTTCTTGTTCTATAATAGAAAATTAGCTCATTTAATTATCACATTAATCAATGCATTTCAAAAATCATACTTTGGCAAAATTACCATTTTGCCCTTAGACTTTCACAAAATGACCATTTTACCCCTAGGCTCGTAAATCAATTCTAATCAAATTTCTTGCTTTAACAAGCCTAGGTGAACATTTATTTCTCTTATAAAAACCCTTAATACTCATTATTTCACACATTTAACACCTATTTTATAACCTTTGCAAAGAGGTCCTCTTAGGTGTTTTCATGGAAACACTTTTCATAAAAGTTGTTTATCTAACAACTTAGACTCATTTTCTTCCATAAAAATGCAACAAACAACATAATTACTCATATTTCAAAACTCTAAACTTTCAACCATTTTGCAAAATAGTCCTCTCTTTAGCTAGCTTAAGCTTTAGGGGTTCCAAAAGTACAAATATCATCAATGAAGGACACCAAAATCACTTACTTGCAAGGAGAGAAGCTTGCTGAAATTTTGAGCTCTCAAACCCCTTAGTTTGCTGCTAATTTTTGGTGGAGGATAAGAGAAGAAAAGATGATATCTTTTCTTCCTTTATTTTATGATTAAAAAATCAATTTAGTCACCAAATTTTCACCTAACCAATTGACAATGTCTTTTCTTTGTCCCTATGGCCGGCCACAACCCTAAACAAGGCCTAATTGCATATTAGGGACCTCCAATTAATATTCCTTAGCTATTTGACCCCTTTAGCTTGTAAAATAGAATTTTTGCATTTTGCGAATTAGTCCTTTTTCGCAATTAAGCATGCAATTGATAAAATTAAAGCACCAAAATTCTCATGCACCTGTATAATCATGCTATAACACATAAAATAATATAAAAATAATTTTCTTCAACCTCGGAGTAGTGGTCCCGAAACCACTGTTCCAACTAGCCCTTAAATCGGACTGTTACAATTTTAGATCAATTAGCAGCATTATTCAACTTACAAATGCCCTTTTCATCTCAATTACAAAATTATAAGTTGGCTTGTGACAAGAAAAGGCAAGAAATCTTACCACCGCAAAAATACTGTGAAGGAAATCTAGAGGCATACACTCTAAGTGTTGCAGAGAGAATTTATTTAACCGATCCTACAAATTTTTTTGAGGCAATTTAGGCCTCCAATTTGAGCAAATGGCTTGTTGTGATGGAAGAAGAGATAGAATCCCTTCAAAAGAACAAGACTTGGCAGGTAGTAAAACCATCCATCAGAAATAAAATAGTTGGCTGTAAATGGGTGTTCAAGAAGAAGAAATGTTCGGGTTTGAGTGACACTAGATATAAGGCAAGGTTGGTCGCAAAATGTTACAGTCAACTGGGGAGAGTTTATTTTCATGATGTTTTTTATCCCATTGTGAAACACAAGTCCATTCGAACATTACTGCCTCTTGTTGCATCAAACAACCTTGAGCTGGAGCAGTTAGATGTAAATACAAATTTCCTTCACAGTGACCTTAAGGAGGACATCTACATGCAGTAACCAAAAGGCTTCAAAATTGAAGGAAAGGAATATCATGTTTTCCTTCTACGAAAATCATTATATGGCCTCAAGCAGTCTCCTTGGAAATGGTACAAAAAGTTTGATTCCTTCATGTTGAGTATTGTTTTCGCTCAAAGTAAGTATGACAGTTGTGTGTATTTACAACGTCTCGATGATGATTTTTTCATATATTTTATGCTTTACGTTGATGATATGTTGATTACAGCTAAAGATCCTTTAGAAATTGAATGAATCAAAACCATGCTTAACTCTAAGTTCAAGATGAAGGATCTTGGTGTAGCCAATAATATTTTGGGGATAGAAATTTCAAAAAATAGACGTTTCAGGAAATTATTCTTGTCACAACAAAGGTACATCAAGAAGATACTTGAGCAATTTAAGATGCAAGAGTCTAAACCGGTAAACACCCCTTTAGCTGCACATTTTAAACTCTCAAATTTAGATTTGCCACAAAACAAAAAAGGAAAAAAGGTACATGTCTAAAGTATTTTACTCAAGCGCATTCGAAAGTTGAATGAATGCAATGGTATGTACATGCCCCGATATTCGCAGTTAGTAAATTCAGGGCCAAACCTGGCAAGTTACATTGGCAGGCAGTCAGGTAGATTTTCAAATATTTACGGGGTACTTCAAGTATGTGCTTAGAGTTTGGAAGAAGCCCAAAGGGTCTAGTTGGTTATGTGGACTCGAATCATGTAGGAAACTTAGATTAGAAGAGGTGTCTCATAAGCTATTTATTAGCTGAAAAGCTACACTTCAAGCCACAGTGGCCATGTCGACTACTGAAGCTAAATACATGGCAACCACTAAAGCTGTGAAGGAAGCAATTTGGTTAAGAGGCCTATTTAGTGAACTGGTTAATGAAAAAGTGGCAACTATCATGTATTGAGATAGGCAAAACACTATACATCTCACCAAAGATTATATGTACCACGAAAGGAAAAGCACATAGACATTCATTATCACTTTGTTTGAGAGGTGGTCCACTCAAGGAAATGTTCAGAACCATAAAATTAGCATAGAACACTGGAACGACGAAAATGTGCAAGTGTACACAATCGCAACAAGTAATAAAGTGACAAGTAAATGTCAAGTTATCGTACCCATAGGGACTGTAAAAAGGAATATTTATGAAATTAATTTTAAAACACTTTGGTGATGGAAAATATTTTGGTTTAAAGATGATTAAAAACTAAAGTTTAAAAGCTAAGTAAAAAAATTTAAAATAAAAAGGTTCTAATGCACGAGTTCAAAAAAGGTTTAATCAAGATGATATAATTGTGTTGGATCACTTACATTCCTTTAACGTAGAATTATTAAACTTATGTTTATACTGCTACGAACAAATTCACGGCAACTCAGTAATTTGCTAACTACTGCTCATACATACTTATTAAATTAATCAATCTCTTGAACATTTTTCAATGTCAATCCAAGCGATTAATCAATCTTCACAAGCATATAAAAGATCAAGTGAGGAAACAGAGTATTTCTACCTTGAAACAGTTTAATCACAATAATCTTGCAAGTTATGCAAGGCATGTGTATTGCCGAATACAATGCTAATTTGAACTTCAGCTATCTTAGAAGAATAAACATGCACTGATTAAGTATTGTGTCAATTAATTACAATTTCAATACGATTTAATAATTAATTCATTAGTTATCTAACAATTAATATTGCAAGAATAACTTAGGCATGATTTTACTTAATCAAGCATCTTACCGATGCCTATAACAGCACAAACACAATTTGATAATTCAAGCAGGCAAAATATAATCAACCCAAAACGGATTAAATTCAAGCTAAATTGATTAAAATAACCATTTCAATAGCATAAATATTCATAAACATGGTTGTCAAAACAACAACGAAATTTAAAGAGATAGGGAATAAGAAGCAAACCCGATGTTTCTCCGTGGCTTGACTGATTGCTCCGTTCTTCGTTCTCTGTTGTCCTCGACTATCAAGGTGGCTTATGAACACTTTAATTTCTGCTCAACAATGGCTGATGAGGACCTCTTTCACAAGAGAAGAAATCGACACTTGAATAAAAGGGCAGATGGAAAGGGAAAGTTGAGAGAACGTGAGAGAGGAGAAGAGAGAATGAGAGTGTGAAGGATGAGTTGAATGATCAGCAAGGGGTGGCTTTTATAGCTGATTGTGGCTGCTAAAAATAGAAAATTCAATCAGCCAAAGAGACCCCCTGGGCCGGCCACACACATGGCAAAGTTGAGAGATTCAACTTTGCTAAAAATAGCCTGGGGCAAATCCATAAAGCCACATTTTTTGGAGGGGTTTGAATCCAAGGTTGAAAGTTCTTCAAGGGCTTCTTTGCAAGTTTATTTAGTCAACTAAAATGTTGATTTGGGTCATCATATGGACGGTTCTGGGCAGCCCAATTGGTGGCTGGTTCAGTTCACTAAATTCGGTTCAACCAGTATGGTTCAACTGGACCCTATTTTTTCCATAATTAATTAATAATAATTTATTTAGCCCAAATTAAATTGGGAATAAATTAAAATTAATTATATTATGAATTAACACACATTTTTGGGGCTGGAAATAAATTTTCCTCGATACTTCAATTTGCTTCTCGGTTTTATTCTTCGAGAAGTGTCTGCCGAGCCAATTTTCGCCCTTTGTGCGAATCTGTCGAAAATAGTCAAAATTAATCAAAATTAACTATAAAATTAATTAAAATTCACCATGTTCATATTTTTAACACAATTTAATTATTTTATAATATTTGATTATTTTTCGACAAGAATTTAACTGAAATAGCATGATTTTAAGTTAAAAAGGGCATGTAAAAACACGTAAATTTTCGTGTTTCCAAACACTTCAACCGACATGTTGATAAAAAGTCTTCCAGCTTCGAAGTTTGAGCACTACTTGGACTTGGTAAGAATCCGACGAAGATCAAATTAGGCTCGTAAAAGGGCTTGGCGAAGGAGTTAAGTAAAATATGAGTCAATGTGGAGATTTGTGGTGTATGCCTTGCATTTCAAATCAAAACGGTGAGTGACGTCGCAACGAGCTACCGACATCACGACGAGAAGAAAGTTATCGTCACGATGACCCAATGCCTCCTTATCATGGCATGATGATATGTTCATCAAGTTTCTCGATTTCATTCTTTTAATTAAATTCTAATTTTGTCTCCCATTTAAACTCTGATTAATCTAGGGATATTCTAGTCATAAAAGCTACTAATTTCAACTTATAAAAGGGCTATAGTTACCCTAGGTTTATACATAGAAAATAACACAATTATGAGAGAATTATGTGTTTCAAGTTGAAGGGGTTTTCTTTCAGAGTTTCGGATTTTCTTTGTTTTGACTCTCTCCATTTGTACTTTTCTCTTATTAGTGAAATTTCATATTTCCCGTGATTTTTATCCTCTTTTGAGGAGCTTTTCCACGTAAAATTTGTGTGTTCGATCTTTTTAATTTCTTCATTATTATTCTTGTTCATTCCTTACACAGGTTTATCCCAACAATTTATTTAGTTTTAATTAACTCATTAATGTCTAACTTATATGGAAAAAAACATAATTTATTATTTTTATAATTTTATTATTTACTATGAATTTAATTAACTTTTATATTTTTATAAATTTTATAATTTTAATTAATTTTTAATGAATTTTATAATTTTTTATTTTTTATAATTCTAGGATGAATCTAGACAACCATATGTCTAGGCTCATTCTAGACTTGCTTTTAAAATTATTTTTAAAATTAATTTTTTGAAAATTTTTTATTTTTATTGACGTTACAATGCCACGTTAGCCACTTGTGCTAACATAGATCGCCACGTCAACTTTTATTGGCTGACATGGAGTTTGTTAATGGCCACATCATCGTTGTTGTTTGTTTTTTAAAGGTTAACATTGATCAAAGGGTCTCACAAGTTAAAATTAATAGTTCAAGGTTTAGTTGGTGCAAAAACTTGAGGAGTTAGTTCCTTCTTCTTCTTTTTTAATTCTTTAAGGGTCTTTTATACCATTAAGCCAAAAAAATATGTGAAAATTTAAAGATGATAATAATGAACAAAAAAGTAATAGAAAGGAGCCAAACTCGTAGTTTCTATTGTTTATCAAAAATAAAATTGAATAATCAACAAAACACATTATTAATAACGAATGTTAAAGCTCTATTTTGTTTTTGAAAATATATTTTTATTTTTTGAAAAAATTTTGAAAAGCACATTTAATAAATAGAAATATAATTTTGCTTTTCAAATAATGAAAACAGATTTGATATATATTTTCTTATAATAACATATGAGAAATAAAATAAAATAAATCACCATATTAAATGGAGTATGTACACGCCCCGATATTTCACATATTGTTAGTATTATTAGTATATTCAAGGCCAAACCTGGCAAGTTACATTGGCAGGGAGTCAAGTGGATTTTTAAATATTTACGGAGTACTTCAAGTATGTGCTTAGAGTTTGGAAAAAGCCCAAAAGGTTTAGTCGGTTATGTGGACTCGAATTATGCAAAAGACTTAGATTAGGAGAGGTCTCTCACAAGCTATTTATTAGCTGGAAAGCTACACTTCAAGCCACAATGGCCTTATCAACTACTAAAGTTGAATACATGGCAATCACTGGAGCTGTGAAGGAATCAATTTGGTTAAATGGCCTATTTAGTGAACTGGTTAATGAAAAAGGAACAACCATCATGTATTATGATAGTCAAAGCGTTATACATCTCACCAAAGATCAGATGAACCATGAAAGGACAAATAACATAGACATGTGTTATCACTTTGTTCGAGAGGTGGCCACTCAAGTAACTGTCCAGATCCATAAAATTAGCACAAAACACAATTTAACTAACATATTGAGAAAAAGTCTTCCAATTTGAAAGTTCTAGCACTGCTCAAACTTGGTAAGCATCCGATGAATATCAAATTAGGCCCATAACAGGGCTTGGTGAATGAGTTAAGTAAAATATGAGTCAATGTGGAGATTTGTGGTGTATACCTCGCATTTCAGACCAAAACAGTGAGTGACTTCACAACGAGAGAAGACACAACATCATAACGAGCTGTCGACGTCACGGCGAGAAGAAAGTTGTCATCCCCATGACGCAATGCCTCCTCATCACAACGACATGGAATGCCATGTCAGGACGTGACGACATGTTCCTCGAGTTTCTCGGTTTCCTTCTTTTAGTTAAATTCTAATTTGGTCTCTCACTTAAACTCTGATTAATCTAAGGGTATTCTAGTCATAAAAGCTACTAATTTTATTCTATAAAAGGGCTATAGCTACTCTAGGTTTATATATAGAAAACAACATAATTATGAGAGAATTATGTGTTTTAGTTTGAAGGGGTTTTCTTTCGGAGTTTTGGGTTTTCTTTGTTTTGACTCTCTACATCTTGTATTTTTCTCTTATTAGTGAAATCTCCTTTTACCCGTAGTTTTTTATCCTATTTTGAGGAGTTTTTTCACTTAAAATTTGTGTGTTCGATCTTTTCAATTTGTTCATTATTATTCTTGTTCATTGCTTACACAGGTTTATCCCCAACAGTTTATTTAGTTTTAATTAACTCATTAATGTCCAATTTATATGGAAGAAAAACATGATTTATTATTTTTATAATTTTATTATTTATTATGAATTTAATCAATTTTTATATTTTTATAAATGTTATCATTTTAATTAATTTTTAATGATTTTTTTATTTTTTTATGTTTTTATAATTCTAGGATGAATCTAGGCAACTGTTTGTCCAGGTTCATTCTAGACTTACTTTTAAAATTAATTTTTTGAATTTTTTTTTTTTGTTGATGTTGCAATGCTACATTAATCACTTGTGCTACATAGATCGCCACGTCAACTTTTGTTAGCTGAGATGGCATTTGTTAATGGCCACATCATCGTTGTTGTTAGTTTTTAAAGGTCAACATTGATCAAAGGGTCTCGCGGGTTAAAATTAACAATTTAAGGTTTAGTTGGTGCAAAAAATTGAGGACTTAGTTCTCTCTTCTTCTTTTTTTTTTATTTATTCTTTGATGGGATTTTATACCATTAAACCAAAAAAATGTGTGAAAATATAAATGATGATAATAATGAAAAATAATAATAAAGGGGAGCCAAACTCTACTTTCTATCCTATATCAAAGATAAAATTGAATAATTATTGAAACACATTATTAATAATGAATGTAAAAAGCTTTATTTTGTTTTTTTAAAATATATTTTTAGTTTTTTTAAAAAAATTGAAAAGCAGATTTAATAAATAGAAATATAATTTTGCTTTCAAATAATGAAAACATATTTGATACATATTTTCTTAATAAAATATGAGAAATATAAAAGAAAATCGATCACCATTTTATATGGAGTATGGATTGATACCTAGAGGTGAACATGGGTCGGGTCACCTGGCTCGGCCCGAAGGCCCGCCTGAAATGTGAGAAGGTTTGGACAAAAATATAGGTCCGAAAAAATGGGCTTGGACAAAAAAAATAAGACCCATTTAAAAAAAGGGTCGGGCCTCGGGTAAGGCATTTTTGGCCTGGGCCCCGCCCGAATTTAGTAAAGGACAAAAAAATCTGATTTTTTAAATTTTATTTTATTGTTATTTTCTCCCTATTTTGCTACCATTTTACTATTATGTTGCTACTATTTTGTTGTTATTGTTTGGATATTGTATAAAACTTATTTTATTGTTAATTTTGTTATTATTTTAAAGATATTTGTTAATTTTGTTATTATTTTAGAGACATTTGCTTGTTAAGTTGTATCTATCTTAATGTTATTTAAGTATAAATATTTTTTAAAATTTATTTTCAATTTGTTGGAAAATATTTATTTTGATGTTTTTAGTATTTTTGATATATTATATATATTAAAATTATATAAAAATTAATATGGGCGGGCCGGGTCAAACCCAAATTTTAATATTTTTATTCGGGTCGGGTTTGGGCAAAATTTTAGGCCCATTTTTTAGGCTGAACCTGGGCCTAGCAAACGGGCCTAAATTTTTAGTCAAGCCTAGCCCAGCCCGGCCGATGCTCACCTCTACTCATACTAGAGTAACATATTTGATATAAAATATATGTTTGAAATTTAAAAAACAAATCATGTTTTCATTTTGTTTCAATTTTACAAACATTTTTACTGAAAACAATGAATTATTGTTTTTTAATTTTCATTTATTTCCATTTTTCAAAAATAAATTTTTAAAATTTTTAACCAAATCTATTTTCTTTTAATGTTTCCTACTTTCCAAAAATGAAAAAATTAAAATGAATAGGATTAATAGATAACTGAATTATGCCCATTATTTAATGTAATACTTGGATTTTTATTTACAGAAAATGACGTGACACTAATGGATTAATCCACGTAACATTATATTTAAAATATTTTTTTGTCTAGATTTCCTTTGATTTCAATTTGCAGAAAGGAGATTTTTATGTTTTTTGCTAAACATATTTTATTTATAAATATTTTTATAATGTTGTCACTTGTGTGAGACTTTTATAAGAAATGCCATATGACTAGTGCCACATTTTTGGTAACAACTTAGGGTAAGGTAGTTGAGAAAATGAGGGTAAAATTCAAGTAGCAGGCTATATATAACCATTTTTGTATCTGCTACGCAAAGATAAATTAGTAAGTCTGCTTCAAATTGGATTAATTAAAATTTAAATTTAATTTAATGCAAATCTAGAAAATCCCTTGAAATGCAAGTTGATAACATGAATGAAGTGAAGTAGTAGTTGGTTTAATGGGCCATTTGAAGAAAGTTTTGGGAGATTGGGGCTCTTAGCTTTATGTCTGATTTATCTCTTCAATGTTGAAGTTGGGCTCAGCCTTGGGTAGTATGTATGTTATACAAAGGTTGTGGGGAGGGAGGATTTTATCCCTCTTTACTTTTACTCTTTCATCTAAAACTATTTCTCATTAATTCGATGACATAACATATATACCTACACGTTTTTCTATAATTTAACAGTTTATTTACACATTTAAAATTAATATTTAATTTTAACATAAGTAAAATTTTAGCACTGAAATTAAAAGTAATGAAATTGTAATATAAAAAATTAGATTAGAAAAACATAGAGTAGACCTACCTACAATAGAAATTGACCTATTATTTTTATTTTAACTTTACTCATGTCCACATGCTTTTGAGAGTTGGGGCATTGAACAATAATTTGGTGCTACTATCTCGACAACTCCATTTTATTTATTTATTTTGAAAACATACCTTAATTAATTAGTGAGGCATGTGTTTGAATAGTTAGGTAAGGCCCATGCCATCAATTTATTTATTAACAATTCTATTTCGGATTTAAATATTCCTCCTTTTGACAATTATTTTTAAAATTATTCATTATTTCTGGAAATGTGTAAACCAGTAAATTTGGTTAATTCTTATTTTTTGGATGGGACCAACTTAATTTCTTTTTTCGTTTAATAAAACAATTACTTAGGTTTAAGAAGCGTTAAACGCCCCATCCCCTTATATTGGGCCCTGAATGTTATCATTTCTAATTTTTATTTTAAATGGTTAAAATTTGCTTTAACTCCCCATTTTCTTTCTACTTTTACAATTTAATCCCTCTACTTTTTGGATTTAAAAATGCATGTTTAATTGTTAACACCATTAAAATTCTTTTTTAAATTCAAATTCATTACAATGTCATTTTTTAGTTATATGGCTACCAAATGAGTTTTTTTTTTTTAATTTCAAAATATCACACCAATACATTTAACAAAAAAAGTTTGATCGATGTTAATAATTGAATATGATTTCTATAATTTAAAAAATAGAGAGACTAAATTCTTGAAAATAAAAGTATAGAGATTAAATTGCAAATTTGCAAAGAATACAAGACTTAGATGTATTTGAACTCTTTTAAATTAGATAATTAGGAGGATTAAATTTTAAAAACCCAATGACATGAAGTGCCATTGGATTTATGAACTAGATCCAACCAATCCAAGATAATTATTTTGTATGCTTTAATTATGGGGAAAAAAACCTGTTGCTCTCCTAAATACTGCAGTAGGTTCGTGGGTGGGACAAAAATGGATTCAAAAACAAAAGATAATTCAGATTCAAAATTGCCAGTAAATTGTAGAAAACGCGTTTTGATTCAGCTATTGAAAGTCTTTTCGAGTCTTCAAATTAAATCAACCAAATGGGTCAACTTGTCTTCTTTTTTCCTCGCTGTTTACTTTGACAACCCAATCTTTCCATTCTTCAAATTTCAAACCTAGGCTTTAGTTTCAACGATTTTTCTTTTAACAAAAAAATCAATTGCAAATGGTCTTTCATCTATTAAAAAATATTGTTATATCTGTAATACCCTAAACTCGGCCTAGGCTTCTAAACTAAGTTCGGAGAGTTACATCATCCATACTAAAAATACCACAATTGTAACGCAATCAAAATAAATTATTCATCACATAATAACCATCACAACAATTATCTAAGCACATAACCTTCACAAATACCATAACATCATATAATACCGAAATTCGTAGTAATATTTAAAAGAAAGATAAAAGCTTAATCGAGGTCCCGCAACACCGACCCGTTCAAGTCTGTGTACCACCTGCAATTCAATCAGAAAATAATGAGCTGTGAACTCAGTGCATATAAGAGGTTCATTCATGTGTAGTACAATTGAAAGAGCATTCTCGAATTCCCGAGATTTGATTAAGTAACCGAAGTCGTTTCAGTTCAGATACAAAATAGTTCAATTACAAAAGCAGAAGCAGTCTCGGTTTCATTTGCAGAACAAATCAGTTTCATATGCAAGTTTTCCTACCCCGAACATCTACACACCATTAGGGCGTTTAATGCCCATCCAACCTTACATACCATAGAGTGTCTGTCTAACACATTTACAGAGTCGCAGCTTAACTGCCAAATCAGTATGCGTCAAAGTGCCAGATTCAGAGTTACACGCTTATGACGTAACCACTAGTTCGGATCACAGTACTTTCTTCTTTACAGAATCCCAACCCATACATATGCAGTATACTATATCCACTTTTATCGAGTACTGTTCAATATCAGATATAGTTATTTATGTAGTTATGCTATACATATGTTAATCATAGAGCATCAAAGAGCCCTCATAAAATCAAACTCAGATCATTCAAACATCGAGGAGAACAAGATCAGTGTCGGCCACATACACGGCCTCAGAAAGTCAAGATTCGGACTCGATTTATATGCCATATGGCTTGGACACACGCCCATGTCCTTGCCTGTGTGGTCCACACGACCTGGACACATGCTCATATCCTCTTCCTGTGTGGTTCCAAAACATAAACAGTGAGTTACACGGCCTGGACACACGCCCGTGTCCGTGCCCGTGAGCCTCACATGACCTGAGAACACACCCATGTCCCCGGCCGTGTGGTTTTAAGGCAAAAACAAAGGGTTACACGGCCTGGACACATGCCCGTGTCTTGGCCCGTGTGACACCAAGACAATGAACAGTGAGCTACACAGCCTAGACACACGCTCATGTCCTTGCCCGTGTGAACCCTGCACTAATATGGCCACACGGCTTAGACACACATCCGTGTAGCCCCAAATTGATGAACAGTGAGTTACACAGCCACCCACACGGTCTAAACACGACCGTGTGGCATCGACAGGCACCATTTTTTGATACCGAAAGTCGCAAATTTAAGGTTTTCAGCACGCACCTGAAGTAACTTTCGAAATAGCAACAACGTAGGGATTCTCCAATGCCTAAAACGGACAGTTAGCAATCAATTAACGATAGATCATCATTGATACTAATTTTAACACGTCATCGAAACACTTTGACAAAAATCCCAATTCCATTTAACCATTACCTTCGCGTCTAAATGAAATTCACGAATTACAAATGTTAGAGGAACAGCCATTCTCGAGGCTTCCTCCTAAGCCCAACAATTAATGTGCAAACAGAAAAATCCCATCACTAATCGCAAAACCAATTTCATGGCAAAAGCACAAAAATCATCACAAAGTTTCCGAAACAACTTATTGACAACAGTAACAGGAAAAAAAGTCTAAGCAGATGCTACGAAGTAACAAGGAAGTGATTGATAATATGATAAACGAAAAGAAGCAGAAGAAGAAAAAAGAAATGAGAAAGAAAAGAAAAAATGAAGAAGAGTGAGAAAAGAAGAAGAACGTAAATTTTTAATTGACTTAACTTCCAACCAAAAACCTGACAGTTAGTAAAATTTTTTTAACGCACACAATGGGATTTGAACTCAAGACCAGACAGAACATAGACGATGTTTAACAAGTGAACCAGCAGGCTCATTCTTGGCACAAGTTCACAGAAAATTACATTTAACTATGCAATGCATGGATAGAGATTATTCTAAAATGATAAAACTCTTAACGTCGCGACTCAAACTCCAAACCCTAAACACAAAAGTAGAGTACACAACCACAAATACAGAGACTTAATTACTGCAAATTCTCACAATTAAATTCTAAAATATTGGGGCGTTACAACTCTCTCCCCCTAAAAGAAATTTTGACCTCAAAATTTACTTGACTCAAATAGATACGAGTACTACCACCAGATCGATTCTTGAGGTTCCCACGTGGCCTTTTCAATACCTTGGTTCCGCCACAGAACTTTTACTAAAAGAACAATTTTCTTTCTCAGTACCTTAACATCACATTCCAATATCTGAATATGTTCCTCCTCAAATAATTAATCATATTAAATCAATTTCACCTTGTTTCAGTTTCTGAAACTAACTAGGGGCCAAGAACCCGACGTTTACTTAATTGATTTAATATGATTAATTAGCGAATATTAAACTTTTATGACAACAAGGGACTAAATTGAAAAGTTATGTGTAATAGCCAATTTTGGCCCGTTCCAGCAAAGACTAAAAAACCAATAATAAAAAGTAAAATAGTCCATTTAAATGTCCATTTACAAAAAGACTCAAAGCCCAATTCACTCAAAATGCCAAACCCAATGATTTAATACAAATATACAGCCCAATCAGCCTAACTAAAAATAGGTCCAATGCAAAATTAAAACCGAAACCAAATGTTAAAGTCCAGTCTTCTTACAGACTAATTTTAAAACCCAATGCAGGCATTACAAAAGCCCAATTACATAACCCGAATAGCCAGCCCAAACCCAAAGACCCACTAAACGAAGCCCTAGGGTTTCCTTCTCTCCAGCGCCGCCCCGCGTCCCTCGCACGCGCGCCTCGCGTCGATTCAATTCCACACGCGCGCTTCGCATTGATTCGGCTCCCCATGCGCATCGTTCCCTGTGCCCACGCCTCCTGTCGATTGAAGCTCCCCCAGACGCCTCGGCCTCCGTCGGTCACTGCCTCGCCCATATCTTGCAAACAGAGGCAACAAAAAAAACAGAGAGATATGGGACAAACAATAGAATAAAGAAAACAGTTGTAATCTTTCGGCTATAAAGCCATTAAAAATACAATGTAAAGAGGGGTTCGAAAAAAAAAGATGAATACGGAATAAAAAAACAAGCAAAGACTTCGAAGGTTGATCCGATTTATTATTTTACTGTTTACCATTTTTATTTTTTATTTTTCATTTTACTTATTTTGAATCTTTCATAAACAAAAATAAAAAAATAAAACGGTTATTTCCATCTTCTCTTTTCTCCGATTTGGAGTTCTGTTTCGCTCCTTAAGCGTAAATATATATAGAAACAAAAAGGGGAAAGAACAGTTTACCGAAAATAATCCTGCGGACGCGTCTTCGGAGGGGATGGTTAGTTTTCGAGGGTGACTCAAGAAGGAATCCAAAAGGCGTCTGTTCGCCTCTCCGACCACCACGCATGGCGATCGCCGGTGGTGGTTCGGTGCCGAAATTTTGATCGACCCTAAGCCCTTTCAGAGAAAGCAGAGGAAACAAATATTTTTTTCAGAAACAGGGTTTAAATGAAATTTTGGTCAAAAAATCTAATTTATATAGTTTATAAAACAGCACCGTTTTGGTTCCTGAGGTTTAACGCCAAAACGAGGTCGTTTTGGCTCTGACCCACGCGACCCGACCCGTTTGAACAAGATCCGCGTGTTTTCTTTAAAAAGGGGTTATTTCCCTTTTTGATCCTTCCGCATTTCTATTCTGTGCAATACAATCTTTTCGTTTCTTTTAATTTGCCCCGAATATTTTATTTTTACCTCATTTGAGTCCTTACTGAAGTTGTGCGTTTAGGAAGCAAAGAATATTTTCCCATTCGGTCCTTTTGGTCTTGCACGTCGTGCTATCTGGTCCTGCATTTTATTTTATTCCTAGTTTTGGCCCAAAATACTGTTTAAATTTCCATTTGCCCCTTTGGATTTTGATCTTTTTATTTATCCCTTTTAAATTCAATTTAATTTTAGTTTGGCCCTCGTTTATTTAATCTCGATCATTTCAGACTTATTTTATATATGTTATCATGTTTTATTTTCTTATTATTTTATATATTGCTCCATTGTTATTCATCTTATTTGTTTGGTTTCTTTTTAGTTGATTCATTTCTATTCACGGGGCATTGCTATTCTATTCTATTTTATTACTATTATTATTTTATTTTATTTCTATTATTACTATCTTCCATTTTATTGCATTTTATTTTCTTTTAAGTTTATTTGTCATCAGCTTTTTTTATCTACTATTACTTTTTAATACTTAAGTGTTTGTTACTCTTCCTATATTATTCGTGTTTCATATATATATACATACTATTATCATCTCGTCTTCTAACTACTTCTAATCTTATTATTGTTTATATTACTGTTTCACTACCATCATTATTATTCATGCATATTAATATTTTAGATTAATGATCCCGATGTTATGTATCGCGTGTATCATGTTATCATTATGCTAAATTCATGTCACATTACCATTATTCGTCGCATACGATCCCATTCACGCTTTAAATAATGTGTCTCTAAAACTTGAACTACCAAACGTATAGCATCTTTAGAATTTTTATAAATTTCATCCAAAAACGAAGTTTTCAAAAAAACAAGGCAATATTCTATGTTTGGAAACTCGAGGAGTCGTGCCCTATGTGTTGGGTTTCGATTCTTTCGTTTGGCTAAATATTTGAATATCCTTTTGATTTTTTTAACGCATAAAACCGGGAATTAAAAGATGATCTTGGTTTCGAGGATTAAAATCGTCGTGTCCTACGTACTGGATGTGATATTTTGTCCTTCGGAACGAGAAAGTCTTGATATTCAATTCGAGAAAACTAAAATATTTCCAAAAAAGATCAATTTCCTTTTTTCCTTTTAAATTTTCAACTTTCAACATTGAGACATTAAATAATCAATTTGGTACCAATTTTGGGCGTGACGAGGGTGCTAACCCTTCCTCGCACGTAACTGACTCCCGAACCTATTTTCTCAAATTTTCGTGGACCAAAAACATTGTTTTAATAAATCAAAATGTTTTATTAAAACAAAGGTGATCCGATCACACCTAACAAAGGTCGATGGCGACTCCCGTTTTTTATTTTCAAAACCAAGTTGATTCCCGTTTTGTCAAAAAAATGGTTACAACAGCATGGCGACTCCGCTGGGGACTAATAAGAGAGTCAGGCCGTAAAATTGATTATTCTTTGTCCTTTTGTTGAAAAGTTGGAAATTTATTTTGAAATCATGTTTCTTTTGATGCATTTGCTGATACTATAATTACAATAATGTTGAGTCTTATAAAATACTTTGGCATTGCACTACATGACCGTTGTGGTCACACCCTCTAAGTGGGAGTGAGAAGCTACTCTTTCGTGAGGTTTTTACCTCCGTGCAAGATAGTGGATCACTTTCGGGATACAGTCGTACCTATGTCTTCGTGAGATTTTTATCTCCGTGCAGCCATAGAGAAATGTATTCCCCTGAACCGAACTCGGTCCATATGAGCTTATAATGGGTGAGGATCGAGGAATCTGCTGGTTCAGGTACCCTTACTTTAGAACCGAACCACATATAGAGAGACCTAAGAGCCCATTGTAGGTATAGCCGTGTAAACCCTAGTTGTTACCTTAAATAGGGGTTCGATTATTTCCTGCTCGTTTTAAGTTCTTTTTGTACATGATACTAACTTGTTGTGTTTTGCTTTTATTGCATAGCATCTCATTATAAAAGGTGTTGATTCACATTCGGTTACTATATAGAAAAGCTTAACATGGAAAAGGGGTTTCTCGATAGAGTGGAGGATAATGCGGCTGTTCAAACATGGTCCAAAAGGATACAGCAAGAGAAAGGAGACAGGCTGACAGCGGGATATGAATCAGAGTTGTGGGATTTCACTCGCATCAGCGTGACTCAAAATGACCTGCGAGAATTAAAGGAAATATGGGATTCGTAGGGTAACGAGGTCAAACAACTGTTCTACTATAATTACGGTGATTTGCACTATCTGCTGGATATTAAGGTGATGAGTACCTACTCCGAGCTATTACCCAGTTTTGGAACCCCGCTTACAGTTGCTTCACTTTTGGAAAGGTGGATTTGGTACCTACCATAGAGGAGTACATAGCTTTGTTTCGATGCCCGAGAATTCAAACTGATAAGGCTTATTCAAGGTTTGCTAATATGCCATCATTCTCAAAAAGGCTAATGAACATTACAGGATGAGCGAGCAATGGATTACTGCTCGGATCAAGCAAAAAGGGGATTATAAGTGCATCCCTTGGAAACATCTGAAGGATCTGATCTTGGCGCATCCTGATAAGAAAAAGAGGGTCGATGTCTTCGCTTTAAGCATCTATGGTTTGGTCATCTTCCCCAAGGCGTTGGGGCATGTAGAGGAAGCGGTCTCAGACCTATTTGATAAACTTGACAAGGGAGTCACACCCGTCCCTGCAATATTAGCCGAAACTTTCAGATCATTGAATGCTTGCCGAAGAGCGGGTGAAGGGAGGTTTATGGGATGTGCACAACTTTTGCTATCATGGTTCCATTGCCATTTTTGGAAGATAGAAAATGCCTCATGCAAAGTCTTTTTCGAGAACTATTCTCCTCTAAAGGAATTAGCGGATACACCAAGGCGGAACGACCTATCTGGAGAGAAATGCATAGCGATTCTCCAAAATTTGCAAGTGGAAGATGTAGAATGGAAGGCTCCGTGGATAATCCCCGACGAGATCTTATATCTGTACGGAGATTTTGACTGGGTTCCTTTACTCAGAATATGGGGAGCTGTCGGATATGCCCCATTGCTAGTGATGAGGCAGTATCAATCGAGGCAGTTTATACCTGCGACACATAGATTAGCCCAGTGTGAGTTTTCATACAAGGACGATAACTATAAGAAGAGAGTTCGCGAGATATCAGATGCATAGACCCAAACCCGAAAAATGAAGAGACTCGCCATAGGGCCAATGACGACCCCCGAGTACGATTGGTGGTGGGGCAAAAGAACCAATGACAATATCCCAAGGCCAAGCCAAGGAGACGTTCGGCCAACAAAGGAGCAATTACAAGTAATTCCATCCGAATTAGAGATTGTCAAGCAAGATTTCGAGAGAAAGAGCCGGGAACTGGGAAAGAGGATAGAGCAGCTAGAGGAGGAAAAGATGCAGTTAGGGTTAGATGTCGACATCCACAAGCTCGAGGCCGAGAAATTGAAAAAAGGAAAAAATAAGGCCGAAGAGGATTTGGATAGCTTAAAGATAGACTACAAGAAGTTGCGCATGTCCATCAGAACCGCTGGTCTAGGTAAAATATCAGAGCAATGGCGGCAGGAAATTGAAGAAGAAAAGTCCAGAACTGATCAATGGGAAAAGAAGTTCCGAGATGCTCAAGTACGGAAAGACGCTTTGAAAAAGAGCCTGTTGGAAAGTCAAAGTAAAAAAGAGAGGTCACGCGCCCGAGTAGCAGAATTAGAAAGGTCGCTGCATCTGCACCGTAGCCGCAACTCTGTAATCGAATTAAGAGCCAACCAGAACAAGATCGAGGAGATGAAAAGGAGGATAGGAGAGCTCGAGACTGCATTACAAGATAGTAAAATTCGAGTTGAGCTCCTTAAGGCGAACAATGAACATTGGAAAGAGCAGTTCCACCATTCTCAAAGACAAATCAGAGATAGAGACTATGTTATGGGTGAAGCTGTGGTTCAAGTCCAAGAGGTGGCCGGCCATTTACAAACTTTGGCTACTCAAGCTGATGTATTAAGTCTACAATACGAGTCAGTGTCAGATCGAGGCCAAAAATTAGCTTGGCTTCTTAGGAAAGTTAAGGATTTAGGCATTAAGGCGAAGTCGTATATGTAATCGTCCATTCTATGAAAGGAAATTTGTTTTCTAGTAAAGTTTATCTGATGGAACTGAATCAAATCAACACCTTTGTGCATTCATATCATGCATCTGCATTACATTGCATGCAGTAGCATCATATCACCCTAATAATTTACTGAGGCTAAAATCTTATAATCCACAGTTGCGACACTACGAATCTGGAATCACAACATCCATATAGGACACGTCTAAAAGCTAGAGCTATGGATGCTGAACTCAATGAAAAAATCGAAAGAATGGAAAGAATCCAGAGAGAGTTGCAAGAGCAGTTGGCCAAGTCGCAGCAAGAAGCAAGGGATCTGATGGTAAGATCCCGGGAGGAATCGCTTGAACAGAAGGATCAAATGGCCAAAATGATGGAGATGGTGGCAGCTCTGGTCAAAGGAAAATGACCCGCTCAAAGTCCTGATATTATAGAACCCCATTTGAGAGTTAATCTGGATTCGCTCTATCTCCCAAGATTCACTCCACCCCACGCCCAGGCAACGCAAAAAGGATATCCTCAAGGGGAACCGGTAGGCCTAGAGCAACGACCTGCACCACCTGCTCATCTAGGGCAGGGTATATTTGTATCAAACTCCGGAAATAATTCCGCTAATCCAGTAGTTCCGGATTTGGATGATCCGGTAGAAATAGCCAAGCTGAGAATGAAGGATCATGATGATCAGGACAAATATAAGAGTCTGGAAGAAAGACTCAAGGCAATAGAAGGTACTGGAGTCTTCTCTGCACTGAGCGCCAAAGAGCTCAGTTTGGTCCCCGATCTGGTCCTGCCCCCGAAATTCAAAGTGCCAGATTTTGAAAAAATATGATGGAACGAGATGTCCAAAGGCACATCTTATCATGTTTTGTCGGAAGATGGCTGGTTATGTGAATGAAGACCAATTGTTAATACACTGTTTTCAAGATAGCTTGATCGGATCAGCCCTCCGATGGTATAATCAACTCAGCAGAGAGAGGATCCAATCATGGAAGGACCTAGCATCAGCTTTTTGTAAATAGTACAAGCATGTCTTCGATATGGCGCCTGATCAACTAACGCTGCAGATGATGGAAAAGAAGCCAATAGAGACTTTTAGACAATACGCTCAAAGGTGGAGGGATATCTCGGCCCAAGTAGAACCCCCATTGACTAAAACTGAGATAACGGTCTTCTTTATCAACACTTTGAAAGCGCCATTTTATGACAAGCTGGTAGGAAACGCCACAAAAGACTTCACCGATATCGTAATGTCTGGGGAACTCATTGAAAATGGCATCAAGAGTGGAAGGATGGAAGGCCCTAAGAGTTCGAAAAGGCCAGTACCTATAAAGAAAAAAGAGCCTGAAACTCACATGGTGGGGACGGGGAGCCGCTATGCTTCTAATCCGTACCCAACCCAACCACGACCTCAATTTCGCCCACCTCCGAACTTCTATTTTCCTCCTCAAAACCCTTACTATCAAACACCTCCTCCTTACCCCGTGTATGCCACTGATAGCCAAAGACCATTCATCATATTCTCACCAAATACTATGCCTGCTCCGAGCCAACCCAAAAATGAACAAAGGCCGACAAGACCCAATCCTGAAAAACCTCAATTTACCCCTATTCCCGTGTCATACGGAGAACTGTGCCCGAAATTATTGGAAAAATAATTAATATCCCCACATTATATGGCGCCATTGAAGCCTCCATACCCGAAATGGTACGACCCCAATGCCAGTTGCATGTATCATGCTAGAAACCAAGGGCATTCTACGGAGAACTGTATAGCCTTCAAAAGGAGAGTCCAGGGTCTTATTGATGCCAGGATTTTACGATTTGACGGTATTGGTAACGTGGCTGGAAATTCGCTCCCTAACCATGCTGGAGGGTATGTGAGTGCAGTGACGAAGGAAGACGTGCAACAAGCTAAAAGTTACGTTTCTGAAATAAGAACACCTTTGCGAAAAGTTTGGGAGGTGATAGTCGAAAATGGGTCGTGTTGTCAGCCCAACAAAAATTTTCAAAGAAAAAACACAAAAAATCAGAGTTTTTGTGATTTTCATGGCATCGAGGGGCATGACATCCAGCTTTGTGAAGAATTCAGAAAATTACTCCAAGATATGATGAACAACAAGGAGGTCAAGATCTTTGATAAAACGGATAAGGCCGAGGAAGGGGAAATATGCGCCTCTGATAATCAACCACCAGCCATCCCTTATAGTGCTGATCGACCTCTGGTGATTTATTATGAGGCCAAGAAGAAGGAAGTCAAACCAAAGATGATAATCAAAGTACCAGCTCCTTTTCCTTACAAGGATGACAAGGCGGTGCCATGGAAATACGATGTCAACATTACCATACCCGAAGCTACGTCCGGAAGTGTTAGCGAGGTGGGGCATTTTACCCGCAGCGGGAGATGCTATTCCCCTAAAGCGGATGAACCAAAGAAGAAAGCTGTTGACGCGAATCAGAAAGGAAAAGCACCAATGCGGAGTGCCGAGGTCGATGTTGAAGTGCAGTCTGAGAAAGAAATTAAAAGACCTGTGAATGAGGATGAAGCACATGAATTCTTAAAGTTTATCAAGCATAGTGAATATAACATCGTGGAGCAGTTAAACAAGCAACCGGCAAAAATCTCAGTGTTATCTCTACTGTTGAGCTCGGAACTACATCGAAACGCTTTACTGAAAGTGTTAAACCAAGCGTATGTGCCGAGCAACGTACCCGTCGAAAAGCTTGATAGGTGGGTGAACAATTTAAGTGCGGATAATTTCATCTCTTTCAGTGATGACGAAATACCACCAAACGGTAGGGGCTCTGTAAAAGCATTGCACATCACAACCGGTTGCAAGGGCTACATAATACCGAATGTGCTTATTGACAACGGGTCTGCGCTCAACGTCATGCCTTTGGCTACACTGTCCAGGATGCCAGTTGATATGTCTTACCTAAGGCCTTGTCATTCCACAGTAAGGGCATTTGATGGGACACGACGAGAGGTCATGGGAAAGATTGAGATTCTTCTAGAAGTGGGTCCGTGTATGTATGATATTGAGTTCTAGGTCATGGATATCGCACCTTCGTATAACTGCCTCTTAGTGAGGCCTTGGATCCATTCCGCCGGGGCAGTTCCCTCATCTCTCCATCAAAAGGTCAAATTTGTCATGGATAACCGCTTGATCACGGTCGCTGGTGAAGAAGACATTGTTGCGTCCATCTCTACTGACGCGCCTTACATTGAAGTAAATAAAGATGCAGTAGAATGTTCCTTCCGTTCCTTCGAATTTATCAATGCTACATTTGTTGTTGAAGGAAATAAGATTCCCACACCCAAATTGTCAAGGAATATCAAGATGGGAATCAAGTTGACTGTGGGAAAATGAGCCCGAGCAAAGAAAGGCTTGGGAAGATACCAGCAAGCAATAGTCAGAGCGCTAAAGCCAGTACACCACAAGGCTCGATGCGGTTTAGGATTCAAGCCCGATGTGCGGCAAGGAAAGAAACAGTTACAGAAAGATCAAGAAATGAGGATTGCAAGAGCCTCAGGTCGGGAAGTGGAATGGGAGCCCATAATGTATCCGCCCTTGTCAAAAACATTTACATCTGCAGGAATGATGTACCCGGGGAGAGATAATTCACGAGGCACGTTGTTATTGATTGAAAGGGGTCTTCAGAACGTCAATATAAATGTTATTGACGAAAAAGGCGATACAAGTAAAGAAGTTTCAGTGATACGCCCCTGTCCCCCTAGATTCATTTTGGACAATTGGACTGCTGTGGATCTTCTTGTAGTTTTTAAGTCCTCTCCAGAGTAATGCTCAGTGTTAACTCTCTTTTTGTGGGCCCATAAGTAATAGTGGGATCCTTTTGTAAGAACTAATGTTGGATCTTTATCATTTAAATGAACATTAATGGAAATGCATTTTGTCATAGTCCTTTCATTCTTGTTAACCTCATAATTGTTCCCTCTTCTTACAGTCTTTTCTTACATATACCTCATATCATGCCATAGCATTATATTTGTGGGTTTCAATACCTTGATGCTCCTCTATAGTTTTCTTTTCCTTTCACTTTTCAGGTGCTCAGATATCAACGACATGAACGATCCCGTTACAAGTCTTAAAATCGATTTCGAGAAAGCTATTTGCTTAGGAGAATGCGAAGCTGAGGAAAATGCTGAAAATTATGTCTCGCCCCCTAGCTTACTAAGAATGGTAAGACAAGAAGATAAACAGATTCTGCCCTATCAAGAATCCATTGAGACAGTAAATTTGGAAAGTGAAGAAAACAGGTAAGAAGTGAAGATTGGGACCTCCATTTCAGAGAATACCAGACGTGACTTGATCACCTTGCTTCATGAGTACAAAGATGTATTTGCATGGTCGTACCAGGACATGCCAAGTTTGAACGAGGACTTAGCGATTCATAGACTCCCACTGAGACCAGAATACAAACCTATTCAACAGAAGTTAAGACGAATGAGGCCTGAAATGCTTTTAAAGATAAAAGAAGAAGTCAAGAGACAATTTGATGCTGGCTTCCTACAAGTCTCTAAATATCCAGAATGGGTGGCTAATATAGTCCCGGTGCTGAAGAAAGACGGTAAGGTGCGAATGTGCGTAGATTATCGCGATCTAAATCGAGCAAGCCCTAAAGATAATTTCCCCTTACCACATATCGATACGTTGGTGGATAACACGGCAAAACATTCGTTATTCTCCTTCATGGATGGGTTTTCGAGTTATAATCAAATAAAGATGGCTCCCGAGGATATGGAAAAAACTACATTCGTGACGACGTGGGGAACATTCTGCTACAAGGTGATGCCATTTGGATTAAAGAATGCCGGGGCAACATATCAGAGAGCTATGGTGACGTTGTTCCATGACACGATGCATAAAGAAATAGAAGTCTACGTCGATGATATGATCGCCAAATCTCGGGGGAAAAGAGAGCATGGTGGAAACCTCAGGGAATTGTTTGAAAGACTGAGGAAATTTCGGCTGAATCTTAATCCAGGTAAATGTACGTTTGGGGCTACCTCGGGAAAATTACTAGCCTTCATCGTCAGTGAGAGAGGTATTGAAGTTGATCCAGATAAGATAAAAGCCATACAAGAACTACCGCCTCCGCGCACACAAAAGGAAGTTAGAGGATTTTTAGGGAGGTTGAACTACATCGCTCGATTCATTGCTCAACTTACCAACCAGTGTAACTTGATTTTTTGACTCCTTCGAAAACACAATCCTGTGGAATGGAACGAGGAGTGCCAAGTGGCTTTTGACAAGATAAAACAATATTTGTCTAGCCCCCCAGTACTAGTACCGCCAACTCCCTGGAGACCGTTAATATTGTATCTGACTGCGTTCAAAAATTCAATGGGTTGTGTACTGGGGCAACATGATGAGTTGGGGAAAAGAGAAAAGGCGATTTACTACCTCAGCAAGAAATTCACAGAGTGTGAAGCGAAGTATCCGTCAATTGAAAAATTCTGCTGTGCTTTGGTTTGGGTAGTTCGAAGGCTCAGACAGTATATGCTGTATCATACGACGTGGTTAATTTCAAAAATGGACCCAATAAAGTACATGATGGAATCACCTGCACTATCAGGAAGAATGGCACGATGGCAGATCCTATTGTCGGAGTACGACATCATCTATGTGAATCAAAAGTCGATAAAAAGGAGCGCAATAGCCGACTTCTTAGCAACTCGAATGACAGAGGAATACGAGCCATTGAGATTTGACTTCCGAGATGAAGACTTAATGTGCATTACAGAGGAATGTGAGTCGTCAAAAGAGAAATCATGGAAGATGAGCTTTGATGGTGCATCAAATGCATTGGGGCATGGGATTGGAGCAATCTTAGTGTCACCAGAAGGGAATCATTATCCATTCACTGGCAGATTAAATTTCTTCTGTACCAATAACATAGCGGAATACGAGGCCTGCATCATGGGACTTCGTGCAGCTATTGAACGAGACATCGAAATCCTAGAGGTATACGGAGACTCAGCGCTGGTGATTTACCAAATCCATGGAGATTGGGAAGTGAGAGATTCAAAGTTAATCAAATATCACGATCTCGTGACAAAGCTGATCAAAGAATTCGAAGAAGTAACCTTTAATTACTTCCCACGAGAAGAAAACCAATTGGCTGATGCTTTAGCCACTCTGGCTTCAATGTTCAAAGCAAACCGAGAAACAGAAATAATGCCTCTCCAGATGAGCATATATGAGGCCCCTGCGCATTGTTTTAGCATTGAAAAAGAAGCAGATGGACAGCCATGGTTCCATGATATCTTAGAGTATGTCAAGAATCAAAGGTACCCCGAACAAGCAAATGAGAACGACAAAAGAACAATCAGAAGAATGGCGGTGGGATTTGTTCTTGATAGGGATATCCTATACAAAAGAGGAAAGGATCAAGTGCTCTTGAGGTGTGTGGATACTAGTGAAGCCAGAAAGATACTGGAAGATGTCCATGAAGGAATCTGTGGAACGCATGCTAATGGTTTCACTATGGCTAGGCGGATTATGAGACTCGGTTATTATTGGCTGACGATGGAAAGTGACTGCATTAGTTACGCACGAAAGTGCCACAAATGTCAAGTTTATGGCGATAAAATTCATGCAGCACCTTCGCTCCTTCACGTCATGACTTACCCGTGGCCTTTTTCTATGTGGGGCATGGATGTTATTGGGCCAATTTCCCCAAAAACTTCTAATGGACATCGATTCATTTTTGTGGTCATAGATTACTTCACAAAATGGGTAGAAGCCGCTTCATTTGCTAATGTGACGAAGACCGCAGTTTGTAGGTTCTTAAAAAAAGGAGATCATATGTCGATACGGTTTGCCCGAGAGAATCATTTCAGATAATGCTTTGAATCTAAACAACAAGGTGATGAAGGAAGTGTGTGAGCAATTTCAAATAAAGCATCATAATTCCTCACCCTATCGCCCAAAGATGAACGGAGCAGTAGAAGCGGCTAACAAAAATATCAAGAAGATTATTGGGAAAATGACCGAGACATATAAAGATTGGCACGAGAAGTTATCATTTGCTTTGTATGCATATCGCACATGTGTGCGGACCTCTACGGGGGTAACTCCTTTCTCTCTGGTCTATGGAATGGAAGCTGTGCTGCCCATTGAAGTTGAGATCCCCTCTCTACGAGTCTTAATGGAGTCGGAACTAGAAGAATCAGAATGGGTTCGAGCTTGATATGACCAGCTAAATCTTATCGAGGAAAAACGCTTGAAGGCAATTTGTCATGGACAAATGTACCAGAAGAGAATGATCAACGCCCATGACAAGAAGGTGCGTCCAAGAGAATTTTGCGAAGGAGAACTCGTGCTGAGAAAGATTCTCCCAATACAAAAAGACTTTCGAGGTGAGATATCCCAATACAAAAAGAATTTTGCGTCGGATATCTAGAGCATTGGTGACAATTGAACCCTGCTTTTTCTTATATAGTGCTTTCGTTATTGAACTATTCCTTGCCAATTTTCTTTGCTTATTGCCTTTAAAATAAATATAGAGGTGAGGTATCCCTTTCATACCCACGTGGTCATTTTCATACATCTCATGTTTGGTTCATTTAAATGATAAATAGTGAAATGACATACTCTAAACAAAAGGAATATTGAGTATTACCTGGATAAGAATTTAGTAAGTACAAGAGCCTCAAAACAAAAACAAGGTTCAACAGGGAGCAAAAGGGTGATATACAAGAAACACGGATTACTCGTAAAACTTGAGGATGGGTACAAAACCTGAGAGGAAAGTCAAGAATCGAAACAATGAATGCAGGTCATCATGAAAGCCATAACGAAAAAGATATATGACAAACAAACCCAGGGCGCATGGCATAATCATGTAGGCATAAAAGCATTTAAGACAAACACGTGCATATCATGATAACATCACGCATGACACATACAGGTACGCCAGTAAAGCAAGAAGTTTTGGCAATAGCTGTACCAAACAAAGGAGAAAGAAAACATCCAAGTTCCACCAGATGATGCGTTTTCAATTACTGTTTTTCAAAAAAAAATCAACTCATAATTCAAGAGGTGAGTTGAACCCCGGGCCACATATCGAGGTATTTTTAATTTCTGTTTTTCAATTTCCGTTTGCAACTCCTCGGGTCGCACGCCGAGGTATTTTTAATTTCTGTTTTTCAATTTCCGTTTGCAACTCCTCGGGTCGCACGCCGAGGTATTTTTATTTTCTGTTTTTCAAATTCTGTTTGCAACTCCTCAGGTCGCACGCTGAGGTATTTTTAATTTCTGCTTTTCAATTTCTGTTTGCAACTCCTCAGGTCGCACGCTGAGGTATTTTTAATTTCTGCTTTTTAATTTCCGTTTGCAACCCCTCGGGTAGCACGCCGAGGTATTTTTAATTTCTGTTTTTCAATTTCTGTTTGCATAAGTCAATTCCTCGGGTCGCATGCCGAGGTATTTTTAATTTCTATTTTTTCAATTTCTGTTAAAATCAACTCATAATGTGAAAAGTGAGTTGGGCCTCGGGTTACGCATGCTGAGGTATTTTTAATTTCCGTTTTTCAATTTCTGTAAACATCAACTCATGATGCGAAAAGTGAGTTGGGCCTCGGGTTACGCACGCTGAGGTATTTTTAATTTCCGTTTTTCAATTTCTGTTAAAATCAACTCATGATGCGAAAAGTGAGTTGGGCCTTGGTTACGCACGCTGAGGTATTTTCAATCTTTGTTTTTAATTTCTGTTTTTCAATTTCTGTTATCCAAAAAAAAAGAAACAAAAAAAAAGGGTCAACTCATATTGCGAGAATAAGGAAGCAGTTTGAAAAGTTCAGATTTCATCGAAGTCCCAGTGGAGCAATTAGCGGATCGAAGCTACAAATCTCTCCGTGTCCTGAAGCCATGTTGGAGCTAGTAAAAAAATAAACAAATCTCACCCCTGTGAAGGTTGAGGAAAAGCAAATTGAAGCTACAGGTCATATCTCTCGGAAGTAGCAGTGGAGTGGATCAAAGCAACAGGTTACATTAGAGTTGAAGATGTTTGAGGAAGACGAGGACCAATAAGGCAAGGCTTGGCCAAGACCGGTCAAAATTGGTTCTTCTATTGTCTTTGCTCTATTCTCGTCTCACGATAATGAGCAAAGAGGGGCAGCTGTAATTAGGGGTGTTCATTCGGTTAACCGACCGGTTAACCGACCCGAAATCTTATTAACCGAATTAACCGACCTATCAAAATTTTTAACCGTTAACCGAACCGAAATTTTTTCAAAAAAAATTAACCGAACCGAATTTTTTTCGGTTAATTATGTCGGTTAACCGAATTAACCGAAAATTATATTTTTTAAAATTTTTGGTTAAAAATTAACCGAATTAACCGAATTAACCGAATTAACCGTCTTAACCGAATTAACCGAATTAACCGAATTAACCGAATTAACCGAATTAACACTACATAAATGTTTAAAAACATTACATAAATCTTTAAATTAATACATGATTGAAATGTGAGTATTTAATATTGTTCATTTGTATCTATTTCTTCTCTCCAAAAAATCTCCATTTGCATTAAACCTACAAAAAGGAAAAAACAAGTGTAAAAGTTTAGCGTATAATAGAAATATCTTCATTTAAAAAAAATCAAATAATATAAACAAACGAATAGATTATAAGTTAACAAGAATAAGATAGTAAGTATACCCTTCAACTCACGAAAGCTCATGAATTAAGGGTAGGCTCTGATGCATTCCAAGAAAAGTCTAAACATTGAATCAATTAAATAAGTAGGAGTGATATGGTAAAAAAATTTAAAACTATTAAAATAAGACAATAAATATACCATTTTCAATCATGTCAAGCTCTTGGATTTGTTCTTCAATCTTTTTGATGTCTTCTTGTGATGATGATTTTCGAATCCAATCTTGAGTACACACAAGAGCTTGTACAATTTTAGGAGTTAAAGAACTCCTATATTGATCAAGCACACGTCCTCCAGTGCTAAATGCAGACTCTGAAGCAACCGTAGAAACCGGTATAGCTAACACATCTCTAGCCATTTTCGAAAGAGTAGGAAATCTAGGACTGTTCACTTTCCACCACAATAAAATATCAAAATCTTCAACAAATTCCTCATTAGCCTCAGCTAGATATTTATCCAACTCAGATGTTTTATCCTCACCACAAATTTCCAACTCACGCTTTTTATACAAAGTTTGCATTCGCCTTTTCATTTTTTGTTGTGGTTCACCAAGAGAAGCATGTGTTGGCACACTCGATTGGCTACAAGTACTATGAAGTGGAGGCTTATACTCATCAAACATTTCATACAAAGCTTCCTTCAATTTTTGCATCATTTCACAAGCTTTTTCAGAACTAGACATTTCACTAAGTGCAAATTCAAGATACTTTAGTTTTTGTCTAGGATCTAAAACACAAGCAACAAACATAAGCATATTCATCTTATCAATATCACCCCAATACTTGTCATACTTCTCTTTCATCTTGATGGCCATAACATTGAAATCAACATTACTATTTAACTGAGCATCTCGTAAAAGAATATCAATTTCAGAAAGCTCATCAAAAAAATTATTGGACGTGACATATGAAGTGCCAGATATACGCAAAGTGACTTCATAAAAATGTTCCAAGAAATCCCTCAAGTTTCTAACATTATCCCAATCATCCACACTAGGCCAACCATCACCCCTTTCAAGTTCAGCCCTAAAATTTGTATCTTGCTCCTCAAATCTCTCAAAAGCTCTCTCAAAGTTCTGAGCAGTATCTAACATTAAGTAGGTTGAGTTCCACCTAGTACAAACATCAAGACACAACATCTTCTTGCACTCTATCTTTTCCACGACAACACACTCCTTAAACTTTTGTAATCTAGATGGAGATTGTCTCACATATCTAACAGCCCCCCTAACACGTTCAACAGATTTATTCATTTCCTTTAAGCCTTCAACAACAATCAAATTCACAATGTGTGCCATGCATCTCATATGAAGATATTTACCATTTTGAACTAAACCCCCTCGAGGGTTAAATTTCTTTCTCAAATAACCAATAGCAACATCATTTGAACTTGCATTATCAACAGTAACAGTAAACAACTTATCAATCCCCCAATTCAACAAGCATTTCTCAATCACCATCCCAATGGACTCACCCTTATGACTAGAAATTGGACAAAAGTTTAAAATCTTTTTATTCAATTTCCAATCATTATCAATAAAGTGAGCAGTGATACACAAATAATTAACTCTTTGCAAAGAAGTCCATATGTCGGTAGTTAAACAAACTCTAGAACAAGAACTTCTCAAAAGTTTTTTTATCTTGGCCCTTTCATCTAAATACAATTGATAAACATCCCTAGTCATAGTAGTTCGTGAAGGAATGTGAAACCTAGGACATGCCATAAACATAAATTTCTTAAAACCTTCACTTTCAACAAACTTGAAAGGTAATTCATCAATCACAATCATTTGTGCTAATCCTTTCCTACATGCTTCTTGATCAAATCTCCAAGTTGAAAGATTCCATTCCTCCCCTTCAACTCCCTTTCTAGGTAAAACTAGTTGTCCTTGACTATTTTCAACAACATTACTAGGATTTTTCTTACATGAACCAATATGATATTTTAATGACCCCGTACCATTTTTTTTCACATCACAACAAAATTCCTTTTGACAATAATTACATTTAGCTTTACTTGCACCCTCACTATTAATAATCTTAGTGAAGTGAGACCAAACTTCTGACCTTGGAAGAGTGGCTTTTCTTTTCCCGGTAATCCCCTTTGCTTGGCTTGAAGCTCCAACTCCCGAATTTTCAGAATCTATCGAAGTAGGAGGTGTAACACTAGCCTCAATAGATGTTGGTTCAATTGACATTCTGCAAGAAAAACATATATAATAAATTAAAATACATTTATGATATTAAACATATTTTTATGTTGAGTTTTAGAAAAAAACATAGTTTAGATATTTAACAAAGGTAACATCCATTGCAAAACATAGTTTAGATATTCAAAGAGTTTTAACATTTTTTCAAATTAGCGTTTATTAATTTTCTCCAATTTTTCTTTTTTTTTCTTTTTTCCTTTTCAATACAAGATCAACTTGAATACATCATATGAGCTAACCAAACCTAGCAATAGGTGACGTAACTTTCAAGTATTTGAATAAACACTCACTTGAATCGGATCACAACCTTCTGTATAAATTATACAAATTAATTGTATCACGTATTTCTATATATGCTTGTATTAGAAAAATCAAATTGAATTTTGTGATACCATTTGGTTTTTTTTTTTTTTTGGTTTTTCACTTTTTTTACAGATTGCAATGTGTTTAAAAAATTGAATGAAGTTATTTAAAGATGGTTAAATTACTAAAAGATCTAAATTAGCTATTTTTCGTTAGACCTATTTTACAGAAAAGGATAGAGTCATTTTGTTAGCCTTTTTTTTCGTTTATTTGTTAACAACAAATCAAGACAAACAAACAAACAAAAAGGTCAAACATATACTCAACAGTTGAAGTTGTTGGGGTCATCACCAAGAACTCTTCCAAAAGAGCACCACGTTTTGAGTTTTCTATTCTCTGCAATTTTCTAGCAGAAAGAATTCTCAAAACCCAATTTAAAGATACAAATTTTAAGTGAAAAAACATTTTGTTTTGGAATAAATGGTTGCTGTTTTGGTGTTGGGTTTGAAGGAAAGTTGGGATCTTTGGATCTGAAAGATTTTGGTCATTTTGACTTTGTTGACTTGAGATAAGAAATGGGTTTTGCTTTGATTTAGAATTTGATTAGTTTTAGAGGGAGAAAGAGGAGGAAGAGTTTCAAGAAAAAAATGGGTTGGAAGAGTAAAGGATTGGAGTCAAATGCAAAGTCTTTTGTGACTAAGAAGTGGACTCTTTTGCTTTGCATTGGCTGTTTTTGTACTGGGATGCTCTTCTCCGATAGGTAAATTTATCTCATTTTTTCTTTTTAGCTTCTTTAAATTCCATGTCTTGATGTGGTTGTAGCTTGTATTTGCAGTTTGGTGAAAGTTGGTGCTTCTAAATTTAAGATTTTTGTTTCTGATTTCCATAAATTGTTTTGGCTTTTAGAAGTTTCCTGATTTAGGATGGTCTTGTTTTGATTGTATTTACAATTTAGTGGAAGTAGTATCCTGTTTCATTTAATTAGTTCTATGGACCATGGTTTAAGGCATTTTTTAGTAGGTTTTCCGATATATGTTTGTGGGGTTCTTATTTATGGATAATGATTATGAAAACTTTTGATCTTGTAAAGCAAAGATCTGCAGTTCATAGAGTATTATGTAGGTTCTCCTGTTCTTTGTTTCATGTTTTTTTTTATGGTGGATTTAAGGTTTTGGCCATTTGAGCTTTGCTTTGTTACTGTGATGAGTTCAAATCAAGGTGATTAAAAGTTAGAAGATTTTGACATGGCATTTTTAGTGTCAAACACAAAACTGAATCAAGCAACCCAAACCCAAATAAGAAACTTGAATGAACTTAAAATAACATAGCAAATAACAAAAATAACCAGTCAAATTTAAATCTGAAGCAGAAAAGAAATATGCTTTTGAACCCAAAAATTATTAAGGAGATGAGCAGAGAAGAACTTACAGGTGCAAACGAAAAGGCAAAAGGGATGGTAGAGACTTTGGGAGTTATCAATTAGGGATTTGAAGTTGATACTTGATAGGGTTTTTTTTCTGTCGTGTTTAGTACTGTGAGTGACTAGGGAGTTTAGTTTAGTTTTATTTATTAAATTATTAATAAAATGATATAATTTGGTTGGGTTGGGTAATTGGGGGTTGGGTATTTTGGGCTTGGTTGGTAATTGGGTTTGGATTGGATTGGGTAAGTGGGCTTTCATATATTATAATTTTATTTTTTTAATTTTTTCGGTTTAACCGAAAAAATTCGGTTAACCGACCGGTTTCGAACCGAATTAACCGTTAACCGAAAAATCAAAACATTATTAACCGACCCCCGACCGAAAAAAATCGGTTAACCGACCAATTAACCGAATTCGGTCGGTTAACCGAATTTTTTCGGTTTTACCCGAATTTTGCACACCCCTAGCTGTAATAGCCAATTTTGGCCCGTTCCAGCAAAGACTAAAAAACCAATAATAAAAAGTAAAATAGTCCATTTAAATGTCCATTTACAAAAAGACTCAAAGCCCAATTCACTCAAAATGCCAAACCCAATGATTTAATACAAATATACAGCCCAATCAGCCCAATTAAAAACAGGTCCAAGGCAAAATTAAAACCGAAACCAAATGTTAAAGTCCAGTTTTCTTATAGACTAATTTTAAAACCCAATGCAGGAATTACAAAAGCCCAATTACAAAACCCGAATAGCCAGCCCAAACCCAAAGACCCCGAATAGCCAGCCCAAACCCAAAGACCCACTAAACAGAAGCCCTAGGGTTTCCTCCTCTCCAGCGCCGCCCCCGCGTCCTTCGCACGCGCGCCTCGCGTCGATTCAATTCCACACGCGCGCCTCGCATCGATTCGGCTCCCCACGCGTGTCGTTCTCTGTGCCCACGCCTCTTGTCGATTGAAGCTCCCCGAGACGCCTCGGCCTCCGTCGGTCACTGCCTCGCCCATATCCTGCAAACAGAGGCAACAAAAAAAAACAGAGAGATATGGGACAAACAATAGAATAAAGAAAACAGTTGTAATCTTTCGGCTATAAAGCCATTCAAAAGACAATGTAAAGAGGGGTTTGAAAAAAAAAGACGAATACGGAATAAAAAAAACAAGCAAAGACTTCGAAGGTTGATCCGATTTATTATTTTACTGTTTACCATTTTTATTTTTTATTTTTCATTTTACTTATTTTGAATCTTTCATAAACAAAAATCAAAAAATAAAAGGGTTATTTCCATCTTCTCTTTTCTCCGATTTGGAGTTCTGTTTCGCTCCTTAAGCGTAAATATATACAGAAACAAAAAGGGGAAAGAACAGTTTACCGAAAATAATCCTGCGGAAGCGTCTTCGGGGGGGGGATGGTTAGTTTTCGAGGGTGACTCAAAAAGGAATCCAAAAGGCGTCTATTCACCTCTCCGACCACCACGCATGGCGATCGTCGGCGATGGTTCGGTGCCAAAATTTTGATCGACCCTAAGCCCTTTCAGAGAAAGCAGAGGAAACAAATATTTTTTTCAGAAACAGGGTTTAAATGAAATTTTGGTCAAAAAAATCTAATTTATATAGTTTTAAAACGACACCGTTTTGGTTCCTGAGGTTTAACGCCAAAACGGGGTCGTTTTGGCTCTGACCGGCGCGACCTGACCCGTTTGAACAAGATCCGCGTGTTTTCTTTAAAAAGGGGTTATTTCCCTTTTTGATCCTTCCGCATTTCTATTCTGTGCAATACAATCTTTTCGTTTCTTTTAATTTGCCCCGAATATTTTATTTTTACCTCATTTGAGTCCTTACTGAAGTTGCGCGTTTAGGAAGCAAAGAATATTTTCCCATTCGGTCCTTTTGGTCTTGCACGCCGTGCTATATGGTCCTGCATTTTATTTTATTCCTAGTTTTTGCCCAAAATACTGTTTAAATTTCCATTTGCCCCTTTGGATTTTGATCTTTTTATTTATCCCTTTTAAATTCAATTTAATTTTAGTTTGTCCCTCGTTTATTTAATCTCGATCATTTTAGACTTATTTTATATATGTTATCATGTTTTATTTTCTTATTATTTTATATATTGCTCCATTGTTATTCATCTTATTTGTTTGGTTTCTTTTTAGTTGATTCATTTCTATTCACGGGGCATTGCTATTCTATTTTATTTTATTACTATTATTATTTGTTTTATTTCTATTATTACTATCTTCCATTTTATTGCATTTTATTTTCTTTTACGTTTATTTGTCATCAGCTTTTTTTATCTACTATTACTTCTTTAATACTTACGTGTTTGTTACTCTTCCTATATTATTCATGTTTCATATATATATACATACTATTATCATCTCGTCTTCTAACTGCTTCTAATCTTATTACTGTTTATATTACTGTTTCACTACCATCATTATTATTCATGCATATTAATATTTTAGATTAATGATCCCGATGTTATGTCGCGTGTATCATGTTATCATTATGCTAAATTCATGTCACATTACCATTATTCGTCGCATATGGTCCCATTCACGCTTTAAATAATGTGTCTCTAAAACCTGAACTACCAAACGTATAGCATCTTTAGAATTTTTATAAATTTCATCCAAAAACGAAGTTTTCAAAAAAACAAGGCAATATTCTATGTTTGGAAACTCGAGGAGTCGTGCCCTATGTGTTGGGTTTCGAGTCTTTCGTTTGGCTAAATATTTGAATATCCTTTTGATTTTTTTTAACACATGAAACCCGGGAATTAAAAGATGATCTTGGTTTCGAGGATTAAAATCATCGTGTCCTACGTACTGGATGTGATATTTTGTCCTTCGGAACGAGAAAGTCTTGATATTCAATTCGAGAAAACTAAAATATTTCCAAAAAAGATCAATTTCCTTTTTTCCTTTTAAATTTTCAACTTTCGACATTGAGACATTAAATAATCAATTTGGTACCAATTTTGGGCGTGACGAGGGTGCTAACCCTTCCTCGCACGTAACCGACTCCCGAACCTATTTTCTCAAATTTTCGTGGACCAAACACATTGTTTTAATAAATCAAAATGTTTTATTAAAAAAAGGTGATCCGATCACACCTAACAAAGGTCGGTGGCGACTCCCGTTTTTTATTTTCAAAACCAAGTCGATTCCCGTTTTGTCAAAAAAATGGTTACGGCATTATGAAACTTTATAAGAATATTTGATAAGTGGAGAATGTAGTAGAGAATGTAACATCTCGGTGCTTTGACTCGATGTTCAGGTTCGGTATGGGGGTGTTACAGTGAACAGAGCCTTATCGGTTTGGAAAATGTCTGACGGAAAAAAATTGATAAGACATTTTACAGGAATAAGGGAGTAACTTTATGTTGATTGAAAAACCTTTTACGTTGACCATCCTACTTTACATGAAACAAATATAAAAAAAGATTAAAAATATTTTCCGTAAAAGCTTTTACGTTGAAACAAATAGAGCCTTAATCTCTTTGGGTGAATGGGCTTTCTCTACACCATTGTGATCTCCTCCTTATCAACTTCCTTTGTTTTACTCTGTATCAACAAGTACATATACATTTATTTTAATTATTAATATGCAATTACAATATATCAACTAAGTTAGTATAAGTTTAAAAAATATATTTAAATAAATATTAATAAGAAAACATATAAAATAGTAAACACATATGTTCAAATTTAAATGTTGATAAAAATTTTTAATGAAAAATAATATCGGTAATCAAGTAGAGAAAATAAACAAAAAAAATACGAAAGAGCTTTTAAAATTTAAGTCTTGAATCTAAGTTTTTTTTTTTTGCCACGCCACCAATAATTCAATTTGTAACATTTCCCGCCCGGCCTAGAAGTTTCGGCTAAGTTGAAGGCGCTACATTTGATCACCGAAGTGATCCTCAAAAGCCACTTGTTTACCTTGTAAGGAAATCACCTTTTTTGTTTTTAGGAAAACATTCATTATTTTTACGTCGATTTCACTTAAGGATTCAATTTCTTCACTATACTCGTGGCATTTTGAAAATGGCTAAGGTTTTCAGAAAAAGATTTATATGCCCATTTATTTTGAAAAATAGCAAAAAGCATTTATTTTAAATAATAGTTTTCTAAACCAAAATTTCATGCAATTATAAAAAATTTAACCATGACATGCTTTAGTTGGGAAAGAAAACAAAACAGTTCTAATCCTATGATATAGAGGTAGAAATAATTAATAATTACAATCTTGAAAATAAATTGATTAAAGGAAACTTAAATGGAAGCTTAAATAATAATAATTATGGTCGTCTAGTCTGAGTCCTTCCGATGTCGATCAGAGTCTTAATTTTCTATGTTACCTGAGAGGGGAGAGAAAGGGGGAGTGAGCTTACAATAGTTTAGTGTAAAACTAAATTCTAAATCATTACATATAATTGTTAAACAATAAGGCATACAATAGCATAGTAATAAACTAATCATTTCTCATAGACATGATTTTAATCAATTTATAACAGTTATATGGGATGTAATGCAATTTATAGATCAAGCTCCCACCCATCCATACTATCTGTCCTCAAGCATTGCTCGACACTCTAAAAACCCACATTAATAACTGACCATCCTGGATCTGATTTTTGATGACGATGGTCGTTCACTTGTCATATTGTGCTGATAACTTTTACTACAATAACTTACCATCTCGGTTGCCCGGAGTTGATGGCTTTTTAAACTATCATCCTGGTTTGGTCCGATTTTGATAGTGTTTTTAAACTACCATCTCGTCCTATCTGATTTAGATGATATTGCCGCCTACTTCGTGCAATACTGACTTTCAATATAAACTTAATTTGCCACTATCTCCTACAGAACTCCTCTGTCCTCTATACCCTATTTCATGTAAATATGCACATATACTTTACATGTTTTATGCTTTTTATCATCAATTGATGCAACATTCAATATCTCAGGTAAGTAAAACAAACAATCTCAGATGTATAGGATTTAATGTAAACTAATAGGCTTAGTCATCTAGTAATATATACAAGTTCGCATGACTTATAGGCTTCGTATGTACCTTGGGTTAGCATGGCATATAGGCTTCGCATGTACCTAGGGTTCGCATGGCATATAGGCTTGCAGGTACTTAGGGTTTACATGGTCATGTAGGCTTACATTCCTAGGGTCCACACTAGGGGGTCACACCTAGGGGTCACATTCTAACATATACAGGGTTCGCATTTTTAACATGAAAGGCTTACATAAGGATGGTTCGCATTTACACATATATAAGGTTCGCATAGTAATCATGTATGGGGTTCGCATATACATATATATATAGTTCGCATACTACTAACACATGGGTTCGCATAAAAGACATAGGTTTTTCATGCAATATACTTTTCGCATAAACAATCTCCTAGGGTTCACATATACATATATAGTTCTCATAATGCAAGGCTCACACATGACACATACAAGGTTTGCAGGTAAAAATATATAGGTTTGCATCATCTAGACTCACAAGCAGTAACACACAGGTTTGCATATAATAGCACATAGGCTCGCATGTATAATAGTTTATGGTTCACACATATTAACCTAGGGTTCGCTTGTTAATCATACAGGGCTCGCATAAATATATTTAGGGTTTGTAAAGGTAATCCTATATGGTTATGCATGGGGGTTCACACAAGGCCTCACAAACAGGTTCATGCATGGCTCGTACATATTGGGGGTTCTTCCTAGGTTTGTTTAATCTTTGTTCTCTACTTTCCAATATTTTCAATTATATACAAAGATTTAGGTTTAGATCCCACGCCTGTTTTGAAGACTTAAAAACCTTAGTTTTGGAGAGGAGATTGAAGATCTACTTGAGGGATGATTTTGGCTCCATTAACTTGAAAGTTTGACTTGGAAAGAAAGTGTTTATAGATGTTTTCTTGAAATTTTGTTGGATGAAGTTCTAGGGTTTGTTTTGAATTTGGTTATTTATAATACTTATTTCTTTTCCTAATTGGAATAGGTTTTAATAATTCATGTAGGATTGGGAAAAATTTTAAATCAAGGACTTAATTTTTTAAAAAAAAAACAGTTTTTGGGTTGGGCTATTTTAAAATTCATCACTTTTGGTGGGGCAAAAACAAGGGGAAAAAACTTTGATTAAATGCTCAGTAAGGGGTTAAAACTTGAAACAAATGAGTGGGTTAAGGTCTTACCACTAAACTAGCAAGTTCAGTCTTACTAATTTTTTAACAAAAATAATTTTAAGGTAATCTAATTCCCTTACCCTATATTAAAAGGAAGATAAAAACTAAAATTTTCTATTATTTCTTCTTGACCCAATTTTGAGGTGGGACACAAATGATATTAATAACCGAAGTTTAACATCTAATTTGATAAATTAAAAATTTATAAGCAACATGATAATTTATTTTTATAAGGAAAAACCAACATGATAGTCGATGTTCAACAATTCGTCAAGTTGTTCATTTTAATTAACCATATAAAGAAATTAAAAGCACTAGTAGAGACAATTACACTAACTATAAATTAATTAACAATTTTTTATTTTATTTTTGAAGTAATTAAGCAACTTAGATTTGCATTTTCAATCATATGAGTAGCCAACTAAAAGAAGTATCTTTTGAGTTCACTACAAATCCCATTCTCTCAACAACTTTTTTCAAAGTTCAGTCCTCATACTTTTAAAAAATTAAAGTCTAATTCACAATACTATTAATAAATTTATATTAAATTTAAATATGTTGTATTTTAATATTCAACGGTCTAATTTAAAAATTAATATCTAATTAATAATATATACAGTAAATCCTCTTTATAATAGCTTCATTTGTTTTTCAAGATTTGAGCAATTATAGACAAGTAATTGTTATACATCTTTAATAAAAATTACAAACGTAATTCTATTTTTCAAAAATTATTTTCAATTAATAAAATATGATGAATAGAAATTTAGGTAAATTTTAAATATTTTTATTTTACTTAGGAATAGAATTAATTTCACTAAAATTTAATACAAGAGGTTGTTATAGATAACTGATTTAGTAAAAAGTGTAATTCATAGTTTATAATTATTGTTAGTAGTGAAAAGTTGTAATAATGATAAAAGGTAAAACATATAAAATGGATTCAACTTTAATTTCTAAATCACAAACTCAACTCTTGACATTAATTTTAGAATTCCAGAGGTATGAGGTATGAGGTATAAGTTTTGTAATTACAAACATTGAGAATTGAAAAGGTCTGTTGCCAAAAAACTAAGTGTTTTTGGTTAACATCCGCCTCAATCTTATGACGCCCTCTGAATTACTTACTACCACTTGGCTGTTCCTATGCATTTCTTTTGCTTCTTCTTTTTTTTTGGCTTATGATTGACTTTTAGCTTTAATCACATCTTTGTTTGTGTAATAATTGAGTTTTAATATGTTTAAATGTGTAATATCTTTTGCTTTAGGTTTTAAGATTTTTTTTTTAGTAATTTAAGTATTGTAACATTCTTTTTTTTTTTACTTAATAGATATAAAAAGGTTTTTAGAAAAAAAAAATCAATTACGCTGATCAATTTAATTCGCACGTTATTGAGTTTTTGTTTTTAACTAAATATAATTAATTAAGTCCTTTTGTTAATGGCTTCCATCTTTAATCACGGTAAAATAAATTATCAGACCAATCGGATGGCAGCACGTGACAAATCTTGATATAATCTTCCATTTCTCTAATAAAAAATCATAAAAAATTATACAATATTAAAAAAATAAAATTTTATAAAAATATTAAAATATAAGTTGATAAAAACTTGTAAATGTTATAAAGCTTATAAAAAGTTGTAATAATTATAAAAATTATAAAAATTATAAAAATTTATTAAAAACTTATAAATATTACAAAAACTTATAAAAATTCTAAAATATTATAAAATTATAAAATACATGTAAATTATAATAAATAAAAAGTCACTTGCTGATTCTTCATTTTACAAATTAAATCCCTAAATCAGAATAAACATGTGGCATCAAACCAACAATTGGATAATTGGAATAGTCGTAAGAACATTTCATGCTAACATATGCTAATATTTGCAATAGTTGAATAATGAAATTTTAGTTTTATGATATCTAACCATACCAAATATATTGTATAATATGCAATAGTTAGCAAACAATCTTTAAGGTTTCAAGGTCCAAACTATTATATTATACTTAAAAATATGAAGAACACAAATTTAAAAATAAAAAATAAAAAAGAGATGATCTCATAATTGTTGTTTTAACAGTGGAAGGTCAAGAACATTTGATTTAATAAGAAAATGTCGTAACGATATGACAACTATTCCTATTATTCAATTATTGGTTTAATGCTACATGTTCATTCTGATTTTTAGGAGTTTAATTTTTAAAATGAGGAACCAATATATGATTTTTTTTATAACTTTTATAAAATTTTAATAGTTTATTAGAATTTTTTACAAGTATTTATAATTTTTTTATAAATTTATATATCATTTTTTATTTTTAGTATATTTTTTATTTTATTATTTTTATAAATTATTTGTAATTAATTAAAAAGTTTATATGTTTTTATAATATTTATTAGTTTTTTTGAATTTTTAAATACTTTTTATAAGTTTTTTTTTAATTCTAATGATTTGTTGATTTTTTTTATTAGAAAAATGAAAAAGTAAATTAAGGATTGTCATGTTTTGTCATTTGATTAGTTAATCTATTTATTTTAACAATTAACGTGGTTAAAGATTAAAATTGTTAATAAAAAGATTTAATTAATTTTTGTTAATGATAAATAAATAATTAAATATGAATTAACGGTTTAATTTTTTTTTTGCCTGTTAATTATCGTGATTTGTAGCCAATTATTTTTAAATTTGTTTAAGCTGAATTTGATTAAATACCGATTAACAATGCAACTTGCAAGGCCCTTATTACTTATTAGCTACATTTTGTTTAATCACAGTAGAAAGACAACTTTAAAGCACGGATGAATGGGTTTTTTTGGGGTTCATATTAGGTTGGATTAATTTGTATCCGCTCACTTCAAACTTTAATATTTTTTTTAAAACTTATTTGGGAATGAATAATCTAGGATTTTAGTTATTTTGAATTTGAATAATTTCGAGTTCAAGTTATTTTCACTTTTAGGTCAACGAGATCAGGTAATTAGGCTTTTTAAATTGGTTCGTTTTATTTTTAATTTGATTTTGATACTCAAGTTTAGTTCAATAGATGTGGTAAAGGTGGGGTTTAGGGTAGTTTCAGATCAAGTTACTTAAAGGGATTTTAAATTATTTCAAATTCAAATTATCTTGAGCTCACATCTACTTGGATTCATATATTTTTGGATTCGGATAATTTCAATCTTGAACTATTTCAAGTTCAAGCCATTTTGGATTCGATTCTTTTTTAGCTCAGATTATTTCTTATTCATATTTGTTTGAGTTTGGCGATCATAGATGGATTAAATATTTTTTTTTTGTTTTATAATAGAGGGGTTCATGGGTCAGGTTCAAGTCGGGCTTAAGTATGGTATTAACACACTTTATGCTTGACCAAGACTGGTCTGACCCGAAATATGGGCCTAAAACTTTACCAAAGCCCACTCATTTTATAAATTGGGTAGCCCAAGCCCATTTTAGGCTTGTCCATGTTATTTTTTATTTTTTAGAAAAATATTTATATGATTTTTAATTAACATTTTTAATATGTTTATATTATAGTATTAAATATTATTATAAAATTAATTTATTTGGTTATAAAATTACATAATATAATATATTACAAATTTAGAGAGCTGACCCATTTTTTAAATGAGCCTAAATCCTCCTAAATTTCAATTGGGCCTTCAAGCTTAAACGGGCACTCCGACCCATGAATAAGTCTATTTTACAAGTTATAAATATTTTTATTTTGAATGTAATAATTAATTTTATTTTACATGATTACTTTGAATCACTAGTGGCTTTTATTCTGACTTTTTTTAAGTTAGCTTAGATCATATTGGGTTGAATCTCAAATGTGTTTTAGCTAGCTCAGGTTTGTTTTACCAGCTTAATAGGTCGCTTTTAAGTTACTTGTTTGAATTATTTCGAGTGCAAATAACTTTAGTTCAATTTATTTTCATTTGTGTATTCAAATTCGAGTTAGATAATTTTATGGTATCGAGATTTTTATAATCAAATTAGGTTTGTAAGAATTGATTCTTCAAATTTGAGGCATGCTTCCCATCACCACTAAACATCTTTTAACTTGAAATTTTATTTTTTTAACATCATGTTTGCCTCAATGGAATTGTTATGCAGTTACATCCAAATTCTGAGGGGACCACCATTCTATTTTTTGGTTCAAATCATCCCACAGAATATGTAATCTTCATTCCCGCTCCATTCGTTAAAAATGTTGACTGGTTAGTCGGCATTAGCCCATGTAATGGTTATTCAATAAATACAAGGAATAATTTATAATTTTTCGTTCCCAGCATACCCCTCACAAAATCACAAATTTACAAGCTTAGATTAGGCAAAAACCTGGGACGTTCTTCTTTCACCATTTTCTTCCAAACTTTCACTTTTCATCTTGAGGGAAAGAAAGCTCAGAACATCAAATTCGTCTCCAGGTAAGCATCAATTTTCATGGGTAAGATTCAAGCTTCTTGAAAACTGAACAATATAGGTCTTTGATACTTGAGTTTGATTTGAGTTTTTGAGTTTCTTTTTTCCTTAAACTGTTCAAGAACTTGAAAATTAAAAATTATCAGCCTTTGATGCTTGAAAACTGAAAACTTGAAAATTGTTATTTACGTGTTTTTTATTTTCGTTTTATGTTTAATCTGAGATGAAAATGTAAATATTGTACTGATATGTTTTTCTAAATCCAAAAATTAGGGCTTCGAATTGCATTATGCTCCCTTTAAGTTGTTTTGTTACTATTTTGTTTTTAAGAATTACCCCTGAAGCTGAACTGGTTACTGAGGACCTCTATCTGTATATAATAGTTGGTGCTTTGAATTCCAACTTAGAACGAAGGCAAGGTCAGCTTAATTTATTTTTTTCTTTTCAAAATTCAATAATTTTGCTACTTGGTTTGTGTTTAGATTTGTTTCATGTTCCAAGCATATATGGCGCTTCATCTTTTTTGACTATGTAATGCAACTGCTAGTTATACTACAAGACATTTATGACAGGTTCTTACTCATAATCATGTTTGATATGCTATTGCTGTTTAAATCATGAATCGTGACCGATAAAAATGAGACAAATAAATAATGCATTTCTTGATGTTCAGGTGAAGCAGTATAACTAGCATGATGTGGAGTCAGGGAAACTGATAACTATATTTAGTGCTCCAGACTACCCACAATTTCGAGCATCTTCATGATATTCAATACTTTACTTGTTGTCCTTCAAGATCTAAAAGTTTGGTTTCTACTTTGATCTTGACAACAAATGACAAATTATGTACGTGTTTTAGCTTAAGTTTCATCCACAACATCCTTTTGAATATTTTCTATGGATTTGTACCTAGACTTTATATTACTGTTACTTTTTTGTGGTTATGTGGATGTCTTTTGATATCACTAAAGTGTTTTAGGAGGTTTGAATGCCTATTAACGTATCTTTTGCCTTCCATAACAGAAGTAAAAAGTTGTTTTGTTTCTTGGACATGGTTAGAATGAAGTTATGTGGTCTTGTTGAATTGCATCAAAATTCAGAACGCATCAAAACTCAGAACGATATACATATATTAAATTTACACGTACTTGATATGCCAAAGTTGATTTGTGTTTTTTATGCATGCAAGTGAGGTAATTGTATGGGATGGTACTGATACCTGTTCAAGATCCAGGTCAAGCATATAAGTATATATATCTATTTCATGTTGGTGTCATATATAAAGGAAAATTATGGATAAGATTCTAGTGGGAGCAAGAACAATATACTTGTTCTGGGGGTGTCATATTCTCGATATCTTGTATTTGTTGATATTATGATTGGTGAAGCAGATTTCAATATTTTCCTTAGAATAATCACTGCACTTTAATTTTTATTTCACTAAAAAGATGTTTAACAAAGCAAATTTTCCTTGCTCTTCATATTTCATCTCTTTCTTATGCATAGTAATTTGAAAATTGTTGCAAGTATTTTTATTTCTTGATTTTCGGCAATATCCCTAATAGATACTCCATTAAACATCCATGAAACTTGAAAAAAAAAATTCATGCTCATGGTTTATGTCCTACTTTTGAAATAAAGAAAAGTAGCCATGCAAATAAAAAATAATGATGTAATGAATCTGAATTTAATAAAATTAATTTTGATATTAATAACAGTTGGATTGGTAGAGTGAATAAATTATTAGAAATAAAAGTACGGCGATTAAACAAGTGATATGTATTAAGCTTTTCTAATACATTTTAAATTGGTCAAATTTAATTTTAGTCCCTATACTACCTCAGAAATTATAATGTTTTCAAAAGCATAAGAGAATTATGGGTATAGTCACATCTTGAAGGGGCTCTAACACTGTAGCTGTGCAGGAATGATAATCCTAATTTGTTCCTTTATATGTGTGGGAATTCATATTTATTCAAAGGGGTATACAAGCAATTTCTTGACAACAACATTGTGTTGTTTAATCTAGTATTGTTCTTTTAAGGGTTTAACCCTCCTTTCATTCTCTCTCCCCCCCCCCCCCCAAAAAAAAAAAGCCAACTTAGGGCTAGTTTGGATGGGCGGTGTGTTTACCTCCGGTGAGGTTAAAAACAGCGGTGACGGTGAGATTAGTTACTGTAGCGGTGAGATTGGACACTGTAGCAGTGAGATTAAAAACAACGGTAGAATGTGTGTTTGGATTCAAACGCAGCTGTAGCGGTGAGGTGGAAATAAAAAATGACCATTAAGGACATCATATTAGAATTGATATATAATAGTTGTTTTTAAATTATTTTACTTATGTAAAATTATTAAAGTATGTGAATTTATGAATTCATTTAATAAATATTAAAATGTATCTTCTAATATTTTATTATAAATATTTTAGTGAATTATATAATCAATTTAAATTATTTATTAGATAAAATAAAATTATTTTTAATTTTTATAGTTAAATATTTTTTTATAACAATGATAAATATTATTTTCGCAAATAGTAACATTATACTTGGATCAAATTTTGAAGTATCTAACCGAATGATTTTTAATAAAAAAATATAGTAACATAAGACATAACAAGTTTCATTATTACTAGAAATTAAGTTAATATACAAAATTGTTTTTACAAATGTTGATTCATTAAACTATTTGCAATGGTTTCCCTTAACATTGTAATTTCAAGGTCACTTTCATTGTTAGAAGAACTTGATTCACCTCTATCAAAATGGCCTGAAGAGATTGGAACGTCGGGTATATTCTCAAATTGTCGAAAATCCTCATCATTTGACCAAGCATGTCTTCAAATGTAATTATGCAAAACCATTATTGCAATAACTATTAAAACTTGCTTGTCGAATGAATACTTTGGAATATCTCTTAATATTGGCCATTTTTTATTCCACACTCCAAATGTTCGTTCAATCACAGAGCGTAACGAAGAATGGGCATGATTAAAGATTTCTTTTTTTCCAGATGCTCGATGATTACCTCGATGAAAGTCATGTAAATGATATCGTTCCCCCCTATATGGACCTAGAAAACCTGCCATTTGCGGATATCCTGAATCCACAAGATAATATTTTAAGGGCTTAATATTTTAAGGGAGAAACATTTGACCATGGAAAATAAACAATAGCCAAACACGAAGGTTGGACGGCATTGGAAATATGAGATGGAAAATAAAACAAAACCATGAACATAAATGCATGTGGCTTTGGAGTAAATAATTTAATAAACAATGGCAACATGATGGAACAAGTGGAATTATAAACATGTGAAGAGTATGGACGGCCAAATGGAGCTAAAAGCTATTGGGAGCATGGATTTGAGATTGTTGGATGAATAAAGAATGAATTGATGAAGTAAGGAGCTTGGGTATGGACAGCACATGGAAAATTATGAAGCATAAAATATTAACACCCATGAGTAAGAGCATGAAATGGTATGAAACGAAATCATGATTATTCTATGGGATAATGGATACATGTTGGACAGCATAAAGCCTTGATGCTCAAAAGCTTGGACGGCAAGAAGACATGGATGGATGATTAATTATTATTATTATTATTATTATTATTATTATTTAATTTCACCCTCGGCAAGAACTCGAGCTGGTTCGTATCACCCTCGACAGCTAGAAATTTACTAAAATTTCGCTTAATTCCATCACTCATACCAGCATAAAGATGCAACAAAACAACCAAGGAAGAAAAGGTAAAGAAAGTATCATTTATTTAATTAAATAATAACATATGCAGTTGTGCATTTTTAGCAAGTTTAAAACATCTTTTGCATGTTTTGGATATAAAATGAACCAGTCTTCTGGAGTTATATGTTATATTATTTTATATTTATATACACACATATACGTATACATATTATGCCTTCACTAAAAACGGCTTCTCAATTCACTTCTACACTAATGCGAAAACATCGCAAAAAAACCAGGCATTGATGCCACAAAGAAAGTCAATATACCAAAATTAATGCATGTCATAGATAAGTGATACTTCGGCCAACATGCCCACCAAATATTAGAGAATGCATACATACCTTTCTTCCTGGGACATTCCAGAGTGGATGCAGATAGAGGGGAAATTGCACTCCACAAGTAACTTGTTGAGCTCAGCTGCTCTGTTCACACTTTTGACAAAAATGACTACTTGGTTGAAATCCAAGGCATCAAGAAGGTCATTCAACTTGCGATTTTTCTCTAGCTCACTCAATTTAATGTAATGCTGCACAAGTTTAAAAAATATGGATTAAACAATGAGCCTATATAGGAACTATAAGTGCTGGAAAGAGGAAAATAGGGGAAAACGAAGGTCAAGGTTTCCTTGTTTGGATGCTGAGAAAATCAAAGGCAATTTCTTCTAGCCAATAAGAATTTTTCAAGGAGGAATCTGTATTCACAAATCCTTCTGATTTGAAGGATATGAAGGGTTAGATCCAGATCCCTTTTTGACCGCAGAGCAAAAAGTCACCTCTACACCCTTTACCTTACCTTCCAGTTCAAACAAATCCTGTTAAAAATGCAGTGATTAGCAGCATGCATACCTGTACCAGACCATGAAGAGTCAACTTGGCTTCATCATCAACATAAATTTCCATGGGCTGCAGCAAAAACATAAAACAAGACCATCAAAGGAGAAATATATTTCTAGAACAGCCCAACGCTGACAGCAAAAAATGACAAAGTAACCACAAACACAAGACTTCAAACCATTAAAAACATGGTAGAATCTGAAAATAGTACATTGCAAAAAATCCAGAGATTTTTAGCATGAAGTTGTGTAAATAGCAGTTATATTTCAAAAGCAATCAATTTCTAAAAGTATGTATCCTTTACATTAACAAAGGTACATAAGATAGAGAATTAAAAAGACAACAGGACAGAAAGTAAAAAAGAAGTATAATTACATCTTGCATAAATTTCTTGCACACAGGTCGAATTTCCTTGCTTAGTGTAGCTGAAAACATCATAACTTGCTTATCATGTGGAGTCATCTTGAAGATCTCTTGCACATCTCTCCTCATGTCTGTACAATTTGAAAAATAAATAAATGAAATAATGGCAATTGATAATAAAAAGTGCCTCAGTGAAAGTAAACTTGCAGCAGATTTATGGAAATTAGAAAGTATACCAAGTGACTCAAGCATCTTGTCACATTCATCGACTATAAAATGCCTAACATTCTTCAAACTAAGATCTTTATCCCTGGTAAGAGCCAATATCCTTCCAGGTGTCCCAACAACAATATGAGGACATTCATTCTTTAGTAAATCCTTGTGAACCTTGATATTGACACCACCATAGAAGACAGCAACTTTGAAGAGTTTAAATGAACAGTTTGAATCAACAGAAAAGAAAGCCATGATAATTTTGAAGACTTTCATGCCTAGATAAATTAAGTTGAAAAATTGATAATTTCAAGGCAAAGTATTTCAAAGATTACTACAAAGCATATCCTGTAACAACAAATGCTTCATCCAAAACAGTAAACAAAATAATAAAGCACCAAACTTGTATACTGCCCACCATTATAAGTCACTAAAGTAAGAAAAACAAAATGACTTAATTCATGGAATTCACGAATGTTAACATCAGACATGAGTTTAAAACTTTGCCTTCGGAAGGATGTTCAAAACCAGAATCCACAATAGATCGAAGCAGCTCCGGTTTCAGCAGAAAGTCTCTGAATCCCGAACTGTGAGTTCCAACATACCCCCTACACCACATAAAAAAAGAAATGAAACAAATTAAAATCAAATTGCTTTACACTAAAACTAGCAGATTATATTAGAACATTGTTTTCCTTAAAAATATGTATAAATTAAAATGACTAACTTCTTAGCAGAATCAGCAGCCTTAGTGGAGGCAGAGTCAGGGGCTTTTTCATCTTCTTCTTCGTAGTCGAGAAGCTCTTCCTCGTAGGCGTCGTTGTCCTTTATCTCCCCCATTCTAATCAACCGATAAAATGAAACAAAAAAGAATCAAGCATTATTTCAAAAACTAAAATAATAACGAATTCATAGTTGGGTTTTTGAAATACTGTAGGAGAAAAGAACAGAAATGCAGAAGAATTCGTACATCTGAGATTCAAGAAAAGATGAGATTTTCTTTTTTGCGCTTGTGGTTTTGATGAGTCGAAAAACACTTTAGTAGTCCCAAGATCAGTTCCGACCACTTTCTCGTTCACAACTCTCACTGGCCCAACGCTGAACCGTTTACCGTTGTTGTTGGTCTTAGCAAGTCTTAAGGTTATAGTGGGAAAATAGCTTTCCACTGCAGGTGAGTTTTTTCCCACTGGTAGCTTTAGCTCCAGTCAAAAATAAGACCAGCAGTGAGATTAGAATTTTTAAACTCACCTCACCATTAGATATCCAAACAGCATATCAGTGAGTTTCATACCTTCAGCTGCACCTCACTGGCACCAACTGGTGAACCAAAGGCAGCCTTAATCTAGTTTTATCCTTTCAAATAGAGGGATTGAAATGCAATTCAAGATATAAGAATGACTTGTATAATATTTTACCATTGGTAATTCATTTTACAACTTGTGGGATTAATTTGTTAATAATTATATGGTAATTCCCTGAGTATATATTTTGTGAAAGAAATATTAATTTACATTTAGCTTGTATTTTTTCTTCTTTTTATATAGTAATCCTTCTCTTAGCTGCTAAGTTTTAAATCTTAAATGAAAATTGAATCTTTTAATTGACCCTAAAACTGAAGGGCATCCCCAGCGCTGATAATTAGCGTAACCCAATCCATTTCATGGGCCATTAGAACGTTGGAGTTTATAGCTTTGGTTATTGTAATTTTATTTATTTACATTATCTTTAAATATCATTTTTAAAACAACTATAATTTTTCCCCTACAGCCTATTATATAATTTTTGTGCAACATTGAAGAAATTATTACTTGCAAAGATATGGATTTTTGTTTAATAAATTTTTTGTTCAAGATATTATTATTTGCTAAATAAAGAGTCAATTTTGTTGAATAAAATTTGATAAAGAAATGGATTACAGGTTTTTACTTGCAAAGATATTTGCAATTATTATTTTGTGCTTTGCAAAGATTCTTAATATATATTGTTCATTTTTCTTTGGTAGTGTGTTATTGCTTCCTCTTCTCTTTGGCTTGCTTGATTGCTTCCTCCACCCATAGCTGAGCCTCTTGTATTCACTAAATTACTGTAAGTTCTTTTGCAATTAAATTCTTTGATTTTGTTTTACTGTTATTAAGATTAGTATTGAAGAAATGTGACACTTTTATTATGATTAGAAGATATGTAACACTTTAATATCTTGCAATAATGGCTTGTTTCATTTAATGGTACTGAGTGAGAGGTGTAAAAGAATTGATCTTGCATTGACAATATGGTTGCAAATGTGTACAGTTATGAGTTGGTTCTTAGTTACATTAGGTGTCGTCTCTAGGCTACATACATATAGACCAAAGGTTTGATCATATATTTTAGATTTTTATGCACAACAAGAGTGTGTGAAAAGACTTGTATATGCTAGTGACAAGACCTGTATTGAACAAGTTAGGATGGATATAACTATTTTTTAAAACTATGTGAGATTTTACAAACTTTAGGAGGATTGAAGTCATCAAGGAACATGCTTGTTGATGAGCAAGTGACAATGTTTTTACGTATCATTTCTCATCACTTTAAAACCGAGTTATCAATCATCACTTTAATAGGTCCAGGAAAACCGTTAGCAGATCATTTCACAATGTTTTAAATGATGTCATATGTTTACAAGATGTGCTATTTAAAAAGGCAAAACCAATTACAGCTAATTTTACAGACCCAATGTGGAAATGGTTTAAGGTATTGGAGTGAGTTTCATATATAGCTTATACATTATTTAGTTGATTTAGATTTAAATATAGTATTCTAACCCAAGGTTTTGTACATGTGATGTAGATTTTCATAGGTGATTTAGATGGAACCCACATCAAGATTAGGGTTTCAAAAGTTGATAAACCTAGATATCAAATTGGAAAAGGTGACATAGCAACAAATATGTTAGGTGTTTGTTCACATGATATGCATTTTGTTTATGTTCTTCCTGGTCGGGAAGGTTCTGTTGCTGATGGACAAGTTCTTCGAGATGTCATTTGTAAGAGACATGGACTAAAAGTTCCTCATGGTAAAATGCAGAATTGGAAGAGTTTGAATTAATTTTTAAGATCATACTTTTTTGGAAAAGTTAACCATGATAAATAGCTTTTTTTTTTCTTTTTCATAGGTTGTTATTATCTAGTTGATGCTGGTTACACAAACTATAAATGGTTTCTTACGCCTTTTAGAGGACAAAGATATCATTTGAATGAGTGGCGTTAGGGTTTCCAACCAAGTACTTTAGAAGAATTTTTCAATATGAAACATGCTTCAACGTGCAATGTTATTGAAAGATGTTTTGGGTTATTAAAACTTAGATGGGGAATACTTAGGATTCCATCATTCTATCTTCTGTGGGTGCACAATAGAATTATTATTGCATGTTGTTTGCTCCACAATTTTATTCGAACTTATATGAGTATATCCTATTAAAGTGGAGTTTGGATAAGGATTACCTCGTAATGTGATAGATGACGATGAACCGAATATTGTAAATATTCATCCATCAGATACATGGGCTACTTGGAGGATGGAACTAGGCAATCAAACGTTCTATGAATGTCAAGCATCTAGAAATTAGTTAGGTTTATTAAAACGTAGTAAATGATTAATTTGTTTATTTGAATTGTCTTTATGTATTGTACCGGACTTGTTGAATTACAACATTAATTTATCTTATTTTGATTCGTCATGTGTTATAATCTTATAAGGTGTCAACCTTCTGATTCATAATATCGAACCTAATTTTAATTTGTGTTTTTTCTTAAGATAGTCATGTCAAGCTTTTCACAATCAATTGCTTCTTCCCAAAATTCTCGAGGAACCTGTAACATCTTAATTGGGGGTAGTTCGTAATTTCATAATTATTTTATTTTATTTCGCATGCTTAAAGAAATAAGGCTTTAAATAATTTTTTGTCGGTGCAAATCATGCCTCAAAGGAGCTGCTGGCAGGATGGTTGAGGCGCTAGAGTGCTTTGAATGGTGCTGCACGTCTGGAGTTCGAGTCGAGGGTGCAACATAAGATTTTATTTTTTGTTGAAAGGGGCAATAACGCTGAGGAAGGCTTTAAAAGAATACTTCAATGCGTTGTTTTCATGAAATGAATGCAGGCCGAGTGGCTTGGACGCAGGAAGCTAAAGGGGAGGGCTTCAAATGGTTGTGCGTTCGAATCCTAGGGGTAGCACATGTGCAGTTTTTTTCTTTTTTTTAGTATTGTGAGCGGAAGAGTGATTAAAAGAAGCTGTGACGAGTGCATGTCACAAGTGAACACCGGGCCGAGTGGCTAGAGGCGCTAGGGAAGGACTACGGCTTAGAGGTCCCGTGTTCGAGCCCTAGGAGCCGCGCTTAAGACGTTTTAAACTTTTGCTCATTAGCGCTTAAACTAGAGGAGCCCCCGGGGGAGGATTTAAAAGAAATATGCAATGCGATTTCGTCATGAAGGTCAAGTTAGTCGAGCGGTTGGGGTGTGGGGGTTTCTCCCTCACGTCTTGGGTTCGAAACCCCTGGGCTAGATATGGGTGTTTTGTTATTTTGGCCTGTGGCATTAAATGCGTGAGGGAGCCGAGAGAGGGAAGCTTAAAAGAATTTTCATGTCGGATTATGGTATGAAAGGAGTCCACGGCCGAGTGGCTAAGGACGCTGCTGAGAAAGCTTTCCTCCAGGTCCCAGTTTCGAGACCAGGGAGCAGCACCTGGGGATAATTTTTTTTGGGCCAGCATGCTGGCAACCTGCAGGGGCGCACGCATGCATGCAAGGCATGCTGCCCACGTCTCCTTCCAGCTGCACGGTAGGGGGAGGGAGGAAGGTAGCATTTATTTTATTATTATTCTTTTTATTATTATTATTAGCATTATTAATATTATAATGGGAGTATGGGTGTAATATTTTATGCTAAGATGGGTGTTTTCCTTATTTTATGTTAGCTATTGGAGCTTGGAAGTAAATGATAATTGAATAAACAATGATAATGGAAATTGAAACATGCCTTGGGGAAGGGAATAGTTGGTCGGCCTTGAAGATTGGAAATTGAAGCATGGCCGATTGTGTAGCATGCTTTAGGGACTTGGATTCTTTCCTTCCTTCCCAGATTTTACATAGCCAAAATTTATGAATTCTTTTCTCCCCTTACCAGCTTGTTCTTGACCGAAAAGGGGGAGGGGATCTTAGGCTAGAGTCTCGATTTTTCTTTTTGAGAGGAGCTAGAGAGTATTTCGGCTAGCATTGTTTCTACCATTGTTGTTAGCCGAATCTCTTAGTCTTTGCACTTTGTCAAATCCCTTTCTTTTGCTACGGTGGTCATAGTCGAACCCTTGTTCTCCATCCTTTTAAGAGCTTAGACCGAATCCACCGAGGACGGGGCTACCATTTTCAAGGGGTTGGTAAGTGTACTTCTTTAGTATGCGGTTTTTTTTTTTCTCTTTTGGATGCCGAAAATTTGAACTGAAGATTTGGTAATAATTGGCCGATCATGTGCGAGTGTCTTGATAGGTAACTTTTGAGTCTAGTCGACACCAAGGAGTACTTTGGATTTTTATTCTTCGGAGGATCTCAATGAGTCAAACAATGACTTGGGATTTCGGTAAGCTTAGGAATAGTTGAGCATTTTCGGCCAAAGGCCATTCTTGGTATTTTGAGTGATAACCGAATCTTGTACTATGATTTTAGGAAGGGACTAATCGGCCAAGAAATCAGAAGTTCGAGTTTTCGATCACTTTGCTTTGTGTTGATAAAGGTTCAGCCTAGAGCCCTATTTTGGTTATGTTATGACCAATAACTTTGGACTTGTTAGTTAATCAAATGAGACCCCTAAATACTGATCTATAATGGCCGAATATAGGAGCATTCGAGGACAAGTTCGGGACTTCTGTAATATCGCATAGACACGAGATTGCTAGTTAAATCTTCGATTAAATAGGTGTGTAAGCTCTTACACACTTTATTAGTATAAACTGTTATTTGACAATATTAATAACCTCTCATGTGGTAACGTTGCCTAGTGGGCATAAGCTTGGTTTTCGGGTGAGTCCCCTATTACTCGATTTACGATATATGTTGTATATGCCATCATATGCTGTGAAATACTATGCTATATACGATTGCATGATATACGGGATCATGATACTTGTGATATGAGCATGATGATGGTGGGATTGATGAGAGGGAGTAATATTCGTGTCGACGGACACCAGTGTTTTGGTAACACATTGTGACTACGGTCACCAGAGGTTTGGTACCTCCAGAGGTTTGGCACCTCATAGCGTCTCGTCCCTGTGGCTTAGTACCACCGTGGGTTGGCCCCACTATGAGATACGGGATCGACGCCAGTGATTTGGTATCACACGATGGGTTGGCCCCATCATTTGATTGTGACTTCGGTCACCAGTGGTTTGGCACCACCAGTGGTTTGGCACCACACGTATTGACGGATATCGTGACTATAAGTCACCAGTGGTTTGGCACCACCAGTGATTTGGTACCACATGGGGTAGAAAAGGAGCATGGATGGCTAGGTTGGGTTGCATAATTGCATGTCATACTAATATATTGTGTATGAGTGTTATTTCCGGGTTGGGGAGTTATACACTGAGTCTTGGTGACTCACCCCTTCCCATATCATCTTGCAGGTGAGTAGAGCGCGGATGCGGAGCCGAGGAGAGCTCGAGGCTGCCATGTTGGTTTTGTGGACTTGAAATTTTATTTTGCCCACTTTAAGTTTATTATTCACTACAATTCGATTGGGTTGTAATATGGCCGCTTATTATTATTTTGGATGTTTAGGTAGTTGTTTTACTTTATCATATAACTGATGGACTTACAAACGGTTATGCAAATCGGTTAATAGTAACGTTTTCAAAATAAGCACTCGTACACGATTTCAAAAAATGTTACCATCGGGTAACGAAATTTCTAAGCTATTGATCACTCTAATGATCAAGAATTTAAATGATCAAATGGTTTTAAAAAGGAAGAATGGATTTTCCACTCAACCGGATTTATCAAATCAACCCACTTGAGTTTTAGCAAATACCGTTTTATACCCTTAACAAATTTTAAATTTTCTACTATTAGTCCAAACCTTTCAAACTCCTTTTTACTCCGTGACATACCAAATCCGGTCATGGCTTGTGGGCCGGGTTTGGGGTGTTACAGAACCAAAAGGAAATGAGTTCTAGAAAAAGATGCTGCGTTGGTTGCTGGTATGGTCGACTGGTACAATGTTGGAACCTATAACGCAGATACGGGATTCAAGGACGATTATTTAAATGAGCTGGAAAGAATGTTAGAAAAAATTTTACCTCATGCTATGTTGAAGGCTAAACCTAACTTTGAATCGAGGATTAGGACATTGAAAATAGATTGAACAATCGTTTACGACATGCTCAGTGGAAAATACATTAACAACTTTGGTTGGGACGAGTATAGGCATATGGTTGTTGCTGAAGATTATGTGTGGAACTCTTATACAAGTGTAAGAATTATTTCATGTCTTTATTATCTTGAAGAAGGAAACAATTACCATGGATGTGAAGATGATGTTTCCTTGGATGAGATGGATGTCTCGGCTACACAATCGCAACTGTTGAAGCCAAACCAAGATAGTTCCACATTTTCAACGAAGAAAAAAAAAATATTTATGATGGAAGTGAACTAATTTCTACTTCAATTACTGATGTTGCCATGTTATTGGGGGAAGACATACGGACTATTAGCCTTGAATTAAGTAGGAACATTGCCTCCGGGAAAGTGTTTAAAGAAAGTGCTCAAAAATCATATACGGTCATATGTGAAATAGAAGGATTAACTAAGGATGAGCGCTATCGTGCATTGAGCAAAATTCCAAACCATCCAATGCAAATGTTCATTTTCTTTAGTCTACCTTCTTCTGTGCGATTGGAGTGGGTGAGAAGATTTCTTTCTGACCATTAAAAACCATGGTTCTGTTGGTGATGTTTTGGTAACTTTTTATATATGTGATATTTGGATGGTATAATGATATAATAGAATGCCACAGACAATTGTAACTTTTTGATGTTGTAAAATTTAACATATAGATTATGACATATAAGCTAATGACATCATATAATTTTTTGTTAATGTATGAATATTTGTTTGGATGTAAAATATAATTCTCAAGCTATTCATTACTTTTAATATTTTGCCTTTTAGTTTAGAAGATAATTAAATTATTTGCTTTGCTAATGATATTTTAGTATATTAAATATGCATTGTAGTTTAAAAATAATAAAGTAGGTTATATATTATTTTTATAATATTATATTATGATTCTTATTAATTCATATTTTAATAATAATTATGTTAAGAATGTTATTAATTTATATTATTTTATTAAATTGTATTTATTAATAATTATGTTAAAATATGATTAAATTATTTATTTTTATTAAATTATATTTAATAACAATCTTATTAAAATTTAATAACAATAACAATAATCATTTACCTAAAAAAAATTTGCTAAGAGTACTTTGGTCATTTAAGTCTTTTTCCATATGCTATTATAACATATATTTCATTCAACTAAATACAAGAATACTGTTATAGCTCTATTCCATTCTATTGAACCAAACAATTGAATTACTAATTACAATCCTATTCTATTCACCCTAACCAAATGTGGTGTAAAAGTTATAAAAGTCGTAATACATTCATTCAATACAAGCACTAAATTAAATAAAGAGTAAACTACAAAAATAGTCACTTTTATTTGCCTCAAATTACATTTTAGTCACTTATGTTTGAAAAGTTACGTTTTAGTCACTTATGTTATTATTTTGTTACGAAGTGATCACTCTATCGTTAAGTTCCGTTATCTCCCTAACGATAATCCTACGTGGCAACCCCATTAGATTTTAAGTGCCAACTTGGATTTCCAAATGGGATAAGTATATATTTTTAATTAAATAAATTTAATTAATTAAAATTTTAAATCCTAAACCTTAGATTGAAAAAACCGTCCATCTCTTCTATTTTTTTAGTTTTTTTTTTCATTTGACTGAAAAAACTATTATCATCTTTATTGAATCAAAATAGTAGAAATCAAATTGAGTGCTTCATCAATTGATTGTATTTTTTATTCAACATAGAAAAACAAAAGATTGATTCAATCGAGGGTTCAGGTATGTCTTCTTTGCATCCGTCTATCTCTTTTATTCAACATGGGAAAACAAAAAATTGAATTTTTTATTGTTTAATGAAAACCCTAATTTAAAAATCTTAATAATTTTTTTTCCTTTTTGATATTTTCTTCACAAAAGAAGAAACCCTTAAAAAGAACTCAAAAGATCCAATATTTAGTAAATATCCATGTGGTTTGAATACTGTATAGTTTAGAAGGATGTGTAGCACTTTGTTTCTTATTGTGAAAGTATGGAAAGGAAATGCTAATAATTATAGAAAGTTTCATTAATTAGTAATACAATCATTTAGTTTTTTATCATGAAAGTGTTTATTGCTAAACAATCTGTAAATGGTTTTTACAGAGGATTACAAATGTAGTTGTATGACATTTTCTTGATATACATGTATTCAAGTCATAGTTTTTGCCATAGTTATGCTTATAACTATGCAAGTCCTCTAATTTTGTTGCTCTTTACTTCATTTTCATCAGTTTATATTATTGTGTTTTATTAGTAAATTATTACGGGTGTTACAGGCAATGTTCAATTATATGAAGGAAAAAAGATATGTTTGGTTATGTTGGACTTTATCTTTCGTGTTATTCAGTTTCTTATTTCTTATTTTGTTGATGTCTTTACTTCACAGCTATTGTATCTTGAAGGTTGTTTGTCACAACCCATTTATTTTCTTATGGACTTAATTTAGGTGATATTAAACTTAGGGCCTTTAATTATTTACGTATGATTTTAAAAACTTGTCTTCTAGTAATTTTTGGTTAATTAAGTTAGTAAAGATGTAAGTAGAACCCATAGAGATTAACTAAACAAGTAAAGCTACCTAAAATAAGTGATGAATGTTAATTATATCATATTCATATAACATTGTTATGGGGGAATTTTGTAAGTTCTCTTGGACTTCTTTTGAATAGTTGAATGAATAAAATGCCATGCATGGTTCGACAATGTAGTGTAACCAAATTTATGTTCAATGACTTTTATTTAGGTGGTGCTTAAATAAGGTAAGGTTCAAATTAACCTGGTAAGAACAGATTGTTCTTGGAGGAAATAAATGGTGAAAATTTCTGTTAAATGTCCTAAGTTGTACAATTTTATATGCTTCTTGTGTATCCTTTATACTTGAAATTTTTCAGCTTGATTTTGTGTAATTATATTAACATTATTGACCATGAAGCTACTGCCAATGTTGTTTGCTACATTATTTCTACATTTATGTTGTCTTAATGTAATTTATAGTTGGTGTCAAAATGTCTCCTAATGTGCATATTTATGCTGTCCAAATGTAATTTACAGCTGCTATCATAATCTCTCTTAATGTGTATATTTATGTTGTCAAAATGAATAATGGCTATTGTTTTCATGTTCTAGATTATGTATTTTAATGTTGTCCAAACATGAATATCGACTATTGTCCGAAAGTCCTAAAATGTTTATGCATTTATTAGGGGTGTTGTTTTAAATTGAACTGGAGTTGATATAATGTTGTTTTCAAGTTTGAACTATTGATGTTGTATCAATCATATCCTTTCGTAATTAAAACTGTTAAATGACACGTTAAATCTTATGTAGTTGAATTTAAAATGAAAATTTAAAGAAAATACAACATTGTTGTATAACTTTTAAAGGTAAAAACTAAAAAGAAAAGATAAAAGAGAAGAAAGAGTACTAAAAACTTCTATAAAATCTTCAAAAACTTCAAAACTAATATTTTTAAAACATCCATTTTTACAATATTCATTTTAAATTATGTCACATAAGATATGATGTGTCGTCTAATATTTAAATTAACGATATTAGTAATGGAAGAACCTAATTTACATAACCTCGATAATGGAATGTTTGTTGCAATTATCAAGTTTAAAAATGAACCTCAAATGGATAACACTATTAATTGATTTTTATTCAATTTAAAATTTTTTTAACATTTAAACTTTAAATTTTAAATAAGATATTTGAATATTAAAATATGAAATATTCAAATTTAAAAGAAATTCATCATGTATTCAGAAACTAACTTAATAATTGAATTCAAACTTAATTGCTTGTAATAAGAGTAATTGGACCATCCAATTACATTCTTCCGTTCTTGGATATAAATGGGTGAGAATAGAAAATTACATGGATAATTAATCATGATGACTTTTAAATTTTATTTTTTATTATTTTTTAAATTTACATCAAAATATAATTTACCAAATCCAATGCAATTCATGGTAATTATTGAAAAGAAATCCAATTCTTGTAATTACAATATCATACCATCCATTTTAGTTGTTAGTTTTGGTCACGTGATGAACACTTTGGATGATAGATTAAAAACATGTTTAATAAAAGTAAGTACATCCGTTATACTTTTAAAAGGTAAAAATGGTCCTCTTTTAAAGGGTTTTCTATACAATTAGTCCAAAATAAAAAAATAACCAAAATAGTACATTAGAAAAATTATGTATCAAAATGGTACATGTAGGGTGGTGCCGCCTATGACAGAGGCGTGACCACCCTACTCTGCCATAAATCTGCCACATTCTGTTAAAAAAATACTATTTAAAAAAAAAGGAGGAGGGTGGGCCAGACGCGATACCAGTCGACGGGACAACTCCATGTCCGTTTGCTCAGCTTTGGGGACCTTAAATGGTCCCCAATTTCATTTTCATGGCCATGCGAGAGAAGAAGAGGAAATAAGAAGAAGAAGAAGAAGAAGAAGAGAAGAAGAATAAGGAGGAGGAGGAGGACGGCGCTGGAAAAAAAAAGAAAGAGAGAAAGAAAATAGAAAAGAGAAAGAAAATAGAGAAGAGAAAGGAGAAAGAAAAAGAGAAAGAAAATAGAGAAGAGAAAGGAGAAAGAAATAGAAGAAAAAAAAAAGAAAAAAAGAAGGTATAAATGTTTTTTAAAATAATGTTTTTATTATTTTTTTTTTGTTAATTTAGTTATTAAACAAATTGTTAGTTATCATTAGGGTTTTTTTTAATTTTGTTATTATTATTTTGTTATTATTAAACAAATTACTATTTTGTTATTATTTTGTTATTTTGTTATTATTATAACATATTGATTTTTATTTTTTATTGTTAGTTTATACCATCTCAAAATAATATTGTAATTATATAGAAATTAAATTAAGAAATTTTACTTCCATAATATAAGTGTTTTGGCATGCATGATTTAAGTTTTGAATTTTTAGTAAAAAAGTAATTATTGTTAGTTTAGTTAGTGTTGTTGTTAGTAAAAAACTAATATTATTATTGTTAAAAACCCTAATTATTAATATTGTTAGTTAGTATTATTGTTAGTAAAAAATCCTAATTATTATTTTAGTCAGTATTATTGTTGGTAAAAAACTATTATTATTATTGTTAGTCATTAATATTGTTAGTAAAAAAACTCTAATTATTATTTTAGTTAGTATTATTATTAATATTGTTAGTAAAAAACTCTAATTATTATTTGGGTTAGTATTATTATTAATATTGTTAGTAAAAAACCCTAATTATTATTTTAGTCAGTATTATTATTAATATTGTTAGTAAAAAACTCTAATTATTATTTTAGTTAGTATTATTATTAATATTGTTAGTAAAAAACCCTAATTATTATTATTATTGTTGTTATTGTTAGTAACTATTAATATTGTTAGTAAAAAATCCTAATTATTATTTTTATTATGTGTCGTTTATGTTATGTTTTCGTTATATTATTTTTTATTGGCATGTTATTTTTAGTAATTTAATATAAATTTCTTATTTTTTATGTAGGTAAAAAATTAAATATTTGAGACGGTAATGGCTCCATTGATTAGTAAAGATCCTCACATATCTGACGCAGCTAATAATATGGTAATGTATTGTTATTTATTAATCACGGGTTATATTAAAAAAATTGCTACATAATTTAGGGAAATAAATTATGTTATTATAATTATTTTTTGTGATTTAACACTGTCAGGGCTCGTACCGTACATTAAGGGGCCAGGTGAATGGCTTAGGAAATCCCCCGGATGAACGACTGATGCCATACTTAGAGCAAGCTGGATCCGGGTCAGCAGCACTGATCCGGACGTTTGATCTGCGGTATGATTTAATATCCGCACTAGTCGAGCGTTGGCGCCCGGAGACCCACATTTTTCATTTCCCCTGTGGAGAGTACACAGTCACTCTAGAGGATGCTGTAGTGCAACTTGGGCTCCCAATCGACGGGAGTCCCGTAACGGGCGTCAGTGCGATAACTGACCCACTTGCACTTTGTCAGAGCCTACTAGGAGTCTCGTACGGCAATGATGAAGAAAATATTTCGGGCTTAAAATTTACATGGCTAAAAGCGTGGTATGAAAACTTATCAGCTAATGCCACTGAAGTCGAGTTGATGTGCGCAGCTCGAGCATACATTTTGCACATCATAGGGGGTGTACTGATGCCCGATGCAAACAATAACAGGGTTCATATCATGTACTTACCTCTATTAGCTGATTTGAGTAATGCTTGCTCTTATAGTTGGGGCTCTGCAGTTCTTGTGGTGTTGTATCGTGAGCTTTGTTGGACGACAAAGCCAGCTGCTGTAGACATAGGCGGATGCCTTACATTATTGCAGTCATGGGCTCTTTATCGGATGCCATTCTTGGCATCAGTTAGTCACCAACCATACGTATATCCACTAGTTAACAGGTGATAAAATACAACTTGTTATTTATTGACAATTTCTTTATATTGATACTATTGTAACGTTACTATATTGGCTTGAAATTTATTTTTGTAGATAGAGTATTTATCCCGGTATCTGGAGGTCGTACACTATTCCAATATATCGGCTTATGATTGAACAACATGCCGGGGAAGGGGTAAGGGATTCCAATATTCGTGACATGTTACTTTGTATATCTTACTCACACCGTGTTAAATTTTAACAATGTTATTAATCGTGCAGTTTATATGGATGCCATATCGTAGACAAAAAATTGCAGTCATTATACCCTCGTCTGCCTACATTCACTTTCATAAGTGGTGCACTAACGCACCAATTATCAATTTCAATGTAGTCGAGTGGGACTATGGGGATCGAGTGCTGCGACAGTTTGGTTGCATCCAATATATCTCGGATTCGCCATGTGAGGTTGGAGAGGTTCACTGCATGAACAAGAGAGAGAAACAGGGATTGCATTGAAGGGTTAAGCACCGGAGATTTATTGCGGTGTGGAATGATCGGATGAGTCGAATACCCCAGATGAATATGTCTTCCAATTTGCAACCTCCATTAGAGTACATACAATGGTACTCTAGTATGGGAAAGCCTTATATACTTAGAGGACAGTCGATTATAGTCCCCCCACACATGCAGTAACATGGGGCATAAGAGCCAGTGGCCGATATGGAGGCCGAGCCAGCGACGGATCCTGATCCCGAGCCGAAGCCCAAGCAATCACATTCACATTCGGATGCACATTCGTATCATCCAGATGTGTCGGACAATGACTATTTCTCGGGCTCGTCATGGGGTGGATACCATTACAGATTTGATATCTTTGAAACGTACCCACCGCAGTAAAGCACTCTCAGCTCGTATCCACTACAGTACATCAGACCTCTTGGGCCGTATCCACTGCATCATGGCACTCCTTCCGGCTCAAGTTCATCGATGCCATTCGAGCCACATGATGTTTCTGCCATGTTTAGCACACCCCCACCTGGGCCTAAAGAGGATGTTGGTCGTCGCGAGCACCCACAACGTGAATGTTGACCTCCGCAGAAGTATACCTTAGGACCACACCATCGAACCATCAATTTTAGGTGTTTCTTGCGGTTTTGATATTACTCTAGTTTGTATTTTTTTATATTACAATATTTGTACTTTTTTTGTATAAATTTAATTCGATTAATTGGAATTTTCAAATTTGTAACAAAATTTGACCATAACGCAGAGTAGATTAATTTGGAGATTATAACATTAAAACACTAATACACATTACAACTGTAATAACCCAAATTTCAGCGATGTCAGAAATAGTGGTTTGAGACCACCAAATCCGACAAATGAACTCGTAGATTATATTATTTAATATTTATGACCCAAATGTAGCTTTTAAAAGGTTTTTGAAATAATAAATTGTGTTTTACAAAGATTTATTTGGTCAAGAAATTGAGAAAAAAAAGTATCAAAATCTCGGTGTTATAAACTGAGCCATAAATATTATTGAAAAAGTATGTAAGTGATGTATTTTTTTATATAAATTAAATACATTACAACATAAGCTCAATTCCCACTCGATCGTGACGATTGTCCAACATGATAGTTTCGCTGCGGCATTTACTTCGATTATGACCACCTAACTTGCATAATCCACAATGCTTACCGTCGAATTTCTCCCTAATGTCCATTTCATTACGGATTCTAGATGATTGCGGACGACCTCTTGGATTCCTATGTAGCGCTCTGTCTGGGACAAGCTCGAAAGTGATCGGAGGCACCTCCCAAGTAGACAGGTCAGGCAGGACGGGGAACTCATTTTCCCAGACACGCAACGTGCGCTCAAGTGTGTACACATTATCGACAAATTGTTCAACATTAAGGTTCGCTTTAACACACGCTGCCACGATATGTGCAAACGGATAATGAAGTGTTTGGAACCTCCTGCATTCGTACTGTCTGTTTCGGAGATCAACTCCATAGGACCTAGATGGTATACCGAGTCGACGGCCGATGGACTCCGTAACTCGAAAAGTTTCCAGGCGTCGTGAATATATTTCTACAGTCATCGACCTCGCAATTCGACGGTTTGCAATCAATGCATCTCTGACATCTTCGACAAACACGTGTGCCGCCTCTATCTGGTTGACTTGTTGTTCAACCATTCTTGGCATCAAGGTTGCTAACCTATAAAATGTAGCAGAGAAGACAGATGAAATTGGAAGATGTAGTATTTTCAACAACACAGCGTTGACCCCCTCTACCAAGTTTGTGGTCATTTGACTATAACGAAAGCCCTCGTCAAAACTTTGAGCCCATTGCCACGGCTCCATTGTACCCAACCACTGTCGAAAAGATGTGTTCGTTTGACCTTCCATGCCACTCTCAAGTCGAGTCATTCTTTGGCGAAAAATATGTGGCTCTAACTCGTACGCTGTATATGTATTAAGAAAAGATAAGTTATAGTTGTAACACCCCAAACCCGGTCTATACACTAAGACCAAGTCTGGTATGTTACAGGATTGGAGGTTTTGAAATTTTAAAGAAACAACGTGACTTGAAAACCTTTTTTTTATGTCTATGTTGAAAAGCATTTTTTTTTTACAGTTGTGATTGAAAGTTTTGTGCTGACTTCTTTTTAATCAAATCAAAAAGGTTGTGAGCAAATCTGTTACTTTACGAAAGCCAAAATCAAGGATTCTCATAGAGTGACATTTTAAAACGATGTTGAAATTTTAATAAAAACTCCGAATTAATTAATTACTTGCAATCCATCTTTTGTTAAACACTTTGAAAACTATTTATTTTTTTAAATACTCCATATTCGATAGTTTATAAAACATGCAATATCAACATAAAAATCTAAAACCCAATTTAAAATTAAAGTTAAAGTGGCCTTATTACAACTTGAAATCCCAAAATAGAAATAAATTTAAAATAAAGTCTGAGTTTACTTAAAGAAATTGCAACGCATGGCCATCTCGAGTCTGTCTCGGACCAAGACCCGCTATCTACTAATTACCTGCAAAATTAACAAAAGGGGTGAGTCATCGAGACTCAGTGTGTACATCCCCATTTAACATAAATTGGGTCTTAGCCCACTCAATACAGCTCATGTTATGTACATGCAAATGCTACCCATCCCAGAATAACTCTCCATCCAAAACACCCGTGGCATTATGCCACTGTGGTTCATGACCACCGTGGTCCTAGACCATTCGTGACCGTAGTCACTCGTGACAGAGTCACTATAATGTTATCGTGGGGTCAACCCACTGTGGTCGTAGACCACCGTGACGATCTCTGATAAATAATGCATACGTGGGGCCAACCCACTGTGGTACTTGACCACCGAGATAAGTCACTAATTAAATTATTCGTGGTTTCAACCACCGTGGTACTTAGACCACTCGTGACGAAAGTCACTCGTGACCGTAGTCACTGATTCTCTCTCCTCCTTCATTCAATCCCGAGTCCATACTCTTTTCATTATGCACAATATGTATGCAACCAAAATCACAATATATAGCAGATTATATTTCATACATGCATAACATCAGAATATACATACATTAGCAGCCATAATATTAACGAAAAACTTACCTGGTGTCTCCAACCTTACCCCTAAGGGTAGTTAATCCATCATATCAGTTATTTTGGCTTTCGGCCATTTCAGTTAATAACACAATATCAAAGAAGGCATGTGAGTAGTACACACCTGATAAAGCGTAATACCAAACTATCTACGTGAACACTTTCGCTAGAAGGAATGACGGCTATTTGCCTAGGAGACGTTGGCTCTCTACCACAACCCGGCGAAAAATCCCGAACTGTCGACACAACACGCTTCTTAAACTTAAGAGCCAAAACTATGGGTTCATTCCCTTCCTTAGATTAACCAACCTTACAAATCCAACTGGAGTGATCCGATTCGACACCCACAATCCTTTCGGCTTTGAACTACAACCACTCGGCTAATGGAGATTCCCGAAATAAACGTCCCAAATGAGAGAAGAGAAAAGAAAGGAGAGTTAACCGAAATATAAACACCATGCTAACTAGCCATTCGACTTTGGCCACACAAAACCAAAAGGAAGAAAAGAAAAGGCAAAAGAATCGCTTCTTACCTTCAACAACAAAACCCGATCGTAAAGGCTCTCAGTAACCTAAGATTTTCCAGCACCTTGCTTCTTGGTATTCGGCCTCAGCAGAGAAACCGATTGTCACTCAAAAAGATTCAGTACAGGAGAAGTAATAGATGAGAATGATCGATCGACTGAACAAAGAGGATGAAGATTGAATTTCGGCTATTGGCAAAGAATGATGGCAAGAAAGTTTTGATAGTACAAGTGGAAATATGCGGCATAAGAAGAGAACACTAGAAGAAGAGTGAGGAAGAGAGAATGTTTTGGCTATTACTCACAAGAACCAAAAGAATTATGAAGCTAAGAATTTAGATGGAAGTTTAGATTATAAGAAAGATATCAAGAGAAAAAGTGATGAGAGAAAAAGAGTAGAAAAAGAGTGCTAAGATCTTTCTTTGGAAACCAAAAGAATAATCAAACAAAATGACCAAAGTGCAAAATAAAGGAAGAGAGAAGATTCTTTGAATGGTTTCGGCTTTACCCCTCACTCAAATGACACTTGCCAAAAACGGCACTACACTTCCCTTAATGAACGAATATGCTAAAATGAAACGTAACAAATGCCTAAGGCCTATGGAATTTCGGCACACCACCTATGCTAACACTTAAACCGAATATGCTTGAATTTTAAAACAATTAACAAGCATGGGAGATGAATTTTAATAATATCAAAATAAATTTATAAAATAAATAAATCACCATGCTTATTTGTTTTATTATCCCACCTAATTTCTTATAATATTAAAATAGCTTTATAAAATAAATAATCATCATGATTATTTCTTTTTAACCCACTTAATTTATTTAATATTAACATAACTTTATAAAATAAATAATCATCATGATTATTTGTTTTATTAACCCACTGAATTTATTATAAAATTAAAAGTAATTTTATAAAATAAATAATCATCATGATTATTTGTTTTATTAACCCACTCAATTTATTATAAAATTAAAAGTAATTTTATAAAATAAATAATCATCATGATTATTTGTTTTATTAACCCACTCAATTTATTATAAAATTAAAAGTAATTTTATAAAATAAATAATCATCATGACTATTTGTTTTATTAACCCACTCAATTTATTATAAAATTAAAAGTAATTTTATAAAATAAATAATCATCATGACTATTTGTTTTATTAACCCACACAATTTATTATAAAATTAAAAGTAATTTTATAAAGTAAATAATCATCATGATTATTTACTATTGCCATCCACTTACTTTGTAATTGGCATAATTGACATTTAAAATCCCATCATTAAAAGACATGGCAAATTAACATTTTCAATGTAGTATGCTTAATGAGCCAAATACAATAAATAGTGCAAAATGTAGAATCACTATTTCTAGGATGTTACAGTTCTACCCCCTTAAAGAAATTTCGGCCCCGAAATTTGCCTGATCAAAAGAGGTGAGGGTATTGCTGTTGCATCACATCCTCTGGCTCCCATGTAGCTTCCTCAGAACCATGATTCCGCCACAACACTTTAACCAACGGAACCGTCTTCCTCCGCAACACTTTAAGATCTCGGTCTAAGATCTGAACTGGTTCCTCATCAAAAGATAAGTCAGGCCTTACTTCGATTTCTTCCACTGGCACTATATGAGATGGATCTGAACGGTAGCGCCTTAGCATCGAGACATGGAATACATCATGGATTTGTCTCAATTCTGAAGGTAGTTCGAGCTGATAAGCTACTGGTCCCACACGCTTCAACACACGATAAGGCCCGATAAATCTGGGGCTCAGCTTGCCCTTCCGTCCAAACCTTAGAATTTTTTTCCACGGTGAAACCTTTAAGAAAACCTGATCACCTACTATAAATTCTATGTCTTTACGCTTCAGATCCGCATAAGATTTTTGTCTATTAGAAGCTTCCTTCAGCCGAGTTCGAATTAGCTTAACCTTTTCCTCTATTTCAGAAACCAACTCTGGGCCCAACAGTTGTCGCTCACCCAACTCTGTCCAGCAAGTAGGAGTGCGACATTTTCGACCATACAACGCTTCATAGGGCGCCATCTTAATGCTAGATTGGTAGCTGTTGTTGTATGCGAATTCCGCCAATGGTAAAAACTCCTCCCAACTACCCTTGAAGTCAATGACGCAGCCTCTCAACATATCTTCCAAGATCTGAATTACCCTCTCAGACTGACCATCAGTCTGTGGATGAAATGTTGTGCTGAAGTCTAGTCTTGTACCCAACGCCTGATACAACGCTTTCCAAAATTGTGATGTAAACCTAGGGTCTCGGTCTAATATAATTGACACTGGTACCCCATGCAACCTCACAATCTTTGCTACGTACAGCTTGGCCAACTTCGGTAGTGAAAATCAACCTGAATCGGTATGAAGTGAGCAGACTTCGTCAACCGATCGACAATTACCTACACTGAATCTTTCTTCGTGGGAGTCAAGGGTAGCCCACTCACAAAGTCCATCGTTATCTTTTCCCACTTCCAAAGTGGAATCCTTACTGGCTGCAGCAACCCCGAAGACAATTGGTGTTCCGCTTTCACCTGCTGACACGTCAAGCATTTACCTACAAATTCAGTTACTTCTTGCTTCAGACCCGGCCATCAAAACTGTTCTCGCAGATCTTGATACATCTTAGTTCCTCCAGGATGCATAGCGTATGGGCTACTATGCGCTTCCTGCAGGATCTTCTGTCTTAACTCAGAATCTCTTGGCATACAAGCCTTTCCTCGAAAGCACAATACCCCATCACTACTCGCACTAAAATCTTTTGTCTCACCACCTGTCACTAACTGAAGTTTCGAACTTAGCGACTCATCAGATAATTGTTTCTCCTTTATCTGACTGACCCAAGAGGGCTTCACTTGAAGTTCCGCTAACACACTTCCATCATTATACAAGCTGAGATGAGCGAACATTGCCCTCAAGTCCGATATTACCTTACGGCTCAACGCATCAGCCACCACGTTGGCTTTACCCGGGTGATACTCGATCGAACAATCATAGTCCTTTAGCAACTCAATCCATCTCCGCTGCCTTAAATTCAACTCCTTTTGGGTAAGGAGGTATTTCAGGCTCTTGTGGTCCGTGTAGATAATGGACTTTTCCCCATACAGGTAGTGTCTCCAAACCTTCAAAGCGAACACTACTGCAGCTAACTCTAGATCATGCGTGGGATAATTCACTTCATGCGGTCTCAACTGCCGAGACCCATATGATACTACCTTTCCTTCCTGCATCAACACACATCCCAAACCTGTGTGCGACGCATCACAGTGCACGACAAACTCCTTTCCAGCCTCAGGCTGAATCAACACTGGAGCCTCAGTCAAGATCCTCTTCAGCTTCTCAAAACTTTCCTGTTGCTTATCCGACCAGACAAACAGTACCCCTTTCCGTAATAACTTGGTTAACGGTGCTGCTATTAGTGAAAATCCCTCTACAAACCTTCTGTAATACCCAGCTAGACCAAGAAAACTCCGAATTTCTGCCACAGACCTAGGCGGGGTCCAATCCAACACGGCCTCAATTTTCCGAGGATCAACCCTAATTCCTTCAGCAGACACCACATGTCCCAGAAAAGTAACTTCCTTCAGCCAGATTTCATACTTACTGAATTTGGCGTACAACTGTTTCTCTCTCAGAATTTACAGAACCACTCGAAGATACGAATCATGTTCCTCTTCCGAACTTGAATAAACCAAAATATCGTCTATGAACACCACGACAAACCGGTCTAGATAGGGTTGGAATACTCGGTTCATCATGTCCATAAGCGCAGCTGGTGCATTTGTCAACCCAAATGGTATCACCAGGAACTCGTAGTGACCATAACGAGTTCGGAAAGCTGTCTTATGAATATCTGTCTCCTTGGTGATAACCTGACCTCAAATCTATCTTTGAGAAGACCGAGGCGTCTCGCAACTGATCAAACAGATTGTCTATCCTAGGCAACGGGTACTTGTTCTTAATTGTCAACTTGTTCAACTGCCTATAGTCAATGCACATCCGCATTGACCCATCCTTCTTTTTAACAAACAACACTGGCGCTCCCCAAGGTGACACACTGGGTCGGATAAAACCCCGGTCCAATAATTCTTGAATTTGAGCTTTCAGTTCCACCAACTCCTTTGGCGCCATTCTATATGGAGCAATAGACACTGGCGCTATTCTCGGAAGAAGATCAATACCGAATTCTACCTCGCGATCAGGAGGTAACCCTGAAAGCTCTTCTGGAAAAACATCAGAGAACTCTTTCACTGTTCTGACATCCCCTACAGTCAATTCCTTGGCCTCCAGAGCTCGAACGAAAGTTAAGAAAGCCTCGCATCCTTTTCTCACCATTCTTTCAGCCTTTAAAGCGGACACTACATTAGATAAGTAGTTCCTCCTTTCCCCTATCACTACTACTTCATCATCCTCAAGAGTTTTTAATACCATGCGCTTAGCAGCACAATCCAAGTTTGCTCGATATCTCACTAACCAGTCCATACCTAAAATTAAATTAAACTCCCCGATCGAAAGTTCCATTAGATCAGCCGGGAAAACCATCCCTTGTACTTCCAGAGGCACATCTCTAAAGAGTTTGTTTACCACTACAGATTGTCCTAAAGGGCTAAGTACAGTCATCTCCCTAGAAGTAATCTCAGAGTCTATGTTCAGAGTTCCAGACACAGTTCTAGCAACATATGAATGTGTTGACCCAATATCAATCAGTGCAGTAAAAGGCAATCCGTAAATAAGGAACGTACTGGTTATGACGTCCGGTGCATCGCCCTCATCACGACGTCTAGCTACATAGACTAACCCAGGCTGTCTCGCCTCTGTGTTCCCAGTACCTCTGCCCGGTGCTCCACGTCCACGACCAAGACCATTACCTCCTCTGGCCGGACCACGACCTCTCTGTGGCTGCTGACCCTCTCTACCATGCTGAACATAATTCTGACCTACTGGTCGCATTCTGTTTGGCTCTTGTGGGCAGTCTCTTACCCGGTGATCCACTGACCCACATCTAAAGCATCCATTACTTCTTGCCCAGCATTCTCCAAAATTGAACTTCCCACACGTAACACATTGTTGTGGTCGACCAGTAGCAGCGAGCCTCACAACTTGACCTGGCCCATCTAACCTCGGCCTCTTCTGAAAATTCCCAGTAGATCTTGATGGTCCAAAACTTCTCTTGTTTCTACCCTTATCCCTATCCTGATTTTGCCTTTCAGATCGTTTTGCCTCTTCGGCTATCTTAGCCTTTTCCACCAGAATAGCAAATTCCCTTTCCCGTTGCAGAGCTATTAGTACTCGCAACTCATCCCTCAGGCCATCTTCAAATCGGACACAACGCTCATGATCTGTAAACACAATACCACGAGCATACCGGCTTAGACGTAGGTATTCCGCCTCATACTCAGCTACCGATTTACTTCCCTGAACCAAGTTAAGAAATGCCTTTCGCTGCGCATCCACATAGCTTGACCCAATGTATTTCTCTTGGAATGCAGACTTAAAGAAGTCCCAAGTAATACGGTCCACAGCTGTACCATTTTTAACCATGAGCCACCATTGGTAAGCCTCATCTCGGAGAAGAGACACAACTCATTTCAGTTTCTCCTCCGCAGTGCAGTCAAGATCATCCATAATTCTTTCCACTGTTTCTAACCAGTACTCGGCTACATTAGGAGCCACACCAGAAATGCCCCTAAAAGTCTCAGCCCCATTAGTTCGGAGTCGCTCAGAAATAGATTTTCGAGTCACCGGTCCAGTGCTCGCTCCAGCCACTCTTTTCAGAACGCGTAACATAGCCTGGGAAACAGTATCATCTCCACCAGTTTGGTCCTAAAATTCCATTTCCGCAATTGGCGATGCGGGCACTTCACCTTCCGGCCCATGCCCAGATTCTGAAGGTGCAACTTCAACATCCCAGCCTCTACCACGACCGCGCATACCACGTCCACGTCCACGGCCGCGCATACCACGTCCACATCCACGGCCGCTCATGACTACCAATTTGACTTAATCTGATTATACGTTTTATGAATTAGTACTTCTTCCACTGTTTATTACCAAACAGTTTTATGGAAATAGCATTATGAGCAGTTCTCGTCATTTCATGCATACCTAAGGTTTCAGTCTCTAGAGTTGAGTTTCTTAGCACAAGCAATCACAACATATTATACTTTCTTCATGTAAAACAACTAAAAGTCAGAAGACTTACCGTGCGGATTTGGTGCCGGAGACTCGGGTGCCATGCTTCCAAAAGACGTACATATTTCTAAATTATTTCTAACCATCTTTTAAAACATTTTAAACCCCATACCACGGCCGAGTTTAGAAACCTTGGCTCTGATACCACAATTGTAACACCCCAAACCCGGTCTATACACTAAGACCAAGTCTGGTATGTTACAGGATTGGAGGTTTTGAAATTTTAAAGAAACAACGTGACTTGAAAACCTTTTTTTTATGTCTATGTTGAAAAGCATTTTTTTTTTACAGTTGTGATTGAAAGTTTTGTGCTGACTTCTTTTTAATCAAATCAAAAAGGTTGTGAGCAAATCTGTTACTTTACGAAAGCCAAAATCAAGGATTCTCATAGAGTGGCATTTTAAAACGATGTTGAAATTTTAATAAAAACTCCGAATTAATTAATTACTTGCAATCCATCTTTTGTTAAACACTTTGAAAACTATTTATTTTTTTTAAATACTCCATATTCGATAGTTTATAAAACATGCAATATCAGCATAAAAATCTAAAACCCAATTTAAAATTAAAGTTAAAGCGGCCTTATTACAACTTAAAATCCCAAAATAGAAATAAATTTAAAATAAAGTCTGAGTTTACTTAAAGAAATTGCAACGCATGGCCATCTCGAGTCTGTCTCGGACCAAGACCCGCCATCTACTAATTACCTGCAAAATTAACAAGAGGGGTGAGTCATCAAGACTCAGTGTGTACATCCCCATTTAACATAAATTGGGTCTTAGCCCACTCAATACAGCTCATGTTATGTACATGCAAATGCTACCCATCCCAGAATAACTCTCCATCCAAAACACCCGTGGCATTATGCCACTGTGGTTCATGACCACCGTGGTCCTAGACCATTCGTGACCGTAGTCACTCGTGACAGAGTCACTATAATGTTATCGTGGGGTCAACCCACTGTGGTCGTAGACCACCGTGACGATCTCTGATAAATAATGCATACGTGGGGCCAACCCACTGTGGTACTTGACCACCGAGATAAGTCACTAATTAAATTATTCGTGGTTTCAACCACCGTGGTACTTAGACCACTCGTGACCGTAGTCACTGATTCTCTCTCCTCCTTCATTCAATCCCGACTCCATGCTCTTTTCATTTGCACAATATGTATGCAACCAAAATCACAATATATAGCAGATTATATTTCATACATGCATAACATCAGAATATACATACATGCATATTAGCAGCCATAATATTAACGAAAAACTTACCTGGTGTCTCCAACCTTACCCCTAAGGGTAGTTAATCCATCATATCAGTTATTTTGGCTTTCGGCCATTTCAGTTAATAACACAATATCAAAGAAGGCATGTGAGTAGTACACACCTGATAAAGCTATCTACGTGAACACTTTCGCTAGAAGGAACGACGGCTATTTGCCTAGGAGACGTCGGCTCTCTACCACAACCTAGCGAAAAATCCCGAACTGTCGACACAACACGCTTCTTAAACTTAAGAGCCAAAACTATGGGTTCATTCTCTTCCTTAGATTGACCAACCTTACAAATCCAACTGGAGTGATCCGATTCGACACCCACAATCCTTTCGGCTTTGAACTACAACCACTCGGCTAATGGAGATTCCCGAAATAAACGTCCCAAATGAGAGAAGAGAAAAGAAAGGAGAGTTAACCGAAATATAAACACCATGCTAACTAGCCATTCGACTTTGGCCACACAAAACCAAAAGGAAGAAAAGAAAAGGCAAACGAATCGCTTCTTACCTTCAACAACAAAACCCGATCGTAAAGGCTCTCTGTAACCTAAGATTTTTCAGCACCTTGCTTCTTGGTATTCGGCCTCAGCAGGGAAACCGATTGTCACTCAAAAAGATTCGGCACAGGAGAAGTAATAGATGAGAATGATCGATCGACTGGACAAAGAGGATGAAGATTGAATTTCGGCTATTGGCAAAGAATGATGGCAAGAAAGTTTTGATAGTACAAGTGGAAATATGCGGCATAAGAAGAGAACACTAGAAGAAGAGTGAGGAAGAGAGAATGTTTTGGCTATTACTCACAAGAACCAAAAGAATTATGAAGCCAAGAATTTAGATGGAAGTTTAGATTATAAGAAAGATATCAAGAGAAAAAGTGATGAGAGAAAAAGAGTAGAAAAAGAGTGCTAAGATCTTTCTTTGGAAACCAAAAGAATAATTAAACAAAATGACCAAAGTGCAAAATAAAGGAAGAGAGAAGATTCTTTGAATGGTTTCGGCTTTACCCCTCACTCAAATGACACTTGCCAAAAACGGCACTACACTTCCCTTAATGAACGAATATGCTAAAATGAAACGTAACAAATGCCTAAGGCCTATGGAATTTCGACACAGCACCTATGCTAACACTTAAACCGAATATGCTTGAATTTTAAAACAATTAACAAGCATGGGAGATGAATTTTAATAATATCAAAATAAATTTATAAAATAAATAAATCACCATGCTTATTTGTTTTATTATCCCACCTAATTTCTTATAATATTAAAATAGTTTTATAAAATAAATAATTATCATGATTATTTCTTTTTAACCCACTCAATTTATTATAAAATTAAAAGTAATTTTATAAAATAAATAATCATCATGATTATTTGTTTTATTAACCCACTCAATTTATTATAAAATTAAAAGTAATTTTATAAAATAAATAATCATCATGACTATTTGTTTTATTAACCCACTCAATTTATTATAAAATTAAAAGTAATTTTATAAAATAAATAATCATCATGACTATTTGTTTTATTAACCCACACAATTTATTATAAAATTAAAAGTAATTTTATAAAGTAAATAATCATCATGATTATTTACTATTGCCATCCACTTACTTTGTAATTGGCATAATTGCCATTTAAAATCCCATCATTAAAAGACATGGCAAATTAACATTTTCAATGTAGTATGCTTAATGAGCCAAACACAATAAATAGTGCAAAATGTAGAATCACTATTTCTAGGATGTTACAATAGTAACTAGATAACATAAAACATTAAAACTTATATTGAAAAGATAAGGTTATCATTTGCCCATTTTCACCACTTGTCTCCTCTAGTCTACATTCTTATAGTCTAGAAGGAAGTTAGCCGCAATGTGACAGATGCAGTAAATGGATCTCCATGGCACACCGGAACGCCTAATTGCGGCAATTAATCCTTTCCCTCTATCGGAGATGATGCAAATATTATCATTGCTAATAACATACCTCCGCAAGTTGGTAAGGAAGAATTCCTAAGATTCCAAGTTCTCCTTATCTACGATGGCAAATGCTATCGGGAGCATGTTTCTATTGCCGCCTTGAGCAACCGCAATAAGTAAGATCTGTGTATATTTTCCATATAGCCAGGTCCCATCCACCTGCACAAATGGCTTGCAGTGTGGAAATGCCCGCACACATGGATTAAACGTCCAGAACATCCGATGAAAAATTCTTTTCCCCGGCTATAATTGGTCATCCGGGTCGTAATAAAGTCGTGTTTGTAACTCAATCACAGTCCCCGGTACGTACTCCCACATAGCAGCTATCCATCCCAGTAGCTCGTTATACGACGAATTGTAATCCCCATACAATTGCTCCATTTCCATCTGTTTAGCTATCCATACCTTTCGATATGATACTCGATACTGGAATCGTGCTTGTATTTCGGTAATCAGTACCGAAACTTTAATGGTCGGCATGTCCTTCACCATTGGCATGATACATGTACAGATAGTTTTGGATTTAAGTTTTCGATGATCTTCTGTCATACGTGCTGATGTGCATGTGTGAGGTCCAACAAATTTTTGTATCTCCCACATCTACGAATTTTGAATAAATGCAGCTCATACCTGCCAATTGCAGCCTTCCGCTGCCTTCCAACACTCCCCAATATATATCGTCGGCTTAGACACTATGACTTTGTAATCCATTGATATATTCATGCTATACCATTTAATAGAAAATACGCACTCTTCTTTACTTTCGAATCACTGGCCTACGAATAACTCCTCATGATCGGAATTTACGGCCAGCTGGTGAGCAAGAAGTATTTCAGGGTACTCCGGGAACTCAGCTACATGCGCCGCATCGGGGTCTATGAGCAACAAGTGTGGCCCAAGATTATTGTGTATCATAATACATCGCATCTGGTTCCCAACCGAAGTCGTATTTTTAAGAGCCCATTTTCGCCCGGGCCCATTCAGAAACCAATTAACCAAAAAAATTAAAACATTAAAATAAATAAAATAAAATCCTGAGATTAAATGTCCAGTCCATTACAAAATTTCAAACCCAAATAAACCATTACCCAATCGCCAGGCCCAAATACCTAACCCTTAACCCACTTACAGCCCAACAAACCAACCCAAAATTTTAAACCCAATCTGAAGAGCCCGAATTCCCCAAACAATTTTGGCAAACAGAAAACCCTAGGGGAGTTTCTATTTTCTCCAGCGCCGCAAGTAGCCTTCTCCCCAACGCGCTCGCCACGTCCGTGCGTACGACCTCCGTACGGCCACGCACGCCTTGTACCTGCGAAAACAACAACAAATGACAACAAAGAAAAAATATAGAAATTAAAAGGACTGTATTTTTCATTTTTCTGGGGGGAATTTTTATTTCGGTTATATAGGGCTGATTCTTTTGTATTATGGACTTACGCAGAAATACACACTGAAAAAAAAACAGAAATCAAATCAAGAAGACTAAAATTTCTTAAGGTGATTTGTTTAGATTTCTTTTCTTTTTCAAGATTTTTTCCCCTTTTCTTTGATTCTCGATTCTTGCATGCGTTAGTAAAAAAGGATGAAATCGAAGTTACCTTTGAAGCGTGCCATCGGAATCCTGGTCTTCTCCGTCACAATCGGGAATAGATAGGGACTTTCCTTGGTTTGAAGTAATAAAATTCCTTTGAATAATCAGTGTTCAAGAGGAATTTTAAGCCGAATCTTCATTACATGACTTTGAAGTGAGCCAGCAGAGTCTTATGTGCAACTCATCGCCGATTTCAATGGCGCATAGTGGCTATTACCGATTTCAATGGCGCATGGTGGCTGTTGTTGGCCGATTAGAAAGAAATAAAAAATATGCTAGGGTTTTTTAGGTTTGTTTTGGCTTAATTTTGGAGATAAAATGATTTTAAGGGATAAGTTTTTTTTTTAAATGTGAAACGACGCCGCATCAAGTATGGATCATTCGATGACCCGGTCCAATACCCTCAGACCCGCGTGAATTTGCGGAGAAGGGTTTATTTTCGCATTAAGTCCCTCCATCCCATGTTGTGATTCGATTAAGCCTTATTTCAATTTCTTTTACATTTTAATTTCGTCTTGGGATTTACTTTCTGTTTCAAATTAGTTCTGGTATTAAACGCTTCGTTTTGGAATCTGGTTTAATTTCGCTTTCAGTCCTTCTAGTTCGTGTGTATTTTATTTTGATCCTTAACTTTATTTCAATAATTTTGTTCATTTTTAAATCATCATTTTAATGTTACTTTTATTCCAATTGAGTCCTCTTCACTTAATTTCTTTAGCTTTTCTAAATTATTATATATGTATATATTATTCATTTTAAATTTTTTATATGGAATTCATTATTCATTTTTATATTATTCATCATTTTAAATTATTTTATATTATACATAATCTTTTTTTCAATTGTTTTAATAAACATCCTATTGAATTATTTTATATACATCATTGGTTTTATGTTGTATCAATTGTATTTTTATATATATATTTTCTTTTACTTTTTTTGAATCGTTTTATTTATGTAATTTTTTTTAAATCTCTTTTATGTATATTCTTTTTTTTAAAGTTTTATATGATGTTTATCTTAAACACCATTATATACTATTATTTTTATATATATAAATTATTTATATTAAGCTATGTTATTTTATGTATATTATTTATCTTAGATGGATATAGTTGGTTTTAAATTATTTTGTATATCATTTACTTTTAATTTCCTCTTACATAATATTTATTTTAAAACTCATTTATATGTTATTATGTTTGTCTTTAGTTCTTTATATATTTCAAATTTTCTCATGCATTGCCTCTCTAAAATTTGTGTACATATGACTTATTTTTGAATTGTTTTATGTATTGTTAGTTTCAAATTTCCTCTTTTATTCATTTTAAATTCATTCATCATCGTTTAAAGGTTTGTGGCATTTTACTTGTGTTAATTCGCTTTATATTTCTTTTAAATTTATTTTTTAAAATTCATAAGTTTTTTATTATTAATATTAGTATTTGTATGGTGTATGACGTGTAGCCATTATATGTACCCTGATTTATTCCTTTGTATTTTCATATTATTTTTGTTCATTCGTGTAGTATTATTGCCATATTATTATTCCATGCTTGATATTATATTTTTGTTTTTCATTATCGAATAGTGATTGAATAAATGCATTATGAGTTGATTTTAAAATCTCTTATTTAAAAGTTTTTAAAACAAGGCAATATTTGATGTTTGGAAGTTCGAGGAATTGCGCCCTAACGTGCTGGGTGTAAATTTTCCGTTCGACCAAATAACCAAATATCTTTTTAATCGCATTTTGAAAATAAAAAATGATCTCAGTGTCGAGGTATAAACGTGTCATATCCTAACGTGCTGGATGTGATGTTTTTATTCTTTTGAAACGAGTGAATCTTGAGATTCAATTCAAAATTAATTAGCATTCTTTAAAAAAGTATCGCATCTTAAACATATTTAAGTTCTCAACACAAGGACACTATCTAATCAATTTGGTACCAATTGTGGGCGTTGCGAGGGTGCTAATCCTTCCTCGTACGTAACCGACTCCCGAACTTGTTTTCTTATATTTCGTAGACCAAAAAAATTATTGTTTTCATAAATCCAAATGTTTTATTAAAATAATCCATCTTAAGGTGATCCGATCACACGCTGAATAAAAGATCGATGGCGACTCCGTTCCATATTTTTGTCGATCCCCGTTTTTCAAAATACATAAAAATGGTTTCGACAGCGTTAATGTTTCCATCGTCATTCACATCTTCATTGTCAATATCATCAGGTATATCGTCCACATCGGGATCACTGTCACTATCAACCTCTTGCTCACAACGATCACTACTATCGTATCCATCATCACCAACCACATCAATATCGGGTGTAATATTAAGATCGATATCGATCCCATGTATAGTCGATTCACTATCAACGTACGATATTGGAGGCACCATGCACGGTTCTTGAGCTCCATGTTCTTCACTATATGCATTGATATCTTCATTTTGCTCAATACTGGCTAACTCAGCAAATAAGTGAATCGCTGCATTTTTGTTACTCCCATTCCCATTCCCACAGTAAAGAGCGATCATTGTCTCCACGTCTTCGTCGTCTACAAGTTCCATTTCGGTGAATTTGATTAATCTATTGAAATTGGAAACTTGTAGAAAATTCTCGAAATCCTTCTCCCACAACTTCTAATATTTTTTGCGTTAATCCTCCCCTTCATATCATCCAACGAGACATTTCTATTAAATCTCATTGCTATTTGTTGCCGACATTCAAATATGCATCCAACGGTTGTCGTCAAGATGATTCCATCGAAATAAACGCATACGAAAAGCTGATCATCCATCTTCAATATTCAAGCTGTTAAAAAATAAATAAAATTTCTCAAAACAATTTCGAACAGTAAATAAATTACTTAAATAAAAAATAAAAATTACGGTTTTACTAACAATAATAGTTAACAATAATAATAATAATAATAATAATAGTTTTTTTCACTAACAATATTAATAACTAACAATAATAATAATAATAATAATTAGGGTTTTTACTAATCCTAATAACTAACACAATAATAATAATAACTAAAATAATAATAATAATAATAATAATAGTTTCTTTTACTAACAATAATACTAATTAAAATAAAAATTACGGTTTTACTAACAATAATAGTTAACAGTAATAATAAAAATAGCTTTTTTACTAACAATAATAATAATAATTAGGTTTTTTTACTAATCCTAATAACGAACACAATAATAATAATAGTTCTTTATTAAAAATAATACTAACTAACAATAATAATAAGGGTTTTACTAAAAATAATAAATAACAATAATATAGTGTAAAAACTAACAATCATACTAACTAATATAATAATTAGGGTTTTTACTAATCCTAATAACTATAAATAATAATAACCAAACCCTAAAAACTAACAATAATAATACTAACTAAAATAATAATTAGGGTTTTTACTAATCTTAATAGCTAACAATAATAACTAAACTAACAACAAAAAACAATAAAAAACATACAAAAAAAAAACAAGATAATCCATTATTTTTAAAATAAATACCTTATTTTTTTTCTATTTTTTTCTTCTCTTTCTTTCTCCTTTCTCTTCTCTATTTTCTCTCTCTCTTTTTTTCCGGCGCCGTCCTCTTTCTTGTTCTTGTTCTTGTTCTTGTTCTTCTTCTTCTTCTCCTTTCCTCTTCTTCTCTCGCAGGTGGCCATGAAAATGAAATTAGGTACCATTTAAGGTCCCCAAAACTGAGCAAACGAACAAATTTTTGACTGGTGCCGCCTCTGGCACACCCTCTTCCCTTTTTTTTTAAACAGTGTTTTTTTTTAACAAAATGTGGCAGATTTATGGCAAAGTAGGGTGGTCACGCCTCTGCCATAGGTGGCACCACCCTACATGTACCATTTTGGTACATAATTTTTCTGATGTACTATTTTTGTAACACCCCAAACCCGGCCCATGTGTTTCGACCGGATCTGGCATGTCACTGCTTGTACTTTGAAAACTTTTGCTTTGTTGGTTTTTTGAAATTGTGAGTTAATTAGACAATATTTAAGTAAATAAGCGGCATTTTAAAAAAAAAACCTTGTATTAATTATTATTAAGTATAAATAAACCTTATCATAAAATTCATAAGTTACTTAACATTGATAACTGCTGAGTTGAATGAAAACTAGGGGCCTTATTACATAAATATTTTCGAAATAACAGTGAAATCAAATAGACTTTAAGAAATCCCAAAAGAAAATAACTTGTAGAAATAGAACTTGATGGCCCATCGAGTCCGTCTCGGCTCCCATGTCCACGATCTACTATTCATCTAGAAGAGTAGAGAAAAGGAAAGCGTGAGTCACAAAGACTCAGTGTATAAATCTCAAAACACACATCGACCTGAGCCTACAAACACATTATGGGCCCTGGCCCATACAGGAAGGCATCAATGATAATCACATAATAAACAATAAAGAATGATTAACCCAACCCATCCTAGGTTTCCATCCTCTACACACCAACCCGTACCAACCATCACACCTTGGGGATTTCTACAATCGACCCTCCATCCGCTACACACCAAAACGACAGCCGTACTGCCTATTCCTATTAAGTAGGAATCATTAAACGTGGCATAGCCACCGATCACAATGTGACCTAGCATTTATATTTGTGGGTTTTCTACCACCGATCACTGCGTGACCTATCACGCACTTCCCCTTCATCATATCAATATCCCATCCCATGCATACACACATAAAGAAAATATCATGCAGTCATATATATTTTTCGATACACATAGGGAGTTCTATGTTTACGTACCTGGCATCCTTGCCTAACCCTTTTAGGGTTCCATTCGACTGTCTATACAGCCTTATTCCGGCTTTTAGCCCATAACATACATAAATAGATTTGCATACAGGTTTATTAGTAGTGTGTTAGAGATCTACACACCTGATTACCGATAAAACGAGGCTTTCTATATCGACGCTATCCTTAGTCGACACAACTGCTATCTACCTAAGGTGTTGTTCAGAAGCCGGTCCACAACCAATTGGCCAATCTCGAACAGCAGATACTGCTCGTTTCTTAAACTTAGGGATTCTTTCTTTTGCCTGATCTATATTTAATTCCATCAAATCCTTTTCAGAGCTACTATAACAATGTTTAATCGTTAATCCTCCTTTTAGAGTTAAGATCATATATATATTGAACGAATCTAATAAAAATCTAGGGATAATCTTCTTACCTTAAAATCTCGAAATTGGAGACTTATGATTTTCGGCTTTTAGATCTAGTCGACCAAGCTTCCTTCAAATCCCGAAAACCATTAAACTATTAGCTTTCGGCTTTTGCTTCTCAAAAACCGGGAATAGATTATGAGAACTAAACAAAAATCGACTCTTACCTTAGCTTAGGAGATTCGGCTAGCACTAGAGAGAGGATTCAACAATGCCAATGGAAGATTTAAATGCCAGAAGTATAGAATAATTTCTCAAATAGGATGAATAAAAGAAAAAACGATGGATGCTTCGGCTTTTTAGAGAAATCGGCACAAGGGAAAAGAAAGTGGGGAAGATTTTCGGCTTTTAAAGAAATTAAAGAAAGAAATTTGGAGAAAAGAAGCTAGGGAATTTCGGCACAAAAGGGAGAGGATTTAATGTCAGAAACAAGGAGCTAGCCCCCTCTATTTATAGGAAATTCGACAACCCTTTGCCATGTAGTAGCTGGTTTCTTTACTCCTCTCAGTGATGGATTCTTGGCCATCACTCTCTCTGTAGATAAATTCCTAACTTTCCTCATTTATCTTAATCTACTAGCTCATCTAAAAGAGACTTAATTATCTCTAACTCCTCCTTCCTTTATCAGCATATTATCCACATAAAATAAATTCCTAAATAATAGCCTTTATCTGCTTATTATCCACATATTTTAAACATTAAAATCCCTAAATCTTAGCCTTTATCTGCTTATTATCCACATAAAATAAATTCCTAAATAATAGCCTTTATCTGCTTATTATCCACATATTTTAAACATTAAAATCCCTAAATCTTAGCCTTTATCTGCTTATTATCCACATATTTTAAACATTAAAATCCCTAAATTTTAACCTTGTTGCCATCCACTCCACCTAATCCTAATGCCCAAAATTTAGCTAACTTAAATTAAAAGAATTGGGCTCCATGAAACTTAAATTTGGGCCCCTTACTCCTTGTGTGTGGCGTCACCCCTTGCTCCATTTTAAGTGCCGAAAATTGGCCTAAAAAAACATGGGCTCCTTACGACCCAAAACTTGTTCCTTTTTAATTATTAATGATGCCATCTTAAAATAATTTAATCTGGGCCTTTGCCTAATTCTAAGCCCAAATTTAGACCCCTTTTACTTAAATTAACATTTTAAATATATTCTCACACTAAACGCGTAGACCCATTAATTCAGGATGTTACAATTTTGGTTTTTTTTTTATTTTGGACTAATTAGGTAAAAAACCCTCTTTTAAATAATCAATAACTTGGTGAAAAGTAAGGTCAACATTGTTATTTGTTAATTACTCGCAAATTGCATATAATGATTTTGAGTTTTTCTTTAATAATACAAGTGCTTATACAACCCTAAATGAGCATGCAAATGTAAAGCAAGCTTACTCAACCCTTTTTTTTTTCCTTTTTTTTAGGGATGAAGTAACGCTTAATCCTAAGTTAAGGTATGATGATGTGAAAATTTGATATTCTACATGTCAATATCAATACCGACAACAATGAAATTTATAGTAAGAGGAAAATCCGTTGACTTTAAAAATCGTGAGGGTTCAAGTCCCTCTATCCCCAATCCCAAAAAGCCCGTTTGCTGTCTATTTATTTTATCCTACCCTTTTTGTTAATGGTTCAAAGTTCCTTATGTTTCTCATTCATCCTATTCTTTATCGTTTTACAAGCATATCCTAACATGGCAGGATCTTGTTCTCTTATCACAAGTCTTGTGATATAGTGTGATATATTGTGATATATATATGATATATGTAGAAATCTCTTGAGCAAGGAATACCTATTTGAATGATTCATAATACATGTGATTACTCATATGGAAATTTACAATGTCTTCCTTCTGAAGATCTAAGAAATTCCTGTTCGAGACTTTTAATTTAATACTTTTTTGTTATCACGTTATTATTTTATTTTTTTAAATATCATTTTAGATTTTCTTAGATTTTATTTATATTTTTAAACTGGTGAAAATTTTATCAAATTCGAGACTTAAAATAAACAAAAAGAAAATCAAAGATCAAATTAGGAGAAGATGTCAAGTACATATTAATTTATCTCATTTTCAAGTAATTTAAAAGTACATGTAAAGTAGAAATCACAATATATATGTCCAATCAACTATAACTAAAGTAAACTAAATAGACTAAAAACTGAAATATATTTAGAGCTTTAAATAAATAAATGTGAAGAATACCAAAACTTTGTAAGATTTAAACTTTGGGAACCGAAAAATATAAGCTAATAAATCTAAACTCATTCAAAACCAACTTAATTTAATCATAAAAATCAAAACATCAAAACATAAATCTAAAATCATAAGAAAATTTATTGATCTAGAATTATGTTTAAATAATAGATAATAGAAAAAATCCAACTGTTTAATTGTAATTGGACAAAGAGACAGGTGAGATGGGTAAATACAAAATTTTCAATGATAACTAAAGGTTTTGTGTCCTGTAGTATTATTTTAACTCATTAATACGGCTTTGTGATTAAACCATTAAAGTTATTTTTATTTAATGATAAAAAAGTCATTAGATTGTCAGGTAGGAAATGAAAAGTCTCCGTCTTTGTCCATCCCCAATCCCCATAAAAAGGCCCCTTCAGATTCGCATACAAACAAAATTAAATAATGTCCCCCCAACGCTACCGCCATTTTCCTTCCTTCCCTTCTTGCTGCCGCCCTTCCGCCGCCGCAGACAATCGCCATACGTCGTCGCCACAAACCGCCGCTAAAACTAGCCTCGCTACAAGTCTCTACGACACAAATATAGGCCTTTTTTCCTTAACCTGGTCCCGCACCTTCCTTGGCCACTCCCTCCACCTCCACCTCCACCACCACCACCTTCCCTCTTCTCCTCTCTCCGTCCTTTCATCCTCCGCCCTCCATTTTCATCTCAATATCAAATCCTTTGCTTTTTGGAAGAAAAAAGGTTGTAAAAAACTCAGCATCGCCGCTGTCCCTAATGTGAAAATCTTCTGGGACCTTTCAAGGGCAAAGTTCGGATCCGGACCTGAACCCGACTCTGGGTTCTTCGTTGCCGTCGTCGTTGACGGTGAAATGACGCTTCTCGTCGGCGATGCTCCCAAGGAAGCTTATACTCGAACTAGAGCTCAAAACCCTGGGAGTAGAAGCAGCCAAACTCTTGTTTTGAGAAAAGAGCACGTGTTGGGGAACAGAGTTTACAACACAAAAGCCAGATTCGGAGGCAAATTAAGGGATATCTCGATCGATTGTAGGGTAAACGAGGATGCGCGGCTGTGTTTGAGCGTGGATAACAAAAGGGTATTGCAAATAAAGCGGCTTAAATGGAAATTTAGAGGGAATGAGAGGATTGAAGTGGATGGGGTATGGATAGGAGTTTCGTGGGATGTCTACAGCTGGTTGTTCGATAAAGATGGCAACAATGGGCGTCCAGCCGTTTTCATCTTTAAGTTCAAGAACCAAGGCTCTGAAACCATGGAGGATCCTTTCAAGGAGGGTGTGGTTTTGGGGCAGCAAAGTCCGTGTAGTGATGGGATTGAATGGAAGAAGAAAAGGAGAAGCTTGTTGAGGAGTGCTAGAAGCTCTTCGTCTTCGTCCATTTCGATGTCTTCGGCTTCTTCGGGGTGCAGCTCTTCGGTAATGGAGTGGGAAAGCGCTGAGGAGAGTGAGTTATGTGCTCCCATGGGCTTCTCTTTGCTTGTTTATGCCTGGAGAAACTGAAATGATTCTGCCTTTTTTTTTGTGTGTGTGTGTTCATAACATTATTAGTCTCTATTTATCACTAACCCCATTTGTTTTTAGAACGTAGCACAATAAGTAAATTATAATTGTAGAGATCCATGACTCAACCTTTTACCAATTTAGTAGCTACATTCGATCCCGATTGAATTGAATTCCAAAAGATTTGTGCGTAAGAGACCTCGCATACCTTATCACTCATCACTCCACCCAACAAGATGGTTGTATTTTGCTAGTTTCTTTGTAACTTTTTAGTTGTAAATGTGAGCCCTTGGGTTGTAGTCTCAGGAGCCATACGCAGAGATTTAATGAGCAGAAGCAAAATTTTGCTTGATTTTTCCTCTTTTTTTTTTTTGGCATGAAATTGTTCCTTGTTTAATTTTACCAACCGACTTGGTAGAGTGCTCGACTTTTAATCAGGGAGAGAGGTCGAGAAATTAAAAGAATTTGGAGGTCAAGGTTAAAAAAAATTATGTTAAAGTGTTTAAAATTGAATCAATGGTTCTTTGGAGTGATCAAATATGCAATTTCTGATAAGCTGAAAAGGATTAAAATTAAAGTTTAAATTTGTAAGGACTAAAAAAGGAAGTTATCCCATTTATCTAGGGGAGGACTTTGTCCCTGCTTCTAATTCTAGTGATCAGGGATTAAACACAGTAAACTGTCATTAGTTTCCAACGTTATGTTGTTGTTGTTTGCCAACATTATTATGTTAATGCTTGCATGTGAGATGTGGGTCTGGGGTGTGTGAACCCAGATTGAGATCAGCGACCGACAAAAAAGGTTGAACATGTCCTGGATCTCTGACTGAAAACTGAAAGGTTACTTCGTCGATCGGTTAGTGAGAGTGACAAAAAATGTCGTACTTGATCCACAACGGCAACCCAAGGTGATGAAAAGTAACACAACTGTGTCGGGCTTGACCGTGTCAATCTGACAACATGACTGATTTTCTCTAATGTTGCCTTTCTTTGTGGATTCCCACAACGGTTGCCCTTAAAGTGAGAATATGAATTCCCATAAATCTCTTCATTTTATTTTATCTAACATTAAAATAATAAAGACATCAAATTATATTTTTTATACAAGTTCACTTTACATAAATGTGATCTTGTGAGCTAATAATTTTGATTAAATAAGATGTTATATGAAACACCCCACACCCGGCCCACGAGCCTGAACCGGATCTGGTATGTTCCTTAAGAAAATCGGCTTCAAATTCTTTTGTTACTTAGAAAATTTTTGTGAATTTTTAGAAAGATATTGGTTTTGGGTTGGGCTTAGGTTGGAAACCCATTTATTTAATTTAGAAAACATTTAATTTTGGTGACAAAACAATTTAGGGTTTATTTTTAAAATAAATTAAATTAAACTTAGTCAAAAATAATTCATAACATAACAACTGAAAATAAAAGCAGGGAAATAAAACCATTCAACTTGGGCCTTATGGCCTTATTACATCATTCAAATCCAAAGATAAAATTGAAAATACTAAAATTGAGTAAAGTCCAAATTCTAATAAATTCTTCAAGTGATGCATGGCCACCTTTAGCTCCTGCCGACCCGGTCCATTACTGCTCATTTCCTGAAAAATAGTCCCACAAAGGGGTGAGTCAACAGACTCAATGTGTACACAAACTAACAATCAACATTCCAGGCATACATATTCATATCAAAGCATATTCAAATCAAATAATGATGCAACCCAACCCAAGCCTATTTGTCCATCCGCTACACACCACCCGTACCTGCCAATTACACCGTGGGGACTACTAAGTCAACCCTCCATCCGCTACACACCATCGAAGGCAGTCGCTGCAGTCGACGTGCTCATCGCCCACTTACGTTGTGTCATTAGACACTATATTCAAATAATGTAACCGAAGTTACCATATTCACGCAATGGGGCCGTAGCCACCATATTTCGTTGGTGAGGCCGAAACCAACACCTTCATTGGTGAGACCGAAGTCAACACCTTCGTTGGTGAGACCGAAGTCAACACCTTCACTTTCTTCCTTCACATATATCCCAAATGCCCCAATTATTTCATAACATATTTCACATACTTAATTTTCATTCATGTTACTAATCACATGTTCAAAATATATCACATTCACAATCCTATCAAAAGTAGGAAACGTACCTGGGTACTCCTTACCACATTTGTGGTGCTTAGCCACATTCACATACTGTTACATATTTATATATTTAATGATTGCCATGCAATTTATTGAAAGTTAGTAAGAGTACACACCTTTTTCGCTTAATAGTTTCCGTGAATTCCCGTAGAGCGATCTACCGATCTAGATCTTTCACTCCTATATTCGGCCATTAATTAAAACATATAAATAAACCTATTTGGTCTTAAAACCAATCCTACTAGAAGTAGAATTACTTACCTAGTTGCCGAATTGATTTAATCAAGTCCCAACAGTTGCTAGAATTCCTCTTCCTTGAAATCGGCTAATACTAGGTATGTAACCAAGTCAGTTTTCGGTTTTGAAATAATGGAAAACACTTAAACAATTTATGCCTTGGCCGAATATCCCTTACCTTAGATCCTTAGATTTCTCGAAAAATCCCCTTTTGATGTTGTGGATGATTGCCCTCTTTCTTAGAATCCACAAAGATTCAGCTTAACAGTAGAACGGAGAAGAGAATAGAAGAAAAAGAGAGGGATTTTTGCTTAATGAAAATTCGGCAGAGAGGGGTTTTGCCTAGGGAGAATTTCGGCAGAGAGGAAGAGGGAGCAAATGTTGATGAGTAGCCCTCCTGTCCTCCTTTTATAGCCAAAGTTATCAGCCTAGGAGTCCTTTACTTGGCCACCACTCCTCTTTTTGATAATATTATCTCTTTTATTTAAAAGATAAAAGCCTTTAATCCATCAATTATCTCCTCAATTATCTCCTTAGAAAATAATCCTTTATTTATCTCTTATTATTCACATATTTATGTGAATAAAACTCCTTTATTTATCTCTTATTATTCACATATTTATGTGAATAAAACTCCTTTATTTATCTCTCATTATTCACATATTTATGTGAATAAAACTCCTTTATTTATCTCTCATTATTCACATATTTATGTGAATAAAACTCCTTTATTTATCTCTTATTATTCACATATTTATGTGAATAAAACTCCTTTATTTCTCTCTTATTATTCACATATTTATGTGAATAAAACTCCTTTATTTCTCTCTTATTATTCACATATTTATGTGAATAAAACTCCTTTATTTATCTCTTATTATTCACATATTTATGTGAATAAAACTCCTTTATTTCTCTTACATATCCAAGTTTCCTAAATGTTCACTTTCCATTTTTGAATCATTTCCTTACATTTCCAGGTTTCCAAAAATGTTCACTTTCCTCTTTTAAACTAAACATTTCCATACATTTTCAGGACATTTCCCTACATTTCCAAGACAAGACATTTCTTTACATTTCCTTACATTTCCTTGCATTTCCTTACATTTTACATTTCCATACATTTCCTTACATTTCCTTACATTTCCATACATTTCCTTATTTCTAGAATTCACATAACACATTCATACATAATTCATAAAACATGCCATTTTACCACATGGTTCCTTGTGTCATGCTTCACACGGAGTTTCTTTTCAAGCCTCATTTACCTAGCTCCCCTTTTTACTTAGAAACCAATAATTTTTCTAAGCTTTCTCTTCCATCCTAGAATTTTAAAAACCCTTAATACACTTCCAAACATTGCCAAAACCTACTAACTCATGAATTATGCACAAACGCATAACCCCTAATCTAGGATGTTACATTATAAGTAGACACACTTATGGATCTAAAATCGAGCTACAATAACTTGGAAGAAATTTAAAACTAATATGAAGACAATTCGTGATATCTTAAAAATTATTGAAGAGAATACTTAAGAGTTTTTGGATCTAAGGGACGAGACACTCTCTCCTAAATAGACTTTCAACTCTCTTTCTCTTATTTTTTTTTAATCTTTTATTGACACCCACTTTTTTGTCACCTTAATTTGCTAATGACTTTCTGCCCTCCAAGTGAACCGTCTCAGACTGCTATAATCTTCTTATATATACAATACTAAAATAAAATAAAAATATTTCCATTTGATAATGTTAATTCAATTGTTGCTCACCTTACAATTTTTTATAAAAATTGTCAATGTGACATATTGATTAACAAATAACATATGACCTGGTATATGTTAGTATGATGATGTACCCATTAATCAACATGCCACCTTGGTGAATGGATTAAGAATTTTAAATCAAGCAAAATTTTCGACAGACTAAATATAGGGATAAATCTCAAGATTATACATGAATATTTGACTAAATATACGTGAAACTCTAATTGTGGTTCAAATGTATACTTGAAACTTTAATTTTGATTTAATCATGCACATTTAAAGAAATAAATACATCAATTTATTTTTATATTGGATAAATATAATTATTTATGTATGCAATATATATAAATATAAAAGGATGTTGTATCAATAATTTACAAAAATTGAATCAAATTATAAATTACACGTTAAACTATAGTTTTGAGATTTCTCCCTTGGATTGGATTTAAAACTTGAGTAAAAGTACAAGTAGGTGGGACATAATTGCTGGGGATTTGGTTTGAAAGGAATGGTATTAAGTGGTGTGAGAATAGCTTTTGAACGTTTCAATTTAAAATGAGAAAGGAATAAAGTTATATGTTAGGCTGTCATACAATAAAAATTTATTCTTTTTTTTTTTAAGAAATATGAATTTCTGATATTATTTCTATTGCAATTGATTTGGAGGTTAACGGGTTAATTATCAACTTCATCAAAAGTTGAGATTTAGTCCCTTTGTTAAATTATTGATTTAGAAGACATCATTTGATATGCAGGTAAATGAAGCAAATGGGAAGTTCAAATTCATAAATTATAAAGAAAAGTATACATAATAAAGAGATTTTATAAATGAATGTCATCCACGTTTCCTTGTTCAAGTAGGAAATAGAATCAGAGTTGAAGCAATACAAGTAAACAACCCCTTTCTCTCCCTTGTATTGCAAGCTTCAAATTGAGTTGGCTCCAATCATTTGATAAAACCCCAAGTTGGGTTATCAAATGTAAGGAATGAAACACGTACCACATACCACAAATTTCAACTATCCATTGTTTCAATAAATGGTATCTAACTCTTATATATCTTCCCCATTTCTTCCCTCCTCACATCTATCAACTTATCCACCTAAATTTAAAATTTTTGGGAATTTAGAATTTAAAATATCGGTCGATTTTAAACTTTAATATTCAATACTTGAGTTAAGCACCAACCAATTTGTTTTGTGATTATAATATTTGTCACATAAATTTAAATTTGTAATAATATATAAATATTAAAACATATGTTAACTTGAATATATTTAAAAGTAGTTTTATACCTTTTTATATGTTTTTGCACCATTAACATTTTAATGATCCAGTCATTGAATTTATTAATATAATTGTATTTGCCATTCATGTAAAATTTTAAACCTATCCAATATCTCTATCATATTGATCTAAAATATTATATATATATATATATATTAATATTTATTGGACAATTGAAAGTTTTTTTCATAAAACAAATAGTTGAAATTTTTAAAATTACGTCAAATTTGACATGCATAATCTATATAAACAAAATATGACAGTTGGATCATTATAATATTAATCATATAAAAATATACTTAAGGTTGTTAGTTTTACACAAATGTAACTAGATCCCTCCCCCATTTAAGAAAATATTAATAAAAGAAAAAATTGTCTAAAATATTAAATTTAAAATAAATAATATTGGTGCACTTAACACGAGCTTGGATTAGCAGTTTCCAAATATAGGCAAGTTTGAAGAAAATTTTAAGTTTGTATTTTGAGCTTGGTTGGGCTTGGGCATACATAAGCTTGGCTCAAACCCAACCCTACTCGGCCCATACACACCTCTAATTCCAACCATGCGTAAACTCTTTAGTTTTCACGGTTTTCTCTTTTTAGGCACTTCGGTGCACTTCTACTTTATAAACCTCACTAGGACTCTCGGTAGAGTCGAGAGACAAAACCTAGTTTAAGAACAACACCGAACATGTTGAAAGTTTGACCTCCTCATAAGATTTATAATTGATAATGTAAGTTACTTACTTATGTGATGTTAATTGTTAATAAAATTTAATTAGCTAATAAAAATTAATGGCTTAAAGGTAAAAAAAATAACTCTTTACTAAAAAAGAAAAAAAAGTAATTAATCCATTTGAAAAAAAATTCATCCTATTAAACCCTTAATGACCCTAAAAAATAACTCGACCCTTCCATTAACAAAAACTATTAATTGTCTGATTTGACCATTAATGACCAAACATGACAAATGATACTAACATGACATGCTGACATGGTAGATTACATTAATGTGGCATGCCACATAGAAAATTTTAAAAATAAAAAATTATATATCTAGAATGAATTTGAACAACTTTTTGTCCAGATTCATTCAAAATGAATGCAAAACTATAACAAAATTTAAACATTGTAAAAACTATTAAAAATTACTAAATATTATAAAAATTAAATATGTAACAAAATATTAGTAATTTATATAAAATTATAAAAAAATAGTTTTGCATATTTAAATTTAAAGCAAAGTAAACCCCATATATACCCAAACCAAACAAATAAGATAATAATTAAAAGAAGAAAAAAAAACATACATACATATGAAAGACATGATAATATATGTATTTGTGTTGTATTGGAGTACAACCTTAAACATAATCCTGCTCAATATTCCCCAGGCTTTAATTGAAATCATCACTATCCATCAAACTTTCCCTCAAAACCCAAAACTTTCTCCTCCTTAGAAGTTGAGACTTTCTGTTTAATTTAATTATGCAAAACTAAATCTGTAAAAAATTTATACATGCAAAACTCTTTTTTTTTTTTACAATTTTATATAAATTACTAATAATTTTTTACATATTTAAAATTTTATAATATTTATAATAACTTTATAACTGTAAAAACTGAACGTCGATAATGACTATATAGAACGATCGCAAAGCAATAAAAAAGAAAAAAAAATAAGAACACACAGATTTTATGTGAAAACCCTTTTGGGGAAAAATCACGGGCGGAGGAGAAGAAAATTCACTAATGTCAAATTCGAATGATATAAAAGGAGTTTAGACTACATTTATTTATAGGTTAAAAAACCTTATTCTAATATAGAAGCAGCGTAGTAAGGTTGAAACACCTTCGCCCTTACAGATCTCTCTATTTTGTCACTATATTTTATTTCTTTAACAGGAATTTGAGTCACACAACTCTAATAATATTTTTTAATTTTTTTTTATAATTTTATACTCATCTTGAATGAATTTAGATAAACAGTTGTCTATACTCATTTAAATATAGACAAATTATTGTTCAAATTCATTTTAGATGTATATATATTTTATGAATTTTAAAATATTTTTTAAAATTTATTTTTTTGCTAACGGGACATGTCACATCATTATGTCTACCATGTCAACACCATCTATCACATCAGTGCTGTTAATGATCAAACCGGCCAATTGACGATTTCTATTAATAAAAAAGTCTAATTGATTTTTTTAAGGGTTATTAATGATTTGATAGAATGAACTTTTTTTCCTTGGAGTTTAATTGCTTTTTTTATTTTTTCTAAGAGGGTTTTCTAACTTTAAGCCAAAATTAATTAATTATACTTATTTTGAAACGGTTTTTAGCGACCTATCAATATATATTCACTATCAATATATAAATTTATGTACCACATATCAAATATAAATAAATGGTATTATTACTTATAATAATTAGGAGTAATGTTTTAATAACTGGATTGGTGGTTGAATAAATTAGATCATCAATATTCAATTTAATTGGTTTGATTCTCGTAGTAGCAATAAATAAATACAAATTTATAAAACGTGTTCAACCAGTTCAAACGTCGGTTTTTTATTCTAATTTCAAAATTTTTATCACTTAGAAACTAATTTAACCGCTATATCCAAATTAATATATTAATCAGTTTTCAGTCCAATTGATTCGAATTCAAATATTAAGAGTGATAGAGGACTAATTCTTGATCCAAACTTTAATAAATTCACCGGTTAATCAATTTATTAAGTAATCATTTAGGTTTATCCAATCTCCAACTGTCCACATGCATTTAGGAAGCCATAGCTATCAATTTTGGTGCCATCTACTTCACCAAAATTTCCATGTTCTTCCTCTATGGATTGATTCAATATGTACCAACCAACACCAAGCCAAAAATAAAAAATAAAAGAAATCCCTTAATTACGTTCAAGTGTTGGTAAAGATTATTATGCTTTGTTGATGCTGAAACGGGGAACCAATAAAATCCCTTCGGGTATTCATGTTTTAATGCCGAGGTTTCAAAGAAAAAGAACATGTATCGTACCACCATAATTTGGTTAAAGTTGAAGTCAGCCAAATTAATTTGATTAGCTTAATCGATTATGGTTTCGGCTAAGTTGATTGATTACTTGAATCCGTAATCAAATCCATCGAATTAAAACACTTAATAAATATTATATTATGGTACAATTATGTAATAAATAAATATAGTTTTGATTGAAATAATGAAGTTAAATAATTAAAAATTATATTATTTTAGCTTCAAAATTTATTGTTCAGGGATGTTTTTGAGACAGCTAGACCCATAAGCATGTTTCATTGTTCATAATATTAATAAAAAAATTTTGAAATATATTTTACATTAATATTATATATTTTTATTGTTAAATTTAAAATTTTAAAAATAATCTTAATTAATTAAATCAGATTTAGGTTGGGTTAGGCTAGTTTGAGACAATAAAATAATTGTCCAAGCCCAACTCAAATCGGACTAAGCCTATCGGGCCAGGTGGGTTGCCTTGCTCGGTCCTTGGACGACTCTACTTATCATATATATATATATATATATATATATATATATATGCTTTTTCAAGATTTTATATAATAATATAAGAAGAAAAAAATATCTTCAAAATAATATTTATTTTTTGTAAAAAATAAATGAATTTTGACAATTTCATAGTTGAGTTGGAACTTGATTAATGGGTGATATCAAACTTAGTCAAACTCTTAATTTATATAGTATAGATTATTTATTTTAAATATAATAGTTCCCATGTCATGTGCGTTGCACGTAATTTTACGTATTTTTTAAATTTATTAAATAATATATTCTTATAATTTAAAAAAGTATATTTACTAATTAAATAAGAATTGTCTAATTTATAATAAAAGTCTATTTTTTTTTAGAAAATTTGAGAGAATAAAATAACATTTTAAAAGTAATGGAAATAAAAAGTGAGAGATAACCGATAGAAAACATTAAGTAATTAGATAAAATAACTTGTTATTTGACTATGAGTAAAAATTTTCTCCTACAAAAAACCATTGTTTTAAAAATTTATTGCTTTTGACGTGATATTTCACAACACAATGGTAAATAAAATGCATAATTATGTAAATATTGTTAAAATAAGAAAATAGTAAAACTAATGAATTTCAAATAATAATAACTAAACATCTCAAATAATAATGAAAATCATACATTTTTTTGGTGATTGAAACAAAACCTATTAAATGATGCTAAAATATGATTTTTCTAGTACTTACTTATAAGTTATTTTGAATGAAAATGTATTGCTAATGCATATATTTATAGTGTTAAATATTAGTTTTATTGGTATATAATTATAACACTAATTAAGTGATAATAACTGCTACATTGATGGAATAATTCTAATTCTAATTATTCTAATTAATAATTTGTTATGAACATAATTTTATATTCAAGATTGAACAGAAACATTATTAATAGGGATAAATGTGAAAACTACATACAAACTTTGGTTTTATGTGTAATTTTATGCCACAATTTTGATTTTGTGCAGATATGAAATTTTGATTTCATCAAATTCTCACAAAATATTAACACAATTACCGATATAACATAATTTTATGTTTATGTATTGCATACGTAAATAATTCTATTTATTCAATATAAAAATAAATTGATGTATTTATTTATTTAAATATGTATAATTGAATCAACATTAAAGTTTTATGTATACATTTGAGCCATAATAAAAGTTTCATGTGTTCAATTGAACCAACTCAAAGTTCATGTATAATTTTGAGATTTATCCCTTATTAATAAAATAATTATATTATATTATTGATTTTGTAGATTTAAAAATATAAGAAACATAGATAAGACAAAATATTAATTCTTTATTGATCAAATTTTTTTATCTTGATTTTTCAATAAATATGAGTTATACTATTTGTCGACTTGAGATTTTTGTTGAATCAAACGATTTGATAAGACCCAATTAACATTCATAAAAAAATTAATATTTAATTTAATTATAAAATATATTTAATTTCTTTTGTGTCTTAACATATAAATTAAGAAAGTTATTCATTATAGATTAGATTACCAATATATTAATATTATATATATATATATAAAATGTTAATCTCACACATTTAATTTTTATTAATTATAAAAATAATTTTAACTTTATTATTATCATACTTAAAATAAAATCATATATATATAAAATTTATATTTATTTAATAAAAAATTTGGGTTTTTTTATTATTTTTAATTTACCCGATTATATTAAATTATTGTATAGATTTATAATTTTATAAATTGATAATATATTATATTATTTTTTAACTAGAACTTTTAAAATATATGATCAAATTAATTAATTTTACATTAATATACTATCATTTTAAATAATATTATTTTTATTATTGTCCCATAATAATATTAATAAATTATAATTCTAATGTTAATTTAATAGTATAATTAACAATAAAAGATATTCTTATCAATTCAAATGTTTTTCAAAATAATATATAAATAATTTTATTTATATATAAAAACAAGTCTGCTAACCAAATTAAATGATCAAACAATGGACATTAAGTCAATCCGATTTTGTTTATCATTTGTTGCAATTAGTGTTAAAAGTTGTTGGTTAAATTTAAAAAAATTTGAACTAACAAAAAAATTAAATACTCACCCTCTTGATGTTTATTAAAAATATTAAAAAAAAAAACAGTTCGGTTCGGGCTTGAAAATTTTTCCTAATTAACTTGAAATGAAATATTTAATCATATAAATAAAATAAAAATTAACCAAACATGAACTAATCTAAACATCAACATTTTGAAAATTTCAAAATTGGAGTTGGATGTGAGAAAAAATCAACCGAGATACTGCATTGATAGGTATACATTAAAGCAAGTTGGAAACAATTTGTAGAAGCATTGGGCTTTCCACACCTCCATGAGCCTTTAAACTATTGGGCTTATCTTTCTCTCGTTCAACGGTTTTCTTCATCCAACATACAAAATTGTAATTAATCAATCATGAAATCTCTTCCACTTTTTCGGTACTTGGCCTATCATTGATTTTATTAACTTAATCCCTTAATTATTTTTTATTAAACATAATTCAATAAAATCAAATTTTGATAGATTTTACATTTATCGCAAAAGATTTATAAAGCTTATAAATTGAAAAAAAAAACATTTTCTATGTCATTTTTTAGATGATAAATTTGACCCTATTGTTTATTTCTTTTGCTACTCTAGCTCTCATTTTTTTTTATTACATTCGCCCAACTTTTAGAATTTAGTCAAATTACTTTTCTTTGAGTAGAAAACTGAGTGGACTGTTAAAACTTTCATGGCAATTATATGGTAGCTCGTATGGCAGTCTGTCTGCACTTTATAAATTAAAAAAATACATAAAAATTAATAAAAATTTTCATGAAAGTTCATAAAAATAATTATCAATGTCAACAATGAAGTACTTGTGGACTACAGGCGGGTTACCGTATCAATTCCATTAAAATTTTTAACTGTTCGATCAGGTTTTTTTGTCCAATAAAAGCAAATTAACTAAAAGTTAAAAGTTGAAGGCCAAAGTAAACCCAAAAATAGAGCAAAAGTGAGAAAAAGTATACGCTAAGGGCTAAATTTGTCATTATGCCTACTTAAAATTTAACTTTATTTGATCTTTTATTTTGGTAATAAAGTAAGATCGAAACATAGATGTAACACCCCAAACCCGGCCCACAAGCCTTGACCGGATCTGGTATGTCACGGAGTAGAAACATTTTTTTTTTGAAAGATTCGGGTTAACAGTGGAAATCTGAAAATATTGTTAAAGTATTAAAACGGTGTTTGCTCAAACTTAGGTGAGATTTATTGATAAATACGGTTGAGTTGAAACCTTTTTCTTTTGAAAACATTTGGCCATTTAAAATTTTTGAACCATCAAAGTTTTTGAGAATTCCGTTACCCGATGGTAACATCTTTGAAACCGAGTACGAGTATAATTTTGAGAAAACGTTACTTTTTAACCGATTTGCTTAACAGTTCATAAGTTCGTCAGTCATATAATAAAGTAAAAACAACTACCTAAACATCCAAAATAATAAGCGGCCATATTACAACCCAATCGAAATTTAGTAAATAATAAACTTAAAACGGGGCAAAATAAAATTTCAAGTCCACGGAATAAGCATGGCCGCCTCGAGTCCTCCCCGGCTCCATCTCCGCGATCTACTCACCTACAAAATAATACGGGAAGGGGTGAGTCACCAAGACTCAGTGTGTAAATCCCCAACCCGAAAATACCACTCATACACAAGATATTAGTATGACATGCAATTATGCAACCCAACCTAGCCACCCATGCTCCTTTTTCTACCCCGTGTGGTACCAAACCACTGGTGGTGCCAAACCACTGGTGACTTAAAGTCACGGTATTCGTCAATACTTGTGGTGCCAAACCACTGGTGGTGCCAAACCACTGGTGACCCGAAGTCACAAATCAAATGATGAGGCCAACCCATCGTGTGATACCAAATCACTGGCGTCGATCCCGAATCTCAAATGTGGGGCCAACCCACGGTGGAATTAATCCACAGGGACGAGACGCTATGAGGTGCCAAACCTCTGGAGGTGCCAAACCTCTGGTGACCGTAGTCACGAAATGTGGTACCAAACCACTGGTGTCCGTCGACACGATTATTACTTCCTCTCATCAATCCCACCATCATCATGCTCACATAACAAGTATCATGATCCCATATATCATGCATTTGTATATAGCATAGCATTTAACAGCATATGATGGCATACACAACATATATCATAGATCGAGTAATAGGGGACTTACCCGAAAACCAAGTTTATGCCCACAAGGCAAAATTACTACATGAGAGGTTATAAATATCATCATAACAACAATCTATACTAATAAAGTGTGTAAGAGCTTACACACCTATTTAATCGGAGATCTAAAGAGAAATCGCGAATCTATCCGATATCACAAAAGTCTCGAACCGTATCCCGTATTGCACCTATATTCGGCCACTTTAGGTTAGTATTAAGGGGTCTCATTTGATTTACTAACAAATCCCAAAGGATCGGTCGTACATAACCAAAATAGGGCCCTAGGCCGAACCTTTATTAACACGAACCAACGTGATTGAAAACCCGAAACTTCTGATTTCTAGCCGATTAGTCCCCTCCTAAAATCATAGTGCATAAATCAGTTACTCAAAAATACTAAGAATGGCCTTTGGCCGAAAATGCTTAACTATTGCTAAGCTTACCGAAATCCCAAGTTATTGTTTGACTCGTTGAGATCCTCAGAAGAAACAAAATCCAAAGTACTTCTTGGTGTCGGCTACACATGCAAACAATTTACAAATTAGTATGGCCAAAACCCCATTCGGCCGATCCTTACAAGGCCTTGACTTGTGTTCTCGGCATACACTAGGGAAGATGAGTCAAAACCGAAGTTAAAGAGGAACACTTACCAACCTTTGTAAACACCTTTCCTTACTTTATCAACTAAAACCCGGAAACCACCTCTTGAGTATGGGTTGTTGAAATCCCTTGTCGATTGCTTCACCTAATGAACACCAATGTTCGGCCAAGTCTCTCTAGGAAACACCATATTCGGCCATCACAATTGGGAAGAAAGAAAGTCCAGAGAAGCACTTTCGACCAAGCATTCAAAATTGGAAAGAAAAGAAAATAAAAGAGTCATTTTTGGTCATGCTCTCCTTTGCTAATCTCCAAGGCCGGCCAACACCTCCCCCAAGGCATGCTTCAATTTCACACCATTGAAATAAACAACTTATTGTTTATTCACTCTTCCATCATTAAAATAATAAAACACAATAGAATAAACAAAATAACTTACCTTATGCATCATGCGGCCTTTGAAAATAATAAACAAGAAAATAATAAGACATTACCCATCACTCCCCCATCACTTGCTTCCTTTCTTTAATAAATAAAAACATAAAAAAAATAAAAGTTCAACCCATCCCTCATGCAGCCCTTGGAGAATAGTAAACAAATAAATGTTGTTTCAGCCGTTTGAGTGCCCCCCCATGTGCAGACTTCAACACGCCAGCAATTAATAAAAAGAAACAAAGTGCCCATGCTGCTGCCCCCAGGTCTCGAACCCGAGACCTGGGGAAACACTCTCCATGCCCCAGCCACTCGGCCACTGCGCATCTTATGATATAAGCGCATCACAAATTTATTTAAATACTCGAACCATGGCTCCATCCCGCATTAATTGCCAAAGGAAAAATAAAATACTCCTGGCGCTCCCATCAGGACTCGAACGCGAGCCCTCGAGCCACAAACCTCTTGTCACGCCCTTCGCCACTCGGCCAAGGTGTTTTTGTGTGACACAACTCGCCAACATTTTTCTTTAAGCCTTCCCTCGCTTCAACACCAAAAAAAATAAAATACCTTACCCCCGGCGTGACTCGAACCCGAGTCCTTAACATCAAGGCCCCTAAGTAGCGCTCCCAAGCCACTTGGCCAGGCCAACTTTCGTGCCATAACTTCGCCAGAATTTTATTTAAAACCTCCTTCACCCGGCTCCTTTAATGCCAAAAATAAAACTCCCCAAAGCGACTCATGCATCTCGAACCCCCTTCCCTCCTAGAGCACCTTAGCGCCTCAAGCCACCCTACCAAATCATTTCCTATGTCATGATTCGCACCATCAACTATTTAAAGGCTCCTCACCTGGCTTTTTCCTCTTAAGAACAAAAAGGGATTTCAGCCTTAAACTCGACCCAATCCCGGATTTATGACTAGGCCCTATAACAACCCTAACATAGGTATTTTTTCAAGCAACACATGAAATTAAAATAATTTCCAACAACCCCCCCGATTCGGGATGTTACAATAGAACTAAAGTTTACAATGTCTTATAGTGACTGTAACGGGCAAAATTTTCCCGAGCCCATATTCCACGACCCAATAAAACAAAGTCCCAAAATTTTTACAACAAAATTTCAGCCTAAATACAAACTAGCCCAAATCCCAAAAGCCTAAACCTAGACCTAGCCCACTAAGCCCAAAAAAAAAAAAACAAAATCAAAGTCAAAACCCTAATAGTCCCAGCGTCGCACGTCCAACAACCCCCCCGCGCGCCAATATCCCCCACGCACTCCGCATCGTGCGCGTCTTCACCACACCCGTGTGAAGAGCCCCTTTCCATCACGCACCTACAAAACAGGGGAAATCATTTGTAAAAAGAGGCTATAAAAGCCAAATAATTCAATGTAAAAGAGGACCTTTTTTTTTTACAAATACACAGGAGAGTGCACAGATTATAGGTTTAATATCAAAAGAGTCGGTTTCAAAAAATACATAGGTTATTTTCTATTTCTATTTCTGTTTCTCGTTTTGTTTTTACTTTAAATCGAAAAACAAAGAAGGAAAGCCTTACCTCGCTAGTGGCCGAAAGGGAGGAAGCCGAATGTTTTTCGGTTTTCCAGTGATCTTCGAGGGTTGTTTTGAACATTTTGAGGCAGATCTGGAGTATAGGGTTTAAAATAGTCCGACGCCGGTGCCTTGACCGGAGATCGCCCAGAAGAGAGAATTTTTTTTGGGGGGTAGATTTTAAAAAAAAAACGCAAGAATGAATGATTTTTCAAAAAAAAAATTGACTTAAATAGGGTGATAGAACGGTGCCGTTTAGAGCCTTGGGTCTGGACGCCAAAATGGCGTCGTTTTGGCTCCGACCCGCGCGACCCGACCCGCTTTGCCCAGGATCTGCGTGTTTTTAAGAGGAAGGGCTATTTACGCTTTTAGCCCTTCCGCGTTTTCATGATTTCACAATCAAGTTTTTATTATTTTTTTATTTTTGCCCCACAATTCCACTGCGATTGGAATCTGGTCCCTCCCTAGGCTGTGCGTTTTGGAGGCCAGGGTTAATTTCTTTTTTGGTCCCCCTCCTTTGGCTCGCATTACATTTTGACCCTGTTCGATGTTTTCGATGATTTATTTATTCTTGTTCCCATCACCTCATGTAGACCGAGGATTTTGAATTATATTTTAATGTATTTTTATTTTTACTTTTATTTACTTTTTTACCCAAATTCATAAAAAGGGTTTCACAAAGGTAATATTTTGTGCTTGGAAGTTTAAGAAATCGTGTCCTAACGTGCTGGGTTTCGATTTTTCCGTTCGTCCAAAGGACTAAATATCCTTTTAAGATTTTTACCGTGTTTTCTCAACTTCGAAAATAAGGCAATATTTCATGTTTGGAAATTCGAGGAATCGTGCCTTAACGTGTTGGGTTGCGGTTTTTTTTTTCATTTGGCCAAATAACAGAATACCTTTTTTAAAATTGCAATGCATGAATTTTGGAAATCATGAAATAATCTTAATGTCTAGGGTTTGAAATATCATATCCTAACGTGCTGGATGTGATATTTCATTCTTTCGGAACAAAAGAATTTTGATATCCAATTCGAATTATCCAAACATTTTCCGAAGGGTTCGTATTTTAAAATCTCTTCCAATTTTCGATATTAGGACATTAATCAATCAATAAGGTACCAATTTTGGGCGTTGCGAGGGTGCTAATCCTTCCTCGTACGTAACCGACTCCCGAACCTATTTTCTTAAAATTCGTAGGCCAGAATGTTTTATAAGGTGACCCAATCACACTTCAAAAAGATTGGTGGCGACTCCATGATTTTAAAGTCGGTCCGTTTTCCAAACAAAAAAATGGTTTCGACAGCTTGGTGACTCCGCTAGGGACATCATAAGAGAGTCAAGCCATAGAATTGATTAGTTTTTGTCCTTTTATCAAAAATTAAAATTTGATTTTGATTCTTTCATTGCATGAGCTCGTGTCGCATCATATGTTTGTGTGGTTTGAGTCTCGTAGAATATTCCTGCATCATATTGCATGACCGTTGTGGTTACATCTAGGGGTGAGCAAAATCCAATTCGATTCGAAAAACTCGATAAAATTTTTAAATTTTGAATTAAATAGTTCGAGTTATTTGAGTTAATCAAGTTTTTTGGATCAACTCGAATAAAAAATTAAATTTTTCGGTTTAACTCGAATGTGAATTACATAATTCGAGTTATCCGAAAATCCAAATATGAAAAGGCAAAACTACGCCATTTTGATAAATGTTTACCTTTTCTAAAGTTAAAAGTCAAAATCCTTAAGTTAAAAGTCAAAACTACGTTGTTTTGATAAATGTTTACTCATTAAGTTAAAAGGCAAAACCATTATATTGTTTATGTAGTTAAATAATTTTATACTTCGTTTACTAGTTAAATAATTGGTTCATGTAAATGCAACATTAAGTATAAATAATAGGATTCGTTATCTCAACTCGACTTGACTCGAAATTTTTTAACTCGATTCGATCCGATTCGAAAAAAATTTAAATTGAGTTCGATTGCTAAAATAGGATTCGTCAACTCGACTAACTCGAAATTTTTTGACTCGATTCGACTCAACTCGATCAAATACTCACCCCTAGTTACACCCTTTACGTGGGAGCGAGAAACTATGCCTTCGTGAGGTTTTCACCTCTGCATGGGCTAGTGGACTGCTTCCGGGATACATCCGTACCTATGTCTTCGTGAGGTTTTCACTTCCGCATGGCCATAGGGAAATGTATTCCCCTGAACTAAACTCGATCCGTATGAGCCTATAATGAGTGAGGTTGAGGAATTTGCTAGTTCAGGTACCCTTCCTTTAGAACTAAGCCACATATAGCGATCCTTAAGAGCCCACCCTAGATAGAGCCATGCTAAACCTTAGTGGTTACCCAGATAGCTGTTTGACATTTTTTTACTTGCTTTGGTTACTATTATTTGATACTAACTTGTTATGTTTTGGCTATGATTGCATGTCATTGCATATTAAAAAGGCGTCGATTCATGTTTGGTTACTGAATTAGAAGGCTTGTCATGGAGAGCGAACTTCTTGATAAAATAGAGGATAATACGGCTGTTCGTATATGGTCAGGGAAGATACAACTTGAGAAAGGGGATAGTTTAGCCGAGGGATATACGTCGGAGTTGTGGGACTTCATTAGTATCAGTGTGACACAAAATGAACTCTAGGAATTGAGAGATATATGGGCTCGTTAGGACGATGAGACGAAACAGATCTTCTATCTTATTTATGGTGATCTACCCTACCTGTTTGACATCAAAGTGGACAAGCACTTATTTCGGACTACGACTCAATTTTGGAACCCTGCATATAGTTGTTTCACGTTCGGAAAAGTGGACTTGATGCCTACCGTGGAAGAATACACAGCCTTGCTTCGGTGTCTAAAGGTTTGAGTTGACAAAACTTATGCCAGGGCCGCTAATGTACCGACTTTTATGAAGAAGCTGATGAGTATCACTGGGATGAGCGAACAGTGGGTCACAGCCCGAATTCAACAAAATAGTGAAGGAAAATGCATTCCTTTGGGTGAGTTTGAGGGATTTTCGCCTTGAGTATCTATGGTTTGGTAATGTTCCCCAAAGCTTTGAGACATGTAGATGAAGCAGTTACTGACCTATTTGATCGACTTGGCAAGGGGGTTACGCCGGTACCAGCGATTCTTGCCGAAACGTTCAGATCTTTGAATGCATGCCGGAGGGCAAGTGAAGGTAGATTAATGGGATGTGTACAACTATTATTGGTCTGGTTCCATAGCCATTTTTGAAAGGTAGATAAAGTTTCTTATCGGGTTTTTCCGAGAATTACTCCCCGCTAAAGGAATTGGCAGCCACGCCCAGAAAGGATGACATATAGGAAGAAAACTAGATCGCACTCCTTCAGAATATCCAGGAAGAGAACGTTGAGTGGAGAGCTCCTTGGTTAATTCTCGATGAAATTCTCTACCGGTGTGGGAGTTATGATTGGGTCCCTCTGCTAGGAATTTGGGGAGCCGTTGGGTATGCTTCTTTGCTTGTGCTGAGGCAATACAGATCAAAACAGTTTATACCGGTGACGCATGGGCTAGCTCAGTTTGAATTTACGTATGGAGAATATAATTACAAGAAAAGGGTTAAAGAGATTTCTAATGCTTGAAGTAGACTCACCGAATGAAAAGAGTTGCTGTAGGTCCAATGACAACCATCAAATATGATACGTGACGGAGTAGGAGAATCAATGATAATATCCCCAGACCTGCACAAAAGGGTGCTCGACCAATGGAGGAATTCCTGCAAATAATCCCTTTTGAGTTGGAAATCATGAAACAAGACTTCGAAAATAAAAATTTGGAGTTAGGGAAAAAGATAGAACAATTAGAAGAAGAAAAAGTACATTTGAGGTTAGATATTGATGTCCAGAAATCAGAGGCTGAGAAACTAAGAAAAGGGAAAAGGAAGGCTAAAGAAGATTTGGACAGTTTGAAGACTGATTACAAAAAGTTGCATTCATCGATGAGAACTGCTGGGTTGGGTAAAACCTCAGAATAATGGCGTTAAGAAATTCAAGAAAAGAAAGCTAAGGCCGATCAGTGGAAGAAGAGGTTTCATGATGCTCAAGCACAAAAGGACACTCTGAAAAAGACTGTGTGTGAAAGCCAAAGCGAAATGAGATGTTAAGAGCTCGAGCAGCAGAATTAGAGAAGACATTGTGTCGAAGCCGCAACTCCGCGATGAAGCGGGAAACAAGCCTAAACAAGATTGAAGAGTTGGAAGGAAATGTGGTAGAGCTCGAAACGGCACAGCAAAATAGTAAGCTCCGGATACAACAATTGGAGGCAGATAATGGGCGATGGGAAGAACAGCTTCAACGGTTGCAAGACCAGGTCAGAGAAAGAGATTACATAATGGGTGAAGCTGTGGCTCAGATACCAGAAGTGGTCGATCATCTACAAGCTTTAGCGGTTCAGGCTGATGTGTTAAGTGTAAAATATGAGCTAGAGTCGAACCATGGTCCAGAGTTAGCTTGGCTTCTTAAGAAAGTTAAAGCTTTGAGCATAAGGGCTAGGCCGTATATGTGATTTTGTTTTATGTAAAGGATTTTGTTTTTTTATAAAATTATTCTAAAAGGAATTGAACCAGAATCGATGCCTTTTATTTTTGCATTCATGCATTTGCATTACATCGCATCATACGCATTAAATATCATAAAAGAACCCTATTAACTAGAGATCGTATTATAGCTACCTTAGAACATCACTACTACACTCGAAGAAAAACGAAAGCCTCGGATCAAATGTTAGAGAGGTTAGAACAGATGCAGAAGGAGATGCAAGACCAATTGCAAACTCAGATGCAAGAACAGTTGGCCAAGATCCAACAGGATATGAGGGATCAAATGTTGGAATCCCAGAGAAGCATGATGAGCCAGTTAACACAATTGTTGACTGGAGGGCATGATAAAGGAAAAAGGCCCTATGGTCGATACCGGAGATGATAATAAAGATTCTGCTTATCCTCTAGGCTTGGCCCCTGTAAATTCCCAAGTACAACCACCAAGAGTGTCCGTCAATATCACCCCAGTATCAATCCGATACCTTAGCACCGGTAAACTTCCTGACAGGCTCGAGCTCTAACCCCAGAGTCAATTTGGCAAAACCAATTGTCCCTGACTTCGATGATGCAGTAGAAGGAGAAAAAGCAGGGGCAGAGCTCCCAAAATAGTTTGAAGATCGATGCAAATGGTTGGAAGAGAAGTTCAAAGCATTAGAAAGTGCTGATTACCAATGCGAGGTGGATGCTAAGAAGTTGAGTCTGGTCCAAGATCTGGTACTCCCACCAAAGTTCAAGATGCCAGAATTCGAAAAATACAACGGAATCAGCTGCCCTGAGGCCCATATTACAATGTTTTGTTGGAGAATGACGGGATATGTCAACAATGACCAGTTGTTGATCCACTGCTTCCAGGATAGTCTGATTGGAGCCGCGACTAAATGGTACAATCAGTTGAGTCGTACTCAAGTCAAATTGTGGAAGGATTTAGCGTAGGCCTTTATGAAGTATTATGGCCATGTGACCGATATAGCGCATGACAGGATCACGTTACAAAACATGGAGAAAAAGTCGGGCGAAAGTTTCAGGAAATACGCCCAGAGGTGGAGGGAAGTCGCTACACAAGTCCAACCGCCACTGTTAGAGAAAGAAACGATCATACTCTTCATTAATACCCTGAAAGCACCTTTTATTAATCATATGTTGGGGAGCATAACTAAGAGTTTCGCAGACATAGTGATGTCTGGTGAAATGATAAAGAACGCGTTAAGATGTGGGAAAATAGAAGCTGGAGAGAGCACGAGAAGATCGGCTCCGAAGAAAAGGGAAAATGAAGTAGGTAATATGAGCTCGGGTTATCCAAAACCCGTTACTGTCAGTCAACCGAGAAAGGTAGCCATGGGCCAGTAGGCTTCACCAAGGCAGGAGCCCAACACGAGGCAGAATACTGAGAAATTCCAGTGTACTCCCATACCAATGACGTATAGGGAGTTGTACAAAAAGCTGTTCGATGCACACGTTGCAGCCCCTGTCTATTTGAAACCGTTGCAACCCCCATATCCTAAGTGGTACGACACCAATGCTCAGTGTGAATACTATGCGGGAATAGTAGGGCACTCGATAGAAAACTGCACCTCTTTTAAAAGGTTAGTCGAAAGGCTTATTAAAGCGGGTGTTGTGAAATTCGATGATGCGCCAGGTGTGAGAAATTCGTTACCCAGTCATGTCGATAAAAGGGTAAACGCGATAGTCGAGAGCGTGGGAAAGAGGATTAAACCTAAAACCCGCACACTCAAAAGGAAGTCCGGGGCTTTCTAAGAAAACTAAATTATATTGCTCGGTTCATTTTGCAATTGTCTGAGAAATGTGACCCCATATTTCGTCTTATTAAGAAACACAACCCAAGCATTTGGGACGATGAATGCCACAAGGCTTTTGACAGGATTAAACAATACTTGTCTAATACTCCAGTGCTAATGCCACCCAGTCCTGATAGACCATTGATTCTGTATTTGATGGTATTCGATAATTCAATAGGATGTGTGCTCGGCCAACACCATAAGACAAGAAAGAAAGAAAATGCGATATATTACCTCAGTAAGAAATTCACTAAGTGTGAAATGAGATACTCGCCAATTGAGAAATTATGTTGTACCTTGGTCTAGACAACTCAGAGGTTGAGGCAGTACATGTTATACCATACGACTTGGTTAATCTCGAAACTAGACCCTCTTAAGTATATGATGGAGTCAATCGCCCTGAATGGAAGAATGGCCCGATGACAAATTTTACTCTCCAAATTCGACATAGTCTATGTGAACCAGAAAGCTGTGAAGGGGAGTGCAATAGCAGATTTTCTAGCTAGCAGAGCTCTAGATGATTACAAGCCCTTGAACTTTGATTTTCCCAATGAAGATCTGATGTTTGTAGCGACGACTGAGGAGGATACCCTAGAAGATCGTCCTTGGAAGTTGAACTTCGACAGAGCGTCAAATGCCGTTGGTAATGGAGTTGGGGCAGTCCTGATATCCCCAAGCGGAGATCATTATCCATTCACTTGCAAGTTGGATTTTGATTGCACGAACAATATGGCAGAATACGAAGCATATATCATGGGAATTCGAGCAGCTATAGACTGCGAAGTCAAGGTGCTAGAGGTGTATGGAGATTCAGCGTTGGTGATCTATCAGTTCAAAGGAGAATGGGAAACGAGAGATCCCAAATTGGTCAGTTACCGAAAGTTAGTTTTAGAGTTAATTGAAGAGTTTGATGATATCACATTCTTTTGCCTCCCGCGTGATGAAAACCAGATGGCTGACGCCTTGGCCACATTAGCTTCTATGATCTAATTAAATGAACAGGAAGGTACAAAGCCTATCCAAATGAGTATTTGTGAGACTCCGGCTCCCTACTGCAATATCGATGACGAAGAGGAGAGAGAGAATCATCCTTGGTATCATGACATTCTGCGATATGTGAAGAACTGTGAATACCCTGATCAAGCAACAGAAAATGATAGGAGAACATTGAGAAGACTGGCCAATGACTATGTCTTAGACGGAGAGATCCTGTATAAAAAGAGGAATGATCAAGTGTTGTTAAGATGCGTCGATGCTGTTGAGACTAAGAAAATCCTGGAAGAAATTCATGAAGGTGTCTGCGGGACATATGCCAATGGATTTACAATGGCCAGGCAAATCATGAGATTCGAGCATTACTGGTCCACGATGGAAGGGGATTGCATCTGTTACACCAAGAAGTGCCACAAGTGCCAAATTTAAGGAGACAAGATCCATGTGCCTCCTTCACCTCTTCATGTGATGACTTCTCCATGGCCTTTCTCAATGTGGGGCATGGACGTCATTAAACCAATTTCGCTTAAGGCTTCTAATGGACATCGATTCATTTTCGTGGTCATCGATTACTTCACCAAATGGGTAGAGGTAGCTTCGTATGCCAATGTCACGAAGACGGCAATTAGCAAGTTTTTGAAGAAAGAGATCATATGTCACTATGGGATGCCAAAAAGGATCCTATCTGACAACGCGTTGAACCTGAGCAATAGTGCGATAGCATAAGTTTGCAGTCAGTTCAACATTAAGCACCACAATTCGTCGCCATATAGCCAAAAATGAATGGCGTCGTTGAGGCCGCTAATAAAAATATCAAGAAAATTGTGGGGAAAATGACTGAGACCTACAAGGATTAGTATGAAAAGTTACCGCTTGCCCTCTATGCCTATCGAACATCTGTTAGAACTTTCACCGGGGCAACACCTTTCTCATTAGTTTATGGTATGGAGGTAGTTTTGCCCATTAAAGTCAAAATTCCTTCTTTCCGGGTTTTATCAGAGTTGAAGTTGGACGAAGCAGAGTGGATCCGATCTCGATATGATCAGCTGAATCTAATTGAGGAAAAAAGGTTAAGAGCCACCCGTCATGGTTAAATGTACCAGAAGCGAATGATGCGGGCTTACAACCAAAAAGTCCACCCTAGAGTATTCCATGAAGGAGACTTGGTATTGAAAAAGATCCTCCCTATGCAAAAGAACTTCAGAGGAAAGTGAATGCCTAATTGGAAGGGACCTTATGTCGTAAAGAATGCCTTTTCTAGAGGGGCACTGATACTAGCCAAGATGGACGGTAAAAGTCAGCCAAACCTAGTTAGGCTGCCTTTGATTGAGCTTTTAACATCAGTGAGGTGCAGTTGGGGTACCAATCTCACTGTACTGCTGTTTGGTTCAGCATTCCAGTGCAGTGAAAATTGGTTTTAACCTCACTATTGTGCTGAAACGGGGCTGGAGATGAGAGCAGCAGTTAAAGGCAATTGAGGTAGTAGGTATTTTTAACAGACAAAAATACCCATTTTTGAACATCTCCTTCAAACCTATGATTTCCTCTTCTTATAAATTTTCTGCAATTACACATTCTTCATCTTCCTTCTTCTCCATCCAGGTACTTTTCTCCTACTTCTTCTATTTTTCATCTTTTAATTTACTTTTTTCCTTTGCATCAATACAGCTTTTCGCATGTCTTCTCTTCTCAGGGCTGCTTTTTTGTTTCACTTTGTGATTCTAACTCTCACCAATCTTTCCTAGCTAAGTCATTCTTCATCTTCCTTCTTCTTCATCTAGGTAACTTTCCTTCTTCTACTTCCTCTGTTTGCTGTTTGTTGCAATTTACTGTTTGCTGCAATTCTATTAACTAGGGCATTCCTTCTTACCAAAAACAAAAACCCCTTTATAAAAATCAATTCGGTAAAAAACATAGCAGTTTTGGTTTTTCTGTTTGCTGCAATTTGATTTAGTTTTAACATAGCTTATTTTAAGCTAAATTTACAGGAACATGTTGTTAACTACAGCTTCTTCTTCTTTTTTTGATGAATTTACAGGAAGTTGTTAACTACAGCTTCTTCTTCTTTCTGTATGAATGGCAAGATAATGAAATCAATGAATCAAAATTTGTTTTTTTTTCCTTCCATTTTGCTGCTTTTTATGTATTTGTCAAAACTTTTAACAATATCTTGTCTATTATTTTGATGATGCATGTAAATTGTTCGATGAAATTCCTGAGTGAAACATTGTTACCTGAAATTAATTGGTTATTCAGAGTGCTTTTCTTAAGGTAATGCCTTTGAGGGATGTTGTTTCTTGGTCTGTCATGTTGCAACTTTAATGAACAATTGGAATGCCTTTGAGGGATGTTGCAATTTTAATGAACAATTGTAAAAGTATTGATAATGCTTGATACAAATGTATAAGGAACTGTTCTGACCAGTTTCCTATGTACATGGTTGAGTCATTATTATTGATAGGTAATAGGTCGCTAAATATGTGAACTATTTAGTTCATGTGTGCAATAGTGTGATTTGGTTGCTATAGAGGAGGAAAAACTCAAATTTTATCTGAGCTGCCACAAAGCGAGAAACTGCTTAGAAGCTCTCTTCAGTGTCTGTAGGCATTTTAATTGACATAATATGTTATTTGAATAGAAGTCCTATGAAGTTTTATTGAAGATTTATTGATTTTGTCATATGTGATTCAAGATTTCATATTTTATTCTTTCGACTATTTTCAATTTTTGTCTGTGCATTGATCTTAATATGATTACCATTGTCAGGAATATCTGGTTGTGCAAAGTCTACACTTTGCAAAGAACTATTAAATACCCTAGGAGGACTTGGAGATGATCGACCAGTTCAGAGTTTGATGGGTGACCTTATCAAAGGTATATAATAAATGTGAAATTGACCCATAATGCTTTCTATATTTGTAACATTTGGTGGTTCGAAAAAATTCCTCTTTAGTTAACATGAGTTTCTTACTTGAACTTTTTTATGCCTATGTCTATCTAGGACCTTTCTCTTTGTTCTTTCTTCTCTGATAATGCAGAAGTGGTTGGGGTGTTGGCAGCATTAACTTTTGTATGTTAATGGTTGTTCGAGATCAGTATATAAATTATTGGTTAAAGTAATAAGCAATTTGTTTTGTACAGTCTATCAAAATGTTTCTTGCAAAAATTAGCTAAATTGTTGGAATTTTTTTTTCACATTGTTGATATATGCTAGGTACCTTGTTGGAATTTTTTGCCACATTTTACATTGGTGCTTCAAAAGGAAGGGAAGCTTTATTTGAGGGTTTGATCAAAGTAATGTGTGTTATTGATTTGCTAAGAATTACTTGATGTAATTGAGGTTATGCTTTTTTGTATTAACAGGAAAATATTGGCCCAAAAAAGTTGATGAGCACCGGAAAAAGCCATATTCTATAATTCTTGCAGATAAGAATGCACCAAATGAAGAAGTTTGGAAACAGGTAATTCTCATCTTTTGAGACATGTTCCGTGCATTGTTTCGATGAATTTAACAAAAGATAAATAAGAAGAGGGTTTAGACTGACAGTAGTTGTATTAGTACACCAAATTGTTAACTTTTGAGAGCTGCACTCAAAATTAAAGTACTAAGTCGTCTACTTTTACTGAATATTCATACCCTATATGCAAGTGATGGTATATCTTGATTCTTATTTTAATGATCAAAAGGGTTATATGGATGAAGTTGACACATATGGCGAAAGTGATTACATGTTGATGTGTGTTTTATTTGACAAAAGAACTATCAGTCTCACTCTACTTGTAGTTCTAAATTTGACTAATTTTTATGCCAATATTCATAAGAGTTTTGACTAATAAGATTTCAACTTTTTTTTGCAATATTTGAAAGAATAAGCTTGAAAGGCATTCGTATCTCTCTTTTGTCCATTGGTATTTAGCTAAGGCTTAAGAATACTTGACACCTTTCAAAAAGTAAGTCATTTTAAGTTTCATTCTAGTTTTAGTTCTATATTCGGCTATTTTTTGTGCCAACTGGCATTTAGCTAAAGCTTAAGTAGAAAAAAACAAAACCAAGTTATTGAAGTGAAGCAAATCCAAGATTGAACCAACATTGTGTTCGCAAGGTAGCTATTGCCTGTTTGATGATTTTGTAGAGGTTTCATATATGCATGGCACACTGACAGCAAAAGATAACTCTGTATTTACTCTTCTTAGAAAAGTTGGGAGTCCAAGCAACGTATGTTTATTCATCAATTATCTCAGCCTTAGTTGAGTTTCTCTATCAACTTGCAGGGACTGACTCAAATCCATTTGCTCTTGATATATTAGTTGTTTTCATGTTTCGTGTGCTTCAATGAGTCAATCATCCGGTACTCAATCGCCTTTCTTTAAACATCACATTCCCAATTGTTACCATCTATCTAACACTAGCTCAATTCATTAAATTCTAGGGTAATCTTGACAAGTCATCTCCAAATGTTGGCTATGTGATGCTAATGTTTTTGAACTACTTTGTTAGTAAGCAAGGTACAAGATGTTGTTGAACTTTGGCCTGCAATGCAACAGGAAACCAGCAGCAAACCAGCATGCAGACCAGCATCCAAGCTGAACCAGAGAAGCAGCATCATTTTGTTTATTTTGTTCATTTGTAACTTGATTTAGTTCCAATGTAATTTATACTTAAAGTTAGTAGTAGTTGTTGATTTATGTTTGATGTTATAGCTGGTATGTCTGCTACATTTTGTGTGTAATTCTAGCTAGGCTTTAGTCATGTATTAGTGGGAGCAATTATACATTAGGTAACTGCCATATTTCATTGTAACATAAATGCTTCTCAAGTTAATGAAAAAGATCTGATTTTTTTATAAATATTTGTAAAACAATTTTGTATCATAACCTAATTTCTAGTAATAATGAAACTTGTTATGTCTTAGGTTACTATTTTTTTATTAAAAATCATTCGTTTAGATACTTCAAAATTTGATCCAAGTATAATATTACTATTTGTTAAAATAATATTTATCATTGTTATAAAAGAATATTTAACTATAAAAAATTAAAAATAATAATCATTTTATTTAATAAATAATTTTAATTGATTATATAATTCATTAAAATATTTATAATAAAATATTGGAAGATACATTTTAATATTTTATTAAATGAATTTATAAATTCACATATTTTAATAATTTTATATAAGTAAAATAATTTAAAAACTTCTATTATATATCAATTCTAATCTGATGTCCTTAATAGTTATTTTTTATTTTCACCTCACCGCTACAACTGCGTTTGAATCCAAACACACACTCTACCATTGTTTCTAGTCTCACTGCTACAGTATCCAATCTCACCGCTACAGTAACTAATCTCACCGCCACCGCTATTTTTAACCTCACCGGAGGTAAACACACCGCCCATCCAAACTAAGCCTTAATGCGAACTCCGTCAAGAAATATTTCGCTTAAAAAGGAAAATGGGCCAAGGCGAAAACCCGCAAAGGGCGTCTTGAGTTCAAAAAAAAAACGGAGAGGCCAAGGTGAAAACCCGCAAAGGGCACATTGAGACCAAAGGAGCTTTGAATTGAAAACCCGTAAAGGGCAATTCAAATTTTTGAGGAGAAGTAGGACATGCGCTAGCCATCCTGTACCTGAGTTAACAATGAGGAGATATGTTACATCTTCGGGGCATTGACAAAGTACCACAAATTTCCTAGACACATGTTGAACTCAGAATGGTTTTCAAGAAGTTCGTACAGATAAACTCAGGCTGTGATATCTGGGACACTAATTCTATCCTTACCCATTTTTGTACCTTAGCAAAATTTGCTTCCTTTACTCAATACATTCTTTACGGATTTTGTCCTGAATAAATTGCAGTTTTATTCATCTTTATCATCTTTTTCAAGTATGTCATATTGAAATAATGATTAATGAATTAATAATGCTTTCATAAAGGAAGTTTTGCATATTACTCTGAAAGTCTCTAAATAATGCAAGGATCTGAAACAAGACAATTATTTAGAACTCACCAAGCCTAAAGGGCTATGAACACTTGAAATAAGGGTCTAAGCAGTGACGACATCTTCAGATTCTCTGTTAGAAGTATCAGCTGAACAAGAAGACATACGTCGGGGATATCACCTTAACAAACGGCGAGCAATGACAGTCCAAATGTTAAAAATAAATCATTCTCATGACATTTTGCATTCATTCATAATACATCTGGTTAGGAGCATTTTTCGATCATGATATCCTAATAATTTGGAATAAACATAAGCATATGAAATCGAGTCTACAGGGCATGTCCCTCGGAGAACGGTGTAGCAACAGTGGGGAAATTGTAGATCTTGTCTCCTCGAGATAGCAGCGGAGCAGATCGAAAATGGCGAATCTTATCTTCCCGAGGTAGTAGGGGAGCAGATTCAAGCCACAAGCCTTAACCCCCTAAGCAGTAGGGTAACAGGCTGAAAATTACAGATCTTATCTCCCTAAGCAGTAGTGGAGCAGATCGAAGACGGTGAGCTTTAACCCCCTAAGCAGTAGGGTAACAGACTGAAAATTACAGATCTTATCTCCCTAAGCAGTAGTGGAGCAAATCGAAGACGGTGAGCCTTAACCCTCTAAACAGTAGGGTAACAGGCTGAAAATTACAGATCTTATCTCCCTAAGCAATAGTGGAGCAGATCCAAGACGATGAGCCTTAACCTTCTAAGCAGTAGGGTAACAGGCTGAAAATTACAGATCTTATCTCTCTAAGCAGTAGTGGAGCAGATCGAAGACGATGAGTCTTAACCCCTTAAGCAGTAGAGCAACAGGCTGGAAAATGACAGACCACCCTATCTCCCTAAGCAGTAGTGGAGCAGATCGAAGATGATGAGCCTTAACCCTCTAAGCAGTAGGGCAACAGGCTGGAAAATGACAGACCACCCTATCTCCCCAAGCAGTCATGGAGTAGGTTGAGGACAGTGAGCCTTATCCCCCTAAGCAGTAGGGAAACAGCAGACTGAAGATTGTAGATCTTGTTTCCTCGATATAGAAGTGGGGCAGATTGAAAATGGCAAATCTTATCTCCATGTATCGAAAATGGAGCAGATTTAAGCCACTAGCCTTATTTTCCTGGGATAGCAAGGGAGCGGGTTGAAGTTGCAAGTCTTATCTCTATGTATCGGCAATGGAGCAGACTAAAAATTACGGACCATATCTCCCTAAGAAGTAATGGAGCAGATCAAAATAAAATTCCTATACCCTGAAGATGCAGTGGATGGAATAAAGCTACAAGAAACCAAGATTTGGCTAGACCGGGTAAAATTTTCCCTTTTAAAGTCTTTGCTCTATTCTCGTTACATGAGAATGAGCAAAGAGGGGCAGCTGTAATGGGCAAAATTTGCCCGGGCCCATATTCCACGGCCCAATAAAACAAAGTCCCAAAATTTTTACAACAAAATTTCAGCCCAAATACAAACTAGCCCAAATCCCAAAAGCCCAAACCTAGACCTAGCCCACTAAGCCCAAACCAAAAAAAAAAAAAAAAACCAGAATCGAAACCTTAACAGTCCCAGCGCCGCACATCCAGCAACCACCCCTCAGCGCGCCAGCAACCCCCACGCACTCCGCATCGTGCACGCCTTCACCACGCCCGTGTGAAGAGCCCCTTTCCACCACGCACCTACAAAACAGGGGAAATCATTTGTAAAAAGAGGCTATAAAAGCTAAATAATTTAATGTAAAATAGGACCTTTTTTTTTTTTTTTACAAATATACAGGAGAGTTTACAGATTATAGGTTTAATATCAAAAGAGTCGGCTTCAAGAAACACATAGGTTATTTTCTATTTCTATTTCTATTTCTCGTTTTGTTTTTACTTTAAATCGAAAAACAAAGAAGGAAAGTCTTACCTCGCTGGTGGCTGGAAGGGAGGAAGCCGAATGTTTTTTAGTTTTCCAGTGATCTTCGAGGGCTGTTTTAGACACTTTGAGGCAGATCTAGAGTATAGGGTTTAAAATAGTCGATTTAGGGTATTTTTGGGTTTTTCAGCCACCGTGTACGGTGGTCGGCGGGAGCGGATCGGCGGCGGTCCGACGCTGGTGCCTTGACCGGAGATCGCCCAGAAGAGAGCATTTTTTGGAGGGCTAGATTTAAAAAAAAAACGAAGGAATGAATGATTTTTCAAAAAAAAAATTGACTTAAATAGGGTGATAGAACGGCGTCGTTTAGTGCCTTGGGTCTAGACACCAAAACGGTGTCGTTTTGGCTCTGACCCACTTTGCTCAGGATCCGCGTGTTTTTAAGCAGAAGGGCTATTTGCGCTTTTAGCCCTTCTGCGTTTTCATGATTTTGCAATCAAGTTTTTATTTTTTTATTTTTGCCCCACAATTCCACTTCGATTGGAATCTGGTCCCTCCCTAGGCTGTGCGTTTTGGAGGCCAGGGTTAATTTCTTTTTTGGTCCCCCTCCTTTGGCGCGCATTACATTTTGACCTTGTTTGATGTTTTCACTTCCGATTTCACCCCAAATTTCCATTTTAAACTCAATTTAGCCCATTTTCGAAATTATTCTGCTATTTTATTATTAAATTGAATAATCCATTACTATTGTTATTCTAATATTACTATCATTAGTTTTCTCATTATTATTTTTATTACCATTATTATTTTACTACTATAATCATATTTCTTATATTTCTTATATTTATTATTATCGTTATTTTTATTACTAACATTATTATTACTACTTTCAATAGTACTATTTATTATTTCTATTTTCATTATTATTTTTATTTATCCCTATTAATTTCAATATTGTTACTATTATTTATTATTAATATTATTTTTATTTTTACTATCACTTTTATTATTATTTTCATTACTATTAATATTATTACTACTACTATTATTATTACTAATTTAGTATCACTGTTATTTTTTATTGTAATTATTATTTTAACATTACTACTACCATATCCTTTAATTTTATAATTATTATTGTATTCATTAGAATTTTTATCATTTTTTTATTTGTCACTATTTTTATATATACACGTATTATTATCATTATAATTATATTTACCATTCTCATTATTTTTATTATCAACATCATTATTGATATTTTTATTATTGCTATTTTTTTACTATTATGATTTATTTATTCTTGTTCCCATCACCTCATGTAGAATGAGGATTTTGAATTATATTTTAATATATTTTTATTTTTGCTTTTATTTACTTTTTTACCCAAATTCATAAAAAGGGTTTCACAAAGGTAATATTTTGTGCTTGGAAGTTCAGGAAATCGTGTCCTAATGTGCTGGGTTTCGATTTTTCCGTTCGTCCAAAAGACTAAATATCCTTTAAGATTTTGACCGTGTTTTCTCAACTTCGAAAATAAGGCAATATTTCATGTTTGGAAATTCGAGGAATCGTGCCCTAGCGTGCTGGGTTGCGGTTTTTTTTTTTCGTTTGGCCAAATAATGGAATACCCTTCTTAAAATTGCAATGCATGAATTTTGGAAATCATGAAATGATCTTGGTGTCTAGGGTTTGAAATATTGTATCCTAACGTGCTGGATGTGATATTTTATTCTTTCAGAACAGGAGAATTTAGATATCCAATTCGAATTATCCAAACATTTTCTAAAGGGTTTGTATTTTAAAATCTCTTCCAATTTTCGATATTAGGACATTAATCAATCAATAAGGTACCAATTTTGGGCGTTGCGAGGGTGCCAATCCTTCCTCGTATGTAACCGACTCCCGAACCTGTTTTCTTAAAGTTCGTAGGCCAGAATGTTTTATAAGGTGACCCAATCACACTTCAAAACGATTGGTGGCGACTCCATGATTTTAAAGTCGGCTCGTTTTCCAAACAAAAAAATGGTTTCGACAGTGACTCTCCATTATCTATCCTTTTGTATTTTAGCCTAAAGCTCCATAGGCGATTGATAAAGAATATGTAAACCTATGTCTTGTTCCATGACCAACTTGGCTAACCTTTTCGCTACAATATTCTCCTCCTGGTAGGTGTAAACCACTTTGACTTGTCATTCACATTTAGGCAGTCCCATAATCGCTTGAGCCAAAGAACTAGGAGGTGGAGAATCGAAGGTACCCTTAAGCATTAGGGCAACCTCTAAATTATCCACCTTTATAATTAATTGTCGACATCCCATTAACCCAGCCATATTCATGCCATTGAAGATGCCCCAAAATTTAGCTTCAAGAGTGATTGTAATGCCTACGTTCCCCATAAAACCTATAATCCATAAGTCATTATGATCCCAAAAGAGCCCTCCAACTGATGCCCTCTTCGTATCTGTAACGCCCTCGACCCGACCCAATCTACCGGAGCCAAATCTCAGGTGTTATGCCCTTCTTACAAATGTAACTGAAAATTTCTTTCTTATTCATTGATGTAAACATCTATCTTTGTATAATAGAATCTCTGATAGGCATACATTGTATAATTACACTTACATTTTGCCTATGTTCAAATTGCTATCTATGGTTACTGCAAAATTTCTTGAAAAAATACAATGTATGGTTATTATCTCGACTCAATAAAATTTCATGCTTTTCTACTTTATCTCTTTTAGACTATTGAGTACATACTGCTTTGCTACTTATTGACCTATGCATAGACTTTAGCTTGCCACTTATCTATTTTGGGATACTACTTAATGAACTTCAGCATAGACTCGAACACACCATTTTACTTCATTTGTATGCATAACAGCCCAATGCGCCACTTCCTTAGCGTAGCCCTAGCATCGTCAAATGGCGTAGACTGCGCCCAATACTTATCACTAATCTTATCATTACCTTAAACCCTTTCTTTGAAACCTTTTTATTGGTGGTCATTGTTTTATCAATTCGGTCACTTATCACAGCTTTTCTACGAGAGTTTGTCAAATCATTCATTTGTGATGCCATGTTAATGTTCAGGCCCTCCATAACGACCACTGCCTTGTTTAAGGTGTTATCCAACGAGACTTGTTGTTCACAAATAACCTTTTGCTGGGCTATTGTATCATTTATTTTTTTCATGGTTCACCATTAAGTCCTATGCAGGCTTTAAATTTTTCCTATTTTTCACGTGCATAAGAGGAATCATCATCCATAATATCCTCAAAAAAAAATCTCCTCGTCCATCTCTTAAAAGGCATCAAAATGATTTTTCTAGGATTTATCCATATTTCCTCTCCCATTAATTTTGTTTTTGGAATATTTTCTCAAATTAGAAGGTTTCCTTTGTCGGTTGGAAGCTTGCATCCATGGTTTGAACATGGCTTCCTCCCCCGAGTTTCCTGAGATCCCGTCATTTAACTTACTCACTTTTCAGCCCCCTGTGTTGATGCTGCTTAAATCCCTTTATTTGTACATATTTCCTTACTATGGCCATAACAACCACATTCATAACAAATGGTGGGTAATCCTTCATACTCAATAATTTGTGGCCTGCCATCGATTCCTACATATGGAATGAGAGGCTTATTGAGATCCACAACGACGACAACATAAGCAAACTTACCTCGATTCCCCATATTAATATTGTAATCAATACAAATAATCGTTCCAATGACCGTCGCAATCGCTTGAATTAGTTCTTTTGTATAGTACCGACACGATAGCCTCCGCAACCTAATCTAAGCAACAATCTTGGATGGTGCATTCCCAGTAGTCGGAAAATTTCTACTCCAAGGCTGGATGACCAAATAGTGCCCATAGATCATCCAAGGACCTTCAGAAATAGATTTGGTATAGTCCTTCACACAATTGAACTTAACACCATAGTAGTTGTTATCCAAGTCCACCACTTGGAGGGATCCTTCTAATTGCCATAATAGAGTTAAACAATTCATTGAATCCTTGTATCCAATCGCCTTACCCAAAAGACAGATTATGACAACATTGGCCATAGTTTTATCAATGACGTCGTGTACTCAATTTGAGAAATAGATCTCCATATAGGGTTCATCTGTATCCATAAGCACATTCTCAGTAGAAAGAATTAACTCTTCCTCCATCACCCTTTCATCGGAGGAATTGTTATAAACCCATGAACCATTTATTACAGTGTCGTAGAATGAAGCCTAAGAAACAACAAGCCTTAACATGCCAATACTCTCCTCACTAAGGGTTATATCATCTCTATTTTTGACTTTTTTCGTCATTCTTTCCTCCTCTAGCGTTTCCGGATCACCATGGCGTTCATTAGTTGACTTTAGCATTAGCAAGATAAAATCAATTAAGCCTTTTGATTGTTAAAGTTTATAAACAACCATTACAAAGTAACCATAACTATTTTTTTGGTGCTTTCACTACATGGCACGTCGAGATTATGCCATGTGGCAAAAACTGGTATTTTATATTTAAATATATCATAAAAATTATCACAAATTATTAAAAAATTGTATAAATCATAAAATTATAATATTTTTTTAAATACTAAAAAATTATAATAAAAAATCAAGTGCAAAAAAATATAATAATATAGAAAATTATAAAAAATTATTATAAATGCTTTTTTTTTAAATGTAGAAATATTAAAAATCATTTAAAATAAAAAAGTTGTAAAAGTGAATTTTTTAAAATATATAAAAGTGTAAATAATTATAAAAATACAAATTATTCAAAAATAATATAGAATTATAAAAAGAATAAAATTATAAAAATATAAAAATCTAAAAAAAAAATGTTTACAATTTTATATATATCCTCGATTGTCACTTGCCACTCTCTTGTCAACAATGATGGATAAAGAGAGTGCAAGCTTTGGGGAGGTCAACGGTGAATGAGCAAAACAAATAGCTTTTTGGATCAAATAAATATTTTATAAAATTTAGTAGTTACTGTAGTGTTAAAAATGGTTAGTGTGCAAATTAAAAGTAACTTGTTTTTCGACATAATGAGTTATTTAGCCATTCAACTTTTTTAAAAAATCATTTTAGCATTCCATTTAATTTTTTATCTCTTTTAGCCCTCAAATTTGTCTTCTTTGTCAAATCACTCCAAAATGGATTGAAAATTTAACATTTGTTAACCTTGCTAACATGGCTTACACGTGGATTGCCACGTTAGCAATTAATTATTTTTTAAATATAAAAATTATAAAAATATTTTTTAAAAAAATTAATTAATTACTAACATGGCTTACACGTGGATTTCCACATGGATGCTACGTCAGCAAAGTTAGATGTTAAATTTTCCATCTATCTTGGGGTGATTTGACAAACAATGCAAGTTCAAGAGATAAAAGATGTGAAAAATTAAATGAGGGTTGAAAGGACTTTTTTGTAAAGTTGGAGAGCCAAATTAGTCAATATGCCTATTATATATATATATATATATATATATATATATATATATATATATATATTAATTTATTATATAATTTTTATGCTTCTTATAATATTTTATAATATATTTTAAATTTTTAAATAATTTTAATAAATTTTTATTTTTTTAAAATTCATATTTTTACAATTTTTTATATTATTCTGGTAAGTTATTTTTATAATTTATATAAAATCATTTTTAATAATTTTTGCAATTTTTTATCATTTATATAATTTTTGTCATTTATAAAAATTTTTATATTTTTATTTTTCTTGCACTTCAAATTTTTGTATAATTTTCATATTTTTTATGATTTTAAATATAAAATAACGATTTTTGCCATGTGGCAAAAACGCCCAGAAGAAAACAATTGTCGTTACTTTGTAATGGTTGACCTTTAATTTTAATGGTCAAAGAGCTTTATTAATTATAATTTTAAAGTTTAAAGGATCAATTGAGTGAAATTTTTATGCTTCTTATAAAACAGTAATTAAAATATTCAAATTCAAATATTATCCACGAGATTTTAAACAAGTTAGCCTTTGTTGTTAATAAGTTCCTAGCCTGATTGATGCAATCATACCAATTAGGGGTGTGCTTTTTTTAATTTTATTTGAATTAACCAATCAAACCGAATTAGTTAATTTAATTGGTCGATTACCGAATCTAATTTGATCGAGATTAATTAAAGAGTTTTAAAATTTTTAATTATCGATTAATTTAATTCGAAACAGAATAATTAACCGAATTAAATGATTAACTAAAATTGTTAATAATATATAAGCCTAATATATTATAGATAGATCCAATATATTAGAGATAAGTCTAATCCATAACATAAGCCCAATATATAGAATTAATGGATTTATAAATATTTCTATAATGAGCTTAGAAAAACATTATAAAAACTAAAATTAAACAAAATAACACAGAATAAAAATTTTAAAAATTGATGTTTTTAGTGTAAGGTTTGTTATTATGTTTTAATTTAGTGTTATTTGTTGTTTTTAAATTTCAGTTAAACTTTTTTGAATTAAAAAGAAAGAAAAAATTGTAATAGATTTTTTTATATTTTAAATTGTTTGAAAAAAATATATATACTTATAAATTTTGGTTAAGTGAGTTAACTGTCGGTTAATAAGTTCCAAAAAAATTTTTTTTTAAGAATTTGTAAATTTTAGTTAATCAGATTGGGGTATTATTAGATTTCATAAACAAATCATAGACGTTATCAATAATCGGGTTAAATTTAGTAAAAGAAATTCTGACCAAAAGAAAATTCACCCCCGAGGGCAGGGGGTCACTTTCCTGGGATCCTCCTTCAACCATAGCCGACAAAGAAAACTTGTTTCCATGGAGTAAGGGACCATCCTCAAATTCATGATAATAAAAGGGACCAATGTTCCCATCCTCACCAACTGGTCCAATGGCAGGGGTCTTCATCATTCACATTCAACATTAGCCAAAGACTACTGTTTCATGGGTCCCTATTCTTTACACTAATAGTTGAGTTCCGTTTCCAAACATCTAACGGCTCTAACGGAACATGATTTTGACGTACGCTTTTAGAATCACAAACTCAATGGCAAGGTTGAGGTCCTACAAGCTTTGAGATACCAAAATGGCAAAACGGAGTGCAAGAGTGTGCAAAATACAAGGATCTTTTCCATTCAATTTGACATCAAACAGCATATTACAGAGAAATTGAAATGCTGCAAATTTCCAAGCACCTGTTTCTATGCATGAACCGAGTAGCAACAGAAGTGGGATATAAAAAGATTTGCATTTGTTAATTTCATCTACTACTGTTGGACTTACCAAAATTTAAAACCTTAAAACTGTACCATACTTGCAAGTTTTAACTAAAGCTTCAAACTCAAACTCGAGGTCGAAGAACTATGAATCAAAGACGATGATGGAATACATCGCCTTTGTCTACTACTCATGGCAGGGCCTGGAGGGCAAGATTTCAATGGAGGTAGAGGTTTAGAAGAAGGTACGAACTTACTTGATTGGCTTCTTAACTTCTTCTCTACCGGTTGAAGCTTACCTTCTGATCTAACTTGGCGAACTTTCGTCTCGTTCAACTCTGCTGGGAGAACACAGTTGCAAAGGAAACCTATACATTCATCACAAGTACCATCATCATCAATAGTCTACAGAGAAAGAACCTACAAAATCCTACAAGATGGTAATAGGAGAAGAGATAAAATTCAAACAGGATGCGAGTATAGTCCATATTTGAAAGAACCATGTCCTCATCACTGAAATAGAGATGTTGGATGAACCTAATGCATTCAAGTTATCGCAGTGAATTCTAACCAACATAAAATTCCCAACAAGTTCCAGCTCTCTGAGCAAAGACAAGATCAAGTACGGTACATTTCAGGGTTATCGTTTCATACTTGACAAAACATTTCAACGTGAAGACATTGAAACTAGCAAAGTGTTATTAGTACGACCAAACAGAACAAACATAGTTCAAATTGTAAAAAACGTGAGAAACTATGGCGACCATGGCAGTCTTGGTATGAATATGCAAGAGAATTATTGGATCCAACAGGCAGTGAAGATGATTTACATGGCTGTCCTTTCAAAATTGGTAGACCCACCATGGCATTCGACAAAGCTTGCACTGTAACAGGTTTGGTCAAATGCCTCAGTGGGAATGGTGGGTGGAAGCTGATGCCTGATGCCACTTCTTCCTTATCTTTGAAAAGTTGTTTAAAGCAAAACATCATTTATCTTCGGTTTATTGTTACTATTAATTTTCTTTTTGATATGTTACTTTACTTTAAAATCAGATAATAAGCTAAACGGAGGAACTACAAAAATGCCGCAAAACTTTCCTTCAATATATTTTCACATACCGATCTTCTGAAGAAACAATGAGATCATGAAGTAAAGTTTAAGTTTTAAAGGACAGAAGTGGATCTCTTACCAAGTCTAGCAAGTCGATTAACCCAGCTAGGAATTGATTTCCCTGTCAATTGGATACACACATCATTGCAGAAATGATTGCAGTTCTTTGTGATGAGATGGTAAGTGTTCCCGGAGTAATCTGTAGCGAGTTTCTCCATGAACGAACGGACGTCTTTCGGACCTAAATCGGTCCTTCCAATTAAAATAGATTTCCTAAACGTGAAACCAGGACACTGCCTCGGCTCCACTTCGAAAATTCCAGTCGCCGAATACTCATGCGCTCCAAAACCATATTCAACTCCATGAACTGCATACAGCAAGAATCAGCATACTCAAAATCAACTTGTACAATAATATACATATATACATTTATATACATACACATTAAAATCATGGATGTATATTCTTATTTCTTATATACATAAAAAATCAATCTTTCAAGGGAATTAACTTGACTAGTGTTATTAAACCGTAAAAACATTCAACAACAACCTTAAGTTGCATATAAAAATTTTCAAAAATTTCCCTTCAATTTCCAGTCTCGTTGATTACTAAAAAAAATTCCATTACTTTTCCAGCAACACCCCAAAAAAGAAAACAAAAACTTGACTAAATTCAAAGGAAAAGAAAAAACAAACCTTGAACCCCAGAATGATAGATCCCAAGGCCAAACCAATAAGCATAACCATTAATCGGAGTCAAGTCATATACATTCAAATAAACAGGAACCGATCCAACTTTCTTCTTCCGGGGCATCAACACCATTGTGCACAGCATTTTTTTAGGCTAACTTTAATAAATAAATAAAAAGAAGCCAGATTCTTTTACAAGGAGAGAGATAATAGAGGTTTCTATGGGGATGGGTATTATAGATAAAATAATTAAAGAGAAACTGGTATGGGTAAGCGCGGAAATTCGATATTAGTTTCCTTGTTTCGATTGAAAATTAAATAATGAAAAAGGAAGAAATCTGTAACTTGGGTTGTACCGAACGAGAGAGCCGAAAGCAAAGCAAAATAGCATCACCTTTTGCTTTCAAGGATCCTCCTCGTCCTCGTGGTCGATGCTTGCTTTCTCTTTTTATTATATTTTAATTAATATTACTTTTTTTTTATTATAGAATCATTTGAAGTTCAAATTTAATTATATATATTTTCTAAAATATTAAAGAATCAAAATACTCACATACATGCTTATAAAAATTTTAATATAATGTTTGGATAATTTTATTATAAAGAGTTTGTTTGATAAACTATTAAAAAATTATTTTCAATAAAATAAAAGAAATTTAACATTTAATATTTTAAATGTATTTGATAATTATTTTAAAATTTTACTTAATATAAAATTTTTAACAACAAAATCTTCAACAGGTAGGTAACTACTTATGACATAGAAAATTTTAATTTTAATTTAATTATACTTAAAAAATGAAATATTCAAATTATATATTTATCTTTCATTCAAAAGTGATCAAAATAATATAAAATATTATAATAATAAAATTAAAATTAAAAATAAGTAATATTTTAAAATTAATATTTACTTTTATCAAACGATTTATATTATTAATTTAACAAATTGTTTTTCTATAAATTTAACTCCTAAAATTTTATGATACTTAAATTTTTTTTTGACACTTTAAATCTTTAGTGTATAAACACCCTTTTTTTAAAAAAAAAAAAATTAAAACTCAGGAGATGGATGAGATTTGACTCAAACAGCTTTTTAAATAATAATAGTATAAATATAGTTGTTTAAAATTGAAGGAAACCCCTAGAGTTTTGGGAAAATTACTCCCAACTACCATTGTGCTTTTTCTCTTCTTTATATTGAAATCCCGTGGCGTGTATGTATGCGTTTACGGTTGGAGTTCTACTTTTGACAAACTTAGGGTAGAGTTGTGAATTGGACTCTTTGATTTAAAAATCTGAATATAATTAGTTCAAGTTTTATTATTATTATTATAATTGAATTACTCTTAGATTTAAAATTTTGTTTTTTTTTGCCGGGTTATAATTATTCTGGGTTATTATTTTCGAGTTTCAGCTTTTAATTTTTAATAATTAAATTAAACTGAATTAAGTTGAAGTTTAAATTTTCATCTGATTTAAGTAAATATTAGATTATAGAGCTTGAATAACAGAGTTATATAGTAAATATATTTGTAAAAATTCATATAAAAAATAAATGAGGGTTTAATTGAAATGGTAAACTAGAAATATATGTATTTTTCTACTTTTTAATAAAAAACAAAAATACCCTAAAAAAATATATTTTTTACTTTATAAAGTAATGTCATTTTGGCAATTACTTAATTGAATTAGTATTCGTTTGACTCGTAACATTAACTCAATTAGAAAGTTAATATATACAAGCCAATTATCTTTATAACAACCACATTTGTCTCTCAATATTTCGCCTGTTATATACCTATAATAACATGTTATGGAGATCTAATTGTTCCAACAAGAGCAATACTTGAAATGACAATCCATAAAAAAATACTGATATTGAGATCGATTAAAATAAGGTGAGAGCTAAAAGGAATTACTGAAAAAACTTAGTAAAATTGATATGACTGCTATAGCCGGTCTAATACTAAATAAACGAGTATTGCCTCTAGATGGGAGATAAGCATATAATAGAATTCATGTTGTGAATTTCTATAAACAAAAAGTGAGAATTACGTTTTTTTTTTTTTTTTAAAAGTGAGAATCAAATTAACAAAATTAAAAGGCGTATAATAAGTGCATGTATTGTTGTTCTTATGCATATTTTATTTTATATTTTTTCACATAATTAATTATGAAGTTCATAAATCTAGCAAGGTTAAATAATTGATGTGAGTTATCACATTAAACTAAATAATTTACCATGAGCTCTTAAATTAAAATAATCAATTTATAAATTTATGATATTCCAAATTCATGACAGGGAACTTGACATCGTTAACCCTACTCATAGAAGAATATTTTCATTTAATAAAATATAATCAATAGAGATTTAAATATTTTATTGAAATAATTTAATTAAGATCATTTTTATTTAATAAGTTAATTAATAGACTTCCCTATATGAAATAGTAAAAATTTTATATTAATAATATTAGAATTATATTTATCTTAAATTATATTTAATAAACTAACAGCAAATAATTTAAAATTTTTAAATGAATAAGCTCTTTGTATATATTTGAATGATGGCTATAATATTAAAAAAACAACCCTTATATTTCTTCTCAATGGTGATTTATAATATTTTTAATTTATTATATGAAATAAATATATTTAGCCAACCAAGAGATACAAGCTTTTCAACTTCAGACAATAGAAGGCTGAAAAACGTTAAAAAGGACATGGGTAAAATTGAGAAAGAAAGCTATGTTGAGAAATAAAATTTTGCCCAGTGCGGTGCAGCACATTAGCAACAGTCAACTCGTACCACCGAGATTCTACTCAAGAAGTAGTTGAAACACATTAAAATGTAACTAACTGAACATCCAAAGCATGCTTTAATTTGCACTTAATTCAACTTATGCTCTTAATAAAAAAATTTAATTAAGTCTATTTAATTTTTGTTGTTGATAATGTTGACGTTAAAATTAACTGAGGAATCAATCGGATGAAGACATGCTGTAACACTTAATTTAATTTTTTTATTATTCTCATAAAAAATCATTAAAACTTATGTAAAATTTATAAAATATTAAAAATTATATAAACATATAAAAAGATATTAAAAAAATCCTAGAAAATTAAAAATATTAGAGATAGTATAAAAAATGATAAAAATATAAAAACTTATAAAAATAATAAATTAAAAATAAATAATTACAAAAATAAAAAAAAGTCATTTATTGGTTCATCATTTTGAAAATTGAACCCCTAAAATCAAAATGAACACGTGGTATCAGACTAACAATTGGATAATAAGAATAGTTGCAAGAGTATTTTATGCTGATATATGCTAATATTTGCGATCGTTGAATACTGAAATTTTGGTTTTATAGTATATGATTGTATCAAAAATAGTAGTATAGCATACAATACTTGGCAAACAATTTTGAAAATGTTAAGGTTCAAACTACTGTATTGCACTTAAAAAATTAGAGATAAAAAATAAAAAAAATCAATAAAAAGGAGAGGGTCCTATAGTTGTTGTTTTAATTCAACATGAAAATGGCCCCAATAATCTAGCGACTATTCTCATTATCTAATAGTTGATTTTGATGCAACATATTCATTTTGATTTTAGGGGTTTAATTTCTAAAATAGGCAACAAATAAATGATTTTTTTTATATCATTTATAGTTTATTATATTTTTTAGATTTTGTATAAGTATTATACCATTTATAAGTTTTTATGGTTTTATATAATTTTTAAAATATTTTGATTTTTTAAAATTATTTTTATCAGTTTTTTATGAATTTTTTATAAGTTTTATAATTTTTATAAGTATACATAAAATTTTAATATTTTTATAATATTTTTTATTAAATTTAGATAATTTTTATATTTTAATAATTTTTATTGGAAAATGAAAGATTAAACAGGGATTGCCAAGTGTAGCTATTTGATTGGGTTGCGAGTTGATTTTAACGGTGAATGTGATTAAAGATAGAAACCATTAATAGAGGGGCTTAATCGATTTTTATTAGTAAGGGCAAGAGCTCAATTGCGTGGGAATTAAATTAAGGGACTTAATTGATTTTATGGGGTTTTGTTTCTTAAGTATCAATTATTTTAAATTTAAAAACTTGTTTTTTGTGAGTGAGTAGTGGACAAATATTAAATCAATCCATGAGTAAACACAGATTAATTACGTTAAATACATTATTTATATTTGATATTTTATAAGAATGTATCTCATATTTGCTTGTGGAGTAAAAAATTTTATAAGACATAATTGATAGGGTAATAATGATGAGAACAAATAAAACAACTTGCAAGAAAATCAAATATGAATCTAAATCGATTTAGAAGATGCACGAATAAAAACATTTAAATACTTCATTCAAAATAAAAATTGAAAAATTCAAATAATTTTTCATAGTAAACATTTTATTATATTGAATGAAGAGTAACATCCGAACTAATAACTTTAAATATATTATTTAACAACAAAATAATTTTTTTCATATAAATTTATCATAATAAATATATAATATTTTAAATAAAAGAACACAAATATGAATATACGGAATTTTCTCTTTCATTTCATTTCTTTTCTCTCTTTGAATTTTTGAAATTTAGTTTTTTGCTTTTAATTTCAAGAGTTGATAACACAATGGACTTGTACTAATTTTAAATATGAAACATTTTTTAACTTTCAAAGGTTTTATTCATAAATTATAGTTCAACAGATTCAATTAAATTAGAAGGGGACTAAATTTCAAAAGTTTATAAAGTGCAGAGATTTAGAGACGAATTTTCTCCTTTCCCCCTAACCCAAACGAAATAATAAAGAAAAAAGTGTGAGCATTATGATGCCAAACTTCTACAGGAGTACTCTGTATCTTGTTGTAATATTAGGGGCAAATATCCAATAAATACAAAAAAAGATCGAAAATTACCGGAAAGGACAGGTTTCAAAAATATTGACCGGAAAGGACCAGTTCCCCCAAAAACGCGTCCACGTCAGCGCATTTTTGGGGGAAAACGGGCTAAAGCGCATCCCAGAGGGCGCGCTTTTGAGCAAAAACGTGTCCACGTAGGCGCGCTTTTGCTGAGGTGGACAAAAGCGCGCCCTCTGGGACGTGCTTTAGCTCGTGCAACGGTCAAATTTTTTTTGACCATTGGGCCCCCAACGGTAAAAAAAAAACTATAAATACCTCCCAACCCTTTATTTTTTTCACACTTCAATCCTTTCTCATTTTTCTCTTAATTTTCTCTCAATTTTCTCTCAAGTTTCTCTCAAAGTCCTTGAAATTTACGCTCAAATTTCAAAATAGTCCTTTACTATTTACGAAAAAGCCCTTTATAATTTTTTTAATATATCAATTTTTTGGAAAATTTTAAAATTCTTTATCGGATTACAATGGCCGGGGAATTACGTCGCCTAACACAAGCACATTGCCGTCGAGCAAATGAAATGGTAAGTTTTAATGTTAATTTTTCAATATTATTAAATTTTTTTTAATTATGCAATTTTAATTAATTTTGAATTTTATAATTTTTTAAACAGTCTGTAGATCGGGTGTTGGAATGTTATATTCGCAACATGCCTGGTCCCCCATCGCCGTTGATCGAGAATTACCTGCGGGAAGCGGGTTTTTGGCACGTGGCCACGATAGGCCGGGGGTTCAAGTTGGAGCCGCCTTTGATCAGCGCGTTGATAGAGAGGTGGAGACCCGAGACGCACACTTTCCATCTGCCATGCGGAGAGTGTACCATCACCTTAGAAGATGTGCAGTTGCAGTTAGGATTACCGGTGGACAGGTCGGTAGTCACCGGGTCCGTAACATTTCTCGATTGGATGGCCGTATGCTACGAGTTTCTGGATGCCATTCCGGATAGAATTCAAGGAGCTCGGATCGATATGGCCTGGTTACGAGACGCATTCCCGCAGCCGAATGAAGGTTCGACCGAAGAAGAAAGAATACGGTATGCGCGGGCATACATGCTTCAGATAATTGGAGGCTATCTGATGCCGGACCTCTCTAGAAACCTCGTCCACCTGAGATGGCTCCTGAAACTTGTTGATTTCAGAGCAGCCGGTGAATTGAGTTGGGGGTCTGCCGTGCTATCGAGGTTGTACCGGGAGATGTGCGGGGCGACGCGGCCGAGTAAAGCAAAAATCGGAGGTTGCCTGTCACTACTGCAGTCATGGGCATGGTTTCGATTTCCATTTTTACGTTCTCGACTCGACCAGCCATATTCATTCCCATTGATAACGAGGTAAATTTAATATAATATTTTACAATTATTTCGTAGATTTATAGTATAATTGCATGCTAAAAGTTTATGTAATTAGGTGGAACCATTCGGAGAGTCATGTTGGAATACCTAACTCGCTTGAGGATATACGGCTCCTATTGGAACAACGGTCGGAATCACAAGTAAGTTTCGAATTTCGTTATTATAATTTAGTATTTCGTATGTAGTGTCTAGTATTATGTATATAACTAATATTTTGGTAATGTTAATATAGTTTCAATGGACACCGTACGAGGATCCCGAAATTCGGGCAGTAATTCCGGAGGAGTTCCTCCAAAATCCGAACAGTTGGCACGTTAAGGTCCCACTAATCACCTACTCGACCGTGGAGATGCACCAGTCAGATCGGGTGCTGTGGCAATTTGGATGCCGGCAACCGATTCCCGTGCCTCCTGAGGTGCTCGATGATGAGCACACAGTGGACTTACGGCAGCAGCACACGGATTGGCCAAGATTTTGGTCAGGTCATATCGAGACGTGGGAGAACCGGTATGACTTTTTACCTAACCAGGAATGCGTGCCGGAGTACATGCCATGGTTTAGAATCCATGGCAAGCCGTATCTGTTGTCGGATGAAGAGAGGCGACGGTAAATTCGCGAGCGAAGGGAACGTCGGGCCCCTTTACATCCAAGGAGAAGAGGTGATGAGACGGGGCCAGCAACAGCGCCTACACAGTCACCGGACCCATCAACAGTGCCTACACAATCACCGGGCCCATCAATTCAGCCGACAACATCGACATCACAGCGTCCACAGTTTATGCCAGGTGCGTACCCTGCCCCTTATATGTATCATCTTAACCCATATATGTTTCCTTTTCCTAGTCCCACCCCAGGTTGGAATGCATGGCCGGGTTCGAGTCCATTCCCGACTACTCCCGTTAGCCAGCCGATCGTGGGGCCGACGTCGGGTGTGGGATTAGAGGAGGCGCCGTCGGGGAGCACTTCTTTCTACCAGGCTCCTTCACCGTACGGGATGCAGTCACCCCCGCGGTGGTTTATGCAAACACCTCCGGGGTCATTATTTTATCAAGGTGGGTCATCATCGCAACACCCAGAACCAGACCCACTGCCGGAGGAACCCGATTCCCCGCCTGAGGTTCCACGACCCCCGCCGGAAGCTAGAAGAAGGAGGAATCCAGCGCGTAACCGCCGACCGCCCTCCTGTGGCACTGGTTCCCACCGGCATCAACATTGATTAGGATGGGCTTTTTTATTTTTTAAGTTGTAATAAATTTTTTTATTTTTTGAATAAAAAAAGTTGTTTTTTATTTGTGTTTGTAATTTAATTTTAATATCTTCACTAAAATAGAAGTTGTTTATTTTTTTGTATGTAATTTAATTTGAATTTTTTAATAAAATAAAAGTTATTTTTTATTTTTTATTTTTTTAATTTAGTTTTAATATATTTAATAAAATAATAGTTGTTTAATTTTTTTTATTGTAATTTAATTTTAATATCTTTAATAAAATAGAAATTGTTTAAGTTTTTTATTGTAATTTAATTTTAATATATGTAATAAAATAAGAAGTTGTTTTTTTTTTTATTTTATTGTAATTTAGTTTTAATATTTTAATAAATAAGAAGTTTTCTTTATTTTTTATTTGTTTGTAATTTAGTTGTAATATATTAATAAATAAGAAGTTTTCTTTGATAAATAGAAATGGTTTAATTTTATTTTTTTCAATATAAATTTTATATATTTAATAAAATCGAGTTTAATGTTATTTCTTTTGTAATTTAAATTTTTTAATTTAATTTTAATATCTTTGATAAAATAGAAATGGTTTAATTTTTATTTTTTGCAATTTAATTATTTTATATTTAATAAATTTGAGTTATTGTACAAAAGTTCACCGTTTTCCTCCAAAAAAACAGAAATTACATAGCCAGCAAGAGACAAACAAGCTAAGAACACGGTCAACTATTCCGATTTGGACACGAGCGAGATGAATGGCCCGGGTTCCTACACCACCCGCACCGCCGACTTTGGTTGGTCGGTTCTCGGATATCCATATTGTTGCGTATTCTAGTCGAGGAAGGTCGACCTTTTGGTTTGCGCCTCAATTCTCTATCCGGCAACAGCTTATACGGTGCAAGCGATACCGATGGCCACTTACGTTCATCTGGGACTGGTGGGAATACGTGTCTCCACACGTTGTACATGTTTTCTAATTTGTAGACTTCGTCGACATAGCTCATGGGATCAAGGCGAAGATTATGACAAGCCGCAAGTACATGAGCACATGGGTAACGAAGTGCATCAAATATCCCACAGTCGCATGTCCTATTTGTCAAGTGTACACGATAATGCCCGCCAAAAATACCTTGGTTCGGTCTGTCAAACTCCGTGACACGAAACCATAGGATGTCGCGGTCGTGACACACTGTGTGCATGGTGTTCGCCCGTGCCTTCCCACGGTTTATTTCTTGCAAAACCTTCGGGCTCCATACATGGCCTCCTTGCATCTGCCCTCGATAACTCGCTGCTCTCTTCGGAAACAGTGCCGCTAAACGAAAATATGTCTCCCACACAACCGCTGTAATCGGCAGATGACGGGTTCCTTTTAGCACAGAATTTATGCATTCGGCCAGGTTTGTGGTCATATGACCATATCGTAGGCCGCCGTCATATGCTTGTGTCCACTGTTCAAAAGGAATATTGCACAGGTACTCTGCGCCTTCGGCGTTATCTGCGCGCAAACTGGCCAACATCTCGTGAAAACGGTCTTTATTGATCTCGTACCCTGCTAATATAAGTTGATAGCGAATATTACATACAACTATTCAATTGCGAATACATTGAAAATTTCAAAAGAAATTATATTAATATATATTTCATACCTATATCGGTCACTTGCCGTTTTTGTCTTTTAGATCGGTGTTGCCCATAGTAGTTGGATGAAACATGCCTCAGGCAATATCGATGGTGTGTGCGATGCCACATGCTTCCCTGTCATTCTATTGCTGCAAGTATTCCAGGGCCCCGATCTGATATAACGCATATGTCAGGTTGAGGGCAGACATGCCTCCTTAACCTAGATAGGAAGAAGTCCCAGTCATCAGTTGACTCCCCTGGTGTTATTGCGAACGCAATCGGAAGGATTCTCCCACAGCAGTCTTGTGCCACAGCTAGCAATAGCCGATGCGTATATCTACCATACATGAAGGTACCGTCAATTTGTACCAATGGCTTGCAGTATGTAAAAGCATCTCGGCATTGCTTAAATGTCCAGAACAGACGCTTGAACACTGTGCATCCACGGAGTAGACGATCATTGTAGTACGCCGGTTCCGTTTCAAGGTCTGTTGTGCTGCTTGGGACATACGTCTCCAACACCTGACACCACTGCCACACTTCATTATATGAAGCGTCCCACCGACTGTGCAACTTTTTCAACGCCTTCTGCTTGGCTATCCAAGCCTTTTTGTAAGAGGGCGTGTACCCCATTTGGCTGCGAATATTGCCAATTAAGGCCGGCACTGTAGTTTTGGGATCGGCCTTCACCGTCGGGATTATTAAATCAGCCAACATGTCTGAATCCATCCTCGGATGATCTTGTGTTATACCTGTCAACGAAGTACGTTAAATAATGCAACATTACATAATATTAGTGTTATTCGAAATCATTGAACACATAGTGGTACTGTATCGGTAAGACATGTATGCGGACCTTTGTACTTTTTCACCTCCCACATCCCTGTCCTTTTCCTCAACGACGCCATGATTTTCCATGAACATGTGCCGTCTTGCACTGCACACTTCGCCTCGTACCTATCAAGCTTTCATTTAACCATAGTGTAGTTAACCCCGTTCCTGATGCTATATTGTTTCAATGCAGCAAGAAAAGTATTCTTGTTGGAAAACTGGTTACCAACTTCTAATTGGTCCGAATCCAACGAAGAATTTGTACGGTCACGCGTCCGGTGTGGTAGTTCAGGAAACTCCAATGCATCATCTTGAGATAGATCGACATTATGCATGTGCGCTGGAGGTGAGTATGCCCTGAATAGCGGATCTTCTTCTTCTTCGTCTGAACCGCCCTCAACGTCTTCAGGTACAATTGGAACGGGCTTTGGTTCAGAAAATAATCCAACTTCTGCACCGTCAGGCCCTGGCTCTCGAGGTGGATCCACGTCGGATTCATCGTCCGATCCTCCATAACCTGCAACAAACGAGGGCCCCTCGCTGGTGGATGTCGTCGGTAGTACATCATCCCTCCTTAAACATCTTTCGTAAAGATCCCAATCATATGTGGATTGCCATCCACTAGAAGTTGATGACGTCCCCCAATACGTATTTCTGTCATCCGACGTCGAATGACGAATATGCATGTCCCATCCACCAACCGAGTGTCGTGCAGGGGTTATGTTTTCCATACTACCACCGCACACGGGCACTTCTGTGTTTTGCCTCCCACTTACAGAGTGTCGGCTTGGGGTCGTGTATTCCCCTCGAACGGTAGTAGATGTTGAGGTCGCAGAAAGATCACTTGGAGATGAAAATTCTACATATACCTCGATATAGGGTGAACCATCTCCTAGGACCTTTGATGTCGAATGAGTCTATCTCACCGGATCAACCGAAGCGCAAAATCTATACTTAATAGACTGAACTTTCATTAGCGTTGTTTCGAATATTTTACGCCTAATTCTTTTGCGAAGTTCTACCAAATCGACGTTCCGATTAAAACTCAATCGCGCTGTGTTCTCCAATAAGAAAACAACACCATTTTCGGTGTCACGCACTTCACCATTCGTAGTAAATAACAGCATTAATACGTTCACTCATTTTCAATTTTTTTTCCTTTTGCCTGAATTTGCTTTCTGCCAACTGAGAATGAAAATTGGCTAATTTATAGCCTAATTTTGCCGGAGACCACTGTAGCAAAAGAGCGTCCACGTGGGAGCGCTTTTCAGTACTCCTGCTAACAGTACACCCTGCTGGAAGCGTTTTTGGCCACTGTTTGTTTAGAAACGTCTCCTCAAAATAATTTTGCCGGAGACCACTATAGCAAAAGAGCGTCCACGTGGGAGCGTTTTTGGCCACTGTTTGTTCAGAAACGTCTACTCAAAATAATTTTTCCCAAGACCACTGTAGCAAAAGAGCGTCCACGTGGGAGCGTTTTTGGCCACGGTTTGTTCTTAAACGTCTCCTCAAAATTATTTTGCCAGAGACTACTAGCCAAAAACTTAATTCATTTTTCACATTGCAAGTGGACGGGAAGCGCCCCCAAAAACGCGTCTACGTCAGCGCGTTTTTGGGGGAACTGGTCCTTTCCAGTCAATATTTTTGAAACCTATCCTTTCCGGTAATTTTTGATTTTTTTTTGTATTTATTGGATATTTGCCCGTAATATTAGTTATAGATTTATTCTCTTGTGAAAAAAATGAATATAAATTAGATTAGATTTGAGTGGAGCTTTTTAAGCATACAACTTTAAATATTCTTTCATGCCTTTTCCAACCAACCCTTCAAGCCTAACATGACTTCCAATTTGTCTCATTAATTAATTAATAAAGGACACCCAAAAAAACATTTTTTTTTACAAGAAGGTGTTGGATCCCAGGAATTGAAGAATAGGAGGAGGGATATTGGGAATGGAGAGTTCTTTATAAAAAATTCTCACCTAAAATATTTTGAAAAGGTGAATCATTTAGAGAGTTAAAGAAATTAAAGTCTAATTTAATGTATGAATTTTGGTTTCATGTAATTATACATATAAAATTTGAATTATGGTTTATATGTATATATAAAACTTTGATTTCGATCCAGTTGTGTACGTTCAAAGAAACGAATACATATACTTTATTTTATATTATATTAATATAATTGTTTGTGTATGTAATATATCAACGTAAAATGATGCTAATTTGATAATATTATTAGTGATTTATAAAAATTAGATCAAATCAAAATTTCATGTATAAAATTTTAAAAAATTGAAATTCATATATGACATTATACATTGGATCAAAGTTTATGTATAATTTTTGTAACGACCCAAAAATTTAAGGGTCTCATTGTGAGAATCTGTAGTAATTAGATTTCTATATCTCTGGTTCTGTGCTTTGCTTTTATGTTTAAGGTCTGAAGTTCGAATTGCGTTGCTAAAGTTTTGTTAGTTTAAAACAACCCTTATCCATGTGTTAGATGGTTAAGTGCAATTATGGGTAAATTGATGTCAAGAATGAGCCTGCTGGTTCACTGGTTAAGCATCTGTCTGTATTCTGTCTAGTTTCGAGTTTGAATCCTATCGTACGCATTAGGGAATATTTTTTTTCGCAAATGCCGAAAGGGGTGGTGGTTAACTTAAAACATTTTATCATTCTTTTATTTTCTTTTAAAACTTTAGTTCTTTATATCTCCTTTCTTCCCTACTTATTTTTCTTCTTTTGGCAATTGATTGTTATGTGAATTGTGAAGTCTGGTTGCCTGGGAGGTCGATTTTGCGTGAGTTTTGTTGCGACTTCATTTCATTTGTGATTCCCGTTCTGTTAACATTTTTCTATCAAAACTGGTCTTTGCTCGTTTATTTGACTTCTGTTAAACCTTCGGTTGGTTACTTTGTTTAGGCAAGGATATTGCAAAAGACGTTAATCCGCTGTACTAGTTTGATTTCTTCTGTTTCGTACGAGGTGAATGTGCGAACTGGAATAGAATTGCGTCGAACCTTTTGACATGTTTTTAACGATAGGTTGATTTTGCTAAATGTTGAAATTGATAGTGTAATTGATTGTGGAATGATTAATTAGGTTCCAGGTAGTCTCCGTATTGCTTCTCCGTCAAAACAAAATCAGGTGCGTACTGGAAACCTTAGTTTGCAAGTTTCGGATCGCCAAAAATGATAGTTGTTGATGCCACACGGGCGTATGCCAGGTCGTGTGAATGGCCGTGTAACTCACTATTTATTGAATTAAAGCCACACGAGCATGTGTCTAGGCCGTGTGTGGCCATGCTAGTGCAGGGTTCACACAGTCAGAGGCACGGGCGTGTGCCCAGGCCGTGTAACTCACTGTTTGAGGCATAAAAACCACACGGGAGTGTGCCCAGGCCATATAACTCACTGTATGTGCTTAAAAACCACACAGCCAGGGACATGGGCGTGTGCCCAGGCCATGTAACTCACTGTATGTGCTTAAAAATCACACGGCCAAGGCATAAGGGTGTGTGCCCAGGCTGTGTAACTCACTGTATGTGCTTAAAAACCACACGACCAAGGCACACGGGCGTGTGCCCAGGCCGTGTAACTCACTGTATGTGCCTAAAAACCACACGGCCAAGGTTGAGAATGTTAGGTCCGAGAATGTTGTTAAACTTTGATATTGGGTTCCTTAATGTACGAATGACTGAATTTGTTTATATGAGAACTGTCTGATACTCTGAGACTGATCTATGAATCACATACTTGAATATGCACTGTAATACCACTCTGATATTGAACTATTTTATTAATTATGTAATGTATTAGAATGACTGAACCTGTGTTACGGATAATTGCATTTTGCATTAACATGTGGTGGGAGATTGTGAAGAGAAAGGGAATATGTACTGAAATCGTGGCTATGCCACTATGAGTATCACTCTGATTCTGGCGCTTGTCGCATACTGATCTAGCAGCTAAGCTGCATTACTGTGATAGTATCACTGAACACTCTAAAGGTGTGCAGGGACGGAAGGGCATTAAATGTCCATAGTGGTGTGTTGGGATGGCCAAATTTGGTGTGTAGCGGATGGAAATAGGAACATTGCATCTGAATCGGATCTGAACTATATCTGAACTGGAATAGTATATGTACATATATGTAACATATCTGCTTTGAATCTGGATTTGACATGCCTCTATGTCTAACTGAGTCTCGGAACTGGAATTTCTTTATAAGCAACCGTTGCTAAATTACATTTCTTTTTACGCACCAAGTTCACAACTCACCCTTTTATTGATTGGATTTCAGGTGGTAATCAGTCTTGATCGGGTCGTTGTTGTAGGAGCTCGGTCAAACACTTAACTTTCCTTTTTAGCATTACTAATAGGGATTTATGTTTTATGATGTTATGGACTTATGAAGCTTATATGTTTAAATTATTGTTATGATGAATATTACGTGACTATTGGTTCAGTTCGATTGTATTATGATAGTATGCATTTTAGAACGGATGATGTAACTCTTCAACTTGGTTTGGACGTCTAGGCCGGGTTTAGGGTGTTACAATTTTGATATTTATCCTAAATAAATATCTTAAAGAATAATAGCATGTGGGTTTTAAGGTTTTTTTTTTCATTTTAAATCCATTGGCTTTCCTTTTAGTACATCCAAATTATTTTATTAAAAGTTTTTTTTTTTACCAAAAATATATAAATCCATTGCTTTCTTGCACATTTAGAAAAAAGATTTTCTAAGGTATTTTTGGATTTTTATGATGAGAATGAAAATGATAAAACAATACTTGGATGAGGTTAATGAGGTTTTGACAAAAGTTGATGTTTTAGGATAAGAGCGTTTACAATTTCTTTTATAATTTTTTATTAACACTATTGATATAATTATTTAGTTATAACATAAAAAATTACATGTCTTTCGATATAGTAGTATTTAGTGCTTTCTCATGTTATGATTCTAACGAAATTATAATGTGATTGCTGAGAAAGTTACTTTGCAACATTTAGTATATATTGGAAAATATTGATTAAAATCCTTGAAAAGTTGCATTATCATATTTGCTTCGCTATATAATTTATTGGGAATGTAATGATAATTTATAAATTTGCCTTTATTAAATAAAATAATATTCATGTATTTAATATTTTACAATAAACTCTATTAGTAATAAAATTTTGAATTAAATATTAAAAATAATATTTTATTTGATAACTTTTAAAATTATTATTTTAATTTATAATTTTAATTTATAATTTTAATTGAAAACAAATATTTTATTTTGTATGTATTTTCTAAATATAACAATGCCTATATAAACCCTACATCTATAAAAACTTGTTTTGGAATGAATACTGCAATGAAGTTGAAATTTTAATCAATATACCAAAAGGGAAAGAGACAAAAGCAATAAAAATAAATATAATATGTAAGCAATATACTATATAGTAGGGGCGGAGTCAAATTTTTTTTTGAGGGGGGCGGAATAAAGTTGTATATTTTTATGATAGCAAATGTGAAAATTTACCATTTTAGTAGCCTATATCTTTATAATTTTTAAAGGATTAAATAATTTTTTTTCTCATTCTTGGGGGGCCAAATTGTAATTTTACCACATATTAATTTAAAAATTTTAAAATTATAAAAAGACTAAAAGTGAAAATTCTCATTTTAAAGGGGCCGGAGCCCCTACCAGCCCCCGGCTCCGCTCCTGCTATATAGATTATTAAATAATAAATACGTATATTGAAAAAAAATAATTTTGAAGAATTAGTTGAAATAATAAGAGGGTTGGTAGTGGAAGGAGGTAATAGTTTATTTTTACTTTTTTTTTGTTTAATAGGTTAATACCCTAAACTAAAATAAAATAGGTTAATTTTAGGCTTCGTTTGTTTAATTGAAAATGACTTCAGGAAAATGATTTCTAGAAAAGCTAATATTTTCTGATGTTTGGATGAATCTGTATAAAATATTTTCTATTGTTTGGTAGATTTTTTAAAAAATATTTCATAAAAGTTGTTTTCAATTAAACAAACATACATTTGAGATTTTCTTATTTTTCCATTGAATTTATTTTTATCTATAATTTTATATTTTACATTGTTTTTGCATATATTAAAAATATTATGTTAAATTCAGATTCATTACAACGTCATTTTTTAATTACATGACTACTAAGTGAGTATTTTTTATTTAAAAAATGTGACATCAACAAAATAAGAATGATAGGAAAACCGAGATAAAGAAATCCAAGATACAATACCATACCAGAAGTCCGAGAATATAACTCATAAGAAAATAATAGAGATCCTGATGATTTCTCAGAGAAACCCAGCAAAAAAACAATGCTTACTGGCTCTGGACTTCCATCATAATAGAGATAATATATTTTCCGTATATATAAAACAAAACCATAATCAGTAGAAACATAATAATAGTCTCACATAAATTTTTACCATCGACTTCATTCCAACATATTTGAATAGAATTCCGAATAGATAAAGAAATACCGATCATAAACCGACCAGACCAACAGGGCTTTCGTCTAACATCATAGTTAGCGTCTCACAACATAAGAACTTCATCAGAAACTGAACAATCACACACATATCTCGAGGATAAAAGAATATATAGAATACCCAGAAAAGATCATCATATTCATTTCAACATTTTTACTACTAAAATGTCATTTCTTTGACTAATTCTGTCATCATGAACCCTGTATTATTCCACTCACTAACGAAAATCAATTCGGAAAAAATTTCAGCAAACACATACTTTAGACATCATATATGAATAAGTCGATTAGCCGAGACTAACTTCTCATTTATCCGTGACATTGCATAATCTGTATAATCTTTAAACCATTCTGATATCTTTCCAAAATTGTTTCCACTTTCCAAAATTGTTTCCACTTTCCAAACTATTCTTATCTCTGTATGCATTACTAATTATTTCACAACTAAACTCTTTAGTTTCACATTTATGGACTTATTCCACATGGTTCTCGTGAATTTTTGTTATAAAGCAACACTGGTAAGGGGGTGAGGTCGTAAGCCTCTAATTTGACTCTTATAAGTACACACATATGACTTAGCATTCATCACCAACATCATATCATCACAATTATATAATTCACTTCAAGCTAATTAACATACATAGTCATGTTACACGAACTTTTTCGATTATCTTATTCAAACAAGTGTACATAAACACGCATTCCGTCAATTTGAGTAAATTTACTTATCGTATTCACTTAATCAAATATATTGGGCACATAACATCATATGCATGCCAAACAAACACGGATGTGCTTATCACCATATAAACTTTCATTTCATTCCACTTTTCACATTTCTCAACTTGTGGTTATCTCATTTCGTACATTGACACATACATATCGTGAACTTCTATTCATACCTTTCCAAATTTCGGCACATCATAAGCACATTTCAATTATTTCAATATCATTATCAGCATCATCGAAAAATAGCTCTGTTGGAAGCCATCTCTGTCTTAACAAAACAATTTCGTCAAAGTCGGGAGATATCACACTATCACAAGTAGTAATATGACATGTATAGCTAGACTCACATACGCTATGTTAGCCCGAGAATCGACTAAACCATAGCTCTGATACCACTAAATGTAACACCCCTTACCCGTATTCGACGCCGGAATAGGGTACGAGGCATTACCGGAACACATACACTTGTAAACGTATTAAACCGAGTCATAAAATTTCATCCAAATTAACACTTTTCAATTTTCATCACAAAGTCCCTAATATGGACCTACGAGGCCCAAAACATACTTTGGAAGCGGTCCGGGACTAAACCGAAAATTTTGGAAACCATTGAAAAATTTATTGAAAAATAGGGGCACACGCCCGTGTCCAAAGTCGTGTCCTTCTCACAACCATTCACATGCCACACTTTTCTTATTTAATCATCATACACTCATTCACCCAAATCATGCATCTCATAAATTGCATCATCACAAACATATAACTTGAATAACACTAGCCAACATCAATAACCTTATACAAAATGAACTACTAAATATTAAAGGTTAACATTTTAGGCCAAACCAATTATGACATATACAAATGACTAAGTCCCCTATACATGCCATAAACTTAAGAGGTTTGTATTCACTTTTACCCCAAGATGATAGCTTGATAGTGTGATTACATCTCTGGCGATCTCTAACTCGAGCTAGCATACAACCTTATAAGATATGGGAAAGGAAGGGAAGTAAGCTACAAAGCTTAGTAAGTAAGTATGTAAATAACAAGTGATTTATTAATAGGATTTTATAAACCTTCACAATATGTTCTCAAGATAATACAATCATAATTGCACATAGTTCTACTTTTTATTCATGTTCATCTCAAGTTGTCTACTCGAGTTACAGTCACTAAATTATTTATAACTTGAGCTACAGAACTCTAAATTAAGATCCGTTAATTTTACCTGAAACTAGACTCAAATATATTTTTACCATAAAATTTTCAGAATTTTTGGTTTATCCAATAAGCACAGTTTATTCTTTAAAGTATCCCCTGTTCTGTTGTCTAATAGTTTCGGCCTTTCTTCACTAAAAATTAATTATCTCATTGTAGAGAACTCAAATGATGTTACCGTTTGTTTCTCTTGAAAATAGACTCATTAAGAAATTTAAGAATATAAATTTTATCCCATTATTATTTTTGTACAATTTTTAATGAATTTCCAAATTTAGAATAGGGGATTCCGAAATCATTCTGACTCTATCTCACCAAAATTCAAATATCTCAGAATATAAAATTAGTTTGCTTACACCGTTTCTTTTATGCGAAAATAGATTCAATAAGATTTAATTTCATATCTTATTCAAATTCCAATTCAATTTCCACCATTTTTGGTGATTTTCCAAAGACACATAACTGCTGCTGTCCAAAACAGTTTTATTTCTAAATTTCACTCTTTCATGTTTTCTATATAGTAACTTTCATTGTAACACTTACTCCGTATCAATCTTACTAAAGTTCTATCACATATCGAGCACATTGCTCATAAGTTTACGCACATATACCTACACTTATTCATCACATAATCACAGTCATTTACACTTAGTTATTTCCCGTTGAACACATCGGAATATTGCACATAGTGCCACACTTGTAGCCAAAGCTACTTCACATCACTTATCACACATAGGCTTGTTCTCAAGCTATTCACATTCGTGGGTCTGCTCACACAAGCTGTCAGTCATACGTAACTACTCAGTGCTGCTCACACAAGCTGTCAGGTATCCGCAACACATGCAAGATTACCCAGCCACTGGTAGAACTTATAAGACTAGCACCCGTTTCACATAATCACAATCACGGGTCTGCTCACACAAGCTGTCGGTCAATACGTAACTACTCAGTGCTGCTCACACAAGCTGTTGAGTATCCGTAACACATGCCAGATAACTCAGCCACTGGTAGAACGTACGGACCAGCACCCGGATCACTTATTTCACTTAGATTTCACATAGGTTTCTAGTAAACATGTCACTCGTATCCATTTTTATTCCTAAGGTTCAATCGGGAAATTTCTCACTTGCCGATATTTTGTCAATTACATCAAATATTCAGCCACAATTCATACCATTTATCAAAATATGAAAACGTAAGTAAAAATGATGCATTATTTACATACAAACTTACCTCGAAAGCAAAATCGGTGAAAAGGACTTATTCGTCAATTACTCGTTTTTTCCTCGTTCTAGTTCCAAACCTTGTTTTCCTTGTTCTATAACAACATATTTCACTTATTTAATTAATGTACTATTCAAAACAGTCCTTAACTCAACTTTTGAAAAATTACAATTTTGCCCCTAAACTTTTACATATTTACACTTTTGCCCCAATACTCGAAAATTAAACTTCAGCCCTTATTCATATGTTTTATAACATGCTGATCATTTCTCCCTTCTATGGAAACATCAAATTCTTACTCTAACATACACTTATGAACATTAGGTATTTTTACCGATTATGTCATTTTCACTTAAAATCGCTTAGCAAAAGTTCTTTAACATAATTTCAAGCTTCATATTCTACCATAAAACATCAAAATACACACTTTTCACCGATGGGTAATTTTCCAAAGATGAACCCTAGCATGAATTATTGGTAGCATAAGCTAAATCGAGCTACCGGGACTCCAAAATCGTAAATAACTTGAAAAACGGGGCTAGAACGGACTTACCATGAGCTTGGAAAGTTGAGAAAACCCTAGCCATGTCGTCTCCTAGTAAATTTAGTCCACATGAAGAAGATGGACAAATTTGGCATTTTAATTTTGTTTTTTAATTCATTTAATTACTAAATGACCAAAATGCCCCTAACTTAAAAATATTCTATTTCACCTATTTCATGGCCATTTTTGTCCAACAAATTAACCAATGGTCTAATTACCATTTAAGGACCTCCAATTTAAAATTTCATAGCAATTTGACACCTCTAGCTTCTAGAACTCAAGTTTTGTACTTTTTACAATTTAGTCCTTTTGACTAAACTGAGTGCCCAAACGTCGAAATTTTCGAACGAAATTTTCACGAAATTGTTCCGTGAAATTGTAGATCATAAAAATATAATAAAAAATAAATTTTCTTATGTCAAATTTGTGGTCTCGAAACCACTGTTCCGACTAGGCCCAAAATCAGGCTGTTACAATTTAAGTTAATTTTTATATAAAAATAAAATTATCTATAGATGAGCTCTTTTTCGGAAAATAACTTACGCTTTTCAAGAGGGTAAATAATTTTACAGGAAAAATCGCTTATTTTACCTTGACCTGTAAATCATTTTCCATTGACCAAACTATTTTCTGTAAAGCAAACACAGGAAATTGCAGAAAACATTTCGTAAAACTTTTTACATGTAAATAAACGGACCCTTATTTTTAAGATCTTTTGAACTTTCTAGCTTGCACATGTCATATTGTTATGTTTATGATAAGGTAATTCTCAATAAAAGATTAGATTCTAGAAAAAGTAAAAATATTTTGACATATTAAAAGATAGAATCACTTTTCAATTGATTAAAATTTTAAAATAATTATCATGCGCTATCTCCCATATGAAAATAATTAAAAAGTATGAAGTATCCTATTCAGGGGCGAATCTAAGGGGGGTTGGCATGGGCCCCGGCCCCCTAAAATGTAAAATTATATTTAGGCCCTTATAATTTTTTAAAAATTTTAAATTAGTAAAGGTAAAATTGCACTTTGGCCCCCCTAAAATTATAAAAATTCGATATAATCCTTTACAAATTATAAAGATATAAACTATAAAAATTAAAATTTCATCCGGCCCCCTAAAAAATTTTCCTGACTTCGCCCCTGATCCTATTTAATTAATAATTTTATTTAATGATATATAAATTAAGCTCAAAAGTTACATTCTTTCAATCCCATTAAGTTGGACTTATAATTATAAATTTTGACATCTTATTTTAAAATTTATTATTAGTAAAAATATTAAAATATATATTATAAAAGACTTCTCTTAAATATATTTTATAAAATTAAAAGAATTAAAGTTATAGTTAAAAGATATTGGTGGAGCAATTTCATTGGGACAGGAGTAGTATATCCTTATTATTTGGTATACGAAAATAATTAGGCATCAATAAACAGTAAAAGTATGAATGAACTGATTTGACATGTGAAAAAAAGTATGAATTATCCTATTTAATATCTCATACAAAATGTTATTTAATGTTGTATAAATTAGCTTTAAAAAAATTGCAACAATTAGGGTAAAGGATAGGGGTTGTACACACCAGTTGATTCGTGGATATAATGGTTGATAAATAAATAAATTAATAGTTATGGATTTTTAATTTAATAATTTCATAAAGTTGAACACCTATATTTTTATCTTTGTAGTACCCAATTTTCGTCCGGGCCTGAAGCAGATTAAGGTCCCGAATAAAGTCAAAACCGACTAAAAAAAGGGGAATAAAAATAGTTCTTAAAATGTCCGTTTACAAGGGAAATTAAAGCCCAAATTAAAGAATCAAACCCCATTTACAACCTAACCCATTGACCCATTTTACATAAACCCAACGGCCCAAACTAAAAAGGTTGTCAGAAACCCTAAAGCCAAGCCGCCAGCAAACTCTTCATCTGCCCCGCGCGTCCCCAACACGCGCGTCGCCTCCACTCCACACACGCGCCCCGGGTGCCGTTTCGGCTCCACACGTGCACTTCTCCAGATTCAACGCCCCGAGCCTCGGTCTCACATGCACCTGCCACTGCCCATCACCCACGAGCGCACTACGCCCCACGCTCCTGACCAGCACATGCCTCGGACGACCCACACGTTTTGCATGCTTCGCCCATCACCTGCAAAAGACTGACAAACAAAAAACAGAGGGAACCAAGAGCAAATATGGGCGAAATAGTAGATTAAGAAAGACAGTTGTAATTTTCCGGCTATAAAGCCATTCAAACTTGATATCGCCAGGATCTTTTTTTTTTCACGGATTAGGGGATCAAAAATTAGAAAAGAAAAAGAACAAAAACTCTTGTAACCCTTTTTACCATCAGAAATCAAGAAAACAAAAAATAAAAGGTTGATTTCCCTTTTCCTCTTATCATCCATTGTCGATCTATTTACTCCTTTTTATTTTCCATTTTCGAATCTTTATAAACAAATAAAAAAGGAAAAGGGGTTACCGAAGCGTTGGCGGCCGCAGTATCGGAAGGGTCTCTCCGTCATAGGAGCTTGGCCGGAGAGGGGGTGCTGAAGACCCTCTCCCTTCGCTTTTGGGTGCCTAAGGGCCGGCCTTCAAGTGGAGCTTCAACGAGATAACACGGCGCCTACCTCCATGCGATGTCGACCACCGGAAACGGCACGATAGTGCGACGAACCGGTCGGGAAGGAGGCCCGATCGTCGAAGGAAAGTAGACGAGAGGGAGAAGGCTGGGGGCGCTGTTTCTCCTTTAGATTTTAGGGTTAAACCAATCTTCTTTTCAGCAAAAAAGGGGGTATAAGTACCCATAGAAACGGCGTCGTTTCATGGGTTCCCCACCAGGCACCAAAACGGTGCCGTTTTGGGGGAACCCAGGCTCCTCTGACCCGCGATTCGGTCCGACCCGGGGTTGAGGTCCGCGTGTCTTTGAGTGGAAGGGCCAATTGCCCTTCTAGCCCTTCCACGTTTTGATGGGTTTTAATTGGATTTCTGCCATTTTATAATTTAGCCCTTTCATCCTTTTGGGTTTTTAAATTGATCCCCGATTCTCGCTTTAGATACAATTAGATCCTTTTATATTTACATTTCGCCATTATTTTGTTTAACTAACATTTATTATTATATTATTATTATTATTATTATTATCATTATCCTACTAACTATTATTATTTATTATTATTATTATTATTATTATTATTATTATTAGTGAGTTTATATTAATATGTTATACTATATATATTACTACCATTACTATTGTCATTAACATGTTATATATACCTTATTACCTGAATATATTAACCTTATTATATTATTATCACTACATATATATTATTTTCCTGTACATATTCTGTATTATTATTCATTACCGTTATTATTATGCTACTATTATTATATTTATATCTATGTTAATATATTGTATATATTTTGTGTCCTTATTATTACTATCATTGTATTGACATTGTTATCATTATTTTAGTATCTTTCTATCATTATTATGGTATTATGTTGTACATATTTTATATTACTACTAATACTATTACTATATGTTATTATATCGTACGTATTTTGTAGTATCATTATCACTAGCATACTTACTGTTATATCCCATAGCTACTAACGTCTTTTGGTCTCTATTTATTGTTATTATTTCAGTGTCATTTCTTGTGATCTCTATTATTGCGTCTTTTGTTATCATGCGTCGTGAGTCTTTCGTTTGCATCATTCCATGTGGATTGCCACTTTAAAATTGCAACCCGACACTTTTTTTAAAATTCATAAAAGGGGTTTCATAAAGGTAATTCGTGAGTTTGGAAGTTCAAAGAGATCGTGCCTAATCGTGCTGGGTGTGATTCTCTGTTCGTCCAAATAAACGAATATCCTTTCAAAATTGCAATGCGTGTGTTCGGAGAATTTTGGAGATGATCTTGAATTCAGGGACTTAGATTATCGTGTCCAATCGTGCTGGATGCGAGACTCTATTCCTTCGAAACAAGGGAAACTCGATATTCAATCAAGTTGTTAAAATCACAAAAATAGAACAAATTTCAAAATCTTTTTCAAGCTTTTCGACATTAGGACATTGATTAATCAATTTGGTACCGATTTTGGGCGTTGTAAGGGTGCTAATCCTTCCTTGCACGTAACCGACTCCCGAACCTATTTTCTCGAATGCTCGAAGACCAAAACCCCCGTTTTAGTGAACCGAAATGTTTTATTAAAACAAAGGTGATCCGATCACACCTAATAAAAGGTCGGTGGCGACTCCCGTTTTATCCATTTTCAAAACCCAAGTCCAATTCTCGCCTTTTCAAAAAGGGTGGTTTCGACAGCTTGGCGACTCCACTGGGGACCAATAAGAGAGTCAGGCCATGTAATTGATTATTTTCTTTTGTCCTTTTGTCAAAATTTGAAAAATCGTTTTCAACATCATTTTTCTCTTGATTTGAAATAAAAAAGGAGCTTATCCTCGAGAGTACAAATGTTGTGCCCTAACTTACTGGGTGTGACATCTCGTTACTTTGAGATAAGAATTTTCAAAATAACAAGGATCCGAATTGTGTCCTATCTTACTCTTGAGAATTCGGGATGCTGTGTCCTAGCTTACTGGATATAGCATTTCGACATTTCGAGATGAGAGGGCTTTTGATAATTATTTCAATTCATTTGAGTGTTTCAAAATCAATAAAAATGATCGTATTTTTCAATCCAATCTCCACTTTTAACTTTGTGGGTACTAGGATTGCAATAATGTCGAGTCACATGGGATATATCTCCGCATTCATGTTTGCATGACCGTCGTGGTCACACCCTTAAGTGGGAGCAAGAAACTATGCCTTCGTGAGGTTTTCACCTCCGCATGGGCTAGGGGACTGCTTCCGGGATACATCCGTACCTATGTCTTCGTGAGGTTTTCACCTCCGCATGGGCATAGGGAAATGTGTTCCCCTGAACTGAACTTGGTCCATATGAGCCTATAATGGGTGAGGATCGAGGAATCTGCTAGTTCGGGTACCCTTTTCTTTAGAACCAACCACATGTAGAGAGACCTAAGAGCCCACCATAGGTAGAGCCATGTCGAACCCTAGAGACCACCCGGATAAATGCTCTATTCTGATTATTATTCCTGCGCTAACGTGTTTTCCTCTGTTATGGTTGCATTGCATAGCATCATCATAGAAAGAAGGTGCTGATTCATATTCGATTCCTAAATAAGAGGAGTTTGTCATAAGGAAATGAATTTCTTGATAAAGTGGATTATAATGCGGCTGCTCAAATATAGTCCAAGTAAACAACTAGGGAAAGCGTACAGTCCAAGAAAGAATACAAGACTTTGCCCGACGGTTCAAGCCAATGATGATTATTCAAGAGTCGTCAGATCTTGACTTTTAGGTTAAGAAGCTTATAAACGATCACGGAAGAGGAACGAGTAAAGAGACACGGCCTGAACCAAGCCACCAAGAGCCAAAGATGCATCTACCAAGGAAGCGCACAAGGTATGGTCAGGACATTCTGTCACGAAGAAAGGGATCGGTGTTTTGCTTGGACTATGAAGACAAAACCGTGTATGTAATCCGTTTTATGTAAAGAGCTTTATTTTCTAGAAAAGTTCTTCTAATGGAATTGAATTCATGATCAGCGCCTCTCTTTCTTTTCGCATTCATTCCATGCATTTGCATTGCATTGCATCATCTTAGAAAGGAGGTGTTGATTCGCATTTGACTGCTAAACAGAAGAATTTGTCATAAGAAAATGTGTTACTTGATAAGGTGGAACACGATACGGTCATCTGAACAGGGCCTAGGTAAGCAACGAGACAAGACACCCCTTGAAGATTGAAGCCGACAAGGATTGTTCGGGAGCCATACGAAGATTATGAGCATCACGGAAGACAAGCGAGTGATGTCTATTAAGAGAATTCAAGGGACACGACCACGGACATCCGGGTACGAAGAAAAAGATTTATCTGAAGATTCGAGCCGATAAGGATTGCTCGGGAGTCATTAGAAGATTACGAGTGTCGTAATAACAACTTGGATTAAGCCAACGAAGAGCCAGAAGATACGTCTGCCAAGGAGGCTTACGGGACATAATTAAAACATCCAAATACGAAGAAGGGGACTTGTTGGAAGGTTCAAGCCGAAAAGGATTGTTCGGGAGTCATCAGAAGGCTATGAGCATCGCAAAAGGTAAGTAAGGATGAAGGACAACCTGGATCAAGCAAATAAGGAGCTAGAAGAGGCGGGACACGATCACGATATTCGAGACGAAGAAAAGGATTGGTGTTTTCACCTGGACTAGGAGGACGGGCCGTATATGCGGCCCACTTCATTAAAGGAACGTACTTTCTAGATAAGTTCTTCTAATAGGAATCAAATTCATAATCAACGTCCCTCTTTCTTTTTTGCATTGCATTTCAGGCATTTCGCATTGCATATCGTGCATTTCGCATTGCATTCCACGCATTCGCATTATATCATCAAAACTTGTAGAAAACCCTAATTAGGTGAAATTATTCCAGATATGGAACAAAGGTTGGAGAGATTAGAGCAAAGGCAAATACTGATGCAAGAACAGTTGGCCAAAATTCAGCAGGATATGCAAGATCAAATGAATGTAATGCGTCGGTTAATCCAACTACTCGCTGAAAGACTTGAAGAGAGGAGTGCCCCAACTATCAACGGTACGAATGATGACGAACAAATTGTTTATTCCCCGAGGAATATCCCGGCTCAACCAGACACGCAGTCGCAAGGGGCACCCATCATTATCGGACCCCGACGTCAGACCAATACCTCAACCATCGCAAACTTCCCAACGGGCTCATGTTTTAACCCTGAGGATGATCAAGCCAAACCGGTTGTTCGGGCCGTGGCAAAAGAAAGGAGGGAACGGACATTGAAGATCCAGAAGAAGAAGGAAAAGGGAATAGGTAGTACGAGTAAGCATGATGATAGCCCTGCAAATCTAATGGCAATAAAACAATCAAGGATGGTGACTACCAGGCAAAATTCCAATACAAGGCCTAACACGGAAAGGCTCCAGTTCACACCCATCCCGATGGCATACAAGGAGCTCTATCAAAATTTATTTGATGCACACGTGGTGTCTCCTCACTACTTGAAACCGTGCCAACCCCCGTACCCCAAATGGTATGACCTGAATGCTCAATGCGACTACCATGCCGGAACAGTAGGACACTGGATAGAAGACTGTACCGCTTTCAAGAACTTAGTCGAAAAACTTATCAAAATAGGAGTTATAAGGTTCGATGACTCCTCTGATGCAGAAAATTCATCGCTCAACCATGCTACTAAAAGGGTAACTATTGAGAGCACCGTGATAAATGGGGGTGTGAGATCAGGAGCACATCCACTTCAGGGCTCCAGTGCAAAACCTGACACTGAGGAATTGGAACATGCATGACGTATCTGGAGAATGAACCGAAGAATCTAAGTTTTCAAGACCCTACATGTTTGAGAGTGTTTTGAACAATAGGACTGTGGAAGGGATCCTTGTATTTTAGCTGATCTGGAGTAATATTCAAAACATGCTTGTTGCTTTAAGCCTAGAGGCAACAAGAATCCTTTTGTGAAATAGGCTTGTTTCCAGAATTTTTATTCCAATAAAATGCATCTTTATTTCCACTCTTCGCATCTCATACTCGGTATCATTTCATTTTCATATCATACTTTTAATCTTCTACCTTCATACCCACAATGGGTCTCCCAGATATCAACGACATGAGCGACGCTGTTACCAACTCTCCTTTTAATGAGATATGTGCCTAAATGGATCGGAGGACTGCGGAGATGGCAAGGACCGCAATCTATTTCCTAAACTGTTAAGAATGGTGGATCCTATCCTACGGAGTGTCAGCAAACACTACCAGGGAGATGAAAACAGAAGCTCAGCTGGCCGTAGGAACAAGGCAAGGAATCAGTGAGTTATCTCCAAGAGTTCAAAGGTATTTTCGTATGATCACTGAGGCATGAAGCACGCTATCCAAGCTAAGGAAGTCACAGAAGAAGTCCACATACTGATTATTCTACCCGGACTAAGCTAATCAAGAGGTTCGAGCCACTGGTCTACCCAAAAAAATTTTAGCATCAAACGACAAATCAAGGAGGACAGAACTTATGTGCCTCTTCCATTCTTTCTACACAAGGGGCATGAACGTTATCAAGCCAATCTCCTAGAAAGCTTCTGGTCCGCATCAATCCGTCTTCACGGATGACGATCTCTTCACCAAGAGTGTGAGGGTCACTTCGTATGCCAATGTCACAAAGTGGATAGTCGTTAGGCCAAAAAAAAAAAAAAAAAAAAAAAAAAAAAAAATTCAAAAAAAATCAAAAAAAAAAAAAAAGAGGGCAACAAAACAAGGGTCGATGACCTAAACTTGTGAATAGTGGCATATAGAAGTTACATTTACCCTTTATGCTCATCAAACATCAGCCAAGGCCCTTGCCGGGGCAGCCCCCTCCTCATTAAGATTTGCCTAGAAAAGTCGAAATCCTCTGTTCCCTAGGCACGGGTCGAGCCAAAATTGGATAAGGCGGAATAGACCCAATCCCAATGTGATCGAGAGAGTTTGAAGAGAAATATCGCGAGCTATCTATCACGATCAGATGATGTGAATTCTCAACAAAAAGGATCACCTTAAAAAAAAAAAAAAAAAATTCCATGACAGGGCTCTGGAAAGGAAAATGATATCGCACAAAAGAGACTTCAGAAGAAAGCGAATGACGAACTAGGAAGGACCTTGTACGGCAAAGAAAGTCTGCCCTAGGAAAGTATGAATATCGACCGAAAGGGATGGCAGAGATTGGCCCAATCCGGAAAATTCAAAAAGGGGCAACAAGAAGGAAGTCTTCTTCAAAAAAAAAAAAAAAAAAAAAAAAAAAAAAAAAAAAAAAAAAAAAAAAAGAGAAAAGGAGAGGCCAAAGGCGAAAACCCGCAAAGGGCGCCTTGGGACCAAAGGTGGGTTTGAGTTGAAAACCCGAAAAGGGCGGCTTAAATTTTTTCGATGGAAATGGGGCAGACAGTGGTCTCACTATACTTGAAGCAACAACGAAGAGGTATGTTACGTCTGGGGGCATCGACAAAGTACTTCAGATCCTAGACACATATTGAGTTAAAATGGTCCTCAAGAAGTGAACAGGGAAGCTCACGCTGCGATATCTGGGGGCACCTACCTTCCATTTTACCCATTTTGAGTTTGCTCTCCTTGTCTTTCAAAATACACTCTAAATAAACTTTCTTTCATTACATTGCAAGCTGATTAACTGTTGGTTCGAGCTATACTCCCAATAAATTTTTGCTTCATCCATTAACATGATCCCTTTCAAGCATTCTGCATTGAAATAATGATTATTGGACTAACAATATTTTCACTAAAGGAGTTTTGCATATTACTCTGGAAACCTCTAAGTAATACAGGAGTCTGAAACGGGATTGTTGTTCAGAATCCACCAAGCTTACGGGTTGGAAATATCTGAATCCAAATTGAGGTTGTCTCTATGGATTTTTTTTCAAAGATGGCGATTGAACAAAGTGACAAGAAATTGCGTCAGTGATACAATCCTGGCGAGAAAGGGGCATTGCTAACCCAAATGCAAAACCAGAATCATTCTTGAAAGGAAAATATACTCCGCATTCATGCATATACATCTGGTTGGGACACCCGAAGAATGCTCAATAGACGGAAGGATTTGGATCTTGTACCCTTGAATAGCAATGGAATGGGTCGAAAAGGAAACGAATTCTACGTTTTGGAGATGCAGTGGGGTGAGTGAAGGAATTCAAATCTTATACCCCTAGGTCACAATGAGATGAACTTTGAAGTTACAGTGGGGCAAATTTGTTGAGTAAGATAATTGTCCTCCTGGGTTTTCTGCCATGAACGCTAGCCAAACAAGATTGCAGCATAAGACATCAATGATATAGCCCTGATAAGCAACGAGCGATGAGCACCTTAAACCGTTAGAAAAGGATCATTCTTGCAAAACACGTTTAGTTAGGGGCATTTGATTCATTCTGATCATCGCACCATAATCATCGTAGCAAACCATTCTCGTGACATTCTACATTCATGTAGGTGTCGTCCATAGTACATGCATTTGGATCATTCCAATCATCGCATCCACATCATTTGCATAAAACTGATTCTACAGGACAGGTTCCCTGGAGAATGCGGTAGCAATATCGAAAAATTCAGATCTCGTTCCCTAGAGACGTTAGTGGAGCAAACCGAAGATTGAAGTCTTCCCGAAATAGTGAGGAAGCAAATTAAAAAGTTCTGAAGTCTTATTCCCTCGAAGTTCCAGTGGAGTAGGTTGAGATTACAAATCTCGTCTCCCTGAGTTAACATCAAGAATACTTTCTCATTTTCGAAGTTTCAGTAGAGAAGATTGAGACTACGAATCTCTTCTCCCTGGATTCTTAGTTCCTGTGGAGTGGGTTGAGATTACAAATCCCGTCTCCCTGAGTTAACATTGAGGATTCTAATCCTTATTTATTTAAAATTTCAGTAGAGAAGATTATCCTGTTACCACTAAACAGCGGTGGAACGGGTTAAAGATGGTCCTGTTACCACTAAACAGCGGTGGAACGGGTTAAAGATTGTCCTGTTACCACTAAACAGCGGTGGAACGGGTTAAAGATTGTCCTGTTACCACTAAACAGCGGTGGAACGGGTTAAAGATGGTCCTGTTACCACTAAACAGCGGTGGAACGGGTTAAAGATGGTCCTGTTACCACTAAACAGCGGTGGAACGGGTTAAAGATGGTCCTGTTACCACTAAACAGCGGTGGAACGGGTTAAAGATGGTCCTGTTACCACTAAACAGCGGTGGAACGGGTTAAAAATGGTCCTGTTACCACTAAACAGCGGTGGAACGGGTTAAAGATGGTCCTGTTACCACTAAACAGCGGTGGAACGGGTTAAAAACGGTCCTGTTACCACTAAACAGCGGTGGAACGGGTTAAAAACGGTCCTGTTACCACTAAACAGCGGTGGAACGGGTTGAAGATGGTCCTGTTACCACTAAACAGCGGTGGAACGGGTTGAAGGCGGTCCTGTTACCACTAAACAGCGGTGGAACGGGTTGAAGATTATCCTGTTACCACTAAACAGCGGTGGAACGGGTTGAAGATTCCCCTGTTACCACTGACCAGTAGTGGAATGGATTGAAAATTGCGAATGTTATCTCTTTGAAAATACAATGAAACAATAAAAGTAGATTGAAGCTACAAGCCCTATCTCTTGGAAATAGCAGTAGAACGGATCAAAGCAAAGAGTTACGGTTCGAAGATGACGCGAAAATAAAAAGGCAGTTCTGATTTCATCAAAGCCCTGTGGGAGCAAGCTGAAAAAGGAACAAGACTGAGGAAGAGCGAATTGAAGCCACGGGTCACGTTTCGCAGGAGCCGCAGTGGGGTGAATCAAAATAACAGGGTTTTGAGGAGAAAGGGACTAAGGAGTCAAGGCTAAGCCCGGACAAAATTGCTTCCTTTGTTGTCTTTGCTCTATTCCCGTTTCACGACAATGAGCAAAGAGGGGCAGCTGTAGTACCCAATTTTCGTCCGGGCCTGAAGCAGATTAAGGTCCCGAATAAAGTCAAAACCGACTAAAAAAAGGGGAATAAAAATAGTTCTTAAAATGTCCGTTTACAAGGGAAATTAAAGCCCAAATTAAAGAATCAAACCCCATTTACAACCTAACCCATTGACCCATTTTACATAAACCCAACGGCCCAAACTAAAAAGGTTGTCAGAAACCCTAAAGCCAAGCCGCCAGCAAACTCTTCATCTGCCCCGCGCGTCCCCAACACGCGCGTCGCCTCCACTCCACACACGCGCCCCGGGTGCCGTTTCGGCTCCACACGTGCACTTCTCCAGATTCAACGCCCCGAGCCTCGGTCTCACATGCACCTGCCACTGCCCATCACCCACGAGCGCACTACGCCCCACGCTCCTGACCAGCACATGCCTCGGACGACCCACACGTTTTGCATGCTTCGCCCATCACCTGCAAAAGACTGACAAACAAAAAACAGAGGGAACCAAGAGCAAATATGGGCGAAATAGTAGATTAAGAAAGACAGTTGTAATTTTCCGGCTATAAAGCCATTCAAACTTGATATCGCCAGGATCTTTTTTTTTTTCACGGATTAGGGGATCAAAAATTAGAAAAGAAAAAGAACAAAAACTCTTGTAACCCTTTTTACCATCAGAAATCAAGAAAACAAAAAATAAAAGGTTGATTTCCCTTTTCCTCTTATCATCCATTGTCGATCTATTTACTCCTTTTTATTTTCCATTTTCGAATCTTTATAAACAAATAAAAAAGGAAAAGGGGTTACCGAAGCGTTGGCGGCCGCAGTATCGGAAGGGTCTCTCCGTCATAGGAGCTTGGCCGGAGAGGGGGTGCTGAAGACCCTCTCCCTTCGCTTTTGGGTGCCTAAGGGCCGGCCTTCAAGTGGAGCTTCAACGAGATAACACGGCGCCTACCTCCATGCGATGTCGACCACCGGAAACGGCACGATAGTGCGACGAACCGGTCGGGAAGGAGGCCCGATCGTCGAAGGAAAGTAGACGAGAGGGAGAAGGCTGGGGGCGCTGTTTCTCCTTTAGATTTTAGGGTTAAACCAATCTTCTTTTTCAGCAAAAAAGGGGGTATAAGTACCCATAGAAACGGCGTCGTTTCATGGGTTCCCCACCAGGCACCAAAACGGTGCCGTTTTGGGGGAACCCAGGCTCCTCTGACCCGCGATTCGGTCCGACCCGGGGTTGAGGTCCGCGTGTCTTTGAGTGGAAGGGCCAATTGCCCTTCTAGCCCTTCCACGTTTTGATGGGTTTTAATTGGATTTCTGCCATTTTATAATTTAGCCCTTTCATCCTTTTGGGTTTTTAAATTGATCCCCGATTCTCGCTTTAGATACAATTAGATCCTTTTATATTTACATTTCGCCATTATTTTGTTTAACTAACATTTATTATTATTATTATTATTATTATTATTATTATCATTATCCTACTAACTATTATTATTATTATTATTATTATTATTATTATTATTATTATTATTAGTGAGTTTATATTAATATGTTATACTATATATATTACTACCATTACTATTGTCATTAACATGTTATATATACCTTATTACCTGAATATATTAACCTTATTATATTATTATCACTACATATATTATTTTCCTGTACATATTCTGTATTATTATTCATTACCGTTATTATTATGCTACTATTATTATATTATATCTATGTTAATATATTGTATATATTTTGTGTCCTTATTATTACTATCATTGTATTGACATTGTTATCATTATTTTAGTATCTTTCTATCATTATTATGGTATTATGTTGTACATATTTTATATTACTACTAATACTATTACTATATGTTATTATATCGTACGTATTTTGTAGTATCATTATCACTAGCATACTTACTGTTATATCCCATAGCTACTAACGTCTTTTGGTCTCTATTATTGTTATTATTTCAGTGTCATTTCTTGTGATCTCTATTATTGCGTCTTTTGTTATCATGCGTCGTGAGTCTTTCGTTTGCATCATTCCATGTGGATTGCCACTTTAAAATTGCAACCCGACACTTTTTTTAAAATTCATAAAAGGGGTTTCATAAAGGTAATTCGTGAGTTTGGAAGTTCAAAGAGATCGTGCCTAATCGTGCTGGGTGTGATTCTCTGTTCGTCCAAATAAACGAATATCCTTTCAAAATTGCAATGCGTGTGTTCGGAGAATTTTGGAGATGATCTTGAATTCAGGGACTTAGATTATCGTGTCCAATCGTGCTGGATGCGAGACTCTATTCCTTCGAAACAAGGGAAACTCGATATTCAATCAAGTTGTTAAAATCACAAAAATAGAACAAATTTCAAAATCTTTTTCAAGCTTTTCGACATTAGGACATTGATTAATCAATTTGGTACCGATTTTGGGCGTTGTAAGGGTGCTAATCCTTCCTTGCACGTAACCGACTCCCGAACCTATTTTCTCGAATGCTCGAAGACCAAAACCCCCGTTTTAGTGAACCGAAATGTTTTATTAAAACAAAGGTGATCCGATCACACCTAATAAAAGGTCGGTGGCGACTCCCGTTTTATCCATTTTCAAAACCCAAGTCCAATTCTCGCCTTTTCAAAAAGGGTGGTTTCGACAATCTTAATTTTCAATTTTTTATTAAATCATAACGTTTAATTTGTATTGGGTTATACTGTTGATTCAATCTGGTCCAACAAAACAATTTCATTTTTTCTAATAAACACCGACAGTTTTGATGAAATTAAAATGGGGTTAGGAGATGAACGTGCTTAAATAGTACCAATATCGTGATTGAATCCGAAAATCACTATTCTCAAGTATCGTGACTGAAAATAATATTTCTTACCCCTCGGCAAGGGCAAAGCCATTATTATTAAGGTGATCCTCAAAATATATCATTATTTTCACTTAGGTACTTAAATTATCAATTTCATCATATTTTACCTCAAATCACGATATTAGCTAGACACATTTCATGTTTTTATTGGATGCAATACGAATAAAATAAAATTGATAATTTAAATATAAAAAAGAAAACTTTTACGGAGGTAAGTGAGAAAATGGTATAATTTGAAGGAGATGCAGCAGCAATTATTGCATTAGAGTGGGTTAGATAGGTAGCTAGGAAATGCACAGCGGAGGGGCAGCTCAATTATGGTGGTTTTGGCCTTCTTGTGCTTTGTGAGTATGGTGGTTGAGAAACATGTTGCTGGGTGCTTAGCTCAAGCTCTGGATTTATTAGCAAATCCCCATCAATTTTCTGTCTACAAATATATGCACATACTGTTATTTCCATCTAAACTCCCAACAATTAGATTTGGTTATTTAAATTCCATTTGATGATAAAAAACCAATAATTACATCTGTTCAAGCAAAAAATATCCCAACAATAAAATATTCTGGAATAATCATCCGACTCAAACAAGGTTAAACTTATAAAAAAAAAATTAGGTGCCATAATTGAGCATTAAATTAGGTTCATAATTTTAAAACAAGATAAAATAGCATTTAATACCTGAATTAGATTTTTTTTATCAATTTATTAATTCATGAACTTGATAATTTTTTCAATTTTGGCCCATATGATGACGTGACATTTTAAAATTATGTTAGGTCATTTAAATTTTTTAACTAAAAAATTTATATTTTTAAGTGATGACATCACATAATCTTAAATTGCCATTTCATCATTTGAACCAAAATTGAGAAAATTTATCAAGTTTCAAAATTAATGTGAAAAAAAATTAAAAATTAAAATAAAAAATATAATTAGATATTGCTTTATCTGATTTTTTTTTTGAAAAGATATAATTACAAATTTATGATTTTTAGGAGGCGAAATCCTCTCTGCCGTTACTCATGAACTTAAATACTTAAAAATGAAATAAAATTTTTAAAATCCGAATTAAGACAGCTCAACTATTATAAACTTATCAAGGATATACATGAGTCAAAAATGTTATTTTTATTGTTTTATTTTATTTTTAGAAAATATTAAAGGAAGTTGCGCCTGAATTTGCCAAGTCTTCAAATTTTGACCACAATAATAAATAAAAAGAACAAACTCACTTAAATCAAGTGGATAATATGAATACGGTCCACAATCAAATTGTTTAGTACCACGTAAATGAAGGTTTAGGGAGGCAAATTATAGGCTGTAATGAAGAGTGGAAAACAAATTAGGACCAGATAAAATCTGGGTCCAAACATATGGAGGCTCACAAATATGACCAAAAGCCCATGATTGTGATATTCTCTACTAATTTTGATTCGTCTCCTTTGTCTTTGTCTAAAGTTTTTTTTATCATTTCATGCTAAATTCCGTGCCATATGTTTGATAATGGAAGAAAATAGTCTAATAAACACAACTGCTTTGCTACATTTGATTCAGTCATGCAAACGTTACTAATTATCAGCACTTCAAATACTTGCCCAAAAATTTGTGTTTCTTCACTTCAATGGATAAAAAAAAAAAAATACACAAGTAGTTAATACGAGTTATCATCAATGTCTTCACTTAAATACACGAGTAGCAACACCTCAACCCCCGTATGAGAAATTCCGTATACATGGGGTAGAGGTGTTTAAAGGTAACAAAGATGATGATCCGTCTCTAGTTAAGTATTGGCTAGAGAATACACAAAGAGTGCTTGAAGAACTGCATTGCACGCTTAGAGATAGTTTGCGATGTGCAATTTTCTTGTTAAAGGAAGAAGTGTGTTGATGGCGGGTTACTATAACTTCTAAAGATCGAGTGGATTGAGATTTCTTTGTGACCAAGTTCAAGAAGAAATACATCAATCGATTGTATATCGAGAAGAAAAAGAGGGAATTCATATAGTTTAACACGTGTTCTCCCCCAAGTAAAGGGCGTGATGTAACATCCCAAAATAAGGCCTAAACGGAACAGTGGTTTCGGGACCACAAATCTGATGTTGAGAAGTTTATTTTATTTATATTTTTATGGTCTACAACTTCACGGAATGATTTTGTGAAAATCTCATTCGAAAAATTTGACGTTTGGGCACTCAATTTAGTCAAAAGGACTAAATTGTAAAAAGTGCAAAAGTTGAGATCTACATGTTAGAGGTGTCCAATTGTTATGAAATTTTAAATTGGAGGTCCTTAAATGATAATTAGACCATTGGTTAAGTTTGTGGACAAAAATGGACATGGATGGGTATGTTTCAAAAGAATTTTTTTAAGGGGCATTTTGGTAATTTAGTGAATTAAATGAATTAAAAACAAAATTTAAATGCCAAATATGTCCATCTTCTTCATATGGACGAAATTTACCAAGAGAAGACATGGCTAGGGTTTTCTCAACTTTCCAAGCTCATGGTAAGTCCGTTCTAGCCCCGTTTTTCAAGTTATGTACGGTTTTGGAGTCCCTGTAGCTCGATTTAGCTTATGCTACCAATAATTCATGCTAGGGTTCATCTTTGGAAAATTACCCATAGGTGAAAAGTGTGTATTTTGATGTTTTATGATAGAATATGAAGGCTGAAATTATGTTAAACAACTTTTACTAAGCGGTTTTACGTGAAAACGAGTAAAACGTCATAATCGGTAAAAATACCTAATATTCATAAGTACATGTTAGAGTGAGAATTTGATGTTGCCATAGAAGAGAAAAATGATCAGCATGTTATAAAACATAAGAATAAGGGCTGAAGTTTAATTTTCGAGTATTGGGGAAAAAGTGTAAATATGTAAAAGTTTAGGGGCAAAATTGTAATTTTGCAAAAGTTGAGTTAAGGACTATTTTGAATAGTACATTAATTAAATAAGTGAAATGTGATGTTTTAGACCCCGAAAAATGAGATTTGGACCTAGAATTGGAGGAAAATCGAAAATCGGGAAAGTTGGTAAAATGGTCGTTTCGGCATTCGAGGTAAGTTGGTGTGTTAATAATAATGCAATAATGTCGTAATGTATATTTGAAACCTAAATTGTGGTATTAAATTGATTTTTCTGAATTACATGTTTAGTATATTATGTTGGTGAATTGATTTAATAATATGTTTATGATAAAATGTGACATAGGTGACATGGAAAATGGGTTGAAATGTTGTGCTTAAAGGTGTTTTCTATGACTATGGTTATTATGTGAAATGGAAAGTTTATATGTAAATAATGCATTTATTTTACTTGTTCAATAATTATTTTGCTAGATATTATGGAAATCATTGGGTGATAACTACAATATGAAAATGTATGGAATGTGAAATTCTCGATTGAACCTTCAGAAAACCGAGAGATACGGATAATATGTAGCTAGGTCACACGAGTGATAAGGGAACTTCACCGTGTGCACAAGAAAGCTACGAGATGGCAAAATTTGATATGTAGCTAGGCCACATGGATGATAAGGGATTTTCACCATGTGTGCAAGAAAGCTACGGGATAATAATTTCATATGTAACTAGGTCACATGTGTAATACTGTGTGTATACCATGTGTACAAGAAAGTTACGGGTTATGAGTAGCTAGGTCACATGAGTGGTTCCTAGTGTTGGACACCATGTAGACAAGAGAGCTACGAGATGGAATGGCTAGGTCACATGGGTGATAAGGGACCTTCACCATGTGTACAAGAAAGCCGAATTATGTGTGGGTGGATGAAACACCCCAAACCCGGCCCACGAGCCTTGACCGGATCTGGCATGCTCCTTGAGTAAAATGTTTCAAAAATTATATGTTAAATCGGAAAATTTTAGTCATTTTGAAGAGAAATCGGTTGGTGTTGTGATTGAATTGAAAACGGTGTTGTTATTGAAGTCTATATTTTGTTAAAACGTTATCTTCGTACTTGAAAGCTATAAGTTAAAAGAAATGCCAAGTTTTTTTGAGTTTACCAATAAATTGGAAATCGTTGGTGTTTGGGTGTCAAAACATTTAGAATGTATTTTAAAGAAAATTTATTTAGCCTTTTGTTTGATAATAATAGTATCATAATAAAAACAAATAAGATGCATGCATAAAACAGTTTAAAAGTAATGGCCTTATTACATCAAAGCAAAACCCGAAATAAATCCAAAACTTAAATGTATAGTCTCAAAATAAAATATCACTGAGCTGAGCATGGCCACCACTAGTCCTCGCTGACCCAGTCCATGTCGCTAAGTTTCACCTGAAAAGATATCCCACAACGGGGTGAGTCAACAGACTCAATGTGTAACAACCAACACAAACTCCCAAACGATTTAGGCATATCAAATCATATAAATAACGATTATAAGCAATGATGCAATCCCAAACCCAAACCTAAATAACCATCCTCTACACATCACCCGTACCTGCCAATCACACCGTGGGGATTACTAAATCGACCCTCCATCCGCTACACACCACCGAAGGCAGTCGCTGCAGACGACTTGCACATCGCCCTTATAAATTATGGCATAGCCACCAGATAATGTGACAGAGTCACTAGATAACAATATGTGACATAAGTCACCACATTCAGATTATGTGACATGAGTCACCAGATATTGTGGTAAAAACCACCAGATCACTTCCCCTTTTCATAATCACCCATATGCCCATGCATTCATACAAAACATACAAAAATCATGCCATATTCCTTATCCCATATTCATACGAATTCACATGTGTGTCATTTTCAATATTCATAATATTATAACATGGTATTGAAGGTCAACGTACCTGAATCCTCTGTACCATTGAATGGTACCTTTAGCCACATTTTCATATCTCCATTAACACACACATATAACAAACAATACCATAAATCTATCAAGAATTAGTGTAGGGCTACACACCTGATAACCGTGAGTATAACACTATCGATATCGACACTCTCGCTAGCAGGGATAATAGTAAATTGCTTATCCCTTTCCGACGCTGGCCCACACCCCGGTGGCCAATCTCGAATAGCAGAAACCGAACGTTTCTTGAACTTAGGGGTAGGCACTACCCCTTTCTCCCTTCCACTGATATTCGCATCCATTGAGGCACACTTAATCAGAAAGCCCGGTTAACTAATATGTGAGATCTTAATCGAATAAAACTATAACTCAAATACCCTTACCGAAATGGATCAGAATCCCGAGACTCCTTTTATACCACTATCGATCTGCCCTTAAAAAGGTAATAGTTAGAATCAGCCTTCCCAAAAACAATATGGCCTAAGGCCGAATATAAAGATCCCTTACCTTGTGAATCTAAACCCCGAAATTGTCACCTGTCTTATGGAGATGTCGAAATCCCTACATGGTACATATTAGGGTCAACCTTTTGTACAAAATCTATGAAAATGGTCCTTGGCCGAATACCACACATGGCTTACCTTGGATTCTTAAAATCCCGAAGATCTTCTCTTGTAATCGACTATAAGAAAATCCCAAAACCTCCCTAATTACAGAAATCGACTGCTCCCTTGCTTGAACCCACAGAAATATTCGGCTATAGGCTAGATGTTGATCACTAAGTTTCGGCTTTTGGAAAATTGTGAAAAGAAGAAGAGAAAAGGTTGAGACTTGATGCGTTTTAGTTTAGATGACAAGAAGAAGATTCGGCCAACATAAAAGAAGAAAAAGAAGAGATGCTCAGAAGAATTCGGCAATGGTGGTATTTTGATTGAAGAGACTGCGGCAATGGTGATCTTTGGGGAGAGATTTCGGCTAGAACAGGTTAAAAGAAAAAGAAGAGAAAGTGATAGGTTTTGGAGAGAAAGGAGTAAACGAAAGAGAGGCTAAATGTTTTTATGAAATTCGGCTATTCCTCCCTACTAACTTGACCAAAAATTACCTCAAGAAAGTCCCTAGGCCGGCCAACACTCTCCCCCCTTATCAGCTCCCTCATTTTTCTCCTACTTTCTCTCTTCTTTACCCATTTAAAATAATTTGAATAAATCAGCAATTATCTTCCTACCTTAGCCGAAATTTAAAAGGGATTTGACCACATCTAATGCTCATCTCCTTAGTGTTGTAGTGCCGTCCAACTCCTCTCTAGCCTGACGCAAAAACAACTCCAAAAGTGCTCCCCTTGCTGCTTGAACCTAGGCCCTTCTTACACTGCTTGAGGCATCACTTACCAAGGCCCTAAGTGGCGCCTCCTTGCCACTTTAACAAGCCCATTTTTATGTCCAATTTCCCTACAAATTCTCTTAAGGCCTAACATGCTTAACCCCACTTCAAAACTTAAAACCCAGAATTTTTCTAAGGCATTCTCCTATATTCTAACGTTCTCAAAAATCTATAAAACACATTAAAACACACATAGACCTACTAGCACATGCAATTAAGAAAAAATGCACAAGCCCTAAATCCCGGATATTACAGTTCTACCCCTTTTAAATAATTTCGACCTCGAAATTACCTGGCTAAAATAAGTGAGGGTATTGTTGTCCATTGCTTCTTCCGGCTCCCACGAAGCTTCTTCCGATCCATGATTACACCATAACACTTTAACCAGAGGAACTGATTTCCTCCGCAACATCTTCACATCTCGTTTCAAAATCTGAATCGGCTCCTCCTCGTAGAACAAATCTGGCCTTAGCTCCACCTCTTCAACCGGCACTATATGAGATGGATCCGATCGGTACCGACGTAGCATCGAAACATGGAACACATCGTGCATCTGCCTCAACTCCGGAGGCAACTCTAACTGGTAGGCCACTGGTCCAACTCGCTTCATAACCCGATAAGGTCCTATAAACCTGGGACTTAACTTCCCTTTACAACCAAATCTCATCACCTTCTTCCACGGTGAAACTTTAAGAAACACCTGATCTCCCACAGCAAACTCTATCTCCTTCCGCTTAAGATCTGCGTACGACTTGTGCCTATCAGATGCTTCCTTCAGCCGTGCTCGAATTACCTTAACCTTCTCTTCAGATTCTGCCACTATCTCTGGACCCAAAACTTGTCTTTCCCCCAATTTCGTCCAACACGTAGGAGTGCGACACTTCCGTCCATACAGCGCTTCATACGGTGCCATCCGAATACTGGCCTGATAGCTGTTATTATACGCAAATTCCGCTAAAGGCAAATATTCTTCCCAACTTCCTCTGAAGTCTATCACACAGCCTCTCAACATATCCTCTAACACTTGGATTACCCGCTCAGACTGCCCGTCCGACTGTGGATGAAATGCCGTACTGAAGTCTAATCTGGTGCCCAGAGCCTGATGTAGTGCTTTCCAAAATCGAGACGTAAACCTTGGATCCCTATCCGAAATAATTGACACCGGCACTCCATGCAACCTCACAATTTCTGCCACATACAACTTCGCCAACCTCTGCAGAGAATAGTCAACCCGCACTTGAATGAAATGTGCAGACTTTGTCAATCGATCCACTATCACCCATACCGAGTCCTTCTTAGTAGGCGTAAGGGGAAGCCCACTAACGAAGTCCATGGTGATTTTCTCCCACTTCCATTGCGGAATCTTTATCGGCTGAAGCAATCCTGACGGAACTTGGTGTTCAGCCTTGACTTGTTGACACGTTAAGCACTTCCCTACGAACTCTGTAACTTCCCGCTTAAGACCAGGCCACCAAAACTGTTCCCTTAGATCCCTGTACAACTTACTACCTCCAGGATGCATAGCATAAGGGCTACTATGCGATTCCTGAAGAATTCTTTACCTTAACTCCTTATCCTTAGGCATACAGACTTTACCCTTGAAACATAATACTCCATCGCTGTCAACACCATAATCCTCTAACTCCCTGTTCTGCACTTACCGTAGCTTAGCACTTAAATCATCATCCACCAACTGACTCTCTTTCACCTCATTCAACCATGTCGGCTTAACTTGCAACTCTGCTAGCAAACTTCCGTCGTCATACAGGCTAAGATGTGCAAACATCGCCCTCAGATCCGACACTACCTTCTGACTTAGGGCATCCGTCACTACATTCGCCTTACCCGGGTGATACTCTATAGAACAATCGTAGCCTTTCAATAACTCCACCTACCTTCGCTGTCTCAGGTTCAACTCTTTCTGAGTCAGCAGATACTTAAGGCTTTTGTGGTCTGTGTAGATCACTGACTTTTCTCCATATAAATAGTGCCTCCAAACCTTAAGAGCAAAGATCACCGCCGCCAACTCCAAATCATGCGTTGGGTAGTTAACTTCATGTGGCCTTAATTGCCGAGACGCATAAGCGACCACTTTCCTGCCTTGCATCAATACGCATCCCAAACCTGTATGAGAAGCATCACAGTACATCACGAAATCCTTCCCCGCCTCAGGCTGAATCAAAACCGGAGCTTCAGTCAAAACCTTCTTAAGCTTCTCAAAGCTCTCCTGTTGCTTATCTGTCCATACGAAAGGTACCTCCTTTCTCAACCACTTCGTCAGAGGTGCAGCTATTAATGAGAACCCTTCTACAAACCTTCGGTAATAGCCTGCCAATCCCAAGAAACTATGAACCTCAGCCACCGACTTAGGTGGTTCCCAGTCTAACACTACTCATTCTTCCGAGGATCCACCCTTATTCCTTCTGCAGACACCACATGCCCTAAGAACGCAACCTCCTTCAGCCAAAATTCACACTTGCTGAATTTGGCATAGAGCTTCTTCTCCCTTAACACTTGCAGCACTACCCGGAGATGCTCATCATGTTCTTCCTCAGACTTGAAATATACTAGGATGTCGTCTATCCTCGGCAAGGGATACTTGTTCTTGATGGTCAGCTTATTCAACTGGCGATAATCTATGCACATGCGCATAGTTCTGTCCTTCTTCTTCACGAACAGGACCGGTGCTCCCCACGGAGACACACTGGGTCGGATAAACCCGCGATCAAGCAACTCTTGAATCTAAGCCTTGAGCTCAACCAATTCCTTTGGTGCCATTCTATACGGAGCAATTGAAACAGGAGCTGTACCCGGCAGCAAGTCAATTCCGAACTCCACCTCCTTGTCCGGGGGTATCCCAAGTAGCTCCTCCGGAAAAACATCCTCAAAATCCCTTACCGTTCTAACTCCACTAACTCCCTCTTCTTTTGTATCCAACGCACTAACGAAGGTCAAAAAGGCCTTACACCCTTTTCGAACCATCTTATCAGCCTTTAACGCGGAGACTATGTTAGACAAATAGTTTCTTCTTTCTCCTATCATAATTATTTCCTCATCCTCCGGGGTCCTTAACTCCATTCGCTTAGCTGCGCAATCCAACTTAGCCCGATGTTCCACTAGCCAATCCATGCCAAGAATGAGATCGAATTCTCTGAAAGGTAGTTCCATCAAGTCAGCAGGGAATACTACTCCCTGAATCTCTAGAGGTACACTCCGAAATATCCTATTCACCACTACAGTTTGACCTAACGGGCTTACTACAGTCATCTCCCTATTAGATAGTTCAGATGTTATACCTAGCGTTTCAATTACTCTACATGCAACATAAGAGTGGGTCGAGCCAACATCAATTAAAGCAAAGTAAGGCTTGTCAGCTATAAGGAACATACTGGTTATGACGTCCGGTGCGTCCCCTTCCTCCCTCCGGAGAACTGCATACACTAGACCCGGCTATCTTGCCTCTGTATTACCAACACCTCTGCCCGGTGCTCCTCGCCCTCTTCCAGAACCATTACCTCTACCAATCGGACCACGACCCCGCGGTGGCTGCTGTCCACCTCTTCCAGCCTGATTAAAACCCTGACCTGCTGGTCGGCTCCCATCTGTTTTCATAGGACAGTCCCTAATCATGTGATCCTTGGACCCACACTTAAAACAACCCCCTGTCTTCTTCCAACACTCCCCCAGATGCATCTTCCTACACTGAGCACAAGTACAGTACTGTCCTCTTGCAACAACCTGCTGACCTCGCGGCCCATCAGCTCTCTGTCCCTTTTGAACATTCCCAGATGACCCCGATGATCCAAAACCTCTCTTTTGCCTATTGCGATCCGTATTCTGTCTCACAGATTCCTTAACTCCTTCGGCTACCTTAGCCTTCTCCACCAACACGGCAAACTCCCGCTCCTACTGTGGAGCTATCAATAATCTCAGGTCATCCCTCAGTCCGTCCTCAAACCGGACACATCACTCATGCTCCGTAGCCACGATTCCTCGAGCATACTGGCTCAACCTTAAGAATTCCGCCTCGTATTCCGCTACGGACTTATTCCCCTGAACCAGCCCCAGAAATGCCTTCCTCTGCGCATCAATATAACTAGTCCCCACATACTTCTTCTGATACGCCACTTTGAAATACTCCCAAGTGAGATCCTCAGCTGTAGCACTATCCCGAACTGTGAGCCACCATTGGTATGACTCATTGCGAAGCAGCGACACTATTCCTTTCAGTTTCTCCTCAGCAGTCAGATCCAGCTCATCCATGATTCGCTCCGTCGCCTCCAACCAATACTCAGCCGTATTGGGTGCCATGCTGGATACGCCACGGAATACCTCAGCTCCATTGGCTCGAAGTCGCTCGGGTACAGATTTTCGAGCTCCCATACCTCCACCAATTCCAGCCACCCTCTCAAGAACCCGCAGCATCGCCTGCGATACTGCATCATCCCCCGTCTAATCCTGATATTCAATCTCAGTCGCTGGTGGTGGTGGTGGTACCTCATTCTCGGACCCTTGACCAGACCTAACGGGTTTCGATACGGTCATTCTGCCTCTACCACGTCCTCGCACATTACGACCACATCCCCTAGAACTCATGTCTACGATCGCGATCTAATCTGATTAAAAAGGTTTATGCATTAGTTCTTGTTCCACTGATTACCCACGAATAAGTTTTATGCAAAGAAGTTTAGTAGTAGTTCTTTCGATCATTTTCAGAGTTTTTGTTTCAAGTCTTCTACCCTAATTCAGAGAAATCACATTCATTCAATAGTATCTACTACACACATCCACCACTCAACATTTTCGTCTGTTCCAATCCAGGGGTATTTTCGTAATTTGTCCTATAGAGGGTATTTTGGTAAATTTCCAAATCAGGGTATTTTGATATTTCAAAAAATAGGGGTTTTTGGTATTTTTGTAAAGTAAAAATATCTTAGTAAAGGTTGAGGGTAGTATGGTAATTTTATAAACTAAGGGTATTTGGGTAATTTTGTAAATCGGGAATATTTCGAAAAATTTGTTTTAAACTCTAAAGATAGTTTTTCAAATCAAAGGGGTAATTTGATGATTTCAAAACTAAGGTTTTTTATAAAACAGTGTAGCTGGTCCCTTTCGGGTTTTAGTTATTGAATTTAGCCCGTGAACAAATCCTCTTGGTTAGGGTGAACCGTCACTACGCACCAGGTAGGATTCGAGTGGAGAGGAGGTGAGTCACTAGGACTGCTTAAATACCAAGCTCCCACCGAATCCAATCCTAGACATGCGCACGACGGTTGCCACACCCTAACTCGGCGACTCACTCACAGGTTTTTTGATTAGGCTTTAAATTTGATGTAATTCCATGTTGGGGTAAGCTAATCCTAGGGTTCAATAACTCCTAATGTACTAATCTACGTTCCTGTAATACCCACATACAAATCATACAATAATACAAATCATACAACAGTTAGGGGTACTTACCTGGTGGACTACGGGTCAGAGACTTAGGTGCCATGCCAGAAAACCTGCTCAATTCCAAAAATGTTCACAAAAACTTATTTGGGCTAAATTTTGAAAATGTTGTGGGCTTTAAACCCAAGGCCGAGAGTTTAAAACTGGGCTCTGATACCAAATTGAAACACCCCAAACCCGGCCCACGAGCCTTGACCGGATCTGGCATGCTCCTTGAGTAAAACGTTTCAAAACTTGTATGTTAAATCGGAAAATTTTGGTCATTTTGAAGAGATATCGGTTGGTGTTGTGATTGAATTGAAAACGGTGTTGTTATTGAAGTCTATATTTTGTTAAAACGTTATCTTCGTACTTGAAAGCTATAAGTTGAAAGAAATGCCAAGTTTTTTTGAGTTTACCAATAAATTGGAAATCGTTGGTGTTTGGGTGTCAAAACATTTAGAATGTATTTTAAAGAAAAGTTATTTAGCCTTTTGTTTGATAATAATAGTATCATAATAAAAACAAATAAGATGCATGCATAAAACAGTTTAAAAGTAATGGCCTTATTACATCAAAGCAAAACCCGAAATAAATCCAAAACTTAAATGTATAGTCTCAAAATAAAATATCACTAAGCTGAGCATGGCCACCACTAGTCCTTGCTGACCCAGTCCATGTCGCTAAGTTTCACCTGAAAAGATATCCCACAACGGGGTGAGTCAACAGACTCAATGTGTAACAACCAACACAAACTCCCAAACGATTTAGGCATATCAAATCATATAAATAATGATTATAAGCAATGATGCAATCCCAAACCCAAACCTAAATAACCATCCTCTACACATCACCTGTACCTGCCAATCACACCGTGGGGATTACTAAATCGACCCTCCATCCGCTACACACCATCGAAGGCAGTCGCTGCAGACGACTTGCACATCGCCCTTATAAATTGTGGCATAGCCACCAGATAATGTGATAGAGTCACCAGATAACAATATGTGACATAAGTCACCACATTCAGATTATGTGACATGAGTCACCAGATATTGTGGTAAAAACCACCAGATCACTTCCCCTTTTCATAATCACCCATATGCCCATGCATTCATACAAAACATACAGAAATCATGCCATATTCCTTATCCCATATTCATACGAATTCACATGTGTGTCATTTTCAATATTCATAATATTATAACATGGTATTGAAGGTCAACGTACCTGAATTAGTGTAGGGCTACACACCTGATAACCGTGAGTATAACACTATCGATATCGACACTCTCGCTAGCAGGGATAACAGTAAATTGCTTATCCCTTTCCGACGCTGGCCCACACCCCGGTGGCCAAACCCGAACAGCAGAAACCGAACGTTTCTTGAACTTAGGGGTAGGCACTACCCCTTTCTCCCTTCCACTGATATTCGTATCCATTGAGGCACACTTAATCAGAAAGCCCGGTTAACTAATATGTGAGATCTTAATCAAATAAAACTACAACTTAAATACCCTTACCGAAATGGACCAGAATCCCGAGACTCCTTTTATACCACTGTCGATCTGCCCTTAATAAGGTAATAGTTAGAATCGGCCTTCCCAAAAACAATATGGCCTAGGGCCGAATATAAAGATCCCTTACCTTGTGAATCTAAACCCCGAAATTGTCACCTGTCTTATGGAGATGTCGAAATCCCTACATGGTACATATTAGGGTCAACCTTTTGTACAAAATCTATGAAAATGGCCCTTGGCTGAATACCACACATGGCTTACCTTGGATTCTTAAAATCCCGAAGATCTTCTCTTGTAGTCGACTATAAGCAAATCTCGAAACCTCCCTAATTACAGAAATCGACTGCTCCCTTGCTTGAACCCACAGAGATATTCGGCTATAGGCTAGATGTTGATCACTAAGTTTCGGCTTTTGGAAAATTGTGAAAAGAAGAAGAGAAAAGGTTGAGACTTGATGCGTTTTAGTTTAGATGACAAGAAGAAGATTCGGCCAACATAAAAGAAGAAAAAGAAGAGATGCTCAGAAGAATTTGGCAATGGTGGTATTTTGATTGAAGAGACTGCGGCAATGGTGATCTTTGGGGAGAGATTTCGGCTAGAACAGGTTAAAAGAAAAAGAAGAGAAAGTGATAGGTTTTGGAGAGAAAGGAGTAAACGAAAGAGAGGCTAAATGTTTTTATGAAATTCGGCTATTCCTCCCTACTAACTTGACCGAAAATTACCTCAAGAAAGTCCCTAGGCCGGCCAACACTCTTCCCCCTTATCAGCTCCCTCATTTTTCTCCTACTTTCTCTCTTCTTTACCCATTTAAAATAATTTGAATAAATCAGCAATTATCTTCCTACCTTAGCCGAAATTTAAAAGGGATTTGACCACATCTAATGCTCATCTCCTTAGTGTTGTAGTGCCGTCCAACTCCTCTCTAGCCTGACGCAAAAACAACTCCAAAAGTGCTCCCCTTGCTGCTCGAACCTAGGCCCTTCTTGCACTGCTTGAGGCGTCACTTACCAAGGCCCTAAGTGGTGCCTCCTTGCCACTTTAACAAGCCCATTTTTATGTCCAATTTCCCCTACAAATTCTCTTAAGGCCTAACAAGCTTAACCCCACTTCAAAACTTAAAACCCAGAATTTTTCTAAGGCATTCTCCTATATTCTAACGTTCTCAAAAATCTATAAAACACATTAAAACACACATAGACCTACTAGAACATGCAATTAAGCAAAAATGCACAAGCCCTAAATCCCGGATATTATAGTGGAGCTATGTGCTGAGACCACCGAGTATCGGGCGTTTTCCGAAGGGGTTCAATGAGATAATTTACTAATGATGATTGGTGCGATCATGTTATGAATAACTGCAAGTGTGAATGTGACCAATTGAGAAATGTGGCAAATGCACGTATGAACAATATGCTCGATATGTAATCGGAAATTAGAAAGATTGGTATAGGCAAGTGATGAACACAACTGAAGTGAGAGAAAGCAAAATTTTACAATAAAACTGTTTTGGACAGCAGTAGTGAGGTGAATTTGAAAACTCACCAAAAATGGTAGAAATTGAATTATAAGTTGTATGAGACATTTATTTAAAGATTATTGAGTCTAATTTTATATAAAAGAAATAGAGAAAGCAAAGGATTGGTATATTTTGAGATATTTAGATTTTTGTGAGACTGGTTCAGAGTGATTTTGAGATCCCCTATTCTGACTTGGAAAAATCATTGAAAATTGTACAAAAATAATATTGGAACATAATTTATATTATTAGATTCCTTATTAAGTCTATTTTTAGAAGAAGCAAACTAGAACATCATTTGAATTCTGTACAAAAAGATAATTAAATTTTAGCAAAGAATGGACGGAATTGTCGGACAGCAGAACAGGGGAGACTTTGAAGAATAAACTGTACTAATTGGCTAAACCAAAAATTCTGAAACTTTTATGGTAAAAATATATGTGAGTCTAGTTTCATGGAAAATTTACGGATCTTAATTTGGAGTTCCGTAATTCCAGATATAAATAATTTAATGACTGTGAATCAAGAAAACAGCTTAACTGGAATTTGAATAAATAGGAAGAATATGAAAATAACATGTTATCACATTGCTTATTATTTTCATGCGAGCTTACTAAGCGTAAAGCTTACTCCCTCCTTTCCATTTCTTTTAGTTTCGTCAGGTCAGCTCAGCTCAGCGTTGGAGATCGTCGGAGGCAGTATCACACTATCGGGTCATTATCCTTGGAGTATTGGCATGTGTATGTTAAATGTTTTGAAGTGAGTGGCATGTATAGGGACTTAGTTTTTCTATGATGGATGTTGTTGTGATTAGCCAAATGTATTGGCATATAGTGATTTGTTGATTATGGCCATGAGATGTGGCTTATAATGATTTTGGCTTAAAAGCCTATTTGTCCATGGTATGTGTTAATGTCTTGTTATGTGGTATAAGTAGTTAAATAGATGACAATGTCAAATGCATATCTTTGAAAAGTTTTAAATTTTGGGCAAAATTTGGTAACCCGGTTTTGTATGATTGTGAATGTTGAAGTACGGTAAAGCCTCGAACCCTGTTCTGGAGTTTAACACGGGTGAGGGGTGTTACATTTAGTGGTATCAGAGCTATGGTTTAGTCGATTCTCGGACTAACATAGCAAGTGTGAGAGTCTAGCTATACATGCCACCAATATGTGATAGTGTGATGCCTTCCGACGTGATTGAGGATAATCTTATTAAAAGAGAAGTACTCTCCAACCGAGCTATATCCGACCATTTAATAGTGATATTGAAGTATTTGAATAAAGTGTAGCAATGATGAGTTAAACTCGGAAAAGTATGAATAAGAATTCGTAATGTGTATATGTGATAATGTGTGAAATGAAAGTTTATACAGTAATATGCTTATTCATATTTCTTCTGACCTTCACATACTGTAGCATGCTTGACAAAAATTGATTAGTGAATGTGCTAAGTAAGTTATTCAAATTTTGTAGAATGTATGAATGAGTGCACTTGTTTGAATGAGATAATTGAAAATTTTATGTCAGGCAAATATGAATGATAAATTGTTCGAAGTGGGTCGTATAGTTATAATGACATATGTTGATAATGAGATATGTGTCATACGTATATATATATGTGTGAGAATCGAGTTAGAGGCTGTACGACCTCACCCCCTTACCGATGAGGTGTTTATAACGGAAATTCATAAGAATCATGTTGATTAAGTTCCTAAGTGTGGAATCAAAGAGTTCAGTTATAGAATAACTATAGATATGATCAAAGACTGAGGATGGTTGAAAAATGGAGGACAGGATTAGAGAAATATCATATTGACTCAAGAATTATTTGGTTTATACAATATCATAATTATTGAAAAATTTAACTTTGATAAATCGACTTATTCAAATAAGATACTGAAAGGAAGTATTAACTGAAATTTTTCTGAACTGATTTTCTTTAGTGAAAGAAATAATATGGAAATTAGTGAGGGCAGAATTAGTCAGAAGAATGATGTTTGACATGTGAAGATGTTTAAATATGACAGTCATAGTTGAGCAGTTTACGACTATCTCTTCTGGGCATTTTATGTTTTTGTATCTTTTCAGAGACAATTAGGATAGCTTGTTTTCTGAGTAAAGAATCGTCAGTTTGATTGATCTATGATTGGTATTCCACTATCTTTTATTGAAATTTAATTCCATTACGTCTAAGATAAGAGTGACAGTGAACTTATATGAAATGATTCTACTGTTTCTTTTAGCTATTGTTCTGTTTATATTTGTATAGAATATGTTTTATCTCTGTCATAATCGACTTTGGAACACAATGGAATTATAATTTTTCAGTGACGCACCAATGAACGGATTTGAATGTGTATATTTTCTAAAATGTAAAGTAATGGTTCATGTTTTCAGACAGTTAATATTATATTAAAAAGAGCTGTTCGATTAGTAATTTAGAGATGGTTATTATTATGTCTGTATTGAAAAATTTGATGAAACTGTTTGTTTAACGAGGATTGTCATATGTTTCTTGGTTTCGAGAGTTTAATATATCTGATGGCATAGCAAAATTTGAGTTTAAGACAGTGGTGATGAATTAAGCTATTGAAAGATTGTGAGTGATCATTGATTGATCTGTGGGGAACCAAGAGAAATGCTAGTGGGTTGTTTTCGAATGTTTGATGGAATTAGCATAATAATTTCAATATGTATCGATTCTTTGTTTGACAGAATTCACTGAGTTCTATTAGGATTCAGATCGATGACAAAGTGTTTCTGAAAATATCATCTTGAAAAAGATTATTTAGTGATGTTAGAAATCATGAGAAGTATATTAAACCTCATTTTGTTAAGATTTTCGGGGACGAAAATCCCTAAGGGGGGAAGAAATGTAACATCCCGAAATAAGGCCTAAACGGAACAGTGGTTTCGGGACCACAAATCCGATGTTGAGAAATTTATTTTATTTATATTTTTATGGTCTACAATTTCACAGAATGATTTTGTGAAAATCTCATTCGAAAAATTTGATGTTTGGGCACTCAATTTAGTCAAAAGGACTAAATTGTAAAAAGTGCAAAAGTTGAGTTCAACATGTTAGAGGTGTCCAATTGTTATGAAATTTTAAATTGGAGGTCCTTAAATGATAATTAGACCATTGGTTAAATTGGTGGACAAAAATGGACATGGATGGGTATGTTTCAAAAGAATTTTTTTAAGGGGCATTTTGGTAATTTAATGAATTAAATGAATTAAAAACAAAATTTAAATGCCAAATATGTCCATCTTCTTCATATGGACGAAATTTACCAAGAGAAGACATGGATAAGGGTTTCTAAACTTTCCAAGCTCATGGTAAGTCAGTTCTAGCCCCGTTTTTCAAGTTATTTATGGTTTTGGAGTCCCGGTAGCTCGATTTTGCTTATGCTACCAATAATTCATGCTAGGGTTCATCTTTGGAAAATTACCCATAGGTGAAAAGTGTGTATTTTGATGTTTTATGATAGAATATGAAGGCTGAAATTATGTTAAACAACTTTTACGAAGCGGTTTTACGTGAAAACGAGTAAAACGTCATAATCGGTAAAAATACCTAATGTTCATAAGTACATGTTAGAGTGAGAATTTGATGTTGCCATGGAAGAGAAAAATGATCAGCATGTTATAAAAGATAAGAATAAGGGCTGAAGTTTAATTTTTGAGTATTGGGGAAAAAGTGTAAATATGTAAAGTTTAGGGGCAAAATTGTAATTTTGCAAAAGTTGAGTTAAGGACTATTTTGAATAGTAAATTAATTAAATAAATGAAATGTGATATTTTAGACCCCGAAAAATGAGATTTGGACCTAGAATTGGAGGAAAATCGAAAATCGGGAAAGTTGGTAAAATGGTCGTTTCGACATTCGAGGTAAGTTGGTGTGTTAATAATAATGCAATAATGTCGTAATGTATATTTGAAACCTAAATTGTGGTATTAAATTGATTTTTCTGAATTACATGTTTAGTATATTATGTTGGTGAATTGATTTAATAATATGTTTATGATAAAATGTGACATAGGTGACATGGAAAATGGGTTTAAATGTTGTGCTTAAAGGTGTTTTCTATGACTATGGTTATTATGTGAAATGGAAAGTTTATATGTAAATAATGCATTTATTTTACTTGTTCAATAATTATTTTGCTAGATATTATGGAAATCATTGGGTGATAACTACAATATGAAAATGTATGGAATGCGAAATTCTCGAATTGAACCTTCAGAAAACCGAGATATAGGGATAATATGTAGTTAGGTCACAAGAGTGATAAGGGAACTTCACCGTGTGCACAAGAAAGCTACGAGATGGCAAAATTTGATATGTAGCTAGTGTCGTAACCATTTTTTGAAAACGGGAATCGACTTTAAAATAGGGAATCGCCACCGACCCTTTTGTTCGAGGTGTGATCGGATCACCTTGAGATGGATCATGTTAATAAAACATTTTGATTTATTAAAATAATAATTTTGGTCTACAAAATTCGAGAAAACGGGTTCGGGAGTCGGTTACGTGCAAGGAAGGATTAGCACCCTTGTCACGCCCAAAATCGGTACCAAATTGATTGATGTTGTCCTAATGTTGAAAACTTGAAAATAATTAAGGCAGAAAAACAAATTATTAAATCTGAATTGAATCTCTAGATAAACTCGTTTCGAAGGGATAAAAATATCATACCCAGCACGTTATGATATAATACATTTATGCTCCGACATCGAGATCATATTTGATTTTCAAAGCATGTAAAAAAGGGTACTTGAGTGTTTAGCCGAACGGAAAATCAACACCCAGCACGTTAGGATGTAATTCTTCGTACTTCTAAACATACAAATATTGCCTCGTTTTTTTCAAGTATGCATTCTTAAAATCGGCTCAACGTTTATTTTTAATATAATGAAATATTTAGAAAAAGTTTGAATGTGTTGGAATTTGAAATAAGACATAAGAATAATATGCGTAGCAAAAATGGAAATAAATACATTTAGTATGAATGATAATATAAAGAACGAAAATGAAAATAAAATAAGGTAAACGAGTCAAAAAATAAAGAAAAAAATAAAGTAAGAAAATAATAATAAAAATGTAACATAATGATGATAAAAGGTAAGTAGATAATAGTGGCTGTAGTGATGGCACTAATAATAGTAGTAGTGTTAAAGAAATAAAATAATGATAATAGCACTAATACAATTACTAACATTAAAGTGATGATCAAAATAATAATATTAATTTTAACGATAATGCTAATAACAACAGCAGTGGAATAAAGTAATAGTAATACATATAATAGTAACAAATATAATAAATAATAACAAGATGGGAAAATAAAGATAATAATAGTAATGAAAATACAAGAAAAATGTAATCATAAAATTAGTGACGATAATAGAATAACGATAGAGGGGAATAATATAAAAATAAACCGAAATAATAATGATACAAATAATATGTAACATCCCAAAATAGGGGCTGTGTGTTTGAAGCATATCTTAAGTGTTAATAGGCCTTAAGATTTGTTTTAATGTGTTATTAGAGTTCCTAAAACTCTCGGATTGAAATGGGAGTGTTTTGGAAATTTTGAAAATTTTGGGCTAAAAGTGAAATTTGGGCAAGGAGGCCTTAAGGATAAATTTTGATAGGCTGTGGCATAATAATCCCCCTGGTATAGTGGCTTCCGTGTGCCACTTAAAGGTCAGCGCCAAAACAAGTCAGTGGTTCGAGTCTCGTGTGCGGCAAAAGCTTTTTTATTTTGAAAAGGGGCGCTGTTTTGAAGGAGGCCTTAAAAGAATTTATGCGAGGTTTATGTCGCATGAAACCACTTAGCAGAGTGGTTAAGACGCTTGCAGCATGGAAGCCATCACGAGGACTCACGTTCGAATCCCATTAGGGGCGCGGATGTTTTTATTTTTCGGCTCCTAGCGTTAAAATGAGAAAGCCAGCGAAGTAGGGCTTAAAAGAAATTCAGCGTGTTTAATGGCATGAAATTCTAAGTGGCCGAGTGGCCAAGGACCTTGCTGGAGAACCACGACTTGAAAGACTCATGTTCGAGTCCTGGAAATCGCGCATAAGGCGCTTTATTTTTATTTTAGCGCTAAAGTGAAGAGAGCCAAGACAAGGATAGTTTAAAAGAAATTCGCAATGAGTTATGGCATGAAAGTCTCAGTAGCGGAAATGGCAGGACGCTTGGGCAAAGTGCTCCAGGTCTCGGGTTCGAGACCTGGGGGCTGCAGCTTGGCCTTGTGTTTAGTTTTGGCCGCGTGAGGAGGCCTGCATGGAGCATGCATGCGTGAACAAGCTTCATGGGATGCTTGCTATTTCTTTATTATTTTGAGTATGGGGGCATTGTTGTTTTATTGTTTTTATTATTATTTTTCCTTGTTTTCAAAAAGGCTGCAGGAGTATGGGAATTTATTATTATTGGTTTTGTAAGGATTTCATTGTTTGTTTGTTTATTTTACTTGTTGGAAAAAGGATTGAGCATGGGTATCATTTAGTTTTATTTTTATTATATATGGTGAATAAACAATATTAACTTAACAAAAGGAGAGTATGCGGCATTGGATTTGCAATGTATGGCCGGCCTTGGTCTTGTGACGCAAAAAGCATGGCCAAATTCCATGCTTGGAATTTGTTTTCCATTCTTTGTTAGTTGGCCGAAAGAAAAAGGAAAGAGAAGGAAGGATTAAACATGGTAATTGTGGAAAGTGATGTTGAAATTAGGAAAAGAGGGAGCATGCTTAGGGGACGCTTTGGCCGGCCAAGTGTTTGAGAAAGGATAGCCAAAATTCTTGGTTTTCTTTGCTTATGGTGCATGGCTGAAATGCATGCAAATTGTGGTTTCTTTCTTTGCTTTTGAAAGCTTAGCCGGATGTAGAACTCCTTAGGCTGCTCTTCTTTCCTTCCATAGTGATGCATGGCCGTTTGACTCATGCTTGGGGGCCGAGTGTAGGGAGCTTTGAGTTGGTATTTTCGGTTACATGAAGGGAGAGAAAGAGAGGTTGAGCTGCGGTTTGGAAGGAATAGCAAGGGAGGTGGCCATTTTTTTGTTTTGCTTCCTCTTCTTTCCTTTTTGTTGTCTTGACTAAGAGAAAGAAAGGAAGAGCAAGTTTGAGTTCGGCTTTGATGAGGCTAGTAAGCATTTCGGCTAACAAATTTTGCTTGCATGGCCGAATCCTTATTGAAGGTGTTGTCGACTACGTGTTTTGATCTTTTCGGTCTTTTTAGTGAGTAAGTTTCTCTCCTAGCAAATGGGTTTGGATTTTCTTTCCATTAAAGTGCCCAAAAATCAAAGGTTAAACCTTGATTTCTAAAGAGGGCCGAATGTACATTGAGCTTTCATAATTGTTCTTTTGTGTGACAAGTGTTAGGGCTTTAAAAAGGAGTCTTTCGAGAGTTGATGTGCTCAAGGGACTTTGTTGAGCAAGATAAATGGTAAGTATAATTTTCGGCCAAGGACCTCTGTTCATGGATTAGTGTATTTGCCGATTCTAACAATGTCTTAATAGGAATTTCGATATCTTTGGGAGCTAATCGACAGAAACCAGCGGTGTTTCGGGATCGAAATAAGCTAGGTATATGACTCTTGGTATTCGGCCTAAGGCCATGTTTTTGGTACTAAGTGTGACCGATTTCGGTTATGTGTTCTAGGGGCAAATTTATAGAAATAGCAGAAGCTTTCGGGATGTCAGATTCTGTTAGATTCGATAAATCAGAATCTCGCTATAATCAGGTGCGTAGTTATCGCACTGTTCTCTTGCTTGTTTATATGTGTTAGTCGTAAATGTATATGTTGTGCATGTTAGCCGAAATAAGGGCTAAGATGTTGGATACCCGAGGTGGGTGATCGTTTAATCAGGTGTGTAAGCTCTTACACACTTTATTAGTAATAATTGTTATTATGATGATATTATAACCTCTCATGTAGTAATTTTGCCTTTTGGGCATAAGCTTGGTTTTCGGGTAAGTCCCCTATTACTCGATCTATGATATATGTTGTGTATGCCATCATATGCTTTTAAATGCTATGCTATATACAAATGCATGATATATGGGATCATGATACTTGTTATGTGAGCATGATGATGGTGGGATTGATGAGAGGGAGTAATAATCGTGTCAACGGACACCAGTGGTTTGGTACCACATTTCGTGACTACGGTCACCAGAGGTTTGGCACCTCCAGAGGTTTGGCACCTCATAGCGTCTCTTCCCTGTGGATTAATTCCACTGTGGGTTGGCCCCACATTTGAGATACGGGATCGACGCCAGTGATTTGGTATCACACGATGGGTTGGCCCCATCATTTGATTGTGACTTTAAGTCACCAGTGGTTTGGCACCACAAGTATTGACGGATATCGTGACTTTAAGTCACCAGTGGTTTGGCACCACAAGTATTGACGGATATCGTGACTTTAAGTCACCAATGGTTTGGCACCACCAGTGGTTTGGTACCACACGGGGTAGAAAAAGGAGTATGGATGGCTAGGTTGGGCTTCATAATTGCATATTCATGTGTATGAACTGTGTGGATATGGGCCAAGCCCGTATATGGGGACATGTGTTTATCTATGCACCGAGTCTTGGTGACTCACCCCCTTTTTCTATCATTCTCAGGTGAGTAGATCGCGGAGACGGAGCCGGAGAGGACTCGAGGCGGCCATGCATGTTCCTCGGTTTTGAGATTTTATTTCGTATCATTAAGTTAATATTTATTACATTTTGGTTTGGTTTGTAATATGGCCGCTAACTATTATTTTGGATGTGTAAGTAGTTGCTTTTACCTTATTTCTATTATATTACTAACGAACTTATAAGCTGTTAAGCAAATTGGTAAAAGCAACGTTTTCAAAATAAGTGCTCGTACGCGTTTTCAAAGACGTTACCATTGGGTAGCCAATTTTACCAAGTTATCAATAACCCCGACATTTCTAAAAAAAAATCTAAATGATCAAATGGTTTCAAAGGAAAAGAAAAAGTTTTCAACTCCATCGTGTTTATCAAACCAACCTATCTAAATTTTAGCAAACATCGTTTTACAAATTCAACAATATTTTCAGATTTCCAATGTTAACCCGAATTTTTCAAAACGTTTTTACTCCGTGACATACCAGATCCGGTCAAGGCTCGTGGGCCGGGTTTGGGGTGTTACATAATAATAATGTAATGGCATTAAATTAATTTTAATAATAAAATAGTAAAAAAACAACTAACAGGACTGAATTAAAAAACAAGGCAAAATTTTGGGGCGCCACTCGAGAACGAAAATTAAGGCAAAGGATCAATTTGAAAACAAAACAAAATTTGCGAGCCAAATTTAAAAGGACAAAGAGAACAAAGAATAGGAACAAATCAAGCAGAGCCGCAAAAGAGGGGGACCATTAGCGCAAATTCCCCTTAGAAGGGATATGCACACTCTGGAAACCCAAAAGGCACCGTTTGCTCAACTTGTTACAGCCTTTCCTTCCTTTCTTTTCATTTAATATTTTAAAACCCCCTTTTATTACTATTCATTTCAATCTCTGTTCTAAAAAACTAAAGCTTTAAAACTTCTCCCTTCCCTCTTTTGCACCAGACGATCGGGCTTCCTCCCTCCGTTGCACCACCGCGCCACCACCGTCTCGGTGGTCGGTGATGCTCGAGGTCAGACTGTTAGCTCCTTTCGACAGTATTTGGGTTAGTTCTTTCCCTTTTTTGCTCCTTTTTTTGTTAATAAAAGATTTAAAGTAAAATAACTAAAAAAAATGACAAAGAAGTGAATGATAATAATAAAAATCTGAATCAACCTTCAAAGTTCTTTTTCTCTTGATTTCTGATTTTCCTAAAATGAGCGAAATTACCAGAATTCCTTTGGGTTTTTTGATAATCTCCAAAAAAAAGAAAAAGATCTCGTACACTGTTTTTCGAATGGCTTTATAGCCGAAAGATACAACACTTTTTATTAAGCTATTATTTTGTTCCATACTTCTCTGCTTCGTTGCCTCTATTTCTCTGCTTGTCGGTCTCTTTTGCAGTGTATGGACGAGGTGTGCAGGTGTTGACCGAGGCACGAGAATGGCACTGGTGGTGGCCGACAGTAGTGGGCGTAGTCCGCTCGTGGGGGCTGTGAACCGAGGGAGCGGCGCCTAGGGAGCAGCTATGGCTTCTTGTTTACCGACTTAGCTTTTAGGTTTTGGGCTTATTGGGCTAGGTTTAGTCATTGGGTTTAGGGTTATTATTGGGCTGAATTATTTTGGGCTGGTTTCAATTTTGGGTTTGGTTTTGGAATTGGGTTGTAATGGACCTTTTTGTGTTTTTTTTAGTAATTTTGTAAAAGGACATTATGGACCATTCTTATTATTGGACTTTTTTTTTTTAATGTTTATTGATTGGGCCTTTAGTCCGTATTGGGTCCGGGCCAAAATTGGTTATTACAGCTGCCCCTCTTTGCTAATTGTCGTGAAACGAGAATAGAGCAAAGACAATAGAAGAACCAATTTTTCCCGGTTTTAGCCAAGCCTTGCCTTATTGGTCCTCGTCTTCCTCAGACATCTTCAAACTCTACTGTAACCTGTTGCTTCGATCCACTCCACCGCTACTTCCCCGAGACATGCCTCGTAGCTTCAATTCGCTTTTCCTTAATCTTGTTTATTTTCTTAACTTGCTCCAATATGACTTCAGGATGCGAAGAGGTTTGTGGCTTCGATCTACTAATTGCTTCACTGGGACTTCGATGAAACCTGAACTTCTCAAACTGCTTTTTTATTCTCGCAATATGAGTTGACCTTTTCTTTCTTTTTGTTTTTTTAGACAGAAATTGAAAAACAGAAATTGAAAGACAGAAATTAAAGATACCTTGGCATGTGACTCGAGGAGTTGATTTTTGCGAACAGAAATTGAAAAACAGAAATTGAAAAACAGAAATTGAAACACCTCAGCGTGCGACCTGAGGAGTTGCAAATGGAAATTGAAAAACAGAAATTAAAACACCTCGACGTGCGACCCGAGGGGTTGCAAACAGAAAATGAAAATACCTCAGTGTGCGACCTGAGGAGTTGCGGACGGAAATTAAAAGACAAAAATTAAAAATACCTCGGTGTGCGACCCGAGGAGTTGCAAGCAGAAATTGAAAATACCTCAGCGTGCGACCTGAGGAGTTGCAGACGAAAATTGAAAAACAGAAATTAAAAATACCTTAACGTGCAACCCGAGGAGTTGCAAACAGAAATTGAAAATACCTCAGCGTGCGACCTGAGGAGTTGCGGACGGAAATTGAAAAACAGAAATTAAAAATACCTCGGCATGCGACTCGAGGAGTTGCAAACAGAAATTGAAAATCAGAAATTAAAAATACCTCAGCGTGCGACCTGAGGCTCAACTCACCTCTCGTATTATGAGTTGATTTTTGAACAGAAATTGACAGAAACACCTCAGGGTGTGACCTGAGGCTCAACTCATCTCTCATATTATGAGTTGAACAGAAATTGAAAGAAACACCTTAGGGCGTGACCTGAGGCTCAACTCACCTCTCGTATTATGAGTTGATATTAAAAAAATAAAAACTTAAAAACCCTTCAGGGTGTAACCTGAAGCTCAACTCACCTCTCGTATTGTGAGTTGATGTTTTGAAAAACAAGTATTGAAAACAATCATCTGGTGGAACTCGGATGTTCTCTTTTCCTTGGTTCGGTACAGCTATCGTCAAAACTTCATGTTCTACTGGTGTACCTGTATGTGTCATGAGTGATGTTATCATGATATGCATGTGTTTGTCTTAAATGCTTTTATGCCTACATAATTATGCCATGCACCCTGGGTTTGCTTGTCGTGTGGTCTCTTTTCATCACGACTTTCATGATGACCTGTATTCATTGCTTCGATTCTTGACTCCTTTCAGGTTTTGTATCCGTCCTCAAGTTTTTACGGGTGATCTGCTTTTCTCGTATATCATCCCCTTTTTTCTTTTTCTTTTTTTTTTTGTCTCTTGTTGACTTTGTCCTTGCTTTGAGGCTCTTGTACTTGCCAAATCTTCATCCAGGTAATGCTCAACATTCCTTTTCTCTAGAGTATGTCATTTCACTGTTTATCATTTAACTGAACCAAACATGAGATGCATGAAAACGACAAAGTAGGTAAGAAAGGGGTACCTCACACCTATATTTATTTCAAGAGTGACAAGCAAAGAAAGTTGATAAGGAACAATTCAATAAAGGAAATGTTATAAAAGGAAAGTAGATTCAATTGTCGCAAATGCTCTGGACATCTAACGCATGAACTTTTCCACGTTTCTTCATCCTGGATCTTTTCGAGCAAAGCTTCTTGTGTAGAAGATTTTGAGCTTCCGAGTCCGCTTCAAATATTAATATCTCGCCATTTGACTCCCTGTTCAAATCGCCCTTGCTCTTTATGTCCGAATCCCCTTCATTAGGACGCCCTTTCAGGTTTTCATCCCAATTTTTTTGTTTATCAAGACGCCCTTTTCAGGTTTTCATCCTGAATTTTTTTTACCAAGACGCCCTTTTCGGGTTTTCATCTTGATCTCTTTTCCTTTTTCTTCCCTTTTTTTTATGCATAATATTTCTTCACAGCATCCGAGTTCACTGGATTTGGTAACTCCTTCCCATGCATCTCAGTGAGAATCAAAGCTCCACCTGAGAAAGCTCTCTTTACGACGTATGGTCCTTCCCAATTCGGTGCCCATTTTCCTCGGAAGTCTTTTTGTATTGGGAGAATCTTTCTCAGTACGAGTTCTCCTTCGCGAAATTTTCTTGGCCGCACCTTCTTGTCATGGGTGTTGATCATTCTCTTTTGGTACATTTGTCCATGACAAATTGCCTTCAAGCGTTTTTCCTCGATAAGATTTAGCTGGTCGTATCGAGCTTGAACCCATTCTGATTCCTCTAGTTTTGACTCCATTAAGACTCGCAAAGAGGGGATCTCAACTTCAATGGGCAGCACAGCTTCCATTCCATAGACCAGAGAGAAAGAAGTTGCCCCCGTAGAGGTCCGCACACACGTGCGATATGCATATAGAGCAAATGGTAGCTTCTCTTGCCAGTTTTTATATGTCTCGGTCATTTTCCCAATAATCTTCTTAACATTCTTGTTAGCAGCTTCTACCGCTCCGTTCATCTTTGGACGATAGGGTGAGGAATTATGATGCTTTATTTGAAATTGCTCACACACTTCCTTCATCATCTTGTTGTTCAGACTCAAGGCATTATCTGAGATGATTCTCTCAGGCAAACCATATCGACATATGATCTCCTTTTTTAAGAACTTGCAAACTGCGGTCTTTGTCACATTAGCAAACGAAGCGGCTTCTACCCATTTCATGAAGTAATCTATGACCACAAAAATGAATCGATGTCCATTAGAAGCCTTTGGGGAAATTGGCCCTATAACATCCATGCCCCACATAGAAAAAGGCCACGGAGAAGTCATGATGTGAAGGGGCGAATGTGCTGTATGAATTTTATCACCGTAAACTTGACATTTGTGGCACTTTCGCGCGTAACTAATGCAGTCGCTTTCCATTGTCAGCTAGTAATAACCGAGCCTCATAATCTGCCTAGCCATAGTGAAACCGTTATCATGCGTTCCGCAAATTCCTTCATGGACATCTTCAAGTATCTTTCTGGCTTCAACAATATCCACGCATCTCAGGAGCACTTGATCCTTTCCCCTTTTGTATAGGATGTCCCCATCAAGAACAAATCCCACTGCCATTCTTCTGATTGTTCTTTTGTCATTCTCATTTGCTTGCTCGGGATATCTTTGATTCTTGACATATTCTAAGATATCATAGAACCATGGCTGTCCATCTGCCTCTTTTTCAATGCTAAAACAATGCGCGGGGGCCTCATATATACTCATCTGGAGAGACATTATTTCTGTTTCTCGGTTTGCTTTGAACATTGAAGCCAGAGTGGCTAAAGCATCAGCCAATTAGTTTTCTTCTCGTGGGAAGTAATTAAAGGTTACTTCTTTGAATTCTTTGATCAGCTCTGTCACGAGATCGTGATATTTGATTAACTTTGAATCTCTCACTTCCCAATCTCCACGGATTTGGTAAATCACCAGCGCTGAATCTCCGTATACCTCTAGGATTTTGATGTCTCGTTCAATAGCTGCACGAAGTCCCATGATGCAAGCCTCGTATTCCGCTATGTTATTGGTACAGAAGAAATTTAATCTGGCAGTGAATGGATAATGATTCCCTTCTGGTGACATTAAGACTGCTCCAATCCCATGCCCCAATGCATTTGATGCACCATCAAAGCTCATCTTCCAGGATTTCTGTTTTGACGACTCACATTCTTCTTTTGTAATGCACATCAAGTCTTCATCTGGGAAGTCAAATCTCAATGGCTCGTATTCCTCTGTTGTTCGAGTTGCTAAGAAGTCGGCTATTGTGCTCTCTTTTATCGACTTTTGATTCACATAGATGATGTCGTACTCTGATAGTAGGATCTACCATCGTGCCATTCTTCCTGAGAGTGCAGGTGATTCCATCATGTACTTTATTGGGTCCAGTTTTGAAATTAACCACGTCATATGATACAACATATACTGTCTGAGCCTTCGAACTACCCAAACCAAAGCACAACAGAATTTTTCAATTGACGGATACTTCGCTTCACACTCTGTGAACTTCTTGCTGAGGTAGTAAATCGCCTTTTCTCTTTTCCCCGACTCATCATGTTGCCCCAGTACACAACCCATTGAGTTTTCGAACACAGTCAGATACAATATTAACGGTCTCCCGGGAGTTGGCGGTACTAGCACCTGGGGGCTAGACAAATATTGTTTTATCTTGTCAAAAGCCACTTGGCACTCCTCGTTCCATTCTCCAGGATTGTGTTTTCGAAGGAGTCGAAAAATTGGGTCACACTGGTTGGTGAGTTGAGCAATGAATCGAGTGATGTAATTCAACCTTCCTAAAAATCCTCTGACTTCCTTTTGTGTGTGCGGAGGCGGTAGTTCTTGTATGGCTTTTATCTTATCTGGATCAACTTCAATGCCTCTCTCACTGACGATGAAGCCTAATAATTTTCCCGAGGTATCCCCAAACATACATATAGCTGGATTAAGTTTCAACCGAAACTTCCTCAGTCTTCCAAACAATTTCTTGAGGTTCCCAACATGCTCTCTTTCCCCCCGAGATTTGGCGATCATATCGTCGACGTAGACTTCTATTTCTTTATACATCATGTCATGGAACAATGTCACCATAGCTCTCTGATATGTTGCACCGGCATTCTTTAATCTAAATGGCATCACTTTGTAGCAGAATGTTCCCTACATCGTCACGAATGTAGTTTTCTCCATATCCTCGGGAGCCATCTTTATTTGATTATAACCCGAAAATCCATCCATGAAGGAGAATAACGAATGTTTTACCGTGTTATCCACCAACGTATCGATGTGTGGCAATGAGAAATTATCTTTAGGGCTTGCTCGATTCAAATCGTGATAATCTACACACATTCGCACCTTACCGTCTTTCTTCGGCACCGAGACTATATTAGCAACCCATTCTGGATATTTAGAGTCTTGTAGGAAGCCAGCATCAAATTGTTTCTTGACTTCTTCTTTTATCTTTAAAAGCATTTTAGGCCTCATTCGTCTTAACTTCTGTTGAATAGGTTTGTATTCTGGTTTCAGTGGGAGTCTATGAACCGCTACGTCCTTGTTCAAACCTGGCATGTCCTGATACGACCATGCAAATACATCTTTGTACTCATGAAGCAAGGTGATCAATTCACGTCTGGTATTCTCTGAAATGGAGGTCCCAATCTTCACTTCTTGCCTCTTTTCTTCACTTCCCGAATTTACCGTCTCAATGGATTCTTGATAGGGCAGAATCTGTTTATCTTCTTGTCCTACCATTCTTAGTAAGCCAGGGGACGAGACATAATTTTTCGCATTCTCCTCAGCTTCGCATTCTCCTAAACAAATACCTTTCTCGAAATCGATTTTAGGACTTGTAACGGGATCGTTCATGTCGTTGATATCTGAGCACCTGAAAGGTGAAAGGAAAAGAAAACTATAGAGGAGCATCAAGGTATTGGAACCCACAAACATAATGCTATGGCATGATATGAGGTATATGTAAGGAAAGACTGTAAGAAAAGGGAGCAATTATGAGGTTAACGAGAATGAAAAGACTATGACAAAATGCATCTCCATTAATGTTCATTTAAATGATAAAGATCCAACATTAGTTCTTACAAAATGATCCCACTATTACTTATGGCCCACAAAAAGGGAGTTAACACTGAGCATTACTCTGGAGAGGACTTAGAAACTACAAGAAGATCCACAACAGTCCAATTGTTCAAAATGAATCTAGGGGGACAGGGGCGTATCATTGAAACTTCTTTACTTGTATCGCCTTTTTCGTCAATAACATTTATATTGACGTTCTGAAGACCCCTTTCAATCAGTAACAATGTGCCTCGCAAATTATCTCTCCCCGGGTACATCATTCGTGCAGATGTAAATGTTTTTGACAAGGGCGGATACATTATGGGCTCTCATTCCACTTCCTGACCTGAGGCTCTTGCAATCCTCCTTTCTTGATCTTTCTGTAACTGTTTCTTTCTTTGTCGCACATCGGGCTTGAATCCTAAACCGCATCGAGCCTTGTGGTGTATTGGCTTTAGCGCTCTGACTATTGCTTGCTGGTATCTTCCCAAGCCTTTCTTTGCTCGGGCTCATTTTCCACAGTCAGCTTGATTCCCATCTTGGTATTCCTTGACAGTTTAGGTGTGGGAATTTTATTTCCTTCAACAACAAATGTAGCGTTGATAAATTTGAAGGAACGGAAGGAACATTCTACTGTATCTTTATTTACTTCAATGTAAGGCGCGTCAGTAGAGATGGATGCAACAATGTCTTCTTCACCAGTGACCGTGATCAAGCGGTTATCCATGACAAATTTGACCTTTTGATGGAGAGATGAAGGAACTGCCCCGGCGGAATGGATCCAAGGCCTCCTTAAGAGGCAGTTATACGAAGGTGCGATGTCCATGACCTGGAACTCAATATCATACGTACACGGACCCACTTCTAGAGGAATCTCAATCTTTCCCATGACCTCTCATCGTGTCCCATCAAATGCCCTTACTGTGGAATGACAAGGCCTTAGGTAAGACATATCAACTGGCATCCTGGACAGTGTAGCCAAAGGCATGACGTTGAGCGCAGACCCGTTGTCAATAAGCACATTCGGTATTATGTAGCCCTTGCAACCGGTTGTGATGTGCAATGCTTTTACAGAGCCCCTACCGTTTGGTGGTATTTCGTCATCACTGAAAGAGATGAAATTATCCACACTTAAATTGTTCACCTACCTATCAAGCTTTTCAACGGGTACGTTGCTCGGCACATACGCTTGGTTTAACACTTTCAGTAAAGCGTTTTGATGTGGTTCCGAGCTCAACAGTAGAGATAACACTGAGATTTTTTCCGGTTGCTTGTTCAATTGCTCCACGATGTTATATTCACTATGCTTGATAAACTTTAAGAATTCATGTGCTTTATCCTCATTCACAGGTCTTTTAATTTCTTGCTCAGACTGCACTTCAACATCGACCTCGGCACTCCGCATTGGTGCTTTTCGTTTCTGATTCGCATCAACAGCTTTCTTCTTTGGTTCATCTGCTTTAGGGGAATAGCATCTCCCGCTGTGGGTAAAATGCCCCACCTCGTTAACACTTCCGTACATAGCTTCGGGTATGGTAATGTTGACATCGTATTTCCATGGCACCGCCTTGTCATCCTTGTAAGGGAAAGGAGCTGGTACTTTGATTATCATCTTTGGTTTGACTTCCTTGTTGTTGGCCTCATAATAAATCAGCAGAGGTCAATCAGCACTATAAGGGATGGCTGGTGGTTGATTATCAGAGGCGCATATTTCCCCTTCCTCGACGTTGTCCGTTTTATCAAAGATCTTGACCTCCTTATTGTTCATCATATCTTGGAGTAATTTTCTGAATTCTTCACAAAGCTGGATGTCATGCCCTTCAATGCCATGAAAATCACAAACACTCTGATTTTTTGTGTTTTTTCTTTGAAAATTTTTGTTGGGCTGACAACACGACCCATTTTCGACCATCACCTCCCAAACTTTTCGCAAAGGTGTTCTTATTTTAGAAACATAACTTTTAGCTTGTTGCGCGTCTTCCTTCGTCACTGCACTCATGTTCCCTCCAGCATGGTTAGGGAGCGGATTTCCAGCCACGTTACCAGTACCGTCAAATCGTAAAATCCCGGCATCAATAAGACCCTGAACTCTCCTTTTGAAGGCTATACAATTCTCCGTAGAATGCCCCTGGTTTCCAGCATGATACATGCAACTGGCATTGGGGTCGTACCATTTCGGGTATGGAGGCTTCAATGGCGCCATATAATGTGGGGATATTAATTGTTTTTCGAATAATTTCGGGCACAGTTCTCCGTATGACACGGGAATAGGGGTAAATTGAGGATTTTCAGGATTGGGTCTTATCGGCCTTTGTTCATTTTTGGGTTGGCTCGGAGCAGGCATGGTATTTGGTGAGAATTTGGTGAATGGTCTTTGGCTATCAGTGGCATACATGGGGTAAGGAGGAGGTGTTTGATAGTAAGGGTTTTGAGGAGGAAAATAGAAGTTCGGAGGTGGGCGAAATTGAGGTCGTGGTTGGGTTGGGTACGGATTAGAAGCATAGCGGCTCCCCGTCCCCACCATGTGAGTTTCAGGCTCTTTTTTCTTTATAGGTACTGGCCTTTTTGAACTCTCAGGGCCTTCCATCCTTCCACTCTTGATGCCATTTTCAATGAGTTCCCCAGACATTACGATATCGGCGAAGTCTTTTGTGGCGTTTCCTACCAGCTTGTCATAAAATGGCACTTTCAAAGTGTTGATAAAGAGGACCGTTATCTCAGTTTTAGTCAGTGGGGGTTCTACTTGGGCCGAGATATCCCTCCACCTTTGAGCGTATTGTCTAAAAGTCTCTATTGGCTTCTTTTCCATCATCTGTAGCGTTAGTCGATCAGGCGCCATATCGGAGACATGCTTGTACTGTTCACAAAAAGCTGATGCTAGGTCCTTCTATGATTGGATCCTCTCTTGAAAATAGTGTATTAACAATTTGTCTTCATTCACATAACCAGCCATCTTTCGACAAAACATGATAAGATGCGCCTTTGGACATCTCGTCCCATCATATTTTTCAAAATCTGGTGCTTTAAATTTCGGGGGTAGGACCAGATCGGGAACTAAACTGAGCTCTTCGGTGCTCAGTGCAGAGAAGACTCTGGTTCCTTCTATTGCCTTGAGTCTTTCTTCCAGACTCTTATACTTGTCCTGAGCATCACGATCTTTCATTCTCAGCTTGGCTATTTCTATTGGATCATCCAAATCTAGGACAATTAGGTCAGCAGGATTAGATCCGGGGTTCGATACGAATATTCCTTGCCCTAGATAGGCAGGTGGTGGTACAAGTGGTTGTTCCGGGCCCGTAGATTCCTTTTGAGGCCAACCTCTGTGCATTGCAGGGGCGTGAGGTGGAGTGAAACCTGGAAGATGGAATAGACTCTGATTAACTCTCGAATGGGGTTCTGTAATATCAGGACTCTGCGCGGGTCCTTTTCCTTTGACCAGAGTTGTCATCATCTCCATCATTTTGGCCATTTGATCCTTCTGCTCGAGCGATTCTTCGCGGGATCTTACCATCAGATCCCTGGTTTCTTGCTGCGACTTGGCCAACTGCTCTTGCAACTGTCATTGGATTCTCTCCATTCTTTCAATTCTTTCATTGAGTTCAGCATCCATGGCTCTAGCTCTTAGTCGTGTCCTATAAGGATGACGCGATTCTAGATTCGTAATGTCATAACTGTAAATTATACGATCTTAGCCTCAGTAAATGATTAGGGTGATATGATGCTACTGTATGCAATGCAAAGCAAATGCATGGTATGAATGTAAAAAGGTGTCAACTCTGATTCAATTCCCCATAGGAAACTTCCTTAGAAAACAAAGCTCTTTACATAAAATAGATTACAGATATGGTTTTGCCTTAGCGCCTAGATCCCTAATCTTTCGGAGTAACGAGGCTAACTCCTGTCCTCGGCTTGTCCGTGACTCGTGCAACACGCTTGATACCTCTGCCTCTACTGCCAAAATTTGCAAGTGCTCAGCCACCTCTCGAATCTGATTTATGGCCTCCCTCATGCAATAGTCCCTATTTTCAATTTGCTGCTGGGCATTATGTAACTCCTCCTTCTATTGCTCTTTGCTCTCTTTCAAGTACCCAATATAATTCTCGCAATCCTGCAGGGTCCCTTCTAGCCCTTCAATCTTCTTTTCCATTTCTTCGATTCTACTCAAACTTGCCTTTAATTCTATTATCGAGTTGTGATTTCGATAATGATTTAAGGATCTTTCCAACTCCACCACTCTAGTCTTCATTTCATTTCTTCTGTTTTGGCCTTCTGACACTTGCCTTTCCAGGATCTCCTTCTGAGCTTTTGTTTCTTGAAATTCCCTTTCCCATTGCTCGGCCTTGGCTCTCTCTTCTTGTAACTCTTTTCGCCATTGACTCGAAGTCTTTCCTAGCCCCGCAGTTCTCATTGAGAGACGTATCTTTTTGTAGTCCCTCTTTAGGTTGTCCAGCTCTTCTTCGGCTTTGCTCTTCCTCTTTCTTATCTTTTCTGCTTCTGATTTATGTATCTCTACATCCAACTTCAAAAGCATCTTCTCCTCCTCCAATCGCTCAATTTTCTTCTCGAGCTCTGAACTCCGCTTTACAAAATCTTGCTTTATAATTTCTAATTCTTTGCACCCGTTCCTCCCTATAGTGAGTATTATCTGAACTTGGTCTTAGGATATTATCGTTGATTCTTTTGTTTAGCCACACTTTATACTCAGAAGTTGCCATTTCGCCCACAGTCAACCTCTTCATCCGGTGGGTTTGCTTCCAAGCATTTGCAATTTCCTTAATTTTCTTCTTATAACTTTCTCCTGTATAAGAGAATTCGCTTCGATCCAACTCATGTGTTGCTGGCACGAACTGTCTAGACTGGTATTGTCTTGCTGCTAGCAGAGGGGCATATCCGATGACTCCCCAAATTCTGGGTAGAGGGACCCAACTAAAGTCTCCGCACGTGTAAAGGATCTCTCCAGGCACCATCCATGGAGCTCTCCACTCAATGTCTCCCTCCTAAAGATTCTGAAGAATTGTACTCCATCCTTCTTCCGTTATATCTTCTCGTCTTGACACGACCACTTCCTCCTTTATCGGTGAATAATCCCTACGAAAGGGTCGATAAGAGACTCTATCCATCTTCCAAAAGTGCCCATAAAACCATACCATCAATAGCTGTGCGCATCTGATAAACCTTCCTTCTTCCGCTCTTCTGCATGCATTTAATGATCTAAAAGTCTCTGCAAGGATTGTTGGGACAGGTGTAACTTGTTTATCCAGTCGATCGAACAAATCCACCACTGCTTCATCTATGTGTCTTAGGGCTTTTGGGAAGATGACTAGTCCGTAGAGGCTTAAGGCGAAGATATCAACCTTCCTCCTCACATCAGGGTGCATCAAAATCAGATCCCTTAAATTTACCCAAGGAATACATCTCCCTTCGCCTTTCTGTTGAATCTTGGTTGAGATCCATTGTTCACTCATTCCCGTAATTTTCATCAATTTCTTCACCAATGGAGGGACATAGGCAGGCCTAATATAAACCTTGTTAACTTGTATCCCGGGACTACGAAGTAAAGTGGTATATTCTTCTACTGTTGGCACCAAATCCACTTCCCCAAAAGTGAAGCAACTGTATGCAGAATTCCAAAACTGGACCATAGCCCGAAACAGGTATTTATCTATCTTAACATCCAATAAGTGAGAGATATCACCATAACGGTGATAGAATATCTGTTTAGCTTCATCTTCCCAATGGGTCCAGATATCTCACAACTCTTGAAGCTCATTTTGTGTCACGCTAACACGGGTGAAGTCCCTCAGCTCCGACGTATGACCTTCAACTAAGCTATCTCCTTTTTCCAACTGTAAATTTTCTGACCATGCGCGCACAGCTGCATTGTCTTCTACTTTATCAAGAAAGTCGTTTTCCATAGCAAACATCCTATCTCAGCAACCGAATAGAAATTGACACCTCTACTATATGGAATGTCATGTAAGTCAAACAAATTAACACAAGTTAGTATTGCATAATCAAAACAAGTAAAATATCATTAAACACTTATCTAGGTAACTATTTCGACATTCTTCCTAGGGTAGGCTTTAGGGCTTCTATATGGGGTTTGGTTCTAAAGAAGGATACCTGAACCAGCAGATTCCTCAATCCTCACCCATTATAGGCTCATATGGATCGAGTTCAGTTCAGGGGAACACATTTCCCTATGGCCATGCGGAGGTGAAAGCCTCACGAAGCACATAAGTACGAATGTGTCCCGGAAGCAATCCACTCGCCCATGCGGAGGTGAAAACCTCACGAAGGCTTAGTTTCTTACTCCACTTAAAGGGTGTGACCACAACGGTCATGCAATGTAAATGCAAGTATTATGAGACTCAACAGTATTACAGTTATAGCATAAGCAGATGCATCAAGAGAAACATGATTTTTCAAAACAATTTTTCGAGTTTTCAATCACAAGGACAAAATCAATCAATTTATGGCCTGACTCTCGAGGTCCCCAGTGGAGTCGCCAAACTGTCGTAACCATTTTTTGAAAACGGGAATCGACTTTCAAATAGGGAGTCACCACCGACCCTTTTGTTCGAGGTGTGATTGGATCATCTTGAGATGGATCATTTTAATAAAACATTTTGATTTATTAAAATAATAATTTTGGTCTACAAAATTCGAGAAAACGGGTTCGGGAGTCGGTTACGTGCAAGGAAGGATTAGCACCCTTGTCACGCCCAAAATCGGTACCAAATTGATTGATGTTGTCCTAAAGTTGAAAAATTGAAAATACTTAAGGCAGAAAAACAAATTATTAAATCTGAATTGAATCTCTAGATAAACTCATTTCGAAGGGATAAAAATATCATACCCAGCACGTTATGATATAATACATTTATGCTCCGACATCGAGATCATATTTGATTTTCAAAGCATGTAAAAAAGGGTACTTGAGTGTTTAGTCGAACGGAAAATCAACACCCAGCACGTTAGGATGTAATTCTTCGTACTTCTAAACATACAAATATTGCCTCGTTTTTTTCAAGTATGCATTCTTAAAATCGGCTCACGTTTATTTTTAATATAATAAAATATTTAGAAAAGGTTTGAATATGTTGGAATTTGAAATAAGACATAAGAATAATATGCGTAGCAAAAATGGAAATAAATACATTTAGTATGAATGATAATATAAAGAATGAAAATGAAAATAAAATAAGGTAAACGAGTCAAAAAATAAAGGAAAAAAAATAAAGTAAGAAAATAAAAATAAAAATGTAACATAATGATGATAAAAGGTAAGTAGATAATAGTGGCTGTAGTGATGGCACTAATAATAGTAGTAGTGGTAAAGAAATAAAATAATGATAATGGCACTAATACAATTACTAACATTAAAGTGATGATCAAAATAATAATATTAATTTTAACGATAATGCTAATAACAACAGCAGTGGAATAAAGTAATAGTAATACATATAATAGTAACAAATATAATAAATAATAACAAGATGGGAAAATAAAGATAATAATAGTAATGAAAATACAAGAAAAATGAAATCATAAAAATAGTGACGATAATAGTAATAACGATAGAGGGGAATAATATAAAAATAAACCGAAATAATAATGATACAAATAATAATATAATGGCATTAAATTAATTTTAATAATAAAATAATAAAAAAAACAACTAACAGGACTGAATTAAAAAACAAGGTAAAATTTTGGGGCGCCACTCGGGAACGAAAATTAAGGCAAAGGATCAATTTGAAAACAAAACAAAATTTGCGAGCCAAATTTAAAAGGACAAAGAGAACAAAGAACAGGAACAAATCAAGCAGAGCCGCAAAAGAGGGGGACCATTAGCGCAAATTCCCCTTAGAAGGGATATGCACACTCTGGAAACCCAAAAGGCACCGTTTGCTCAACTTGTTACAGCCTTTCCTTCCTTTCTTTTCATTTAATATTTTAAAACCCCCTTTTATTACTATTCATTTCAATCTCTGTTCTAAAAAACTAAAGCTTTAAAACTTCTCCCTTCCCTCTTTTGCACCAGACGATCGGGCTTCCTCCCTCCGTTGCACCACCGCGCCACCACCGTCTCGGTGGTCGGTGATGCTCGAGGTCAGACTGTTAGCTCCTTTCGACAGTATTCGGGTTAGTTCTTTCCCTTTTTTGCTCCTTTTTTTGTTAATAAAAGATTTAAAGTAAAATAACTAAAAAAAATGACAAAGAAGTGAATGATAATAATAAAAATCTGAATCAACCTTCAAAGTTCTTTTTCTCTTGATTTCTGATTTTCCTAAAATGAGCGAAATTACCAGAATTCCTTTGGGTTTTTTGATAATCTCCAAAAAAAAAAGAAAAAGATCTCGTACACTATTTTTCGAATGGCTTTATAGCCGAAAGATACAACACTTTTTATTACTCTATTATTTTGTTCCATACTTCTCTGCTTCGTTGCCTCTATTTCTCTGCTTGTCGGTCTCTTTTGCAGTGTATGAACGAGGCATACGGGTGTTGACAGAGGCATGAGAATGGCGCTGGTGGCGGCTGACAGTGGTGGGCGTAGTGCACTCGTGGGGGCTGTGAACCGAGAGAGCGGCGCCTAGGGAGCAGCTATGGCTTCTTGTTTACCGACTTAGCTTTTAGGTTTTGGGCTTATTGGGCTAGGTTTAGTCATTGGGTTTAGGGTTGTTATTGGGCTGAATTATTTTGGGCTGGTTTCAATTTTGGGTTTGGTTTTGGAATTGGGTTGTAATGGACCTTTTTGGGTTTTTTTTAGTAATTTTGTAAAAGGACATTATGGACCATTCTTATTATTGGACTTTTTGTTTTTTTTTTTTGGTTTTTTTAATGTTTATTGATTGGGCCTATAGTTCGTATTGGGCCCGGGCCAAAATTGGTTATTACAGATAGACCACATGGATGATAAGGGATTTTCACCATGTGTGCAATAAAGCTACGGGATAATAATTTCATATGTAACTAGGTCACATGTGTAATACTGTGTGTATACCATGTGTACAAGAAAGTTATGGGTTATGAGTAGCTAGGTTACATGAGTGGTTCCTAGTGTTGGACACCATGTAGAGAAGAGAGCTACGAGATGGAATGGCTAGGTCACATGGTTGATAAGAGACCTTCACCATGTGTACAAGAAAGCCGAATTATGTGTGGGTGGAGCTATGTGTTGAGACCACCGAGTATCGGGCGTTTTCCGAAGGGGTTCAACGAGATAATTTACTAATGATGATTGGTGCGATCATGTTATGAATAAGTGCAAGTGTGAATGTGACCAATTGAGAAATGTGGCAAATGTACGTATGAACAATATGCTCAATATATAATCGGAAATTAGAAAGATTGGTATAGGCAAGTGATGAACACAACAAAAGTGAGGGAAAGCAAAATTTTACAATAAAACTGTTTTGGACAGCAGCAGTGAGGTGAATTTGAAAAATCACCAAAAATGGTAGAAATTGAATTATAAGTTGTATAAGACATTTATTTAAAGCTTATTGAGTCTATTTTATATAAAATAAACAGAGAAAGCAAAGGATTGGTATATTTTGAGATATTTAGATTTTTTTGAGACTGGTTTAGAGTGATTTCGAGATCCCCTATTCTGACTTGGAAAAATCATTGAAAATTGTAAAAAAATAATATTGGGACATAATTTATATGATTAGATTCCTTATTGAGTCTATTTTTAGAAGAAGTAAACTAGAACATCATTTGAATTCTGTACAAAAAGATAATTAAATTTTAGCAAAGAATGGTCAGAATTGTTGGATAGAAGAACATGGGAGACTTTGAAGAATAAACTGTACTAATTGGCTAAACCAAAAATTCTGAAAATTTTATGGTAAAAAGATATGTGAGTCTAGTTTCATCAAAAATTTACGGATCTAAATAATTTAATGACTGTGAATCAAGAAAACAACTTAACTGGAATTTGAATAAATAGGAAGAACATGAAAATAACATGTTATCACATTGCTTATTATTTTCATGCGAGCTTACTAAGCGTAAAGCTTACTCCCTCCTTTTCATTTCTTTTAGTTTTGTTAGGTCAGCTCAGCGTTGGAGATCGTCGGAGGCAGTATCACACTATCGGGTCATTATCCTTGGAGTATTGGCATGTGTATGTTAAATGTTTTCAAGTGAGTGGCATGTATAGGGACTTAGTTTTTCTATGATGGATGTTGTTGTGATTAGCCAAATGTATTGGCATATAGTGATTTGTTGACTATGGCCATGAGATGTGGCTTATAATGATTTTGGCTTAAAAGCCTATTTGTCCATGGTATGTGTTAATGTCTTGTTATGTGGTATAAGTGATTAAATAGATGACAATGTCAAATGCATGTCTTTGAAAAGTTTTAAATTTGGGCGAAATTTGAAAACCCAGTTTTGTATGATTGTGAATGTTGATGTACGGTAACGCCTCGAACCCTGTTCTGGAGTTGGACAAGGGTGAGGGGTGTTACATTTAGTGGTATCAGAGCTATGGTTTAGTCGATTCTCGGACTAACATAGCAAGTGTGAGAGTCTATCTATACATGCCACCAATATGTGATAGTGTGATGCCTTCCGACGTGATTGAGGATAATCTTATTAAAAGAGAAGTACTCTCCAACCGAGCTATATCCGACCATTTAATAGTGATATTGAAGTATTTGAATAAAGTGTAGCAATGATGAGTTAAACTCGGAAAAGTATGAATAAGAATTCGTAATGTGTATATGTGATAATGTGTGAAATGAAAGTTTATACAGTAATATGCTTATTCACATTTTTTCTGACCTTCACATACTGTAGCATGCTTGACAAAAATTGATTAGTGAATGTGCTAAGTAAGTTATTCAAATTTTGTAGAATGTATGAATGAGTGCACTTGTTTGAATGAGATAATTGAAAATTTTATGTCAGGCAAATATGAATGATAAATTGTTCGAAGTGGGTCGTATAGTTATAATGACATATGTTGATAATGAGATATGTGTCATATGTATATATATATATATATATATATATGTGTGAGAATCGAGTTAGAGGCTGTACGACCTCACCCCCTTACCGATGAGGTGTTTATAACGGAAATTCATGAGAATCATGTTGATTAAGTTCCTAAGTGTGGAATCAAAGAGTTCAGTTATAGAATAACTATAGATATGATCAAAGATTGAGGATGGTTGAAAAATGAAGGACAGGATTAGAGAAATATCATATTGACTCAAGAATTATTTGATTTATACAATATCATAATTAGTGAAAAATTTAACTTTGATAAATCGAATTATTCAAATAAGATACTGAAAGGAAGTATTAACTGAAATTTTTCTGAACTGATTTTCTTTAGTGAAAGAAATAATGTGGAAATTAGTGAGGGCAGAATTAGTCAGAAGAATGATGTTTGACATGTGAAGATTTTTAAATATGACAGTCATAGTTGAGCAGTTTATGACTATCTCTTCTGGGCATTTTATGTTTTCGTATCTTTTCAGTGACAATTATGATTGCTTGTTTTCTGAGTAAAGAATCGTCAGTTTGATTGATCTATGATTGGTATTCCACTATCTTTTATTGAAATTTAATTCCATTACGTCTAAGATAAGAGTGACAGTGAACTTATATGAAATGATTCTACTGTTTCTTTTGGCTATTGTTCTGTTTATATTTGTATAGAATATGTTTTATCTTTGTTATAATCGACTTTGGAACACAATGGAATTATAATTTTTCAGTGACGCACCAATGAACGGATTTGAATGTGTATATTTTATAAAATGTAAAGTAATGGTTCATGTTTTCAGACAGTTAATATTATATTAAAAAGAGCTGTTCGATTAGTAATTTAGAGATGGTTATTATTATGTCTGTATTGAAAAATTTGATGACACTGTTTGTTTAACGAGGATTGTAATATGTTTCTTGGTTTCGAGAGTTTAATATATCTGATGGCATAGTAAAATTTGAGTTTAAGACAGTGGTGATGAATTAAGCTATTGAAAGATTGTGAGTGATCATCGATTGATCTGTGGGGAGCCAAGAGAAATGCTAGTGGGTTGTTTTCGAACGTTTGATGGAATTAGCATAATAATTTCAATATGTATCGATTCTTTGTTTGACAGAATTCACTGAGTTCTATTAGGATTCAGATCGATGACAAAGTGTTTCTGAAAATATCATCTTGAAAAAGATTATTTAGTGATGTTAGAAATCATGAGAAGTATATTAAACCTCATTCTGTTAAGATTTTCGGGGACGAAAATCCCTAAGGGGGGAGAAATCTAACATCCCAAAATAAGGCCTAACCGGAACAGTGGTTTCGGGACCACAAATCCGATGTTGAGAAGTTTATTTTATTTATATTTTTATGGTCTACAATTTCACGGAATGATTTTGTGAAAATCTCATTCGAAAAATTTGACGTTTGGGCACTCAATTTAGTCAAAAGGACTAAATTGTAAAAAGTGCAAAAGTTGAGTTCTACATGTTAGATGTGTCCAATTGTTATGAAATTTCAAATTGGAGGTCCTTAAATGATATTTAGACCATTGGTTAAGTTGGTGGACAAAAATGGACATGGATGGGTATGTTTCAAAAGAATTTTTTTAAAGGGCATTTTGGTAATTTAGTGAATTAAATGAATTAAAAACAAAATTTAAATGCCAAATATGTCCATCTTCTTCATATGGACAAAATTTACCAAGAGAAGACATGGCTAGGGTTTTCTCAACTTTCCAAGCTCATGGTAAGTCCGTTCTAGCCCATTTTTTCAAGTTATTTACGATTTTGGAGTCCCGGTAGCTCGATTTAGCTTATGCTACCAATAATTCATGCTAGGGTTCATCTTTGGAAAATTACCCATAGGTGAAAAGTGTGTATTTTGATGTTTTATGGTAGAATATGAAGACTGAAATTATGTTAAACAACTTTTACTAAGCGGTTTTACGTGAAAACGAGTAAAATGTCATAATCGGTAAAAATACCTAATGTTCATAAGTACATGTTAGAGTGAGAATTTGATGTTGCCATAGAAGAGAAAAATGACTAGCATGTTATAAAACATAAGAATAAGGGCTGAAGTTTAATTTTCGAGTATTGGGGAAAAGTGTAAATATGTAAAAGTTTAGGGGCAAAATTATAATTTTACAAAAGTTGAGTTAAGGACTATTTTGAATAGTACATTAATTAAATAAGTGAAATGTGATGTTTTAGACCCCAAAAAACGAGATTTGGACCTAGAATTTGAGGAAAATCGAAAATCGAGAAAGTTGGTAAAATGGTCGTTTCGGCATTCGAGGTAAGTTGGTGTGTTAATAATAATGCAATAATGTCGTAATGTATATTTGAAACCTAAATTGTAGTATTAAATTGATTTTTCTGAATTACATGTTTAGTATATTATGTTGGTGAATTGATTTAATAATATGTTTATGATAAAAGGTGACACAGGTGACATGGAAAATGGGTTGAAATGTTGTGCTTAAAGGTGTTTTGTATGACTATGGTTATTATGAGAAATGGAAAGTTTATATGTAAATATTGCATTTAGTTTACTTGTTCAATAATTATTTTGCTAGATATTATGGAAATCATTGGGTGATAACTACAATATGAAAATGTATGGAATGTGAAATTCTCGATTGAACCTTCAGAAAACCGAGAGATACGGATAATATGTAGCTAGGTCACACGAGTGATAAGGGAACTTCACCGTGTGCAAAAGAAAGCTACGAGATGGAAAAATTTGATATGTAGCTAGGCCACATGGATGATAAGGGATTTTCACCATGTGTGCAAGAAAGCTACGGGATAATAATTTCATATGTAACTAGGTCACATGTGTAATACTGTGTGTATACCATGTGTACAAGAAAGTTACGGGTTATGAGTAGCTAGGTCACATGAGTGGTTCCTAGTGTTGGACACCATGTAGACAAGAGAGCTATGAGATGGAATGGCTAGGTCACATGGGTGATAAGGGACCTTCACCATGTGTACAAGAAAGCCAAATTATGTGTGGGTGGAGCTATGTGCTGAGACCATCGAGTATCGGGCGTTTTCCGAAGGGGTTCAACGAGATAATTTACTAATGATGATTGGTGCGATCATGTTATGAATAAGTGCAAGTATGAATGTGACCAATTGAGAAATGTGGCAAATGTACGTATGAACAATATGCTGGATATGTAATTGAAAATTAGAAAGATTGGTATAGGCAAGTGATGAACACAACTAAAGTGAGAGAAAGCAAAATTTTACAATAAAACTGTTTTGGACAGCAGCAGTGAGGTGAATTTGAAAAATCACCAAAAATGGTAGAAATTGAATTATAGGTTTTATGAGACATTTATTTAAATATTATTGAGTCTAGTTTTATATAAAAGAAACAGATAAAGCAAAGGATTGGTATATTTTGAGATATTTAGATTTTTGTGAGACTAGTTTAGAGTGATTTCGAGATCCCCTGTTCTGACTTGGAAAAATCATTGAAAATTGTAAAAAAAATAATATTGGGACATAATTTATATGATTAGATTCCTTATTGAGTCTATTTTTAGAAGAAGTAAACTAGAACATCATTTGAATTCTGTACAAAAAGATAATTAAATTTTAGCAAAGAATGGTCGGAATTGTTGGATAGAAGAACAGGGGAGACTTTGAAGAATAAACTGTACTAATTTGCTAAACCAAAAATTCTGAAAATTTTATCGTAAAAATATATGTGAGTCTAGTTTCATGGAAAATTTATGGATCTTAATTTGGAGTTCCGTAACTCCAGATATAAATAATTTAATGACTGTGAATCAAGAAAATAACTTAACTGGAATTTGAATAAATAGGAAGAATATGAAAATAACATGTTATCACATTGCTTATTATTTTCATGCGAGCTTACTAAGTGTAAAGCTTACTCCCTCCTTTCCATTTCTTTTATTTTTGTCAGGTCAGCTCAGCGTTGGAGATCGTCGGAGGCAGTATCACACTATCGGGTCATTATCCATGGAGTATTGGCATGTGTATGTTAAATGTTTTCAAGTGAGTGGCATGTATGGGGACTTAGTTTTTCTATGATGGATGTTGTTGTGATTAGCCAAATGTATTGGCATATAGTGATTTGTTGACTATGGCCATGAGATGTGGCTTATAATGATTTTGGCTTAAAAGCCTATTTGTCCATGGTATGTGTTAATGTCTTGTTATGTGGTATAAGTGATTAAATAGATGACAATGTCAACTGCATGTCTTTGAAAAGTTTTTAATTTTGGGCGAAATTTGGTAACCCGGTTTTGTATGATTGTGAATGTTGAAGTATGGTAACGCCTCGAACCCTGTTCTGGAGTTGGACACGGTGAGGGGTGTTACACGTGATCTACTAGTCCTATTTGTAACAACACTGTCTTACCAGAGGCATCACAATAATGTTTCATTTAACATTTTCACATATCGTAGATAGTTTGGTACTGAGCTAGCATACAAGGTAGGCATTAACTGTGACCATGGCCATGAACACAAAATATTGACTCGTTAATACGCAACACATCAACATATATTTAACAGAGACAACTTACCTTACACAACTCCATATCATAGAGTTTTTAAAACCCAAAGGAAGTAAAAAGAAACTCACTAGAACCTTCAAGATAGAATCTGCTCTCTTGGTCCTTTGCCTTAATCGCTCGGACCTTCTCTAGTTTCTTGAGCTAAATAAAAAACAATCACAATTACCAAACCTTTTATCTACTATAAATTGATCATACATGTACTAGAGCAAAAACGTAAATCTTCTCCACAACATCCTAAAGGTTTCCTAGAAATTACCAATCTACTGGTACGTATCAATGACGTTTGACAAGCTTCTGGATATTTTCCTCGTCCTTTCTAGAGAGATGACTTAAAATAAATTTCTTAAAGATATAGGAGAGAACATAGAGAGAAAGAAAAAAGTAAAACATGCTGGTTATAACACCCTTTTATAGCATAGACAAATAAATAAGCTTAGTGGGAAGGTATGAGACTCCACTACTGACCTTGAATTCAGAGACTAAACTTACCTAATAAGATTTGAAATCTAACCCCTTCCCAAATGTAACTACTACCACTAATAAGAGTGGTAAAACATTGCCTACACACTTAGGCAACCAACTAAACCGGTCATTTGGTTGCCTAAACATATTAAGTTGTCATCTACAGTACTCTAGTTCAATTCCAACTAGATCTAAACTGAACTCTAACAATAGGCACCAGCTTTCATTTCCATATAAAGAAATATTATAGCTCCATAAACTAACTAGTTCGCCTAGAACATCTAGGGTTGGTAGATTGTCTTATAAAAGAGTTTGCCAAATGACGAATTCCACTGAGGTGGACCCTATAAAGGCATATTGAAGAACACATCAACTCAACACTTAACCTGATAATTCACCTTACTACTACTTTGGCTTACTCAATTATACATCAAAATAATATTGGTATGATCTACACCGGGTGGGCTATTACAAGCCCTACATCCTTGATACTAGGACTACTGAATTGAAGTTGGAAGATGTGCTTATAGTGTGAGAATTTCTTGATGTCTTTGTTAAAGAGTTACTTGGGTTGCCACTTGATAGAGAGGTAGAATTTTCTATATAAGTCTCCTGGTACAACACCAATTGCTATTGCACCCTACAAAATGACACCAATTAAACTGAATGAACTCAAGGCTCAATTGCAAGAATTATTAGACTTAGGCTTCATGTAACAGCCCGATTTTGGGCCTAGTCAGAACAGTGGTTTCGGAACCACAAATTCAAGGTTGGAGAAATTATTTTAATATTATTTTATGTTTCATGGCATGATATATGAGTACATGAAAATTTTGGTGAATTAATTTTAGTGATTACTTGCTTAATTTTAAAAAAGGACTAAATCGCATAAAGTGCAAAAGTTTTGTTCTACAAGCTAAAGGTGTTAAATAGCTATGGAACACAAAAGTAAAGGTCCTTATTGAGTAAATAGACCAATAAAATTATGGTGGCTGGACATCGAATATCTAATTGGAGACAAAGTCATAAAATGGTCAAAATTAGGTGACATTAGGTGACTTGTTTAATAAAAAAAAAATAAAACAAAAGGAGAGGAGGCTATCATCTTCTCTTCACCACAGAAATTCTCAGCATAAACGGGGGTTTTGAAAGCTCAAATTTTAGCAAAGCTTTTCTCTTGCAAGTAAGTAATTTTGGTGGTTGTTTTTGTTAATTTTGTGTTTTTAGAACCCCTATAGCTTAATCTAGCTAATGAGGGGACTATTTTGCAAAATGGTTGAGAGTCTAGGGTCTTACCATGAGAGTATTTATATTTTTTGCTGAAATTTTAGGAAAGAAAATGAAACTTGGTTGTTTAATAAACAACTTTTGTGAAAGGATTTTTCATGAAAACACCTAAAATGGACCTTTTTGTAAAAGTTACAAAATGGGTAGTAAATACGTGAAATAATTGGATTTGTGAGTTGCTATTAGCTTAAAATAGATACAGCTAGGCTTCGTCAACGAGGAAATTTGATGAAAATCGTCTTACGAGCTTAGGGGCAAAATTGTAATTATGTGAAAGTCTAAGGGCAAAACAATAATTTTTCCAAAGTAGGAATTTTGGAATGTCTTGATTAGTGTGGTGATTAAATAAGTAAATTTTGTAACAATTCGGTTTAGACCCTAATCGGATCAGTGGTTTCGGGACCACGAATCAGAGTCAGTGAAATATTTTAATATTATTTTCTGTCTATGACATATGATTAAGCATGTGTTAAAGTATCGTAAGTTAATTTGTCTGTCTGCGTGCTTAATTTGAAAAAAGGATTGAATTGCATTAAATGCGAAACTAGCATGCTATTTATTAAAGTACCTAAGTGTTGTGGCTTTTGAATGTTTGTGGCCTTATGAGGTAAATATGCCAATATGTAGATAGTGGATGGACAAAGGTCAAATATGCCCTTGATATATATATGTGTTTCTTATTATTATGAAAGGTTATTTTTGTACATTAATAATTATGTTAATTATAATAAAAACAAAACTTGAAATTGGCCATGAGAGGAGTGTTCATCCACCGAAATTTTGTAAGAAAAGAAAAGGGTTTAGCTTTGTTATATTTGGTCATTACAAGTTTTGATTCAAGGTATGTTTTTAATCAGTTTTTGATAATTTTTACGTTTTTACAATCGTTGCTTTGTCTACTACAAAACCCATGCTTCAATTTTGAGAATTGATGATGTTTGTGAAATGAGATTTTGATGAACTCATGTGAATTATGTATGTTCATATGATTATTGATAATGATGAATGTTTATAAGATGTTGTGTACATGAATTTCGAGATAAGATCAACTTAGTGATAATGTCCGAGAAGTCCCGTACGAACCTAGGAATAGATAGGATTAGCTATGTCATGATATAGGTGTCTGTTCTGTTTATCATGTAAGACCACGTCCGGGACGTTAGCATTGATTCGAGATTTCGTGTAAGACCACGTCTAGGAAGTTGGCGTCGATATGAGACTTACGTATAAGACCTTGTCTGGGACATCGACATCGTATTAATTCGTCTAAGACCCTATCTGGGACAGTGGCATCGACATTTGATTACATGTAAGACCACGTCTGGGATGTTGGCATTGTACAACTGTTCTGAGTATTCTGTATATCCTATTAGATTTTGAACGGTTCAACGGGCAATTCCGAGATATGAATGATTACGTGAATGTTTATCCGTTTCAGGTATGCTTGATAAGTACACAAGGTGTGTATGAAAGGTAAGTGTCTATATGAACTTACTAAAATGAATACATGCAATGAAATGATGAGACGATATGCGAAATTATGCTTAAATGAGCTATGTGCATATAAAGTATTTGAGTTGAGAATGTGGTAAGTTTGGCTAAGGAAATGAGCCAAAGAAAGAATGAGATGAATTTGTTATGAGAACCATTATGGTCATTATATCAATATGGCTATGTGCATTTTATGTTAAGTTTATTTGTAGTTGGCTTACTAAGCTTTCGAAAGCTTACTCTGTGTGTGTGCGCTTGTTTCTGGTTTATAGATAGTCAAAGCTACTGAAGGCTCGGGACCGTCGGGGATCGCCATCACACTACCTAAGCTCATTTTGAAATCTTTTGGAAATGTATATAGTTAGATATGGCATGTATAGGCTGGTCACCTTGGATATCTTTGAAATGTGTATAAAGTAGCCATAAGATGTGGCTTGTTAAGTGTTGGTAATATGCATTTGTGAATATGATATATGATGCATGATTTGGCATGTCTTGATGGCAATGAAATAGCCTTATGAATGGTAAGCTTATGGATGAATTGATGCCTTAGTAATTTAATGAGGTTATGATTGAATTATACTTGGATTTACATGGAAATTGATTGAACAAATTAGCATGGATAGAAATGAGGTTGAATGGAATAATATGATGACCATTTGGTATGTTTTTGTTTGCCATTTGATTGTGGAAATATGATTGCTTGTGCTTGTAGGTATGACCCTATTGTGGGTGACAATTTGGCTTCACAAGTAGCTTGTTTTGCTTGTAGGTATATCCGATTTTATTTCAAAGTGTTTAGTCTATCAACAAGTTAAAGCTGAACATCAGGTTCCGTCTGGGTTGTTACAATCGATTCTGATTCCCGAGTGGAAATGGGATAGAGTAACGATGGACTTTATTTCTGGATTGCCTCTGACTCTGAGGAAGAAAGATTTGATTTGGGTCGTAGTTGACCGATTAACGAAATCTGCCCATTTCATTCCCGTGAGATCTGATTACTCACTAGATAGATTAGCTGAGCTTTATGTTTCTGATATTGTGAGATTGCATGGGGTGCCATCATCTATTGTATCATATAGAGATCCGCGGTTTACTTCACGGTTCTGGAAGAAATTGCAAGAAGCTTTAGGTACGAGATTGCATTTCAGTACAACTTTTCATCCGCAAACGGATGGTCAATCCGAGCGGATTATTTAGATTCTTGAGGACATGTTGAGATGTTGTATCCTTGAGTTTAATGGTTCGTGGGAACATCATTTGCTATTGATTGAATTTGTGTATAATAATAGTTTTCAATCGAGTATTAAGCTGCCACCATATGAAGCTCTGTACAGACGTAAATGTCGAACACCTCTGTATTGGACTGAGCTCAGTGAAAATAAGATACACAGGGTTGATTTGATAAAAGACGCTGAACAGAAAGTGAAAGTGATCCGAGATAGTCTAAAAGCAGCGTCTGATCGTCAGAAGTCTTATGCAGACTTAAAACGAAAAAATATTGAATTTGAGATCAGTGATAAAGTGTTTTTGAAAGTGTCTGCGCGGATGACAGTACTACGATTCAGACATAAAGGCAAGTTGAGTCCGAGATTCATCGGACCATATGATATTATTGAGCGAGTTAGGCCAGTTGCGTACAGATTATTGTTGCCCTCCGAGCTAGAGAAAATACATAATGTATTTCATGTATCAATGCTCCATAGACACCGATTTGATCCGTCACATGTGATTGCTCCGTCTGAAATTGAAATCCGATCTGATATGACTTACGAAGAAAAACCAATCTGTATCCTAGCTCGTGAAGAGAAAGAGTTGAGAAACAAGAAAATTTCATTAGTTAAAGTGTTGTGGCATCGACATGGAATAGAAGAGGCTACATGGGAGCCTGAAGACTCAATGAAACAACAATATCCGAATCTGTTTAATGGTAAGATTTTCGGGGACGAAAATCCCTAAGGGGGGAGAATTGTAATAGTCCGGTTTAGACCCTAGTCGGAACAGTGGTTTTGGGACCACGAATCAGAGTAAGTGAAATATTTTAATATTATTTTCTGTGTCTATGACATACGATTAAGCATGTGTTAAAGTATCGTAAATTAATTTGTCTGTCTGCGTTCTTAATTTGACAAAAGGGTTGGATTGTATTAAATGCGAAACTAGCATGCTATTTATTAAAGTATCTAAGTGTTGTGGCTTTTGAATGTTTGTGGCCTTATGAGGAAAATATGCCAATATGTAGATAGTGGATGGACAAAGGTCAAATATGCCCTTGATATATATATATGTGTTTCTTATTATTATGAAAGGTTATTTTTGTACATTAATAATTATGTTAATTATAATAAAAACAAAGCTTGAAATTGGCCATGAGAGGAGTGTTCATCCACCGAAATTTTGTAAGAAAAGAAAAGGGTTTAGCTTTGTTATATTCGGTCATTACAAGCTTTGATTCAAGGTATGTTTTTAATCAGTTTTTGATAATTTCTACGTTTTTGCAATTGTTGCTTTATCTACTACAAAACCCATGCTTCAATTTTGAGAATTGATGATGTTTGTGAAATGAGATTTTGATGAACTCATGTGAATTATGTATGTTCATATGATTATTGATAACGATGAATATTTATGAGATGTTGTGTACATGAATTTCAAGATAAGATCAACTTAGTGATAATGTCCGAGAAATCCCGTACGAACCTAGGAATAGATAGGATTAGCTATGTCATGATATATGTGTCTATTCTGTTTATCATGTAAGACCACGTCCGGGACGTTGGCATTGATTCGAGATTTCGTGTAAGACCACGTCTGGGACGTTGGCGTCGATATGAGACTTACGTATAAGACCTTGTCTGGGACATTGGCATCGTATTAATTCGTGTAAGACCCTGTCTAGGACAATGGCATCAACATCTGATTACATGTAAGACCACATCTGGGACGTTGGCATTGTACGACTGTTCTGAGTATTCTGTATATCCTATTAGATTCCGAACGGTTCAATGAGCAATTCCGAGATATGAATGATTACGTGAATGTTTATCCGTTTCAGGTATGCTTGATAAGTACAGAAGGTGTGTATGAAAGGTAAGTATCTATATTAACTTACTAAAATGAATACATGCAATGAAATGATGAGACGATATGTGAAATTATGCTTAAATGAGCTATGTACATATAAAGTATTTGAGTTAAGAATGTGGTAAGTTTGGCTAAGGAAATGAGCCAAAGAAAGAATGAGATGAATTTGTTATGAGAACCATTATGGTCATTATATCAATATGGCTATGTGCATTTTATGTTAAGTTTATTTGTAGTTGGCTTACTAAGCTTTCGAAAGCTTACTCTGTGTGTGTGCGCTTGTTTCTGGTTTATAGATCGTCAAAGCTACTGAAGGCTCGGGACCGTCGAGGATCGTCATCACACTACCTAAGCTCATTTTGGTATCTTTTGGAAATGTATATAGTTAGATATGGCATGTATAGGCTAGTCACCTTGGATATCCTTGAAATGTGTATAAAGTAGCCATAAGATGTGGCTTGTTAAGTGTTGGTAATATGAATTTGTGAATATGATATATGATGCATGATTTGGCATGTCTTGATGGCAATGAAATAGCCTTATGAATGGTAAGCTTATGGATGAATTGATGCCTTAGTAATTTAATGAGGTTATGATTGAATTATACTTGGATTTACACGGAAATTGATTGAACAAATTAGCATAGATAGAAATAAGGATGAATGGAATAATATGATGACCATTTGGTATGTTTTTGTTTGCCATTTGATTGAGGAAATATGATTGCTTGTGCTTGTAGGTATATCCGATTTTATTTCAAAGTGTTTAGTCTGTCAACAAGTTAAAGCTGAACATCAGGTTTCGTCTGGGTTGTTACAATCGATTCTGATTCCCGAGTGGAAATGGGATAGAGTAACGATGGGCTTTGTTTCTGGATTGCCTCTGACTCCGAGGAAGAAAGATTTGATTTGGGTCGTAGTTGACCGATTAACGAAATCTGCCCATTTCAGGTATGCTTGATAAGTACACAAGGTGTGTATGAAAGGTAAGTATCTATATGAACTTACTAAAATGAATACATGCAATGAAATGATGAGACGATATGTGAAATTATGCTTAAATGAGCTATGTGCATATAAAGTATTTGAGTTGAGAATGTGGTAAGTTTGGCTAAGGAAATGAGCCAAAGAAAGAATGATATGAATTTGTTATGAGAACCATTATGGTCATTATATCAATATGGCTATGTGCATTTTATGTTAAGTTTATTTGTAGTTGGCTTACTAAGCTTTTGAAAGCTTACTCTGTGTGTGTGCGCTTATTTCTGGTTTATAGATCGTCAAAGCTACTGAAGGCTCGAGACCGTCGGGGATCGTCATCACACTACCTAAGTTCATTTTGGTATCTTTTGGAAATGTATATAGTTAGATATGGCATGTATAGGCTAGTCACCTTGGATTTCTTTGAAATGTGTATAAAGTAGTCATAAGATGTGGCTTGTTAAGTGTTGGTAATATGCATTTGTGAATATGATATATGATGCATGATTTGGGATGTCTTGATGGCAATGAAATAGCCTTTTGAATGGTAAGCTTATGGATGAATTGATGCCTTCATAATTTAATGAGGTTATGATTGAATTATACTTGGATTTACATGGAAACTGATTGAACAAATTAGCATAGATAGAAATGAGGTTGAATGGAATAATATGATGACCATTTGGTATGTTTTTGGTTGCCATTTGATTGTGGAAATAGGATTGCTTGTGCTTGTTGGTATGACCCTGTTGTGGGTGACAATTTGGCTTTACAAGTAGCCAGTTTTGCCTACACGGTCGTGGCACACGGGCGTGCCTAGTGACCGTGGGATTAAGGCAGGATCTAGCTAAGTGTGCACGGCCTTGGCACACGGACGTGCCTGGTAGCCGTGGGATTAAGTCAGTATATGGCCTAAGAGCACACGGCCATGGTACACGAGCGTGCCTAGTGGCCGTGTGGAAAAGTCAGTATGCATGCTATGTTTTGGCACGGCCAAGACACGGTCGTGTCTGGTGCCCGTGGAAGACACACGGCTTGCCCACACGGGCGTGTGTCCTGTATAACTTAGAAGGGTTTAAAATTTTGAAGAATTTCAGTAAGTGTTCGGCCTAGTCCCGGCCGTACTCTAAAGCATGATTAAGGTCTCATCAACATATGAAAGGGACACTTTGATTGTTATTGATGAATGAATGTTGAAATGTCTGTAAAAGCTTTGGATTCATCCGATAACTCCTTTAACCCTAGTCCGGCGACTGATACGGGTTAGGGGTGTTACAAATGTTGTCATTATAGATCAAGAAAAACGGGATTCGGACTTAGACTGGGGGAAAACCAAACTATTAGACTAAATCGAACTAGTCACACATATTTTGTATTCCGAGGTAAGTTTACGTAATTGATACAACTCTATTGTTATTATGCATTAAAGAATTGATATTATATAAAATGTTTGATTATTGTTATGAATATGCATGGCAACATTTGATGTGGTATACTCCCGATTGAACCTTAGGAATAGATCGGATATCTATGCCAGTGTAAGACCATGTCTGGGACATGGCATCGGCATTGATATGAGAGCTAGTGTAAGACCATGTCTGGGACATGGCATCGGCCTCGATATGTGAGCCAGTGTAAGACCATGTTCGGGACATCGGCCTCGATATGCGAGCCAGTGTAAGACCATGTCTGGGACATGGCATCGGTATTGATATGAGAGCTAGTGTAAGACCATGTCTAGGATATGACATCGGCTATGATATGTGAGCCAGTGTAAGACCATGTCTGGGAAATGGCATCTGGATCATACCTTCTTATGTGAGGCTTGTCGGGTATCTTTTGGTATTCCAACTGGTTCAATGAGTAATTTAATGCTTGTGTCAAAAGTGAGAAAAGTTACGACTATGTTGTAAATTATACAAGTACCTACACGAAATTCATGAGAAATGAGCTCGATTTATGTTGTATGATTAGTAAGGATGAAAATGAGTAAGTGATGCCTTTAATCATTTAAGAATTATGTGCAAGTTTATAATATGTTATGAGTATGATAATGCATGGTAATTGTTGTTAATTATTTACATACGACTTACTAGGCTTTATGCTTACTCCCTCTCATTTCCATTTTCTTATAGTACCGCCAAGCTAGCTCGGGGATCAATAGATGTCGGAGGCATCAATCACACTATCAATTGAAACATTTGGTATAGTTAGCCTTATTATTTTAAGTATGTCATGTATAGGGACTAGGTCTTTTTGTTAAGTGTCATATTGTTTTGGCCATATGTTTTGGCTTGACATGAAGTTGATCCATTTTGTCTAAGGCCATGGATAATGGCTAATATTTGTTGTTTATTTATGCAAATGATGATGTTTTTCATGATTGAGCAAATTGCATGGTTGAGTATTTGGTATATTAATGCATGAATAAGTAGGTTGCATGATTGAATTGGTAAAGTATGTGATGAGTTTTGCATGTGAACGAAGTATAGTGGCCTTGATGTGTGGATGTCTTGGTTGTGGCTGATTTAGTCATGTGTTTATGTGTGAAGTGGTTTTGCTTGGTGTGGTTTAGGTTGGTATAAGCAATGGTGGCAAAAAGGCTTGGTAGATAGCCTTATTTTGTCCACACGAGTAGACACACGGACGTGTGTCTAGGCCGTGTGTGATACACGACCTGCCCTATAAGGTCCGGCTGTGTGTCCTCTGCACCTTAAGTTGGCAAAAAAGAATGCCTAGTAGTAAGCACATGGGCTGAGGCACGGCCGTGTGTCTTAACCGTGTGGAAGACACAACCATTGTGCATGGGCATGTGCCCAGGCCGTGTGAAGTCTGCACCTGGAATATGAAATTAAATTCACCACACGGCCTAACACACGGGCGTGTGCCTTGGCCATGCGACCTTATTGGGTTGATGACATCAGAAACAGAATGTCAAGGTTTTTGCACACGGGCTGAGACACGGGCGTGTCAAGGCCGTGTGAGGGGGACAAGCCATGAATACGGGCGTGTGCCAGGCCCTTTGAAAACCCTTGTAGCTTTGAATTGAGAAATAAATCCACACGGGCAAGGGACAGGGCGTGTCCCTATATGCTTAAGCCGTGTGAGTTACACGGTCCTTCAACATGGCCATGTTATTAGGACATACGGGCGTGTTGCCCTTCCACACGGGTGTGTGCCCCTGTTTTTAGTGACAATTTTCCAAAGTTTTTCTAAAGAACTCGGTTTGGTCCCAAACCATTTCTAAAGTGTGTTTTGTGCCTCTTAGGCTCATATTAGGGATTTTACGACAAACTTTGAAAAGTTTTAAATTTGAATTAACTTTTATGACTCGGAAATGTATGTTAGTATGTGTTTAAGTTAGGTAACGCCTCATACCCTGTTCTGATGTCAAACACAGGTAAGGGGTGTTACATTTAGTGGTATCAGAGCTATAGTTTAGTCAATTCTTAGAATAACCTAGTGTGTGTATGAGTCTAGCTATACATGCCATATATGAATTATGATAGTGTGATGACTCCTGACAATTTAAAATGTGTTTTTATATAGTAAATGGATCCCGACGGAGCAGTGGCGGATGATGTCGAAAGTAATGTGCCGGCTCCCGCAGAAGGGACCGCGTCAGTCGAAAGTGGGGCCGTGGCACTGAGTCAGGGCGGAGGGGCTAGAGAAGCATTCCTCCATATGATGAATACTTGGTATTCGGAGTTTGTTCGTGCAAACCCGAACGCTCCATGTAACAACCCGATTTAGGGGCTAGTCAGAACAGTGGTTTCGGGACCGCTAAACCGAAGTTAAGGAAAATTATTTTGACGTTATTTTATGTGTTATGGTATTATTATAAGGCTGTGTAAAAATTTTGGTGCATTAATTTGAGTGATGGCATGCTTAATTGTGAAAAAGGACTAAATCGCACAAAGTGCGAAAGTTCTATTTTAGTTGCTAGAGGTGCCAAATAACTATGGATTTTTAATTGGAGGTCCCAAATGTGCAATTTGGCCTTGTTTAAGTGAGTTGGCCGACCATAGCATGCATAGGGGGCAAGAGCATTTAATTTGGTCAATAGTTGGTGATATTAGTTGGTAAAATGAATAAAATAAGATGATATAAGCAAAAGTTATCATCTTTTCAATTAGTCTTCTCCTCCAACCAAAAATATCACTAAGGGAGGGCTTTGAAAGCTTAAAAAAAATTCCAGCAACTCATTTTCTCTTCAAGTAAGTGATTTTGGTGGTATTATTTGATAATTTTTGTATTTTTTGAGTCCCCAAAGCTTAAGCTAGCTAATGAGGGGACTAGTTTGTGATATGGTTGAAAGTCTAGGGACTTTCCATGAGAGTGTTCATGTTGTTAGCTGAGTTTTATGGAAGAAAATGAATGTTAGGGAGGTGAGGAACAACTATTGTAAAATGTGTTAGCAAGAAAACACCTAATGAGGACTTAAATGCAAAGAATGAATTTGTGTCATAAATGCATGAAATAGTTGGAATGGTGAGTAGTTGTAAAAGAAATAAATGTTCAACTAGGCTTATTTATTGATAAAATATGTTGAAAAATGATTTACGAGCCTAGGGACAAAATTGTAATTTTGCCATAGTGCAAGGGCAAAATGGTCCTTTTTTCCTAAGTATAGATTTTGATGCATTATGATCATAGAATGATCTAAATAAATGAATTTATTGTTATAGATCAAGAAGAGCGCGGAATTAACCTTGACTGGGGAAAAGGCAAGGTCATAGATTAAACCGTTAGTTGACGCGTTTTGCACTGAGGTAAGTTTATGTGTAAACAATGCATTATATATATATACATTATTGTTGCTAACTAGTGTATAGCACAATTAAGAACACGTATGATTCAAGTGGATTTAATGTGGTAGTTATGGAATAACTCTAGGATGAATGATGGTATGGATATGTAAGTGTGTTATATTAATTCTTGATGGTGGGCTAAGTGCGATACTACCTTAATACTTAATTACGATGGGCTATGTGCGATACCATCGTCTATTTATCATTGTTGGGCTATGTGCAATACTACCTTAATACTTAATTACGATGGGCTATGTGCGATACCATCGTCTATTTATCATTGTTGGGCTATGTGCGATACTACCTTAATACTTAATTACGATGGGCTATGTGTGATACCATCGTCTATTTATCATTTGGTGGGCTATGTGCGATACTACCTTAATACTTAATTATGATGGGATATGTGCGATACCATCGTCTAATTACCATTTGGTGGGCTATGTGCGATACCACCGTAATTAACCTCTTGGTGGGCTATGTGCGATACCACTCCAAATAAATCTGATGGTGGGCTAAGTGCAAAACCAACGAGAAATTTGATCTTGAGTAGTTGATCATTGGATTGTGATGTGCTGTATCGTATGACTTTGTGGTGCTAAATGCAAGGATGTATGTTAATGAATGTGAGTACTAAGCTTGTGATGTGGTGGAGAGTGGTAAGGGAGGAAATGAGTAAGCATGACTAAGAATGTAGGCATGACTAAGAATGTAGACTAATCTTGTTTAGTGTGTAATGCTATTTATTGTTAGCACACACCATAATGCTAATTGTTCACATGTAAACTTACTAAGCTTAAAGCTTACTCCCCTTCTCTATTCCTTTGTTTTATAAAGTTTAAGAGACGAGCCAGGATATGCAGATAACTAGAAGATCGCCACACTATCAGCTCACCTCGGTATATCTAGACTTAGTGATTTTGTATATGGCATGTATAGGGGCTAGACTAGTTAGGTTATTTTGTTATTTTGGCCAAAAGTGTGATGGCCCCTTATTAAGTTAACTATATTGTATATTGCCATGGTTGATGGCTCACCTTGTCATTTATGAAAATATGAAGTTATTCATGGAAGTTCATATTGCAAACTATGAGTTGTTTATTGGTATGTTGAAGGGATTCATGTGGAATGAGCTTGAGGGGTGCAAAGAGCTTGGCAAATAGCCTTGTTCTTGTCCACATGGGTAGGCACACAGGCGTGTTTCTAGGCCGTGTGTGACACACGGTCAGTCCATGGGCATGTGCCCAGGTCATGTGAAGTTTGCATCTCGAAATTTGGAATTTAAATCGCCACACAATGGAAGCACACGGGCGTGCCCAGGCCGTGTGGATTAATCAGAGGCGACCACGGGCCAGCCATATAGACGTATGTCCAAGTCGTGTGATTCAAGTCAGTGTCGACCACGGGCATCGAACACAGGCGTGGGAGTTAATACACGGGCGTGCCATCTCCCCCACGGGCGTGTAGTCCCTGTTCTGGAGAATTTTTCTTAAATGTGTAAAAGTTTCCAAATTATCCCGAAACCTTTATGGAAGCATGTCTAAGGCCTCGTAGTTCCATCATAAGGATGATAGACATATGGATGGAAAATTTTTAATTTGAAATGAGTTTTAAAGCCCAAAGTTGTACAATTGTGCGAGTTAAGTATGGTAATGCCTCGTGCCCGGTTCCGGTATAGAATACGGGTAAGAGGTGTTACACTCCACCTCCTCCACCCCCTCCAATCCCCTAGCCTGCCCCTATAGCTCCCCAAGTAGTGGAAATGATTAGAAGGGAAAAACCTCAGGTTGAAAGAATTCGGAAGCAAGTGGACGAGGAATTTCGGGTGAATATGGACGATGAGCCAGAAAGAGCAGAGTTCTAGCTAGAAAATACCATTAGGGTATTCGACGAACTGTCTTGCACACCTAAGAAGTGCATAAAGTGTGTTGTGTCACTCCTACAAGACTCGACTTACCAATGGTGGAACACCCTTGTGTCGGTTGTACCAAGGGAGAGGGTAACATGGGAATTTTTCCAAGAAGAGTTCCGAAAGAAGTATATTAGCCAAAGGTTTATCGATCGGAAAAGAAAGGAATTCCTTGAGCTAAAACAAGGCCGAATGACAATATCCGAGTATGAGCGTGAGTTTGTAAGGCTCAGCAAATACGCTCGGGGAGTGCGTATCCACCGAAGCCATCATGTGTAAGAGGTTTGAGGACGGATTAAATGAAGGCATCCGACTATTAGTTGGCATCCTGGAATTAAAGGAGTTTGTGATGCTTGTTGAGAGAGCGCGCAAGGCCGAAGAATTGGCCAAAGAGAAAAAAAATCTGAACTCGAGTCTTGTGACTTGAAGAAAAGACAGTTGGGGAGATCATTTCAGTCCTCCTCCAAGAAATCGAAAGAGTTCACTACTCGATCAAATGCTTTAGGAGGGTTCTCGAACAGAAATAGGAGTAAGCAGTACTCGGTTTCTAAGGCTCAGACCACTTCAATTGCGAGTGTTGGTAGTGCCCAACCTAATAGACCGGGATACTCATAGTTTGGTAGACGTCACTTCGGTGAGTTTCGAGAGAATGACAGAGGCTGTTTCAAATGTGGATCACAAGACCATTTCATTTGTAACTATCCTGAGATGGTTGAGAAAGAAAAAAATCAAGGTGTGAGTTCAGGTAATGCTCCTTCTAGAGGTAGACCACAAAAGAACCCGGGTAGTGGGGTTAGCAGTAGAGGTGTACCTAGAGATTTCGTCGTGAGGTCCGAGGGCAGAACACTTGCAAGGACTTATGCCATTCGCGCTCGCGAAGAGGCTTCATCCCCAGATGTGATTAGGGGTACTTTTCTCTTCATGATATTTCTGTTATTACCTTGATTGATCCGGGATCTACCCATTCCTATATTTGAATGAAATTGGTGTCTAGTATGAATATTCCTGTCGAGTCTACAGAATTTGTGGTAAAAGTGTCAAAACTATTAGGCAAGCATGTGTTAGTTGACCAAATACATAGAAATTGTCCCTTGAAAATTAGAGGTCATTGTTTTTCGGCTAACCTTATGTTGTTGTCGTTTAATGAGTTTGACGTGATTCTTGGCATGGATTGGTTGACTGTTCATAACATGTTAGTAAAATGTGGTAGTAAGTTTATTGAACTGAAATGTGAAAATGGGGATATTATGCGGGTTGAATCAGGTGAATCGGATAGCTTACCTGTACTGATTTCTTCTATGACTGCTGAGAAATATATGAGAAAAGGGTATGAGTCCTATCTTGCATTTGTGTTTAATACCAAAGAGTCGGAAGTAAATATTGAGTCATTGCCTGTGGTATGTGAGTACCTAGATGTGTTTCCGAAAGAGTTGCCCGGATTGCCTCTAACTAGGGAAGTTGAGTTTGGTATTAAGTTGGTCGCTGGTACGGCACCTATTTCGGTTGCACCGTATAGGATGACACCGTTAGAGTTAAAAGAGTTGAAGGTTCAGCTACAAGAGTTAACAGATAAGGGTTTTACAAGACCGAGCTATTCTTCGTGGGGTGCTCCGGTACTTTTTGTGAAAAAGAAAGACGGGTCGATGAGGTTATGTATAGACTACAGACAGCTCAGCAAGGTGACTGTGAAGAACAAGTATCCTTTGCCAAGGATCGATGATCTGTTTGACCAATTGAAAGGAGCCATAGTGTTTTCTAAGATAGACTTAAGGTCCAATTATTACTAGCTAAGAGTTAAGGAGCAAGATGTATCGAAAATCGCATTTCAGACAAGGAACGGGCACTATGAGTTCCTTGTCATGCCCTTTGGCTTAACAAATGCTCCCACCGTGTTTATGGATTTAATGAATCGTATTTTTCGACCGTACTTGGATAAGATCGTTGTTGTTTTTATCGATGATATATTAATTTATTCTCGGGATGAGAGTGAGCATGCGGAGCATTTGAGAACTATTTTGCAGACTTTAAGAGATAAGCAGTTGTATGCCAAGTTTAGTAAAAGTGAGTTTTTGCTCCGAGAGGTCGGATTCTTAGGACACATCGTGTCGGGTGATGGAATTAGAGTTGACCTGAGTAAGATCTCGGCTATTGTCAAGTGGAAACCGCTGAGGAATGTGTCGGAGATTAGAAGCTTTCTAGGCTTAGCGGGTTAATACAGACGATTCGTTAAAGAATTCTCCATGATTGCTACTCCAATGACGAGGTTGCTACAGAAAGATGTCAAGTTCGATAGAGTTTTGAGAAACTAAAGGCGTTGTTGACTGAAGCTCCAATTTTAGTGCAACCGAAACTGGGAAAAGAATTCGTAGTGTATAGCGACGCATCCTTGAATGGATTGGGATGCGTGCTCATGCAAGAAGGCAAGGTAATAGTATATGCCTTGAGACAACTGAAGCTGCATGAGAAAAACTATCCGACTCACGACTTAGAGTTAGCCGCCATAGTGTTCGCATTGAAGATTTGGAGACACTATTTGTATGGCCAGAGATGCCGAGTATTCACTGACCATAAAAGTCTAAATTATTTGATGACTCAGAAGGAACTAAACCTTCGCCAACGGAGATGGCTACAGCTCATAAAAGATTACGAACTGATGATCGACTATCACCCAGGGAAGGCGAACATGGTCGCCGATGCTTTGAATAGGAAGTCATTGTTTGCCTTGACGGCTATGAATAATCAGTTGTTAGTAACCGACGATGGTTCGATTTTCACCGAGTTGAGAGCAAAACCAATGTTTTTGCAAGAGATCTGCGAAGCTCAAAAAGGTGATAAAGAATTGCAAGCTAAGATAACTCAGTGCGAGACGGGTATAGAATTAGACTTTCGTATTGGTTTAGATGGCTGTTTAATGTTTCGAGACAGAATTTGTGTACCCAAAGATGATGAGCTTATTCGGAAAATTTTGCATGAGGCACATAGCAGTTGTATGTCTATCCATCCGGGTAGTGTGAAAATGTACAATGACTTGAAGAAAATGTATTGGTGGTCGGGAATGAAGAGAGACGCTTCAGAGTTTGTCTCTAAGAGCCTAATTTGTCAGAAAATGAAAGCCGAACACCAAGTACCTTCGGGTTTGTTGGAACGCCGGTACCCCATGGCGCAGCAGAATAAAATTAGATCCGGCGATCCAAATCATGGATCCATGTGTGAGGAACGAATCGGGGTGAAATAAAGGTTTCGAAATTACCAAAACTTCAATCTGAGTAGACAGCGACGCCTTGGCAACAAGAGTTTTGATCTACTGTCGAATCAAGCCTCAACCTTTTCTGATGTCGGCCTCTACGTAATCCACCCGGTTTGACTATGAACGGAAGAAATCTCCAAAACTGTTTTGGAGGCTTATTTGCTTGACGGCTGCTAGACCTAACAAGCAATCACTTAGGGTTTTTCATATTAAGTTTTGTCTCCTTTTAATACCTTTTATAATTGGTCCCTTTCTCATTGGGCCTTTTATAATAGGTATCCTCTTAATTTGGGCCTTTTATAATTGGTATCTCTTGAATGTATTACAAGATTAGATAAATACAATAAAGTTTTTAACCGAAAATTATAATTACATTAATTATATCTAAAAATTATAATTACATTAATTATAATAAGGATTCCGGTAAACTATATTTATTTAAATTTATATATGAATCAAATTCATATATTAATAAAATTATGTTATCATTATGTGTACAACATCCTTGTACATATAATATGTTCAATATTTGATTGCCCAATTAAATTAATTCTTTAATTAATTTAATTTATGTGACAACCAAGCACAATACCAACTATATTTTATTCCGTTCATTTCAACCATAGGGTGTGACCCTGTAGGTTCTTGCAACGTTAGCAGTAATACTAGAACGATTCTATTGTCACAGACAATGAGTGGCATCTAGCAATGCATCATTGCTACCTAAGTTACAAGAAGTCATGATTCGACATAACCTTTCGTGATTAACCTTTCATGCATTAATCCTTAAGTCCTTTATCTCTGGAACGGATACAAGTCATGGGATAGTCACACTTGCATAGCCCATCCCATGTTTCTTGATATCTTGAGTAGACTATGATATACAAATTAGTATGACATCTCATATCAATTTATTTGAGCATGGCCATGCATTTCTAGTCTCACTCAATCAAGTGGCCTAAGATATTACTCCTATTATGTAGGAGGGACTTATCCTTTATTGATCAACCATATCCCTCTACATAGATTGTGGTGTATCCAACATCAGCCTTTATAGAACAACCTGTTACGGTGTACATTTGACTGTATCAAAATATACAACTCACGATGCTGGGATAATAATGATCTCAAGTCTGAGGATCATATACATATTAATCACTATGAGTAATGTTGTGACAATTACATAATAATCCAAGAAACATACTCATAGCGGGTCAATCCAATATGTTGTTCTCTAACACACATATTCATGCATTGATTTTGACACTCCATATCAATGACAACTCTTTATCATCAATCAACTACATGTTAGTCTTAATGCATTATTATTGTCCTAGTCAACAATAATACTCGACTAAGGAGCTTTTAAGAACAATCATATTATTATAAAATAGTTTATCTATACACACATAAAGAAAAACTGAAATAATAATGACAACGCTTTATATTAATAAACATGGTAAATTAAGTATGTTATTACAACCATCTCATGATTGATCTTTGGGCATACTCTTACAGGGTTTACTTCAGCTTGTGATGGTTCCCGAATGGAAACGGGACTGTATTACTATGGATTTTGTGTCTGGGTTGCATTGGACGCCAAGGAAGAAAGATGCCGTATGGGTTGTGGTTGATAGGCTAACAAAGTCAGCTCATTTTACAACAGTGCATATGGATTATCCGCTTGAAAAATTGGCTGATTTTTATGTTTCCGAAATTGTGAGACTCCACGGAGTGCCCTTGTCAATTATTTCAGATAGAGATCTGAGGTTTACCTCGCGGTTTTGGAAAAAATTACAAGAAGCTTTGGGGACAAAGTTGAATTTTAGCACGGCTTTCCATCCGCAAACCGACAGTCAATCGGAGAGAGTAATTCAGATTCTTGAAGACATGTTGTGGCGTTATGTCCTTGAATTCCAATGCAGTTGGGAAAAGTATTTACCGTTAGCAGAGTTTGCCTACAACAATAGCTATCAGTCAAGTTTGAAAATGGTGCCTTATGAGGCTTTGTATGGGCGTAAGTGCCGAACACCCTTGTTTTGGACCAAACTCAGAGAAAATCAGATTCACGGGGTTAACTTAGTCAAAGAGACTGAAGAGTAAGTAAATGTAATTCGTGACTATTTGAAGGCTGCTTCGGATAGACAGAAATCCTACGCGGATTTGAAATGTAACACCCCTTACCCATGTTCGATGTTGGGACCGAATACGGGGCATTACTACCCTTCACCTTACAAAAACATTTATTAACAGGCTATAAAATTTTGTTCCGGTTTAAAAACTTTCTTTTCGTGGTCATGACATTCATCTCATGGGCCTACGAGGCTATAAACATACATCCCGATGGTTTCGGAGATCAACTGGAAACTTTTACTCTCTTTGACAATTCTTGTCTAAGCAGGGGTCACACGCCCGTGTGACCTGGGACATGCCCGTGTGACCTGGGACACGCCCGTGTGGGCAGGTCGTGTGGTCTCACACGCCCATGTCCCTAGCCCGTGTACAATTTATTTTTATTACAACCTACAGGGGTTTTCACACGGCTTGACACACGCACGTGTCCTTCACACGGCCTAGACACACCCGTGTCCTCACTCGTGTGAAAAACTAAGGTTATTCTATTTGTGAGGTCATCAACCCCTTAAGGAGCAGACGGCCTAGGCACACGCCCGTTGGCTAGCCTGTGGTTGACACTGACTTAAAACACTAACATGCTGGGGACACACGGCCTATTAACACACCCATGTGGGTTGACCGTGTGTCACACACGGCCTAGACACACCCGTGTCCTCACCCATGTGAAAAACTAGGGGTATTCTGTTTGTGACGTCATCAACCCCTTCAGGAGTAGACGTCTTAGGCACACACTCGTTGGCTAGCCCGTGGTTGACACTGACTTAAAACACTAACATGTTGGGGACACACGGCCTATTAACACACCCATGTGGGTTGACCGTGTGTCACACACGGCGTAGACACATGCGGACACTTAAAGGCTATTTTCCAAGCCAATTGCCACCCTGAAATCAAGATCATTCATATACTCAATCCAACCACTCAAATACTTCATCAAAAACATGAATAACAAGGCATAACTCATCATCAATTGATGTATAAACTTAGTAAATATTGACCAATCTCTTTAGCCATATACAAAAAGAATAATAACCTTAATAGCCAACACATTTGCCATACTTAATAAAAACAACTTGGCTATACCAAAATAGTGATTGATAGTGTGCTCCGAGCTCCGGCGTCAATGTTCCATGAGTTAGCTTGGCAAGACTGCGAGGAAAGAAGAAGGGAGAGAGGTAAGCATATAGCTTAGTAAGTTTGCATGAAACTCATATAGCAATATATTAACTCATTATAACTCATCCATTTCGAGTTAAGAACAACATAAAACTCAAGTGCATGGCTTACTTACTCCACACATGATACATAATAATTTCATACTTGCATTATAATCATGGTACCTGTGTCACTTGATCACATAGATTAGTACATTTTGCTGATGCAAAAGTAAACTCAACTTTCATCTTTCTTAACATGAAAAATGCTTTATAATAACCTTGTATAACTTAACTTCGTACTATCTTTACTTACTTGACTTTCTTGTTGCCTCTTTCATACTTGGCTCTTTTGCCCGATGAATTACCCGGAATAACTGAGGATACTCAATCTCATCAAACATGTACCTCGGTGCCAATGCCATATCCCAGATATGGTCTTACACGGGATTCCTTAACTTGATGTCGATGCCATGTCCCAGACATGGTCTTACACGAAATCTTCCTTTGGTGTCGAAGCCATGTCCCTGACATGTCTTACACGGGACTTTCCTCATATGGTGTCAATGCCATGTCCCAGACATGGTCTTACACGAGACCTTTCCTCAATGGTGTCGATGCCATGTCCTAGACATGGTCTTACACGAGACCTTCCTTATTCGATTCTGATGCCATGTCCCAGGCATGGTCTTACACAGGATATGCGTTCGGTGCCGATGCCATGTCCCAGACATGGTCTTACATGGGACCTACATTCCTTATGCTGAGGCCATGTCCCAAACATGGTCTTACACGGGCTTTCCTTGTCTCATGCTGTGATATTAGTATTCCTCATTATTCCGAGTCTTCAACAGGGACTTCCTCTTACATACTCTCATTCACTTTCTTATCAATTTATCACTAATCATAACTTCATGAAAATAGTGTATATGATACAACGTAATAAGCAATTTATTGAAAATACATGTGAAACCTTAAATTCATACAAACTTACCTCGGTATTTAAAATGTATGTAAAGATGTAAGTTAATCCTTGGCTTTGTTCTTGCCTCGGTTTCGATCTAGGCTTCGCGTTTCTTGATCTATAGTAACAATTTCACTTGTTAAATTCACACATTGACTAAATCGACTTATAATTCATATTGTGGAAAAATTAATATTTTGCCTCTAGACTTTGGCAAAATGACCATTTTGCCCCTTGGCTCAAAAATTAATTCTAATCACATTTCTACATTCAAAAAGCCTAGGTGAACATTTAATACTCTTATAGCTATCATTAAAACTCAACATTTCACATACTTACTACAAATTTATAGCCTTTTCATCAAGGTTCAATTAGGTATTTTCAAGACAACACCTTTCATAAAAGTTGTTCATCTAACAACTAAGACTCAATTTCTTCCATAAAAATGCAGCAAATAACAATGATAGCTCTCATGAAAAAACTCTAAACTTTTCACCATATTGCACAATAGTCCCCTCATTTGAAAGCTTAAGCTTTAGGGGTCTCAAAAGTACAACTATTTTCAAGAAAAGATCACTAGAGCACTTACTAGTGAAGAGATGAGTGTGATGAAATTTTTGAAGCTTTAAACCCTTATTTTTCTTTCAAATTTTGGTGGAAGAAATGAACAAGAAAGATGGACATCATCTTTTCTTTATTTTAATAATAAACTATCAATTTAATCCACCAAACATCACCAACTTTGACCAATTTGGTCAATTCTTGTCCCCTATGGCCGACCAAGTATATATTGGGGGTCTAATTGCCTTCTAAAGACCTCCAACTATCAATCTATGGCTATTTGGTTCCTTTAGCTTATAAACCGGAACTTTCACACTTTATGCGATTTAGTCCTTTTTCGCGATTAAGCAAGAAATCGCTAAAATTAAAGTACCAAAATTTTCATATACTTATACGATCATATGCTAATTCATAAAATCACATGAAAATAAATTTCTCAAATCTCGGATTAGTGATCTCGAGATCACTGTTCCGACTAGCCCCTAAATCGGGCTGTTACATGAAATGAAAAGAAATTGAGTTTCACGTTAGTGATAATGTGTTTTTGAAAGTATCCTATGGAAGAAAGTCCTCAGATTCGGTAAGAAAGGAAAATTAAGTCTACGTTTTATTGGACCTTATGAGGTGACTGAGAGAATTGGATCGGTAGCTTATCGACTAGCCTTGCCATCCGAGTTAGAGAAGATCCATAATGTTTTCCATGTGTCGATGTTGCGCCATTACTGTTCTAACCCTTCGCACGTTCTTTCACCGACATAGGTTGAGACTCGATCAGACATGACTTATGGCGAAGAGCCGGTTAAGATCTTGGCGCAAGAGGTCGAGCAATTGAGAACTAAAAGTATAACACTTGTGAAAGTACTATGGCATAGACATGGGGTTGAAGAGGCCACATGGGAGCCTGAGGAGAGTATGAGAGATCAATACCCAAACCTTTTCACTGGTAAGATTTTCGGGGACGAAAATTCCTAAGGGGGAGAATTGTAACAGCCCAATTTTGGGCCTAGTCAGAACAGTGGTTTCAGAACCACAAATTCGAGGTTGGAGAAATTATTTTAATATTATTTTATGTGTCATCGCATGATATATGAGTATATGAAAATTTTGGTGAATTAATTTTAGTGATTACTTGCTTAATTTCGAAAAAGGACTAAATCGCATAAAGTGCAAAAGTTTTGTTCTACAATCTAAATGTGTTAAATAGCTATGGAACACAAAAGTAAAGGTCTTTATTGAGTAAATAGATGAATAAAACTATGGTGACTGGATATGGAATTTCTAATTGGAGACAAAGTCATAAAATGGTCAAAATTAGGTGACATTAAGTGACTTGTTTAATAAAAAAAAAGAGGAGGTTATCATCTTCTCTTCACCACCGAAATTCTTAGCAAAAAAGAGGGGTTCTGAGAGCTCAAATTTTAGCCAAGCTTGTAATATCCCGGGTTAGGGGCTATTTTGTTGTTGCATGATATTGCATGTGTTTGGTGTGCTGTGTTGCTATTTCGGTGTTTTAGGGGCTTAATTGTAGGCTAGGAGTGTGCCTGAGTGAATGGGAAAATTTTGGTTTTTGGGTGTTAAGTCAGGGGAGCTGAGGAAGCTGGGGTTTAAGAATTTTAATTGTGGTTTCATTGCACAAATGAGGAGCTAGCTTAGTGGCAAGCATGCGCTACAAGGGGGAACTTGGTGTGGCGTCATTTACTTGTGGGGGAGGTCCAGTGTTCGAGTTGAAGAGTTCCCCTTTTGACTTCTTTTTGGGACGGCATGGAGGAGAGGTAGAAGGCTAGTGAAATTCTACCTTGGACCAAGTCTTCACATTCAAATGGAAGGTGGAGAGCAACTTTAGGAGAAAGACTTGGTCCACTCTTTTGAAATGTGTGGATGGGAGTGCATGGGGGGATGTGGCCGAATGTTGGGGAGTTGGGGGAGAAGGTGGCCGGTTTTGGGAAGTGGGAAGGTGTTGTGCCGAAATTCATTTTGGAATTTTGGTTGTTTTCGGTCAAAGGTTAGTAAGCTAGTTTCTTCCTTCGTTTTTCTTCCTTTGTAAACCGAAAATCAAAACCTCCCTAAGGTTACCGAAAATTTCCTTGTTTCTTATGATCTTGGGTGTGTAGCCGAATGTTCATCTCCTTTCTCTGCTCTTTTGTTCATTTTGTGTTAAGCCAAGTTAGCTAATCTCCTCATCTCATTTTGTTTTCTTTTTCTTAAAATTTTTCCTAATTGCCGAAACCATATTATCCTGTTCTCTCAAACTCTCAATTCTTTTCTTTCTCCAAAAACCTTCTAGCCGAAACTCTACCTATTTTCATCTTCTTTCTTTGCCCTTTTGAGCCGGACCTTTCCTCAATTGTTGTCAAACCCTTTTCTTCATTCGAACCAAAATTTCATTGTTTTCTTCATCTTCAAGAGGTTAGCCGAATCTCTCCCCTGTGTTGCCAAAGTATTTTCTCTCCTATTGGGTTTTGACCGAACTTCCCTTCTCTCCTAGTGGTGTGGGTGGCCGATTAGAGGATTGGTGTTTGAGGTAAGTGCAAGTCGTATATTCTCTTCCTTTCGCGCTCGTACTTTATTGATTTGGGTCTTGTTAAGGGTTGTATATGACAACTATTGATGAGTGTTATCTCTTATGTTGGAACCGATTGCATCATAGGACAACGGAGACTTCCAAGCAATCAAGTGGAGCCTTTCTCTTTGTTAATCGTTTGGTAAGTAGGGGTAAGTACATGGTATTGTTATTATTTCAATCATTTTAGGTTCGATTAAGGCAAAGGTAACAAAAGGTTAATAGTTCTCTTTTGAAGGTGGCCGATTGTTGGAAGGAAAGGCTTTGTGGTTCGGGTTGGATAAAGAATCAAACCAATAGCAAGGTAACGGTGATTCGACAAACCCTTTTGGTCTAAATGGTGTTGGCCGAATGTGTAGATGCCTAACCCCTAATGTTTGGCCGATTGTAGGAGTCAGTACTCGAAGGGACTTAGATCGCTTTTGTCAGGATTTCTAGACTCGTAGTTATCAGGTGTGTAAACTAACACACTAGTACTTAGTAATGTTGTTGATAAACCTGTTTGCCTGTTAAAAACCATAACAGTATGATGGATAGTTGGATACCCAAATGGGGTATGTGTACGGATCCGGGTAAGTCTACTGTATTACAAATCCTATTATGGATACTTTGGATATGATGATCTATACTATATATATATATATATATATGCTATGAGATGCTATGTTGGACATGGTTGCATGAGTTACATGATTTGCATATTGTACATGAGCCAGTATGACATGTATGGGTGATATGAGAGGAGGGAGCAGTGATGTATTGTGCTGACGAGCACCAGTGTTTTGGTAACACAACTTTGTGACTTTGGGTCACCAGAGGTTTGGCACCTCCAGAGGTTTGGTACCTCAGCGTCTCGTCCCAGTGGCTCAGTACCACAGTGGGTTGGCCCCACGGATGATTATACGGGATTGACGCCAGTGATTTGGTATCACACGATGGGTTGGCCCCATCACCAGATTTGTGACTACGGTCACCAGTGCTTTGGTAGCACATTGTGTCTTTGGGACACCAGAGGTTTGGCACCTCATTGCGACTTGTCCCTGTGGTTTGACCACCGTGGGTTGGCCCCACTTGAGATATGGGATCGTCTGCTAGTGATTTGGTATCACACGATGGGTTGGCCCCATCATCATTGGATTTGTGACTTCGGTCACCAGTGCTTTGGTAGCACATTGTGTCTTTGGGACACCAGTGGTTTGGTACCACAATGACGGATATTGTGTCTTTGGGACACCAGTGTTTTGGTAACACATTGTGACTATATGTCACCAGTGGTTTGGCACCACCAGTGGTTTGGTACCACACGGGGTAGAAAAGGCGATATGGATGGTTAGGATTGGGTTGCATTAATTATGTTGCTATGTATGATGTGTGTTAGCATGTTGTTTTCTTGGGAGCGGGATTTACACACTGAGTCACTCGACTCACCCTCTCCTTTGACATTTCAGGTGACTCGTAGACGCGGACATGGAGCCGGGATGGACTCGGGGTGCACCTGCCATGCTTAATAAAGTTTTACTCAGACTCTACTATTTGGGTACTTTAGTTTAGTTACTTCTAATTGGGTTTTATTTGGATTTGTAAAAGGCCTTTAAAGTTATGTTTTATGTTGTTTACGCTTTAAGTTGATTTTTGACATGCCTTAACAAAGTAACTTGGAATAAATTTTACTAAAACTTGGAAAGATAATGATTTCAAAACTATAACGCAATGGGTTTTTAAACTATACCATCGGGTATCACACTAAGTCTTTTTGATAAACAAATACAACTGGTTTCCAATTCAAACTTGTAGTTCTCCTAAGTTTAAAAGTGTTTTATGTATCACTAAGAAACTAATGAGGTTTTAAATGGTATAAACTCGTTTTAACTACACATTCTGGCTAAGTTTTCAAAATCTCCGGGTTTCAAATACATCAACTGTTCTTCAAACAAGACTACTCAAATTTGTTTCAAACACACTGTGTTTTCACTCAGCTTTTAAACGGAAAATTGAACTTTTCAAAAACGATTTCCCCGTAGCATACCAGATTCGGACGTGGTGTCTTGTCCGGGTTTGGGGTGTTACAAAGCTTTTCTCTTGCAAGTAAGTGCTTTCGGTGGTTGTTTTTGTTAATTTTTGTGTTTTTGGAACCCCCTATAACTTAATCTAGCTAACGAGGGGACTATTTTGCAAAATAGTTGAGAGCCTAGGGTCTTGCCATGAGAGTATTTATATTGTTTACTAAAATTTTAGGAAAGAAAATGAAACCTGGTTGTTTAATAAACAACTTTTGTGAAAGGATTTTTCATGAAAACACCTAAAATGGACCTTTTCGTAAAAGTTATAAAATTGGTAGTAAATGTGTGAAATAATTGGATTTTTGAGTTGTTTTACGCTTCAGCTAGGCTTGGTTAAAGAGGAAATTTGATGAAAATCATCTTACGAGCCTAGGGGCAAAATCGTAATTATGTGAAAATCTAAGGGCAAAACGATAATTTTGCCAAAGTAGGAATTTTGGAATGTCTTGATTAATGTGGTGATTAAATAAGTAAATTTTGTCATTATAGATCAAGAAAAACAGGATCCAGACTTAGACTGGGGGAAAACCAAGCTATTGGACTAAATCGAACCAGTCGCCTATATTTTGTATACTGAGGTAAGTTGTACATAAATAATACAACTCTATTGTTATTATGCATTAAACAATTGATATTGCATAAAATGTTATTATGCATGACGAAATTTGATGTGGTATACTCCCAGTTGAACCTTAGGAATAGATCGGATATCCATGCCATGACATTAGGGATATATGTGAGCCAGTGTAAGACCATGTCTGGGACATGGAATCAGCATTAATATGAGAGCTAGTGTAAGACCATGTTTGGGACATGGCATCGGCCTCGATATGTGAGCCAGTGTAAGACCATGTCTGGGACATGGTATCGGCATTGATATGAGAGCTAGTGTAAGACCATGTCTGGGACATGACATCGGCCTCGATATGTGAGCCAGTGTAAGACCATGTCTGGGACATGGCATCGGCATTGTACCCTCTTGTGTGAGACTTGTCCTATATCCTTTGGTATTCCAACTGGTTCAACGGGTAATTTAAAGCTTGTGTCAAAAGTGAGAAAAGTTATGACTATGTTGTAAGTGAAACAGGTACCTACACGAAATTCCGGAGAAATGAGCTTGATTTATGTTGTATAATTAGTAAGGATGAAAATGAGTAAGTTATGCCTTTAATCATTTAAGAATTATGTGCAAGTTTATAATATGTTATGAGTATGATAATGCATGGTAATTATTGTTAATTATTTATATGCGACTTACTAAGCTTTATGCTTACTCCCTCTCTTTTCCATTTTCTTATAGTACCGCCAAGCTAGCTCGGGGATCAATAGACGTCGGAGGCATCGATCACACTATCAATTGAAGTATTTGGTATAGTTAGCCTTATTATTTGAAGTATGGCATGTATAGGACTGGGTCTTTTTGTTAAGTGTCATATTATTTTGGCCATATGTTTTGGCTTGACATGAAGTTGATCCATTTTGTTGTTGTTGATTTATGCAAATGATGATGTTTTTCATGATTAAACAAATTGCATGGTTGAGTATTTGGTATATTAATGCATGAATGAGTAGGTTGCATGATTGAATTGATAAAGTATGTGATGAGTTTTGCATGTGAATGAACTATAGTGGCCTTGATGTGTAGATGTCTTGGTTGTGGCTAATTTAGTCATGTGTTTATGTGTGAATTGTTTTTGCTTGATGTGGTTTAGGTTGGTACAAGCAAGGGTGTGGCTGTGTGTCCTCTGTACCTTAAGTTGGCAAAATAGAATTCCCAGTAGTAACCACACGGGCTTAGGCACGACCGTGTGTCTCAACCGTGTGGAAGACATGGCCATTGTACATGGACATGTGCCCAGGCCGTGTGAATTTTGCACCTTGAACGTGAAATTAAATTCACCACACGGCCTAACACAGGATCGTGTGCCTTGGCCGTGTGACCTTATTGGGTTGATGATGTTAGAAACAGACTGTCAAGATTTTTGCACACGGGCTGAGGCATGGGTGTGTCATGGCCGTGTGAGGGGCACGGGGCATGAATACGAGCGTGTGACAGGCCCTGTGAAAACCCCTGTATGTTAAAATTGAGAAATAAATCTACACGGGCCAGGGACACGGGCGTGTCCCTATATGCTTAAGCTGTGTGAGTTACACAGTCCTTCAACATGGCCATGTTATTAGGTCATACGGGCGTGTCGCCCTTATTTTTAATGACATTTTCCAAAGTTTTTCTAAAGAACTTGGTTTGGTCCCGAACCATTTCTAAAGTGTGTTTTGGGCTTCTTAGGCTCATATTAGGGATTTTAAGACAAACTTTGAAAAGTTTTAAATTTGAACGAACTTTTATGACCCGAAAATGTATGTTAGCATGTGTTAAGTTAGGTAATGCCTCGTACCCTGTTCCTACGTCAAACATGGGTAAGGGGTGTTACATTTCATTTTGCCTAGTGTATCCCCATAAAGAGTTGTTGTATTGTTCGTTAAGAAAAATGATGGAACCCTATGGTTATGTATTAATTATCGACAACTTAATAAGACTATAGTTAAGAACAAATATCCTTTACCAAGGATGGATGATTTGTTTGACCAGTTAAGAGGAGTTAGTGTGTTCTTTAATATTTATCTTCGATCAGGTTATTATCAACTGAAAGTTAAATAGCCGGATGCTCTTAAGACAAATTTGAGGACAAGGTACGACCATTATGAGTTACTAGTGATGGCATTTTGGCTCACAAATGCACTTTCCACCTTTATTGATCTCATGAATCGGATTTCCAACCATGGATCAATTTGTAGTGATTTTTATTGATGACATACTAGTGTACTCTATGGATAAAGAGGAGCATGTTGAGCATTTGAGGATTATAAACATTAAGGGTGAGAGAGTTATATGCCAAGTTTAGTAAATATGAGTTTTGGCTCCAAGAAGTGACTTTTCTAGGACACTTATGGACGGATGGTATCCAGGTCAATCTGAGCAAGATTACTTCTATTTTGGAATGGAAACCCCAGAATAATGTTATTTATGTGTGAACTTTCCTTGGTTTTACACGATATTGCAGGAGGTTCATGAAAGGATTCTAGATTATTGCTTCTTTGTTGACTAAGTTGTGTCAAAATAATGTTAAGTTCGAACGGATGGATAAGTGCCAACAAAGTTTTAAGGAATTGAAGACAATGTTGATTGAAGCTACGGTATTGACATAATCAGGATCGGACAAAGACTATGTAGTTTATAATTGTGCATCTCATACCGTTTTTGGATATGTGTTAATGCAAGAAGGCAAGGTGGTGGCTTATGCATCTCAGTAACTCAAGCCTAATAAAAGTAATTATCTTACGTATGACCTGGAGTTAGCTGCAATAGTCTTTCTCTTAAAGATTTGGAGGCATTATTTGTATGGAGAGCGGTGCCATATTCATACAGATCACAAAGTTTAGAAATATCTACTCACATAGAAGGACCTAAACTTAAGACAACATAGATGGGTTAAGTTGCTTAAAGATTGCAACATTGTTATTGATTATAACCCTGAGAAAGAAAATGTGGTGGTGGACTCCTTGAGTTGAAAATCTTTAGTTGGTTTGAGAGCATTGAACGTGTACTTGAATTTAGAGAATGATGGCTCAATTTTGGCAATTTGAGACTTAGATCTACATTCCTTGAAGAGATTTGAAAACTACAACAAGATGAAAAACGTTTGAAGCAAAACAGAAACTCATTAAGGACGATCAAGCTTGTGAATTCACTTTAGGTGATGACGAAAGTTTGTACTTCCAAAAGAGGTTATGTGTAATAACCCTAACCTGTCTCTGTTGCTGTATTAGGGTTGCCGAGTATTACGACACATAATAAATCTCAAAACATCATAAAAACTAATCAAATATTAATTTAAATACTATTTATTCTAACCAATCATCATTCACGATATTCATACAAAAGCGAGCTTTAAATCAAGTATACGAAACCTAAAAATCAATTTGGAAACAATTAGGGACTAATTTGACACAAAACAAAAAAAATGTAGAAAGAACTAAAAATAGGGGTCACACGACCGTGTGGCCAAGTTGTGTGATAGAGCCCAGGCTGTGTGGCTTAAGGATATGGCCGTGTGGGTGGAAACACAAAAATATATAGGCTTTTTCAGCATCTTTTGAGCTCTAATTCATGCTGTTTTGTAGTAAATTTTGTCGAAATTCATCATTTAATTATAAAATAATGAATTTACACAAACTTGGTTTATTTTTGACAATTTTGCACAAAGGAAGAAAATCAGCTCGACAGTCACCTCAAGAGGCTTGAATCGTTGGGAAAATTTTTGCATCAAGTGAAACAAGAGTATGGCTAAATAATTTTCCAGCCATAGACGATCCAAAAATATGTATTGAATATATCTCATAATTAATTTTGGTCCAACATTAATTTGGTTAAAAATTAATTATAAGTTTGTAGGAGAAAATGAGCCTATATTGTGTTAAGACGAGGACTGATCCACCAAGGGATTTGGAGGACCAAACTATCCATATAAGCTGACCCAATTAGCTTATTTAGTTGATTTTATTAATTTCAAAATAGCCCTTGAAGTTCACCTTGTTTCCACTCAAACCCCTCCTCTTTTCGTGCCTTTTACTTTTAGCCCCAAGCTAAAAATAGCAAGTTTGAATCACTCAAACTTACACTAAGCATGGCCGACCAAAGGAGAGGGAGTGAATGATAATTATTTGATATTTTTAGCAGCCAGTCCCACCTATAAATACCCCTCTTCCCTTCTTCATTTGACACAACTCATTTTACACACATCTCATTATTTTTCTCTTCCATTTCCTTCATTTTTTCCCATTTCCTTTGTCCTCTTCCCTTGTTGATTTCTACTCTTGAAAGAGAGCTTTCATCCCCCTTGGAGTAGAAACATTCAACTGTTCATGTAGGCCTTGAATCAATAGAACGAACAGAGAAAAAGAGGAGCGCACTAGTCTAGCTTCGTAGAAACACCGAGATTTGTTTCCTAGTTCCTTTCTCTTTAATTTTTCTCGTTTATGCTGTGATTATGAACATGGATATTTGCTGTGTTTTTATTCTTGATTTAATTAAAATGACTTAAATTTATTTCATTTTAGATTGATTGCATTCTGTTTGCTTAAATTACTAAGATCATGTTTGCGTTGTGTTATTAGGCATTGGTAGATTGTTCAATTAAATAAAACCATGCTTAGGTTATACTTGCATTACAATTGTAAGGTAATGATAAACCGTAATAGTAACATATTTTAATCCCACATTTATTATGCTTTTGGACGATTTAAGCCTCGATTTATATAAAAAGGTGCTCTTAATCCTTTCTTTTCATGTCTTTTACCTAGAAAAGCGTCTGAGGATGAAAAGAACGAGAAACGGGCCCAAAACGGAGTAAATTGGGCCAAGGTGGAAATCGACACGGCTTGGACTTAAGCCCCCACGGCCGTGCCTTGTTGATCATCTAGAACACGGCCTGACCCCCGACTCACACAGTTGTGCCTCATTAAAGAAGTCCGAACACAGCTTGAAGACTAGTCACACGGGCATGTGACATGGCCGTGTCCCTGTCCTGGCAACGAACAATTTCATTCGGATTTGGATACTTTGGGGCAAAGAAACACATTCCAAGAGCCTATATATATCCCCTAAGTTCATCCTTGAAGGGGGCGGTTAGCTAGGCCAAGGAGCCAAGCCGGAAAGGTCAGATTTGCGGGAATCACTCGAAGATAGCCAGTTGATCCATCCCAAGAAGCCGAAATTCTACTCAATACGGCGGATCTCTCCTTCAACTTCTTCAGGGAGTTTTAGGGATTTCTTATGTTTTGTTTTATCTTTTCTTTTGAGATGTTTTCTTTATTTATTATGAACTAAATCCTTCAGATACCTGAAGGGGATGAAACCTAGATGAATCTTGTTATTAATTTCTGAATTATATGATAAATACTTAGCTTGTTCTTAATTATGCAAACTTAATCCAAATTTGATGGGCTTAGGTGGAGGAGGAATAGACCCTGCTTAATAGTAGATCTAGCATAATTAAGCGGAGTTGATCGCACGCCTAGAGATAGGGTGACGAGATTTTGCCGGATTAGGGTGAAACCTAATATGGGAGTCCATAGATCGATTTACTGCTATTCTAGGGGGTTATTATTCGAGAAAGAGATTTCCGTTAATTAACCTAGGGTTAGACGTTATTCGCCTCGAGAGAGGGTTTAATATACAATAGGGAGTCTTATAGATCAAACTAAGTAAATAAATCGTATGGTTCAGGGTTAATTAACAAGTGAAGTCTAGGTGGATTCTTTCTGAGGGCATCATCTTAATCAACTGAGTTTTCCTAAAGTTATTTTCCCAATTCATCCTTTTTGTCTTTGTGTTTTTGGCTTAGTAAATAGTTTAGATTATATTAAAGCAACTTCACTTATTTTAGGCGAAATAATAAAAAGAAGGTTAGTATTAGTACTTTTTGTTCCTTTGGGTTCGATGAATTCGATCTTGCCTAAGCTATACTACTGTTCGATAGGTACACTTGCCTTCAATCGTTGTCAGAGTTAGTTTCCAGGTTTGATCATTCTCTTTATAAATTTTGAAACTCGACAGACATACGATCAGGTAACGAATGAATTAATTATTAATCATATTGAAATTGTAATTAATTGACACAATATTTAATTGGTGCATGTTTAATCTTTTAAGGTAGATGAAGGTTAAATTAGCGATTGTATCAAATGATACATTAGCCTTGCAAAACTTGCTAGATTATTGTGATTAAAATGTTTGAATGTAGTAATATGTTGTTACTTCGCTTAATCTTATACTTGCTTATGAAAATTGATTAATTGTTTGGATTGACATTGAAATATGTTCAAGAGATTAATTGATTTAGTAAGTATGTATGTGCATTGCTTAACAAAATACCAAGTTGTCGTGAAATTATTTGTAACAACATGAATATGGGTTTAGTAATTCTAAGTTAAGGATTGTAATTTATCTAACACATTTATGTCATATTGATTAAAACTCGTCTTTTTTTTTTTTAGAAATTGTGTATAGAAATTTTTACTTTTACTTTTTCTTAGTTAATTTACTTAGTTAATTGTTAGTTTTTATAAACACTTATTCAAATCAACATATTTTTCCTTCACCAAATTGTTTAAAGTTGCATTTCATAAATATTTTGTTTCACAGTTGCTGTGCGTACGATAACTCAAAATTTAGTTGTCACTTTATTAGTTGTTGCGATTGTGTACATTTGCACATTCTGTCGTTCCATGTAACAGTCCGGTTTAGACCCTAGTCGGAACAATAGTTTCGGGACCACAAATTCGAGTCTGATAATATTTTAATATTATTTTCTGTGTCTTTAATATGCAATTTAAACATGTGTTAAATTTCCATAAGTTAATTTGTTCGTCTGTGTGCTTTATTTGACAATAGGATTGAATTGCATTGAAATACAAATTTGTATGTTTTATGAAAAAATGCCTATTTTTCATGTCTTTAAAAGTGTGAAGGTTTCATGTGGCAACTATGCCAATAATAAGGATAGTGGAAGACTGTGGACGGTTATGCCATTGATTTTATGAGTTATATATGTTTTATATTAAGGTTAATTTTGTAAATGAGTTAATAACATAATATTAACAAAACAAAAGATTAAAGGATGGTGGAAATTCATATGTTCTTCCACTGAAAATCAAATAAAAGAAAAAGAAAGAAGAAGCTAGGGATTCGGCACTCTTTAAGCTTGATTCAAGGTAAGTTTTGCTTCAGTTTTTGATAATTTCTACGTTTTCGTAATCGTTGCTTCGAATACTACTAAACCCATGTCTTAATTTTGAGAATTGATGATAATTTTGAAATGATACTTTGATGAACTCATGTGATTTGTGATGAGTATTGGTGTTAAATGAAAGATGTGTGTTTAATAACCATGTTTTGTTGTTGAATTTTTGATGAATTTAGCTAATTAGGGCTAAATTGAGAAAATAGCATTTGAGGGACTAATTTGTGAAATTGATGAAATGTTTGGACTTGTTTGAGATATATGGACATTCGGCTAAGCATGGTTATATGGTGATTTTATATATTTGATGTTTTGAGAAAAATGGACTAAATTGATAAAATGTACAAATGTGAGGGCTAAGTTACAAATAGCCCTAAATGTATGATTTTGGATTAAATTGAATGTGTTGTTAAATAAGAGGGTTAAATTTAAATATGTATAGATCAACAACCGAAGAAAACAGAATTAGATTGCGGGAAAGCGAAGATAGTTGAATAACTGAGTCCGATCGAATATCCGAATACGAGGTAAGTCAATATACAAATAAATGTATTTGTATTGAACTATGTATGTCCATATGATTATTGATAATGATGAATGCTTATGAGATGTTGTATATATGAATTTCGAGATAAGATTGACATAGTGTTAACATCCGAGAAGTCCCAAATGAACCTAGGAATAGATAGGATTAACTATGTCATGACATAGGTGTCTGTTATGTTATATCATGTAAGACCACGTCTGGGATGTTGGCATCGATATGAGATTTACGTGTAAGACCATGTCTGGGACATCAGCATCATATTGATTCGTGTAAGACCCTGTCTGGGATAGCGGCATCGATATCTGACTACATGTAAGACCACGTCTAGGACGTTGGCATTGTATGACTATTCCATGCACTCTCCATAACCGATTAGATTTCGAACGGTTCAACGGGAAATTCTGAGATAAGAACGACTATGTGATTTACATATCTGTTTCAGGTACGTTTGATAAGTACACATTGTGTGTATAAGAAGGGAAGTATTTTCATATACTTATCTATGTGCATTATGCATTTGAATATGAAAATGTAAGTGTGTTACATGAATGGAAAAGCTACGTGCTAACAAAGTATGTGGTGATATGCAAGATGGAAAGATGAATGGCTAAGTAAATGTGCGATGAAAAATTATGGCTTTGTAATTGAGCTAATAATGAATTCATATTGATTATATGTCTTGAATGCTTATATGTTAAGTTTATTTGTATATGGCTTACTAAGCTTATGAAAGCGTACTTTGTGTGTGCTTTCTCTATTTTATAGATCGTCCAAGCTACTGTAGGCTCGGGACTGTCGAGGATCGTCATCACACTACCTAAGCTCATTTTGGTATCTTTTGGAAATGTATATAGCTAGATATGGCATGTATAGGCTGGTTATTTGGTATAAGTTTGAGTTATGAACTTAGCCATGTGATGCGGCTAGTTGTTGTTGAAATTAGGCATTATGAATATGGTATTTGATGATGGTTTTGGTATGATCTCATGACTATAAAAGGGACAAGTTAATGGTAAGGATATGAATGAAATGTGAGTATGCTTGTTTAGTCAAAGAAGGGATTATATGAAAAGTATTTATATATGAATTGTGCTTGAAAGTGTATGTGTTTTAGTTGGGCAAATTGGTATGTTTGAAAATGAGATTGGATGGAAAGCTTTGTTGAGTATTTCGCATGTCTTTGTTTTGTCAATTGAGTATGATATGAATTGGTATATTGCTTGTAGGTATGACCCTATTGTGGGTGGCTTTATGGCCTAGACAATGACCTATTTTGCCTGCACGGTTATGGCACACGGGCGTGCCTAATGGCCATGGGACTTCTTTCAGATTGAGTTCCGGAAGAAATATATCAGTGAGAGATTCATTGATCAGAAACGAAAGGAATTTCTTGAACTAAAATAGGGTCGTATGTCTGTTACGGAATATGAACGAGAGTTAATGAGATTAAGTCAATATGCTCGTGAATGTGTATCTACTGAGGCAATAATGTGCAAAAGATTTGAAGGCGACCTTAATGAAGATATTCATTTGCTAGTCGGGATTTTGGAGATAAAAGAGTTCATTGTACTCATTGATTGAGCGTGCAAAGCTGAAACACTTGGGAAAGATAAAAAGAAAGCTGAGTCTGAAGCTAGAGATGTGAGAAAAAGATTTTCGAATAAACCATTTTAGTCTGCTTCGAAGAAATTCCGAGATGAGTGTAGCCGTCCAAAGGTTAATGTGGGGCATTCGAATAGAGATCGAGTTAGATCACAAATGAGCTCTAAAGCTCCGACAACTTCAATAGCAAGTGTTGGAAATGTTTGATCCGAGAAACTTGAATGTAAATATTTTAAGAAAAGACGTCCGGGAATGTTGTAGATTGAATGACTGAGCTTGTTTCAAATGTGGATCATTAGATCATTTCATCTGTGATTGTTCAGAGTCTGTTGAACCAGAGACTGCCCAGAATTCGAGATCTGATAATGCTTCAGGAAGAGGTAGACTTTCCTGAAATGTAAGAAATGTCAGTGGTGGTCAAAGAACTACGAGAGATAATGTCACGAGATCCGAAGCTAAAGCACCTGCCAGAGCATATGCTATCCGAGCTCATGAGGAAGCTTCATCTTCAAATGTTATAACAGGTACATTTATGCTTTATGATACTTCTGTGATTGCATAGATAGACCCTGGTTCCACTCATTCGTATATATGCATGAACTTAGCATTCAGTAAGACTTTGCCTGTAGAGTCTATTGAGTTTGTTATAAAAGTATCGAACCCCTTAGGTAAAAGTGTTTTGGTTGACAAAGTATGCAAGAACTGTCCGTTAATGTTTCGAGATAACTGTTTTCCTGCTGATATGATGCTATTACCATTTGATGAGTTTGATATCATTCTGGGTATGGATTGATTGACATTGCACGATGCTGTTGTGAATTGTAAAAGAAAGACTATTGATTTGAGATGTCTGAATGATGAAATAGTCAGAGTTGAGTCTAATGATTTGAATGGATTGCCTGCTGTAATATATGTATCGAAAGCTCAAAGATATGTGAAAAATGGATATGAGGCATATTTTGCTTATGTAATTGATTCGGAAGTGTCTAAAAAGAAAGTTGAATCAGTGCCAGTTGTTTGTGAGTTTTCTGATGTATTCCCTGAAGAATTGCCCGGATTGCCTCGATACGTGAAGTTGAATTTGGTATTGATCTGTTGCCTGGTACAAAACCTATTTCAATAGCTCCGTATAAAATGGCACCAACATAATTGAAAGAGTTAAAATCACAGTTGCAAGAATTGACTGATAGAGGGTTCACTAGACCGAGTTTCTCACCTTAGGGTGCTCCTATTCTGTTTGTGAAAAAGAAAGATGGCACAATGAGAATGTGCATAGATTATTGTCAGTTGAACAAAGTGACCATAAAGAATAAATATCCGTTGCCCAGAATTAATGATTTATTTGATCAGTTAAAAGGAGCCACCGTGTTTTCAAAGATAGATCTGAGATCGGGATATTACCAGTTGCGAGTAAAAGATTAAGACATTCTGAAAACTGCTTTTAGAACGAGGTTCGGACATTATGAGTTCTTAGTGATGCCTTTCGGTGCAACATCCCAAAATTTAGAATTTTATGTGTTGCATTATATCTTGCGTGAGGCTAGTTAAATTATTAATCATGTATGTTTTAAGGTCCTAAGAAGGCTTGGGGTTTAATTGGGCCTTAGTAAAAATTTGGTATTTTAGCACTTTAAGGAGATATAGTAAGTGGCCTCAATGCTTATGGAAATAAGTGAGTAAATGGCTAGCATAAATGAGCATTTGGTAAAGAGGAAGTGGCGCCACATGAAGGGCTTTAGGGGAAGAGGTTCGAATCCCATTTGGTACAAATTTTGATTATTTTTTTGTGCCATTCATTGAGAGTGTCGGCCATGATGGTATTTTAGGCAAGGTGGACTTTTTAAATTATGGAAAGGTGGCTAAGGTTTATGGTAAGGAGGAAGATAAGGGATATTGAAGGAAAGAATCAAAAGAAAAAGGCAAGATAAGGGAGCATGTTGGCCTTTTTCATGGGAAATGTTTTGGAATGTTTTTCTGGTCAATCTTTGACCCTTTTGGTTTGGTGCACATGGTTTTGAGAGGTAATAGGGGAGTGCCAAAATTCTCTAGCATTTTGGTGAATTTTGGTACTTGAGTGATTATTTTTGTTCTTAGCATTTTGGGTGATCTTTTAATTTTTCCAATCTCTTTCCTCTTTACCGAAAATTCCAAAGCCAAAGTGAACATTTTTCTTTTCTTTGCTTTTGCCGAAACCTCCTAGCACATTTGTGCATTCTTTTTCTTTTGTTTGGTCGAAACACTCATCTTTTGCCCACCTCCCCTTTCATAGCCGAACAATCTAGCACTCCTCCATCCATCCATTCTTTTCTTTTGACCATTTCATCAATCTTTTCTCTTCTCTAAAATCGGAATCACTTTGAGATCACTTTTTCTTGTTTAATTTTCCTCTAAAATCGAATCTATTATCATCCTATCTCTTCACTTCTTCTTTTCTTTTCGTCTTGGACAATCTCTTCTTGACCGAATCGGTAAGTGACCTTATATCCCTCATTTCATTTCATTTTATTTTCATTTTTCTTCCTAGTCGAATATATGTGTTCATCATTATTCGGTTATTCTATCTTGTTTCCCTATCAAAACATCTCTCCTCATCACTCTCATGTTGTGACCAATATCTTTTTCGTAGTGTTATAGAGGGTGGCCGAATACCACATCATCGTCTAATCACCTCTAGTCATAAGACAATTATGGGAATCGGGATTATCATCGATTAAGGTAAGGAGTTCTTTCATAGTCCATTTGATATCTCTATTTGGTTATTGTGTTAATCGGATTGAAGGTTGGCTAATTGATTATGTTGGTCAGGATGAAATCATTCGATATTCTCTCCTTATTTAGTGGTAAGCCGGACCCTTTGTTATTAGACAATCTATATTTATATCGTAATATCATTCTCACTAAGATTTAAACCAAAGGAGGCTTGTGGTGCCGATTCGAAAGGAAAGGCGAGTGGAGAACTCAAAAGGAGTGGATTTACGATTCCTACTCCTAAATTCAAACGAAGGGCGGTATCGGCGGTATCGACGGTTCGGGATTTTCCACCGGGTTGTGGACCATCATCCGGTAAGAACCGACAAATCGTGGTCGTTCATGATTTTGAGAGTAAGTATTATAGATCGCTTGATTTTGTTTTGGATTAATAAAAATCTCGTCCGTTAGATTAATCGAGTGTTATGATATCATAGGTGTTGACGATGAAGAAGGCCTAGTACTTACCGTAATCAGGTATGTAATCTCACACCGTTTTTTTTGTGAGTTTTAAGATTCGATATCATATTGGAAATAAATTGTTACGATTAAAATCGTAATATGGCGTAAACCGGGAAATTGGCCTAAATTACACTATTTTGATAAATTTTTCAAAATTGGTATTAATACTGTGAGAATTACGAAAATGCCCCTAATGGGCCGATTTGATAGATTGCCCTAATGGGCCAACTTGCAAAGTGTTATAATGGGCCAATTTATTGTAATAAATCTCTGGATCAATGATTGATGTTTATATTTGTAATTATTATGCTTTATTATGTATGCTGCATTTACATAATTTTGCATAGGATGGGAAAATGTTGAAGAGAAGTGATTTCGGTGGCACTGCCACAAAAAAATGTTTGTTAATATGATTCACTATGATTCTGGTGGCTTGGCCACAATCAAAATATGTTATAAATGGCAAAATGCCTGCGATTGGTGTGTTTGGCGGGATGGGTTGACTTGATCCCCACAAGTGTGATGGGATGGTACGGGTGGTGTGTAGCGGATGGATTATTAGGTTGGATTGGGTTGCATTACATTCATTTGATTTATTTGATACATTATTATGTAAAAAGGGCTTAGGCCCAAAATTTTGCTAAATGGGTTCTGGCCTAGTGGACGACGGTAAGGGAATTATACACTGAGTTCTAGTAACTCACCCCATTTCCTTAACCCTTGCAGGTAATGCTCAGTGACGTGGACTTGGGCCATGGATGACTTGGTGGGGGGCCATACTTCAGAAATGGTTTTATTTGGACTTTAGTTTTCTACTTTGTTCACTTTATTACTTTACTATTTTGGGTTATATGATGTAATAAGGCCTCTGGATTATTTTATTTTGCTTTATGTTTGACGTATTTATATTTTACTCAAATTACTTTAAATGGGATTTTTCTAAAAACTTAAATAAAGATTTTTTTTTCTAAAATGGATACACAAATGGATTTCATAGTAAACTTATATATATATTTTTAAACCTGAAAATTTTCTCTCGAATTTTCATCAATATTTTCAAAAGTCATGGTTTGTAAAATCATTAGTTCGAATTTATCGATTTATCAATAAATCTTCGAAGTTAGTAATATTTTATCAAATATTTTAAAACAAAATTGTTTTTCTTGATTTTAACAAATCAATACCTATTTACGTGCGAATGAAAAGAACTTAATATATTTTTCTCATGTGACATGTCAAATCCGGTCATAACGCATGGGCCGGGTTTGAGGTGTTACATTCGGACTAACGAATGCTCCTGCAGTGTTTATGGATCTGATGAATAGAATTTTCAGATCGTATCTAGATCAATTTGTTTTTGTATTTATTAATGACATCTTGATTTATTCACGGGATGAGACGGAGCATGCCGAGCATCTAAGGATTGTGTTGCAAACTTTGCGAGAAAAGCAATTGTATGTGAAATTTAGCAAATGTGAATTTTGGTTCCGTGAAGTCAGTTTTCTGGGGCATATTGTATCGGCCGCTAGAATACGAGTTGATCAAAGCAAGATTTCTGATATTCTGGATTGGAAACCTCCGAAAAATGTGTTCGAAGTTTGTAGCTTTTTGGGACTCGCTGGTTATTATCGTCGGTTTGTAGAAGGATTCTCGATGATAGCTACTCCATTAACCAAATTGCTTCAAAAAGATGTTAAGTTTGAATGGTTCGATAGATGTCAGAAAAGTTTTGATCAGATGAAAGCCCTTTTGACTGAAGCTCTAGTTTTGGTACAGTCTGAGTTAGGTAAAGAGTTTGTAATTTACAGTGATGCTTCGTTAAATGGTCTGGGATGTGTTCTGATGAAAGAAGGCAATGCCATAGCTTATGCCTCGAGACAACTAAAGCCGCATGAAAAGAATTATCTAACACACGACCTTGAGCTAGCTACGATTGTTTTCGCATTAGAGATTGGCGTCATTATCTGTTTGGTGAGAAATGTCACATATTTTCGGATCATAAAAGTCTGAAATATCTGATGACTCAAAAAGATTTGAATCTGCGACAGAGAAGATGGTTAGAGTTGTTGAAAGACTATGAACTTATGATAGATTATCATCCGGGGAAAACAAATGTTGTAGCAGATGCTTTGAGTCGGAAATCACTATTTGCATTACATACTATGAGTACTCATTTAGCTCTGTCTGATGATAGTTCAGTGATTGCTGAATTGAAAGCAAAATCGTTGTTTTTACAACAGATATGTGATGCTCAGAAAGTGGATAATGAAATGTTAGCGAAACGAGCTCAATGTGATTTGAACTCCGATTCTGAATTTCGAGTTGATAATAATGATTGTTTCAGATTTCGAGATCGAATTTGTGTTCCGAGAAACTCAGAGTTGATTCAGTTAATTTTTACTGAAGCTCATAATAGTCGCTCATCTGTTTAACCGGGGAGTACTAAAATGTATCATGATCTGAAGCAACATTATTAGTGGTCTGGCATGAAAAGAGACACTTCTGACTTTGTTTCAAAGTGTTTAGTCTGTCAGCGAGTTAAAGCTGAACATCAGGTTCCGTCAGGGTTGCTACAATCGATTCTGATTCCCTACTAGTGGAAATGGGATAGAGTAATGATGGATTTTGTTTCTAGATTGACTCTGACTCTGAGAAAGAAAGATGCTATTTGGGTTGTAGTTGATCGAATGACGAAATCCACCCATTTTATTCCGGTACGAGATGATTACTCACTTGATAGATTAGCTGAGCTTTATATTTTTGAAATTGTAAGATTGCACGGGGTGCCACTATTCATTGTGTCAGATGGAGATCTGAGGTTTACATCACGATTCTGGAAGAAATTACAAGAAGCTTTAGGCACGAAATTGCATTTCAGTACCGCTTTTCATCCGCAAACAGATGGTCAATCCGAGCGGATCATTCAAATCCTCGAGGACATGTTGAGATGCTGCATTCTTGAGTTTAACGGTATGTGGGAACAGTATCTGCCATGTAAATGTTGAACACGTCTGTATTGGACCGAGCTTAGTGAAAATAAGATACACAGGGTCAATTTAATAAAAGATATAGAACAAAAAGTGAAAGTCATCTGAGATAGTCTGAAAGCAGCGTCTAATCGTCAGAAGTCTTATGCAGACTTGAAACGAAAAGAGATTGAATTTGAAATCGGTGACAAAGTGTTTTTGAAGGTGTCTCTATGGAAGAAAGTACCCCGATTTGGTCGAAAAGGCAAATTGAGTCCGAGGTTCATCGGACCGTATGAAATCATCGAGCTTGTTGGACCTGTTGCATACAGATTGTTATTGCCATCTGAGCTAGAAAATATTCACAATGTATTTCATGTTTCGATGCTCCGTAGATACCGTTCTGACCCGTGACATGTAATTACTCCGTCTGAAATTGAAATCCGATCTGATATGACATATGAGGAAAAATTGATCTGTATCTTAGCTCGTGAAGTGAAAGAATTGAGAAACAAGAAAATTCCACTAGTAAAAGTACTATGGCATCGGCACAGATTAGAAGAGGCTACGTGGGAGCCTGAAGATTCGATGAAACAGCAATATCCAAATCTGTTTAACGGTAAGATTTTCGGGGACGAAAATCCCTAAGAGGGAGAATTGTAACAGTCCGATTTAGACCCTAGTCGGAACAATGGTTTCGGGACCACAAATTCAAGTCTGAATAATATTTTAATATTATTTTCTATGTCTTTAATATGCGATTTAAACATGTGTTTCCGTAAGTTAATTTGTTCGTCTGTGTGCTTAATTTGACAAAAGGATTAAATTGCACTAAAATGCAAATTTGCATGTTTGATGAAAAGATGTCTATTTGTCATGTCTTTATAAGTGTAAAGGTTTCATGTGGCAATTATGCCAATAATAAGGATAGTGGAAGACTATGGATGGTTATGCCATTGATTTTATGAGTTATATATGTTTTATATTAAGGTTAAATTTGTAAATGAGTTAATAACATAATATTAATAAAACAAAAGATTAAAGGATGGTGGAAATTCATATATTCTTCCACCAAAAATCAAACAAAAGAAAAAGAAAGAAGAAGCTAGGGCATTCGACACTCTTTAAGCTTGATTCAAGGTAAGTTTTGCTTCGGTTTTTGATACTACTAAACCCATGTCTTAATTTTGATAATTAATGATAATTTTGAAATGAGACTTTGATGAACTCATGTGATTTGTGATGAGTATTGGTGTTAAATGAAAGATGTGTATTTAATGAACATGTTTTGTTCTTGAATTTTTGATGAATTTAGCTAATTAGGGCAAAATTGAGAAAATAGCATTTTGAGGGACTAATTTGTGAAATTGATGAAACGTTTGGACTTGTATGAGATATATGGACATTCGGCTAAGCATGGCTATATGGTGATTTTATATATTTGATGTTTTGAGAAAAATGGACTAAATTGATAAAATGTGCAAATGTGAGGGCTAAGTTACAAATAGCCCTAAATGTATGATTTTGGATTAAATTGAATGTGTTGTTAAATAAGAGGGTTAAATTTAAATATGTATAGATCAAGAACCAAAGAAAACAGACTTAGATCGCTAGAAAGCGAAGATAGTTGAATAACCGAGTCCGATTGAATATCCAAATACGCGGTAAGTCAATATACAAATAAATGTATTTGTATTGAACTATGTATCTTCATATGATTATTGATAATGATGAATGCTTATGAGATGTTGTATATATTAATTTCGAGATAAGATTGACATAGTGTTAACATCCGAGAAGTCCTGTATGAACTTAGGAATAGATAGGATTAACTATGTCATGACATAGGTGTCTGTTATGTTATACCATGTAAGATCACATCTGGGACGTTGGCATCGATATGAGATTTACGTGTAAGACCATGTCTGGGACATCGACATCGTATTGATTCGTGTAAGACCCTGTTTGGGACAGCGGCATCGATATCTGACTACATGTAAGACCATGTCTGGGACGTTGGCATTGTACGACTATTCCGAGCACTCTGCATAACCTATTAGATTTCGAACGGTTCAATGGGCAAGTCTGAGATACGAACGACTATGTGATTTACATATCTATTTCAAGTACGTTTGATAAGTACACATTGTGTGTATGGAAGGGAAGTATTTTCATATACTTATCTAGGTGCATTATGCATTTGAATATGAGAATGTAAGTGTGTTACATGAATGGACAAGCTATGTGCTAACAAAGTATGTGGTGATATGCAAGATGGAAAGATGAATGGCTAAGTAAATGTGCGAAGAAAAATTATGGCTTTGTAATTGAGCTAATAATGAATTCATATTGATTATATGTCTTGAATGCTTATATGTTAAGTTTATTTGTATATGGCTTACTAAGCTTATGAAAGCTTACTTTGTGTGTGCTTTCTCTGTTTTATAGATCGTCCAAGCTACTAAAGGCTCAGGACCGTCTAGGATCATCATCACACTACCTAAGCTCATTTTGGTATCTTTTGGAAATGTATATAGCTGGATATGGCATGTATAGTTTGAGTTATGAACTTAGCCATGTGATGAGGCTAGTTTTTGTCGAAATTAGGCATTATGAATATGGTATTTGATGATGGTTTTGGTATGATCTCATGACTATAAAAGGGACAAGTTAATAATAAGTATATGAATGAAATGTAAGTATGCATGTTTAGTCAAAGAAGGGATTATGTGAAAAGTATTTATATATAAATTATGCTTGAAAGTGTATGTGTTTTAGTTGGGAAAATTGGTATGTTTGAAAATGAGATTTGATGCAAAGCTTTGTTGAGTATTTGGCATGTCTTTGTTTGTCAATTGAGTACAATATGAGTTGGTATATTGCTTGTAGGTATGACCTTATTGTGGGTGGCTTTATGGCCTAGACAATGACCTATTTTGCCTACACGGTTATGGCACACGGGCGTGCCTAATGGCCGTGGGACAATGGTTTCGAGACCATAAATTCGAGGTTGAAAAAATAATTTAATATTATTTTTGGTGTTTACAGTATGTGTGAAAATTCTGTGTGAAAATTTTATCAATTGGGTGCTTAATCTGAAAAAAGGACTTAATCGCATAAAATGCAAAAGCTGTGTGCTGATTGTTAAAGTGCTTATTTGGCATGGCTTTTTAAATGAGGAGTCCTTATGTGGTAATTAGAGCTTTGATAGTGGAAGTTGACATATAGAGCCATTAAATGAATGAAATTATAATGTTTTAATTAAGGGTAAAATGGTAAATGGCATAATAATATGTATTAAATAAAACAAATAAGAAAACAAGCCATTATCATCTTTGTTTCACCGAAAAATCAATGAAGAAAAAGGGTTTTGAATACTCAAACATTTCGGCACTAAGCTTGTCTAATTGAGGTATGATTTTTGATCGGTTTTTGATGATTTCTATGTTTTTGTGAACACTGCTTAGTGTTTTAGCTAGCCCATGCTTTAATTTTAGAATTTGATGATGATTTTGAGATATGTCATTGATGAATGTTGGAGCTTTGTGATAGTTGATGGTGAAATATGAAAGTTCGATGTTGGGTTAACATATTTTGTCTTTGAATTTTTGATGAAATTGGCTATTTTGGGATAAATTGTGAAAATGAGAAGTTGGAGGACCAAAATGTAAAATAAATGAAATATATGGGCTTGTATGAGTATAAGGAAAATTTGGCTAGGCATGTGTGAAGTGAAATTATGTGAATTTGATGATTTTATGAAAGAGGGACTAAAGTGTTGAAATGTGAAAATGTGAGGGCTATTTTGTAAAATTCCCTAAATATGTGTGTTTGGACTAAATTGAATGATTTGGTGATTGAATGAGTTAAATTGAATATTTATAGATCAAGAAAAGAAGGGTTTGGATCGAGATCGAGGCAAAAATAAAGTACTCGATTAATCAACTCATTTTGTTATTTCGACGTCCGAGGTAAGCTCGTGTACAATACAAATCGTTTAGATTATATTCATGTGTTATGAAATGAATGAATATATGTGGTTGATAAATTAGAAATGCTATATATGTGGATTGGAGATATGTGGCACTAATTGTGCATAATTAGAATTGAGAAAGGGGTGAATAGCACTTTGTGTGCGAAATAAAAGAAGCCTCAGCAATATTGGTTGACACTGTGTGTGCGATACCGAGTTAAATTCAGATTAATATAAAGGCATTAAGTGTGCGAGTAAATCGAATGAGTACTGAAGATTGATCAAAGTTGTGGTATTAAGTATTGAGTAGCAAAAGTGTTCGTTAACTAAGTGTTGGCAAAGGTATGTATGAAACCTATGTGGTTGATGACTTTGGTATTAGATGAATGGATGGTTATGTGAGAGTTGAATATGGATGAGATTGTGCATTCTTGTGAAATATTCCATGTGATGGTTTATTTTGTATATTGATTTTGAATCATTAAGTTAAATGTATTATATAACGAACTTACTAAGCTTTAATGCTTACTATGTGAAGTGTTTATCTGTTTTACAGTGTATTTAAAGCTAGCTCAGATCTGGGGATTGTCAGCAACTCAATCACACTATCTACTATCTATTTTGGTACTTTCGGAAGTTGTATATATTTGGTATATGGCATGTATAGGCTAGTCATTATGACATGTTTTGAAGTGTATAAGTCTTGCCATGTGATTTGGCTTGGAAGTTTGATGGTTTGGTAAATGTTTTGGACATGTGAAAAGAATGATTTATATGTGTGTTCTATGTGAGTGATTATTATTACATAAGTTAGCAAGATGGAAATGGTATGTTTCATGATAGAATTGGTAAGGAATGAATGATGAATAAATTACATGATGTGGGATGTGAAATTGATATTTTAGATGGACTTATTTGAGTTGAAATTGGGTATGGAAATAAATGGTGTGGTTGATAGATAATTGGTGCAAATATTAATATGCTTGCTGCCATTTGAGGTATAAATGTATATGGATTGATGGTTGTAGGTGATGCCAAAGTGTGGATGGCAAATTGGCCTTGCAAATGTCCTATAATTTCCTACACGGTTGAGCACACGTGCGTGTGGCTCAACCGTGTCTTTCGAGTTTACAAATTGAAACAAGTCAGGCTCGCACACGGGCTAGACACACGGGCATGTGACTGGCCGTGTGGTGCAAGTTAGTGTTGACCACGGGTGAGGCGCACGGGCGTGTCTCAGGCCGTGTGGACGAGTCAGTATGTATGCCCTGTTTTGCCACGGCTTGGACACAACGGCTTGGACACATGGGCGTATCCGAGGCCGTGTGAGGCACACGACCTGCCCACATGGGCGTGGGACCTCTGCAGCTTTGAAAAATGTTTGATTTTTCTAAAAATTTTGTATGTGCTCGGTTTAGTCCCGTCCCCTTTCTAACACGTGTTTAAGGTCTCGTAGACCTCATTAAGGAACTATATGTTTATATTTTGATATGTTTGGGTAATGATTGACTTTGTGTTGTAAAATAATTGTAAATGTTCCGAATTGATCGATAATGCTTCTTTACCCTAGACCGGCAATGGTTTCAGATTAGGGGTGTTACAAGGACCAAAGAGATGAACCTTGAGAACCAAAATCAAGGGAATGGAGCAAATCATGCTCAAAATCCTATCCTTATTGCTGATGATAGGGATAGAGCTTTAAGACAGTATGTTATTCCAGAGCTTCATGAGCTTAATACGGGTATTAGGAGACTCAAAATCGAGGCACAACAATTCGAGTTGAAGCCAATCATGCTTTAGATGCTTCAGACAGTGGGCTAATTTTCAGTTGAATGCCGACTGATGATCCTCATCTTCATCTCAGATTGTTTATGGAGGTGAGTCACTCCGTCAAGTTAGTTGGAGTACCTGAAGAAGCACTAAGATTAAAGTTGTTCCCAGATTCACTAAAGGACAGAGCTCGAGCCTAGTTGACCTCATTACCACCAGATTCCATTATCACATGGTAAGAGTTAGCAAAACAATTCCTTATGAAGTACTTCCCACCTAGTAAGACTGCTAAGTTGCGGAATGAGATCACTACCTTCCAACAGATGGATGACGAGTCTTTGTATGAGGTGTGGGCAAGATTTAAAGAACTATTATAAAGATGCCCTCATCACAAAATCCCTCACTTCATCCAATTAGAGACGTTCTATAAAAGTCTTAATGCTCACATGAGGATGGTAGTAGATGCTTCTGCTAACGGTGCTCTATTTTCTAAGTCTTATAATGAGGCTTATGAAATCATTGAGAGAATTGCGTGCAACAATTACCAATGACCAACCAATTGAGTAGCGTTAGGAAGACAAGTCGCAGGAATACATAAAGTGGATGCTCTCGCTTCACTTGCATCTCAGGTATCCTCGATATCCTCAATGCTTAAAAACTTATTAGTAACGGGTTTAATAATTTTGCAGCTCAACCACCAAATCAATTCGAAAATGTAGCTTGTGTTTATTGTGTGGAAGGGAACTTGTTTGAAGAATGCCCAGCAAACCTAGAATCCGTGTATTGCATGCATAACCAGAGGCAAAATAGAGGAAGGCAAGGACTGCAATCTAATTTTTATAACCCATATTGGCGAAACCACCCTAATTTTTCTTGGAGTAACCAAGGGATTGGACCTAGTAACATTTACACCCAACCCAGACCAACCCAACCCTCTGGATTTACCCAACAAGCTCAGAAGCCAACTCAATCTGAACCATTCAATGGCTTAGAAAACCTATTGAAGGCATACAAAAAGTGATGCATTAATCCAAAGCCATACAACCACATTGAAAAACTTGGAAAACCAAATGGGCCAGCTTGCAGCTGAACTTAGGAACTGACCACAAGGCACCTTGCCTAGTGATACGGATAATCCAAGAAATCTGGGTAAAGAGCATTGTAAAGCTTTGACATTGAGGAGCGGAAAAACATTAAAGCCTAACATTGTCGAGGTTGGAGAAGAGCAAGTTGATGCTCGAGATAAAGTGGAAGTTCAACCAAGTGTTGAAATTCCAACTTCACCAAAACCAGAATCTACAAAATATGATACGGTAACTTCTAAACTAATCAATTCCGATAAACTAACACCTTTGTTAGATGTAGAAGTGCCACAATAGACAAATTGGCCAGTTCAAGTTAAGAATCCTCCACCACCCTACCTGTAACACCCCAAACCCGGTCTAGAAGTTTAAGTCGAACTTGGACGAGTTACACCAATGCATTGAAAATTGATTTCTTTTGGGAACTTTAACTTTGAAAACTAGGAATTCATTTTTGTCGGTTTGGGTGATTTTAGAGTTTCGTGTTAGAAATTGACTGATACAGACGAGATTATCAAAAGGAAAGCATGGCAAATCCAAAGGCCATTTACAAACCCAAAAGATCAAATCACATTTATTATAGTGCAAGACAATCCAAGCTCCCGTACACCGTCTAATCCTAATTCCGATGTTTTCCTAAACAGATAAGGGTAAGACAAAGGGTGAGTTACCGATCATCGCGTATAACTAGACTCAATACAAATAAGCAGGCCATACCACATAAATCGTAGTAACGCAAAAAACTTAAGAGTAGTTGTATAACCAGTACGAACAAATCTAGAGTCTCACAGAGATTTAATGAAAGGTAGTACAACAGAACAAATGAAAATAGAATAGAGCAGAATAAAACTGAATGGTACAGAGAAGAACAGGGCAGGAAAGAGCAGAACATAGCATGTATATTTATGCAGATGTAATGTTTTTCAACCAGATCAGAATGCAAATTTATCAAAAATATCCTACCCAACTCCGCTACACACTGAAATAAAGTTCCCTAGAACTCGTCCAACCAGATCACACCAACAGATAACTGTGGACAGTGCCACCAGTATTTTGCAGTTAAACTGTCAGATCGAGTACATGTGGTCACGCCACTATAGTACAGTCAAACTACCGAGACAGAAGTGTGGATAAACCACCAGATTATTAAACTGTTAGAACTTCCTCCTTTTACATCAACCCAAGTCCCATGTAGTGTGTCATGGCATGATTATGCAGAGTAATGAGCATGTAAATGATGCTATCTCTCAATAATAGAATCAGTAAATATGGGAGTTCATGTTTTGTAAAACAGACTTATCAAAGCTCAACAAACCATATCAGATTGCCATGAATTCACATGCAGGGTCATAAATCAGAATCAGTAACGATCAGTTTAACATGTTCAGATATCGCATATTCTTCATCAATAGAGCAACGTAGAGGCCTACCAACGAACTTAATAGAGTACAGATCATACCTGATAATTCACACACATAGATAATAGCATATTACGTTCTAACAGTAACAGCCCATTTTTGATAAAGTCAGAATAGTGGTTTCGGGATCACAGATCCGAGCCCAAAAAGAAAAATTATTTTAATACTATTTTATGATCTACAATATGATAATAATATTGTGTGAAAATTTTGTAAAGAAATTCTATCGAGTACATGTTTAATTTGATAAAGGACCAAATTGCACAAAGTGCAAAAGTTGAGTTCTAATAGCTAAAGAGATTAAATTGCCATAGAAATTTAAATTGGAGGTCCTTATATGGTAATTAGACCATTAAAAATACTTAGTTGTTAAGGATGATGATTCATCTATAGAAAATAAAAATAAAGAAAATGACAAAATTGGAAAGATGAAAAATAAAGATGATAAATAATAAAAAGATGAAAATATCATCATTTATCATCATCTTCCCCAAATATTTTGCATGGAAACCCTATGAAAGAGAAAGCAAGCTTTCTTGGCCAAATTAGATCCGGATAGACCAAATTTGGAGCTAGAACGAGGAAAAGATGAAAATGTTGGATTAATAGATTTTATGTATACGAACAGTTGTCGTGGTAAGTTCGTGTAACTGTATTGTGTATATTTATATGCTTGAATTAAATATGATGTATGTGTATTGTATAAATAATATATGTATATATGACATTGGAAACATACGACAAAGCCTAATACACGATAATGCCTGCAATAAATGATATTGCTCGATAAATGAGAAATGATAAAAATGTTACTTTTATGCTTGAAATGAATGCGGAATGTGTTTATTTGAATTATATGAATATTATAAATGTAAGAAATAATCACATGCTTGATAATGCTTGAAAAATGTAAAATCCTGTTTGAATAATTGAAAGTCGATGGATATGTGATTTCCTGTAATGAATATAGTTCTGCATATGTTGCGGATGGGATTTAGCTTGGACGAGCAATCCTGATAAAAGCCCTCTCGAGCATTCTGTTATATAGTTCCTGCAAGCATCCTGATCGGTAGTGATTCTGCATGTGTTGCACACTACCACAGCTCTTTGTGAGCGTCCTATTTATTGATTCTGCATATGTTACGAACACAAATGCAGCTCTATGTGAGCGTCTTGTTATGTGATTGGTTGTGATCTGGCATATGTTACAAACACAAACGCAAGTCTTTGTGAGTGTCCTGACATGGCTCGCTTGAACTCCCTGAGATATGGCTATCTGATGCTTCTATTACATGGCTCTTCATGAGCAATCCTGATAGGCTCCTCGTGAGTTTCTTGATTAAAAGTTCTTTGTGAAATCCCTGATTGTGGCTCTTATGAGTACTTCTAATTTAGCCTGGATAAGCTTCCTGTTACATGGCTCATCTAAACATCCTGATATGTGGCTCAAGAGTGTGCTCTCTGGTTATGTACCCTAACAGGTACCCCTGAATATGAGTTGACGGATCCTGATTTGTACACCTCGAGTGTACTATCTGAGTATCCATTGATATTTTAGATAAATTCAATGGTAGAAAAATCCTGATATGAGAAGATATGAATAAGAAAGTTATTACACGTATCTACTTGAAATACAGGAAAATGATGACACATGATATATGGAAATATGAGATGATGATAAAGGTACATGGAGTTTATTTGATGAATATGTTCATCCATGATTATAGATTTGTACACCTTGAGTGTACTACTCGTCTGACATTGATATTTCAGATGATTTAATGGGTAAAGTTCCGACATAAAATAATCTGAACTCGAGATAAATCATTATGAATACGTACTTGTAATACAAATATATGATTTTTACATGTTATATGAATACATGATTTGGAAAGTATATATATCTGGAAATCTAATTGTTGTTGAGCCCATATATGTTTCTTGTTGTTATTGGGGAATGTATTGTAACATCCTAAATTGGGGGCTTTGCGTTTACCATGCTTCTGTATGTTTGGTTTGCTTTGTCTATTGTTGGAGTGGGTTTGGGGTCCCCGGGAAGGCTCGGGGTTAAGCCGAAGCCTTGGCCAAAATTTAAATTTTGGGCACTTTAGGGGAGAGCTAGCTGAGGCAGGTTATAAGTATTATGGTTTGGGTTTGATGTCACAAGAAGTGTTTTAGTAAAGTGGCAAGGAGGCGCCACTTAAGAGGCAGGTGAGTGACGCCACTGAGAGCAGTAAAGGAGCAGGTTCGAGTCGCACAGTTTACATTTTGGGAATTCTTTTTGGCGTCAAGGTGAGTAGTGATGGATTCGGCTAGGGACCTTGAAGAGTGGGTGTTGAATTGGTCAAATGTTTTGAATGGTAGGCCATGAGAGAAAGGTGGGATTTGAATGGTTCAAACTATTTCAAATGGGTGAATGAGAGTAAATGTAGGAGCTGAACAAGGGAGGAGTGGCTTGTTGGGTTGTTGGCTGAGTTTTGATTATTGGAAGGGGGGAGAGATTTCGGTTAGGGGTGTAGTTGGGTGTGTGCCGAAATCTTAAGGCTAGTGGCACCTGGTCCCTTTTGATGATGGTTCATTCGGTCATAGAGGTGCCTTGTTATGCCGATTTCTCCTTAGAGTCACATTGAGAATAAGGTTGGAAACCGATTAGGGAAACACTCTCTTCTCTCTTCTGTTCGAACCTTTCTCTTCATCTCATTGATAGCCAAAAAACCGAAACATAATTGCCTCGTCTCTTGACATTATTTTCTTCTCTGATTGCCGCAACTCTCAAGAATCTATTTGCATCATTTTCAATTGGTAAAAACCGAAACCTGTTGTACTCTTCCTCTGTTCTTCTTTTCTCATTTTCCCCACTTCATTCATTTCTTTATATCTTTTTCCTCTTTATTTCTTGTGTTGCTGAAACTCTCGAAGCCTTGCTGAATCATTTCATTCATTGCTCTTTCCTTAAGCACGATAACCGCACCTTTCTCCTATCATCTTTTCTTTTGCCAAATCGAAACCCTGGCTTCTTCTTCTTTTCCTCTTCGGATCTTCTATCTCCATCTTTGTCAAGTGCCGAACATCCCTTGTCCCATCGTTCTCTTCCCTAATCGACTTGGTGAGTTTCATTTCTTTCAAGACTTTTTCTTTTATTTTGTTAACCTTTTCCCTTTTGCCAGTAAGCATGGTGGATTATTGTGAGTAGTCCTTTCTCTTGGTTAAGCAGTGGGTGACTTCTAATGGTTTAAACGCTACCTTGTTTCTTTTTTTAGGGAAGGGCCGAATCTAAGCACCCTTGCTATTAATCCCCTTCCTTTGATTTTGATCTTCAAAGATCCTTTGGTAAGTGCGTATAACCGAATGAAGGGAAGACCCTCCTTTAGGTTTCGTTTAGGCCATTTGGCCGTTTCATATTCATTCTTGAAGCACTATTCCCTAACGTAGAAAATGTTTAGGGGGTCACATGAGGTTGCAAGCCAAACCAGTTAGTGTTATTCACTAGAAATCAAGAAACGATCAAGCTGGGGAGAGGAGTGTGTCCGTAACTGTTGGAACGCCGGAACCTCATAGCGCAGCAGAATAAAATTAGATCCGGTGATCCAAACCATGGATCCATGTGTGAGGAACGAATCGGGGTGAAATAAAGGTTTCGAAATTACCAAAACTTCAATCTGAGTAGACAGCGACGCCTTGACAACAAGAGTTTTGATCTACTGTCGAATCAAGCCACAACCTTTTCCGATGTCGGCCTCTACGTGATCCACCCGGTTTTTACTATGAACGGAAGAAATCTCCAAAACTATTTAGGAGGTTTATTTGCTTGACGGCTGCTAGACCTAACAAGCAATCTCTTAGGGTTTTCACATAAGCTTTGCCTCTTTTAAATACCTTTTATGTTGGGTATCCTTTTAATTGGGCCAATTATAATGGGTATCTTTTTCATTGGGCCCATTATTTGGTATCCTTTTAATACCCTTTTATAATTGGTATCTTTTGAATGTATCATAAGATTAAATAAATACAATAAAGTTTTTAACCGAAAATTATAATTACATTAATTATATTTGAAAATTATAATTACATTAATTATAATAAGGATTTCGGTAAACTATATTTATTTAAATTTATATATGAATCAAATTCATATATTAATAGAATTATGTTGTCATTATGTGTACAACATCCTTGTACATATAATATGTTCAATATTTGATTGCCCAATTAAATTAATTCTTTAATTAATTTAATTCATGTGACAACTAAAAACAATACCAATTATATTTTATTCCGTTCATTTAAACCATAGGGTGTGACCCTGTAGGTTCTTGCAACGTTAGCAGTAATAATAGAACGATTCTAATGTCACAAACAATGAGTGGCATCTAGCAATGCATCATTGCTACCTAAGTTACAAGAAGTCATGATTCCACATAACTTTTGTGATTAACCTTTCATACATTAATCCTTAAGTCCTTTATCTCTGGAATGGACACAAGTCATGGAATAGTCACACTTGTATAGTCCATCCCATGTTTCTTGATATCTTGAGTAGACTATGATATTCAAATTAGTATGACATCTCATGTCAACTTATTTGAGCATGGCCATGCATTTCTAGTCTCACTCAATCAAGTGGCCTAAGATATTACTCCCATTATGTAGGAGGGACTTATCCTATATTGATCAACCATATCCCTCTACATAGATTGTGGTATATCCAACATCAGTCTTTATAGAACAACCAATTACGGTGTACGTTTGACTGTATCAAAATATACAACTCACGATGTTGAGATAATAATTATCTCAAGTCTGAGGATCATATACATATTAATCACTATGAGTAATGTTGTGACAATTACATAATAATCCAATAAACATACTCATAACGGGTCAATCCAATATGTTGTTCTCTAACACACATATTCATGCATTGATTTTGACAATCCACATCAATGACAACTCTTTATCATCAATCAACTACATGTTAGTCTTAATGCATTATTGTTGTCCTAGTCAACAATAATACTCGACTAAGGATCTTTTAAGAATAATCATATTATTCTAAGGACATTATTATAAAACAGTTTATTTGTACACACAGAAAGAAAAACTGAAATAATAATAATGATAACGCTTTATATTAATAAACATGGTAAATTAAGTATGTTATTACAACCATCTCATGATTGGTCTTTGGGCATACTCTTACAGTAACCCCTATCCCAAAGTTTAAGAAGCGAGCTGTATCGGCAGTGCGAGACTGGCCACCGGGTTGTGGACCAGCTTCAGAGCAGGATAGACAGATAGTCATAGTCCCTGCTAACGAGAGTGTCGACATAGAAAGCATAGTATTGCGTGTTTCAGGTGTGTAAAATATTCACACTCTGTTATTAATATGTGCTGTTAACTGTTTGGGCTGAAAAGCCAAAGTGACTGACTAGTAAGTTGTTATACCCTTGTGGGTAAAGTTGGGGATACCAGGTAAGTATCTATAACGTTCTATTAATGGGTATGGAAATGTATGCTGTAATCTGTCACCATGATGAGAGCATGTGCATTCATTTGATTTGTATGAGCTGCATGGGTTGGGTTATGATGCGAAAGGGGAAGTATTTGAGACTGTCATGTGGTTTGGTACCACAGTGGGTTGGCCCCACATACATTCATCAGGGATTGTCACGGTGGTTTGGTACCACGGTGGATTGGCCTCACGTATGTTAATAGTGACTCTGTCACGGTGATCTAGTATCACGGTGGTCTGGAACCACGAGTTGCTTGGTGCCCCATATATGAGGTATGTAGCGGATGGAGGGTTGATTGTAGAAATCCCCACAGTGTGCTGGGCTGGTACGGGTGGTGTGTAGAGGACGAAAAAATTAGGTTGGGCTGGGACACATTACATTCATATCTTTTGTATGCCATCTCTTTTGGGCTAAGGCTCAATGTGCGATCGTGGGCTTAAAGCCGTTTATGTGATATAAGGGGATTTACACACTGAGTCCTGGTGACTCACCCCCTCTGTATAACTTGCAGGTAATCAGTAGATCGTGGTTCTGAGAGCCGAGGCAGACTCGTGGGGGCCATAAAATGTTTATTTTCGTAAATTAGTTTTCTTTCTATAAACTGTTTTAATTGGGAATATTGTTATGTAATAAGGCTTTCTAAATTAGTATTTTGTGATTTTCTTTAATTATTATTTTCTTATGATATTTCTATGAAATAGATGTTAAACATGAAAGTCAAGTTGGAGCTTTCAAGACATACGTAACATAAACAACCGTTTTCTTTCAAGTGTCAACAAAGATAACAAATGAATTTTAATCAAATTCGGAAATTTTCATTTAATTGCTAACCACTATTTTCAAAACATCAACTCAAACGAAAAGTTTTCAAACTTACGGTATTTTATCTAAATTCAAAAAAAAATTCATTTTTACAACCTTTCCCTGTGACATACCAGATCTGGTTGTAACGTCTAGACCGGGTTTGGGGTGTTACATGTATGACCAACAAGGGCAATGAGGATATGTGTAGGGCTTGAGATCAAATTAATTGAATGTTCCTTACATGTTTATCTTGAAATAGAATGAATGGTAAGTTAAGTACTATGTTGTACGAACTTTTTAAGCATTATATGCTTACTTTGCTTTATTTCCCTATTTAATAGTAAATGGAAAGCTCGTTGGATTGGAAGCTTGGCAGAGATCACTCACACCATCCATTAGCCCATTTCAGTACATATGGCAAATCAATTATAGTTATAATGGCATGTATAGGTTAATTGGCCATATTGGCATGCAAATGATTTGGTTATAACTAGCCTTGGAATGGCTTGTGATGAACATGTTTTGATATAATTATAAGTAAATTTATTATGTTTGAGGAATGAATGTGATCATACATATATGCGTTTGGTAAATAGGTAAGTATGAATGATAAATTAACATGATAATAAATTGTCATCTGAGGTACCAAAGAGTACACTAGTTGTATGTGATATTATGTCACGCATGAGAATTGGTTTATACTTAAATTAATTATCTTGAAATGACTTGTGAATGTGTTTAAGTGTTGGTGTATGTACATGACTAGATGGGTGAGAAATATGGCTTGGAAAATAACCTATTTTCTCCACACGGTTAGAGACACGGGCATGTGTCTCAGCCGTGTGTGACACATGGCTTGGCACATGGGCATGTGATTTGGCCGTGTGTCCCTTGCATCTTAAAATTTGAAAAATAGAATCATCAGAACCGGGCACACGGACAGAGACACAGACGTGTATCTCAGCTGTGTGTGATACACGACCTAGAACACGGGCGTGTGTCTTGGCCGTGTGAAGCCTGCACCTAAATTGTGAAAATTTGAATTTACCACACGGCTTAGCACACAGGCGTGTGGCAGGCTGTGTGGCATAAGTCAGAGAGTTACACGGGGTTAGACATGGCCTGCAGCATGGGCGTGTCCTATGGTCACACGGGTGTAACAGCCTGGCTTAGACCCTGGTGGGAACAGTGGTTTCGGGACCACAAATCCTTGGTCGTAAAAATATTTTAATGATATTTTCTGTGTGAATAGTATGTGATATAGCCTGTGTGAAAATTCTGTGTGATAATTTTATCGATTTTGTGCTGATTTATGAAAAAGGACTTAATTGCATAAGGTGTAAAAGCTGCGTGCTGATTCATAAGTGTCAATTTGTTGATGGCTTTTTAAGGTGGAGGCCTTATGTTGTTAATAAACCATTTACAAGTTAGTGGCTAGTTAAATGACATAATAATCTTATTGTTGATTTGTCTTTTATGTTAATAAAAAGGATAATATGGTAAAATGCATATTAATACATTTTATAATAAAACAAAAGAAATAGATAGTGGCATTTATTCATACACATTGCCGAATTTTGAAGGAATGAAAGGAAAGAAAACAAAGCTAGGTTTGGGCTAGCTTTTGATACAAATTCAAGGTATGTTTTTAATCGGTTTTTTATAATTTCTACGTTTTTGTAATCGTTGCTTCGTGCTTTAGCTAACCCCTGTTGAAATTTTGTGAATTAATGAAGTTTTTGTGATAAGTCTTTGATGAACATTTGAGCTATGTGCTAGTTGATAGTAAAATATGAAAACTTAGTGTTGGATTAACATAGTTTGTATTGAGATTTTTGGTGAAATTGAGTATTTGGACTTAATTGAGAAAATGAGAACTTGAAGGGTTAAAATGTGAAATAAATGAAATGTGTTGGTTTGTATAGACATTAGTAAAATTCGGCTAAGCTTGTACTAGGAGAAATTATGTGAATTTGGTGATTTTGTGAAATAGGGACTAAAGTGTCGAAATGTGAAAATGTGAGGGCTATTGTGTAAAATGCCCTAAAATTGTGTGTTTGGATTAAAATGAATGATTTGGCGATTGAATGGACTGAATTTTAATGTGTATAGACCAAGAGAGGAGAGGTTCGGATCGATATCGAGGCAAAGATAAAGTGCTCGATTAATCGATCGCTTCGATAGCTCGACGTCCGAGGTAAGTTCGGACATAATACGTGTATTATATTTAGCTATGTTTAATGTTTGGAATGAATGGTATGGAATTAATACATTAGGAATACTATGTAAAAGCTCGATGTTACGTGGCACTAAGTGTGCGTATTCAGAGATGGGACTGAGATAATTAGCACTGTGTGTGCGAAATAATATAAGCTTCAGCCTTGTCGTGGGCACTGTGTGTGCGAAATAATATAAGCTTCAGCCTTGTCGTGGACACTGTGTGTGCGATACCAATATATAATCGGTTTGATATAAAATACACTAAGTGTGCGATGTTACTAAGCTTCTTCTAATGATTTGGGCACTGAGTGTGCGAATGAACCGAGAAAGTGACGAAAGTTGATAGAAATGAAATCAGTGAGTGATTAGTAGTATGTGATTGATAACTAAGTCTTGGCTAAGGTATGTTTGGAACCTATGTGGTGGATGAAATTATGATTGAGATCATGGAATGTTAATTGAAAATATTACTTGATATGGTATGGTACATAGTTGTTTGAGAAATATCTATGTGATGGTTGGTTTAGTATAATGTTTTATCTTACGAACTTACTAAGCTTTGTAAAGCTTACTGTGTGATTTGTTTATCTGCTTTGCAGTGTTAGTAAAGCTAGCTTAGATTTGGGAATCATCAACATCTCAATCACACTATCGGCATTCTATTTTGGTACCTTTGGAAAGATGTACATAGTTGAACTATGGCATGTATAGGCTAGTTGTTTTGAATCATATTTGAGATGTGTAAATAGCCATGTGATATGGCTAGCTAAATGTTGGTAATGTGCATGAGTGAATATGGTATTTGGTGCATATTTTGATATGGCATGATGGTAATGAATTAGCATATAAATGGTGAGTTCAATGATGAATTAATGCCTTAGTGATTTAGTGAGTTTATGGATGAATTATACCTAGACTTACATGTAATTTGGTTGTATAAATTGGCATGCTTAGAAATGAGGTTATATGTGATGATATGATGTTTACTCGACATGAAATTATTTGCCAAATTGTGTGTTTAAAGATGCTCAATTGTGCTTGTAGGATTGACCTTGTGTGGGTGGCAAATTGGCCTTGCAAATGGCCTATTTTGTCACATGGTGGTGGCACGGGCGTGCCTGGTGACTGTGGGCGTAAGTCAGTATATGGCTTAAGAGCACACGGCCATGGCACACGGACGTGCTTGGCAGCCGTGTTGTTTTCAATAGGATCGACCACAGCCAAAGTACACAGGTGTGCTTGGTGGCCGTGGGAGCTAAGTCAGTTTCGACCATGGGGAGGACACACGAGTGTGTCTAGTAGCCGTGGGAGGCACACGGCCTACCCAAACGGGCGTGTATCCCCTGAAACCTTGAAAAGTTTTAAATATCTAAGAAGTTTCTGTACGTGTTTCGGTTTAGTCCCGACCCCTCCCTAGCATGTGTTTAAGGTCTTATACGCCTTAATAAGGGACTAATTGTTTATGTTTGATGTATTATGATGATGATTGACTTTGTGTCATAAATGGGTTGTGAAATGATTCTATTGTCTGGTAATGCCTCTTTACCCTATTCCGGTGACGGTTTCGGGTTAGGGGTGTTACAATAGGCGTGTTCCTTGACCACATGGGTGTGTGCGCTTTGCATCTAGGAAAAATTTTGAAATTTCACGAAAAATTCTTTGAATACCCGGTTTAGTCTCGACCTGACCCTAATGCATGATTTGGGCATCGAGGGCTCATGTAAGGGACTTTATGATTAAATTTGATTGAAATCGAATTTGAATATTAAATGCTTGTAGAATGTCTTTTATTTGACCCGTAAACTCTGGTAACACTCTCTAACCCTATTTCGGCGATGGATTCGGGTTAGGGGTGTTACACTAACGGATCCTACTCACTTAGGTACAAATATAACAGATATACGTACAGATCTCAAGTTGTTCATCATCAGTCTAACAGGTTCAGATATCGCATATATCATTCATATATCAGTCTTACAGCATCAGATAGTCCTCTTACGATCAAATTCAGATTATAAATACATTGTTGTAACACCCCAAACCCGGCCCAGACACCACGAACAGATCTGGTATGTCACTTGAAGAGGTTTTTATACAAAAACGCAAACTTCGGAAAACTTTTAGGTTATTTTAGAAGCTCCAGGTTTGGTGGTTCGTTTGAAAACTTAATGAAGATTATAATTAGCCCATTCTTGTGTTTAGGTGACATTTGTAAACGCTAGTCATGACATTCTAATAATCATAAGGTTTGCTCATAGATTTTTGTGTGTAAAATCGTTGATTTAGTTTTGAGGAAAACCCGTTTTATTTCATCTTATGAAGAAAACGTTTTGTTGATCAAGCTTGTGCAAACGTCTCAATAGTTAAACCATATTTAAAACCAAAATAATAGTGGCATTATTACAAATCAAAAATCCCCAAAAGTAACAAACGGTAAATAAAATAAAGTTTTAATAGAATAACCCATGCATGGCCACCTCGAGTCCAATCCAGCCCAATCCACTGAACTAAGAGTCACCTGCATTTTGTTTAAGCAAATAGAGTGAGTCACAGGACTCAGTGTGCAATTAGTCCACATAATCCACAAGTGGGCCTAAGTCCCCAAACACAATCGGCCGAAACCCAATCAATATAGCATACCAAAATAATCAATATGACAACCCAACCCAGGATAGTATTCCATCCTCTACACTCCTGCTCCATATGTCCATCCTCAACACACCTGTGGAGATTTCTACAATCAACCCTCCATCCTCTACACTCCTCTTTGGCAGTCATGCTGACAGTCACACTGCTCAAAGCCGATTTAGCATGGTCTAGCCACCGATAATTATGTGGCCAAGTCACCGATACGATAATGAGGCACTAAGCCATCCATTAGTGTGACAATGTCACCGATATACACTTCCCCTTCATATCATTGTCATCCCAAATCCCATGCACATGCACATAGTATAATAAACAAGACATATAATATCATACATTCAATATTTAAAGTACGCACTCAATCATGCTATCAAAATTAATTATAAGGCTTAATCGGAAGACACTGACCTTGTGTTTCGATTTTACCCTTCATGGGTAACTCAATCACCATTGTCGAGATTTTCAGCTTTCATACATAACACATACACGTTTTATACAATTAAGGAGTAATGTGGTAATTACAGACCTGTAAACCCGAAGAACTATACTATCAATCTCATTAACCTCCTCACTCCCAGGGATCACAGCAATCTGCTTATCCCTCTCTGAAGTCAGCCCACAACTCGGTGGCCAATCTCGTACTGTTGATACCGCACGTTTTTTGAACTTAGGGGTAGGGACTAAGAGTCCGACCCCTCCTTAGCTTGGCTGGTATTTGATTCCATGAAAGAGATCTTGGTCAGAAGACTGAGTTAACGCATTGGATAGAATAAGAGTAAGAATACACGCTCAACTGAAGAGATTTCTTACCTAGATCGATAGAAGCCGAAAGCTTCAAACTTGGTTTACGAATCGATTGAATCCCTAAAACGTTACTATGTTAGAATCCATCCCTTACATAAATTAAAAGAATGGCCTTTCGGCCAAACAAGCAAATAGGAAACTCTTACCACTATTCGGCCAACACCACTTACCAGAGGTCTTCCAACCGCAGGCCAAATGCAGAAAAGAATACGAACACAAAGCCCCTCCTACATTCGGTCAAAGCACCCAAAGTACCAAGTTAACCCCCTTCGGTTACCAATCCAGTAAGAGAATAAGAAAGAATCGAAGAGAAGAAAACGCTTACCACCAAGCAGGAAGAAACCTATTGAGAAGGTACGGAGAAAGGGTGACGACAATCCTCTGCAACAAGAACGAATGAAGGAGATGAACACCCAAAGGAGATTCGGCCCAAAAGAAGAGTAAGAACAACTCAATGAGAAAGAAGATAGAATAGGTTTCGACTTTGAGAAGATCAAATGAAAGAAAATAAAGAAATGGAGAAGGTGGTAGGAGGGTTCGGCTAAGGGTTTATGATATGCAAAAGAGAGTATAAACGAAAGAAGAAGAAAGGGTTAAGGTTTCGGCTTTTGGTTGAAAAGAGAAAGAGTGCCAAAAGTGAGGTTCCCTAAGAGCTGATTTTGGTTTGAGAATAAGAGGAGAAAAACACTTGTTCCCCGATTACCAAAGAGAATAATGTTTGATTAGCTAACTATCAACTCAAAGTGACCTTATGGAAGAATCAGCACACACACCACATGCACCTAAGAACCTAAGACTTAAGACCACATTCGGCTCATACCTCACCTAGCCCTTAAAACCGAAGCTTTTGCTCCCCCAACCAAGCTATATTCGGCCAACAACCTCCCAACAAGCCACCACTCCTTGATCACATCCTACAATCACTCCCCTCCCCAAATTTGAATCGATTTGAAAGATTCAAATTCCCCTTTTCACTCTCATCCATCAATTTGAAATATTTGACTTAGTCCCCTCCCACCCTTCAAGGTCCCTAGCCGAATCCATCACCTCCCATCCAGACGCCAAAAAGAGTTCCCAAAAAGTGAATTGTGCGACTCGAACCTCCTCCCTCTGGCGTCACTTACCTGTATCCCCCAAGTGGCGTCTCCTTGCCACTTTACCACTGCACTTCTTGTGTCAACAAACCCAAATAATAATTCTTAAAGCCTGTCTCAGCTAGCACTCTCCTAAAGCGCTCGAAAACTGAAATTTTGCCAAGGCTTCGGCTTAACCCCGAGCCTTCTCGGGGCCCTCCAAACATAACAAACTAAAAGATAGAGCATGCCAACACACCTGAAACATAATAAATGCAAAGCCCCTAAATCTCGGATGTTACAATTGTGGAAGTCAATGCTCGTTGTAACACCCCTTACCCGTACCCGACGCCGGGACAGGGTACGAGGCATTACCTAACATAAACACAATACATACACATAATTCCAAATCACAAAAATCTGTTCAAATATAAAACTTTTCAAACTTCCTTTTAACATCCTTAATATAGGCCTACAAGGCCCGAAACACAACTTAGGAATGTTTCGAGATCAATTCGAGTCCCTTGGAAAATCTTAGAAAAATGTTATTAAAAAGAGGGCCACACGCCCGTGTGAAAGGGAACACGCCCGTGCCATCACACAAGCCCATGTCCCTTGTCCGTGCGTATATATTTCTCAATTTAAATGTAATATCCCGAGATAGGGGTTATTTTGTTACGGCTTCGTTTGCATGTTAATGGCTTGCTATGTGGCTGTTTGTGTGGTTTTGGGGCTTAGTTGTGGGATAGGAGTAAGCCTGAGTAAGTAGGAAAATTTTAGTTTTTGGGCTTAGGTAAGAGGAGCTGGGGAAGCTGGGGTTTAAAGGTTTTAATTGGTGGTTTTTAGCAAAAACAGATGAGCTGGTGGAGTGGCAGGTGAGACGCCACTAAGGGCTTGGGAGTGTGGCGTCATTTGCAGGAGGGAGAGGTCCTGAGTTCAAGCTGAGGGATGCTCACTTTTTGTCTTCTTTTTGACGCCAAGGTGGTTGGAGGTTGGACCAAGTCAAAACGTTTGAATGGGGGGTGGAGAGCAAATGGTGGAGGTGGACTAGTTCAACTAGTTTGAATGGATGGTTGTGAGCAAATGTGGGTAGTGGCCGAAACTTGGGGACTTCATGGGAGGGAGTGGACGGCTTGGCTTGTGAGGGAGTGGGAATGCCGAAATTGTATAGGCAATTTTGTGCATTTTTCGGCCAAAAGCTATTGGTAAGCTAAACTTCTTCCTTTGTCAAGCAAAACTCTCTCTTTTGTCCATTTTGAAACCGAAAGTCTAAGCATTTAGTTGCCAAATCTTGCTTTGTTTTTCTCTCAATTTTCTTGGTAGCCGAATGCCCTCCTCCTCATTTTTTCTCTTTTGTTCATTTGTGTTAAGCTGAATTAGCCATTCTCTTACTCTCATATTTTCTTAATTTCTCGTAAGTGCTGAAATTTACCATTTGATTTCAAACCGAATTCTTCATTCATTTTCTCCATTGCTATTGAGCCGAAACCATATTATCATGTCTTCTCAACTCTCATTTTTCTTTCTTAATACCTTTTTGTCGAAACTCTACCCATTCACATCTTTTTCCTCTCTTTTCTCACTCAAAGTCGAACCCAAGGGTGTTAAACACCTAGAGCCGAATATTGGTGTGGTGTGGACATCTCTTGTGTGGTGCTCAATCGGGTTGAGAACAAGGTAAGCCAGCCGAATGTTCATTTCTCTTTTCTCCCTTGTGCTCTATCAATTTTGGGTGTTGTTAAGAGCCAAGTATGGCAACTGCTGATGGGTGTTAATCTCTTTTGTTGGAACCGATTGCATGTTAGGGCAACCGGGAGTTCGAAGTAGTCGATTGAGGACTTTACCTGTTGGAGACTGTTTGGTAAGTAGTGGTAAGTGTTGGTTTGTTGGTTTACTCTATTGGTTTCGATTAGACAAAGTTTTGAAGGACTAACTTTCCTCTTATTAGGGTGTGCCGACCGTTAAAGGAGAACCATAGGTTGGTTCAGGATTTCATAGGAAACCAAATCAAGAGTAAGGTAATGGTTTAACATTAACCCCTTTGGGTTTATTTGTGTTGGCCAAATGGTCTAGTTACTAACCCATGTTTGGCCGATTATAGGAGCAGGGTAATCGAAGGGGCTTAGATCAGCTCGTTGGGTTAAGGCTTTTCGTTTAGCAGGTGTGTAAACTAACACACCTCTTACTTAGTAATATCGTTAATAAATCTGATTGCCTTGTTAAAACCAAAACAGTATGATGGATTATTTGGTACCAAAATGGGGTATGTGTACGGATCCGGGTAAGTCCATTCTATTATGAGTTCTATTAATGGTATATGCCATCATGATTGCTAATGTATGTGATATGAGAGGTGACATCAAACATATTAGCATGATTGCATGATTTACATGATATGCATTAGTATGACATGTATGGGTGATATGAGAGGAGGGGGATTATGATATCCGTGTCTTTGGGACACTGTGTCTTTGGGACACCAGAGGTTTGGCACCTCCAGTGGTTTGGTACCACAGATGATATTTTGTGACTTTGGGTCACCAGAGGTTTGGCACCTCAGCGTCTCGTCCCAGTGGCTTAGTACCACGGTGGGTTGGCCCCACAATTGATTATACGGGATTGACGCCAGTGATTTGGTATCACACGATGGGTTGGCCCCATCAACGGATTTGTGACTGTGGTCACCAGTGGTTTGGTACCACATTTGTGTCTTTGGGACACCAGAGGTTTGGCACCTCATTGCGACTCGTCCCTGTGGTTTGACACCACCGTGGGTTGGCCCCACTTATGAGATACGGGATTGTCGCTAGTGATTTGGTATCACACGATGGGTTGGCCCCATCATTGGATTATTTGTGACTTCGGGTCACCAGTGGTTTGGCACCACATTATGGATATCGTGACTTTGGGTCACCAGTGGTTTGGCACCACCAGTGGTTTGGTACCACACGGGGTAGAAAAGGCGTTATGGATGGTTAGGAACGGGTGCATTAACTGTATTGCTATGTTATGTTGTGTGTTAGCATGTTGCATTCTCGGGAGGAGGATTATGCACTGGGTCATACGACTCACCTTCTCCTTTGACTTTTCAGGTGACACTTAGTCGCGAACATGGAGCCGGGATGGACTCGAGGTGCTCATGCCATGCTTAAATAAGGGTTTGCTCAGACTTTTATAAAACTGGTATTTTAGTTTGTTTATGACTATTTGGTTTTACTTTGGATTGTAAACGGCCATTAAAATTGTGTTTTTCTATGTTTATGCTTAAAGTAGATTTTTAATATGCCTTAATAAATTAATTGAGTTAAAATTTGCTAAAACCTGGAAAGACAACGATTTCAAAACTACAAATCGATATGTTTTAAACTATACCATCGGGTATCACACTATGAATTTGGATAAAGAGAACTCAAATGTTTTTCTAATTTAAACTCGATTTTCTACTAAGTCAAAATGTTTTAGTAACAATAAAAAAAACAACAACTCGAGTTTCTAAATGAGATAATCTTGTTTTAATTTCATAATCAATTAAGCTTTCGAAATTTCTGAGTTTTTAAACAAAACATCAGTTTTCAAACAATCGTGCCCAAGATTTCCGCAAGTACAGAACTTACCAAACTGTTTTACCAAAATTTCAAAGAAAACTATGGTTGCCAAAATTCGATTTTCCTCGTAACATACCAGATTCGGTCGTGGTGGGTTGACCGGGTTTGGGGTGTTACAATTGTGGTATCAGAGCTAAGTTCAAAAGCTCGGCTGTGGGCCTGAGGCCCAAAATGTTTTAAAAGTCTGTTTTAAGTGTTTTTGTTTTGAAATGTATGGTTGAAAGGCATGGCACCGAGTCTTCGGCACCAGTTCGCCCAGGTAAGTACCCCTTTCTATTGCTTGATTTGGATGTGATGCGATATTATTGGATGATTTGTGGTAGTAAGATTACTTTAGAACTGAGACTGATAGGATTCTGTGAACTCGCGAAAACAAAGCTTCTTTAATATTCATAAGATTTTGCTTTAAAACAAGCGAAATAAATACTGTTACATAAAACTTCTAAATCAGATACGTAGAAATTTAGTCATGAGTGCTCGAGGTGGACGTAGTCGTGGACGAGGTCGTGGTAGGATGACGGTTTCTGAACCCGTAGGATCTGGTCAGTGGTCAGAAAATGAGATACCGGTACCGCCACCAGCTGGAGGTGGTGAGTTTCAAGATTAGACTGGGGATGATGCAGTGTTACAGGCGATGCTGCGAGTGTTGGAAAGGGTAGCTGGAGTAGGTGGGGTGTAGGAGTTAGGAAATCTGTTCCTGAGCGACTCCGGGCAAATGGGGCCGAATTCTTTCGAGGTGTTTCTGGTGTTGCTCCCAGCACGGCTGAATATTGGCTGGAGGCAACAGAGCGGATCATGGATGATCTAGACCTGACTGCTGAGGAGAAGCTGAAGGGCATAGTATCGCTTCTTCGGGATGAGTCATACCAGTGGTGGCTCACGGTTTGGGACAGTGTGGCAGCAGAGGATCTGACATGGGATTATTTTAGGGCTGCGTACCAGAAAAAGTACATTGGAGCTAGCTACATCGACGCACAGTGAAAAGCATTTCTGAGGCTAGTCCAGGGGAGTAAGTCTGTTTCCGAGTACGAGGCTGAGTTCTTGAGGCTGAGTCGGTATGCCAGGGGCATTGTGGCTACAGAGCACGAGAGGTGTGTTCGTTTTGAGGATGGTCTGAGAGACGAGTTGAGACTGCTGATTGCTCCCCAGCAGGAGCGTGAGTTTGCCGTCTTGGTTGAGAAGGCTAAGGTAGCCGAGGGTGTTAAGGAGTCAGTGAGGCAAGGCATGGACAGGAACAGGCATAAGAGGAGCTTTGGATCTTCTGGGTCGTCGGGTAACCCTCAGAAAAGGGCTAGACAGAGTGGGCCGAATCAGTCTGGTAGGTTTGTTGCTGCTAGTCAAGGACCGCCGCAGTGTAACCACTGTGGGAAATATCATTGGGGAGGTTGCTGCACCGGTGGAAAAGGTTGCTTCGAGTGTGGTTCCCTGGATCATCGTGTGAGGGACTGTCCGCGTAAGTTGGCCAGGATTCAGTCTGAGAATCAGGGCCGTACTGAGTTCAGGAATAATGGACCGCCACTGCAGAGAGGTCGTGGTAATGGCAGAGGTAATGGTTCTGGTCGGGGCCATGGAGCACCGGGCAGAGGTGCGGGTAGTTCTGAGGCCAGACAGCCTGGGTTAGTGTATGCTGCGAGGCGCCGAGAGGAGGGCGACGCACCGGACGTCATAATCGGTACGTTCTTGATCTTTGGTTCTCCTTTTACTGCGTTGATTGATGTGGGTTCGACGCATTCTTACGTGGCTAGTAGTATAGTAGAGACCATGGACTTAGACTTTGAGATATCTTCTAAGCAGATGACTGTAATTAGTCCTCTAGGTCACTCTGTAGTAGTAGATAAGCTGTTTAGAGATGTACCCCTAGAACTCCAAGGGGTAGTGTTTGCTGCTGATCTGATGGAACTGCCGTTTGGGGAGTTCGATCTGATTCTTGGGATGGACTGGTTGGTTAAGTACCAGGCGAAGTTGGATTGCGCGGCTAAGCGTATGGTTCTTAAGACGTCAGAGGGTGAGGAAGTGGTTATGATAGGTAACAGGAGGGATTACTTATCTAATGTGGTATCTGCACTGAAGGCTGAGAAGATGGTTAGAAAGGGCTGTGAAGCGTACGTGGTTCATGTGTATGCCTTGGAGGCTAAGGAGTCTACTGTAGCGAAAGTTCGGACAGTTAAGGAATTTGCCGATGTGTTTCCTGAGGAGCTTCCGGGTTTGCCGCCGGATCGTGAGGTAGAGTTCGGGATAGATCTGTTACCTGGAACTACGCCAGTGTCTATTGCTCCGTATAGGATGGCACCAAAGGAGTTGGTGGAGCTTAAGGCTCAGATCTAGGAGTTGTTGGATCGCGGATTTATCAGGCCAAGTGTTTCACCGTGGGGTGCGCCGGTACTCTTTGTCAAGAAGAAAGATGGTACGATGCGGATGTGCATAGATTACCGCCAGCTGAATAAGCTGACGATTAAAAACAAGTATCCGTTGCCACGGATAGATGACTTGTTTGATCAGCTGAAGGGTGCAGCGGTATTCTCTAAGATTGACTTGAGGTCTGGGTATCACCAATTGAAGGTAAAGGAAGCGGATATCCATAAGACAGCGTTTCGGACTCGGTATGGGCACTACGAATTTCTGGTAATGCCTTTCGGGTTGACTAACGCACCGGCAGCATTTATGGATATGATGAATAGGGTGTTTCAGCCGTATTTGGATCAGTTCGTTGTGGTTTTCATAGACGACATCTTGGTGTACTCAAGGACAGAAGAAGAGCATGATGCGCATTTGCGAGTGGTGCTACAGATTTTGAGGGAGAAGCGGCTGTATTCTAAGTTTAGTAAGTGCGAGTTTTGGCTGAGAGAAGTGACTTTCTTGGGTCATGTAGTGTCAGCTGAGGGGATTAGAGTGGATCCTCGGAAGATTGAGGCAGTTTTGGATTGGAAGCCGCCGAGGTCAGTGGCTGAGGTTCGGAGTTTTCTGGGTTTGGCCGGATACTACCGAAGGTTTGTAGAAGGTTTCTCGTTGATCGCAGCGCCGATGACCAGGTTGTTAAGGAAAGGGATTCCGTTTGTTTGGACTGAGAAACAGCAGGAAAGTTTCGATAAGCTTAAGAAGATTTTGACTGAGGCACCTGTTTTGATTCAACCTGAGGCTGGTAAGGAATTCACAGTATACTGCGATGCATCACATACGGGATTGGGTTGTGTGCTGATGCAAGAAGGTAAGGTTGTGGCTTACGCATCTCGGCAGCTGAGGCCACATGAGGTCAACTATCCGACGCACGACTTGGAGTTAGCGGCTGTAGTCTTCGCCTTGAAGATTTAGAGGCACTACTTGTACGGAGAGAGATCGATAGTCTACACAGATCATAAGAGTCTGAAGTACCTCTTGACTCAGAAGGATTTGAATTTGAGGCAGCACAGATGGGTCGAGTTGCTAAAAGATTATGACTGTTCGATTGAGTATCATCCGGGCAAGGCTAACGTGGTGGCAGACGCGTTAAGCCGTAAGGTTGTTTTGGACTTAAGAGCGATGTTTGCCCATTTGAGTTTGTACGACGACGGGAGTATTCCGGCAGAGTTACAGGTTAAGCCTACTTGGGTTGAGCAGATCAGAGAGAAACAGTTAGAGGATGAGGTTCTGAGTGCGCAGAGGTTGCAGGTTCAGAGTGGTGGTTTAGAAGGTTACAGTTTGTCTAGTGATGAGGTGCTGTGTTTGTAAGGTAAAGCTTGTATGCCCAAGGATGTTGAGCTGAGGCAAAAGATTCTTCAGGACGCACATAGCAGTCCATATGCTATACATCCTGGAGGCAGCAAGATGTATAGGGATCTTAGAGAGCAGTTTTGGTGGCCTGGTCTGAAAAGGGAAGTGACAGAGTTTGTAGGAAAGTGTTTGACATGTCAGCAGGTCAAGGCTGAGCATCAGTTGCCGTCAGGGTTGCTTCAGCCTGTGAAGATTCCTCAGTGGAAGTGGGAAAGGATAACCATGGATTTCGTCAGTGGTTTACCGCTTACGCCAAGCAAGAAAGATTCAGTTTGGGTAATTGTGGATCGACTGACTAAATCAGCTCACTTTATTCCGGTGAGGGTTGACTACTCACTTCAGAAGTTAGCGAAGCTGTATGTGTCAGAAATAGTGAGGCTGCACGGTGTGCCAGTGTCGATCATCTCGGATAGGGATCCCAGATTTACGTCAAGGTTCTGGAAAGCGTTGCATCAGGCGTTGGGTACGCGTTTGGATTTCAGCACGGCTTTTCACCCGCAGTCCGACGGGCAGTCGGAAAGGGTTATTCAGATCTTAGAGGATATGCTGAGAGGTTGTGTTCTGGATTTCAGAGGTAGTTGGGAGGAGTTTCTACCATTAGCTGAGTTTGCCTACAACAACAGTTACCAAGCAAGCATCAAGATGGCACCTTATGAGGCGTTGTATGGTAGGAAGTGTCGCTCACCTACGTGTTGGACGGAGTTGGGTGAACGTCGGTTGTTGGGACCCGAGTTGGTTGCTGAGACCGAAGACAAGGTTAAGTTGATTCAAGCTAGATTGAAGGAAGCTTCGGACCGGCAGAAGTCTTATGCCGATCTTAAGCGTAGAGATATAGAGTTTGCTGTAGGGGATCAGGTTTTCCTGAAGGTCTCGCCGTGGAAAAAAGTGTTGAGGTTCGGAAAGAAAGGCAAACTAAGTCCGAGGTTCATTGGGCCGTATAAGGTACTGAGACGAGTGGGACCAGTGGCGTATCAGCTTGAGTTGCCAGCAGAGATAAGTCAGATTCACGACGTATTTCACGTTTCGATGCTTCGGCGTTATCGTTCGGATCCGTCACATGTGGTAGCAGTGGAGGAGATCGAGGTAAATCCAGATTTGACCATGGAGGAAGAACCAGTGCAGATTCTGGAGCGGGATATGAAGGTTCTGCGTAGGAAGTCTGTGCCTTTGGTTAAGGTACTTTGGCGGAATCATGGCGTGGAAGAAGCTACGTGGGAACCCGAGGATGTGATGAGACAGCAATACCCGCAACTCTTCTGATCAGGTAATTTCGAGGTCGAAATTATTTTTAAGGGGGGTAGAACTGTAATATCCCGGGATAGGGGTTATTTTGTTACGGCTTTGTTTGCATGTTAATGGCTTGCTATGTGGCTGTTTGTGTGGTTTCGGGGCTTAGTTGTGGGCTAGGAGTAAGCCTGAGTAAGTAGGAAAATTTTAGTTTTTGGGCTTAGGTAAGAGGAGCTGGGGAAGCTGGGGTTTAAAGGTTTTAATTGGTGGTTTTTAGCAAAAACAGATGAGCTGGTGGAGTGGCAGGTGAGACGCCACTAAGGGCTTGGGAGTGTGGCGTCATTTGCAGGAGGGAGAGGTCCTGAGTTCAAGCTGAGGGATGCTCACTTTTTGTCTTCTTTTTGACGCCAAGGTGGTTGGAGGTTGGACCAAGTCAAAACGTTTGAATGGGGGGTGGAGAGCAAATGGTGGAGGTGGACTAGTTCAACTAGTTTGAATGGATGGTTGTGAGCAAATGTGGGTAGTGGCCGAAACTTGGGGACTTCATGGGAGGGAGTGGACGGCTTGGCTTGTGGGGGAGTGGGAATGCCGAAATTGTATAGGCAATTTTGTGCATTTTTCGGCCAAAAGCTATTGGTAAGCTAAACTTCTTCCTTTGTCAAGCAAAACTCTCTCTTTTGTCCATTTTGAAACCGAAAGTCTAAGCATTTAGTTGCCGAATCTTGCTTTGTTTTTCTCTCAATTTTCTTGGTAGCCGAATGCCCTCCTCCTCATTTTTTCTCTTTTGTTCATTTGTGTTAAGCTGAATTAGCCATTCTCTTATTAGCCATTCTCTTACTCTCATATTTTCTTAATTTCTCATAAGTGCCGAAATTTACCATTTGATTTCAAACTGAATTCTTCATTCATTTTCTCCATTGCTATTGAGCCGAAACCATATTATCTTGTCTTCTCAACTCTCATTTTTATTTCTTAATACCTTTTTGTCGAAACTCTACCCATTCACATCTTTTTCCTCTCTTTTCTCACTCAAAGTCGAACCCAAGGGTGTTAAACACCTAGAGCCGAATATTGGTGTGGTGTGGACATCTCTTGTGTGGTGTTCAATCGGGTTTAGAACAAGGTAAGCCAGCCGAATGTTCATTTCTCTTTTCTCCCTTGTACTCTATCAATTTTGGGTGTTGTTAAGAGCCGAGTATGGCAACTGCTGATGGGTATTAATCTCTTTTGTTTGAACCGATTGCATGTTAGGGCAACCGGGAGTTCGAAGTAGTCGATTGAGGACTTTACCTGTTGGAGACTGTTTGGTAAGTAGTGGTAAGTGTTGGTTTGTTGGTTTACTCTATTGGTTTCGATTAGACAAAGTTTTGAAGGACTAACTTTCCTCTTATTAGGGTGTGCCGACCGTTAAAGGAGAACCATAGGTTGGTTCAGGATTTCATAGGAAACCAAATCAAGAGTAAGGTAATGGTTTAACATTAACCCCTTTGGGTTTATTTGTGTTGGCCAAATGGTCTAGTTACTAACCCATGTTTGGCCGATTATAGGAGCAGGGTAATCGAGGGGGCTTAGATCAGTTCGTTGGGTTAAGGCTTTTCGTTTAGCAGGTGTGTAAACTAACACACCTCTTACTTAGTAATATCGTTAATAAATCTGATTGCCTTGTTAAAACCAAAACAGTATGATGGATTATTTGGTACCCAAATGGGGTATGTGTACGGATCCGGGTAAGTCCATTCTATTATGAGTTCTATTAATGGTATATGCCATCATGATTGCTAATGTATGTGATATGAGAGGTGACATCAAACATATTAGCATGATTGCATGATTTACATGATATGCATTAGTATGACATGTATGGGTGATATGAGAGGAGGGGGATTATGATATCCGTGTCTTTGGGACACTGTGTCTTTGGGACACCAGAGGTTTGGCACCTCCAGTGGTTTGGTACCACAGATGATATTTTGTGACTTTGGGTCACCAGAGGTTTGGCACCTCAGCGTCTCGTCCCAGTGGCTTAGTACCACGGTGGGTTGGCCCCACAGTTGATTATACGGGATTGACGCCAGTGATTTGGTATCACACGATGGGTTGGCCCCATCAACGGATTTGTGACTGCGGTCACCAGTGGTTTGGTACCACATTTGTGTCTTTGGGACACCAGAGGTTTGGCACCTCATTGCGACTCGTCCCTGTGGTTTGACACCACCGTGGGTTGGCCCCACTTATGAGATACGGGATTGTCGCTAGTGATTTGGTATCACACGATGGGTTGGCCCCATCATTGGATTATTTGTGACTTCGGGTCACCAGTGGTTTGGCACCACATTATGGATATCGTGACTTTGGGTCACCAGTGGTTTGGCACCACCAGTGGTTTGGTACCACACGGGGTAGAAAAGGCGTTATGGATGGTTAGGAACGGGTGCATTAACTGTATTGCTATGTTATGTTGTTTGTTAGCATGTTGCATTCTCGGGAGGAGGATTATGCACTGGGTCATACGACTCACCTTCTCCTTTGACTTTTCAGGTGACACTTAGTCGCGGACATGGAGCCGGGATGGACTCGAGGTGCTCATGCCATGCTTAAATAAGGATTTGCTCAGACTTTTATAAAACTGGTATTTTAGTTTGTTTATGACTATTTGGTTTTACTTTGGATTGTAAACGGCCATTAAAATTGTGTTTTTCTATGTTTATGCTTAAAGTAGATTTTTAATATGCCTTAATAAATTAATTGAGTTAAAATTTGCTAAAACCTGGAAAGACAACGATTTCAAAACTACAAATCGATATGTTTTAAACTATACCATCGGGTATCACACTATGAATTTGGATAAAGAGAACTCAAATGTTTTTCTAATTTAAACTCGATTTTCTACTAAGTCAAAATGTTTTAGTAACAATAAAAAAAAACAACAACTCGAGTTTCTAAATGAGATAATCTTGTTTTAATTTCATAATCAATTAAGCTTTCGAAATTTCTGAGTTTTTAAACAAAACATCAGTTTTCAAACAATCGTGCCCAAGATTTCCGCAAGTACAGAACTTACCAAACTGTTTTACCAAAATTTCAAAGAAAACTATGGTTGCCAAAATTCGATTTTCCTCGTAACATACCAGATTCGGTCGTGGTGGGTTGACCGGGTTTGGGGTGTTACATTGAACCTATAGGGGTTCTCACATAGCTTGACACACGCCCTTGTCTACAACCCGTATCCTTCACACGGCCATGACACACCCATGTCTTAACCCCTGTGTGAATTCTGTTTCCAACGTCAACATCTCCAAATGGTCACACGGCCAAGCCACACGCCCGTGTCCTTAGACCGTGTGGCGAATTAAATTCCTAATTTGAACTACAAACTTCCCACGTCCTAGGCACATGCCCATGTCCTAGGGCCATGTCAGCCACACGGATGAGACACACGGCTGTGTCTCAGCCCGTGTGGTTACTACTGGGCATTCTGCTTTGCCAACTTAGAATGCAGGGAGACACACGGCCAAACGACATGTGCATGGGGCAGATCGTGTGTCACACACGGCCTAGACACACTCCCATGTGTCTACCCGTGTGGACAAATAAAATGCTATTTACCAAGCCCCTTTTCTACTTTGAAGCAATACATAGCATGACCGTAAGGCACTTCCAATATTTTCTACTTCATAATGCATATATAAAATTTCACACATTACTCATTCATTTGTATAAACTTGCACTTCATGAATTTCATCCTCATTGAATAAATATAGCTTGGCTAGTTTTGGCCGAATTCAATGACCATTTACAAAATGAATAATTAACCTTAATAGCCAACACTTTGGCTAACCAATATGACATATCACAAAATGACCGAATCTTATACATTCCATACTCAAAATAATTAAACTTCACTATACCAAAAGAATAGCTTGATTGTGTGAACCGAGCTCCGACTTCTACAATCCGCGAGCTAGTTTGGCGATACTACATGGAAAGGGAAAAGAGAGGGAGTAAGCATAAAGCTTAGTAAGCTTGCATGAAATAAATAGCAACATAAAGACTTATGATAACATCCATACGTTTCATTGAGTAACAATGCAAGTTCTCAAGCACATTGCTATAACTTACTTATGCTTAACCTTATCAATCACATATCACATATCGGACACATTTCTCGTAAGATGCTCACATGTACCTATATCACTTCATCACATAACTTTAGCACTTTTACCATCTTGAACACAAATTTTAGCTCTTTACCCCATTGAACCCCTTAGAATAACGAAGGATTTCCAAACTCGTCATACACATAATAAGATGCCAATGCCATGTCCTAGATATGGTCATACACGGTATCTCATATCAATGTCGATCCCATATCCCAGATATGGTCTTATACGAGATTGTATATCGATGCCATGTCCCTGACATGGTCTTACACGAAGAATATATTCGATGCCGATGCCATATCCCAGATATGGTCTTACACGAGATCTCAATTTAGTGTCGAGGCCATGTCCCAGACATGGTCTTATACGGGACCTTATGAATCTCATGTCTTGGCAATGTATCATTTCTATTCTGAAGGTCAACTGGGGCTTTCACATAATAAATTTTCATCACACTTTCATTAAACATCATTGATCAATTTTTATAGAAATAATATACATTTCATGTAAACTCAAGCATATCAATGCATAATAACCTGATGCTGAATTATTACTGTAACATCCTGAAATTGTGGGGCTATGCATTTGTTGTGTGTTACGTATAACGTGTTGATTAGAGTGTTTAAAGGGTTCAGATTGGGCTCAAGGTTGGGTCGAGGTCTTAGTTAGAACTTTCTGTTTGGACACTCTAGTGGAAAGCCTGAGAAGATAAGGCTTAAAAGATGATTATCTGTGTTTTAAAATATAAAATGGGCTTGTGGCCCAGTGGCAAAGTGGCGCCACTAAAAGAACAGGGAAGTGGCGTCAACTGGGAGGCCCAAATTCAAGTTGTACGAAGCCCAATTCTTTTAATTAAAATTTAGTTAATTTTCGGCATTTAAGTGGGTAAAGTTGGACGGTAATGAGGCTTGAAAATAGGAGGATTTAGTTGTCTGGATAATGTGGATAATATGGCTGATAATGTGGCAGATAAAGGAAGGAAGAGGTGGTGTTATCTGGGGCACTTGTGGATGAGAGATCAGATAATGATAAGGGAGAAAGTTTAGGAATTATCCATTGGTCAAGGTGGTGCCGAATTTCCATCTCTTGGAGGGGGAGAAATCAGTTTTAGTATGGCTAAGGGGTGCCAAAATTTCCCTTGATTAGTAGCTTAGTTTTAGTTTTAAAAAGGGGCATTTTCGGGATTTAGGTAGTAGGTGCCGAAATTTAGGTTAAGTAAGGGGAATATCCATTTATTTTCGGCATTTAGGGTTTTATTCCCCCACTCTTTTCTCCCATTCTCTACCAAAGCCGAAATACCAAAATCCCATTCTCTCATCTTCACTTTTATGCAAAAGCCGAAACTCTTGAACTTAATTCTCTTCTTCATTCTTTTTCTACAAGCCAAATATTCATTGTTCTTTGCTTCTTCTCTTTTGCCGATCTCTTCACAAAAAGCCGAATCTACATAGATTTCTTCCTATCATCTTCTCTTTTTTATCTTCTCAAAAGACGAAATCTTCTAGGAGTTGCCGAATTCTCTGTAAAGGTAGGTGCCGATTTCTTCTGATCTGTTCTTTTTCTCTTTTGGTTTGTAGAAGACAGAGCCGAAAGGCTAATGGATTGTTGGTTTCTTGTGTTTACGTGTTGGGCGACATTCGGGAATTGAAGTAGATCGCTTAGATCTAAAAGCCGAAATCGTTATCTTTTCGAGATTTCAAGGTAAGGGGTTCTCTTTAGATTCTTTTTAGATTCACCATCGTAATTGTGATCTTAACCATATGTTAAGATAAGGTCTTTTAATGGAATCAAATAATCAGGCGAAGGAGGGGATTGGATCTGTAAAACCAATCCCTAAGTTTAAGAAACGAGCAGTGTCAGCAGTACGGGATTGGCCACCGGGTTGTGGACCGGCCTCGGAACAACATCTTAGACAGATAGCAGTTGTATCGGCTTCTGATAGTGTCGACATAGAAAGTCTCGTCTTGTCTGTAATCAGGTGTGTAGATCTCTAACACACTAATTAATCTGTACTAAATATATGTTATGGGCTAAAAGCCGGAAAAAGGCAGTATAGTAATCTGTACTAAATATATGTTATGGGCTAAAAGCCGGAAAAAGGCTGTATAGACAGTCAGATTACCCAAAAAGGGTAGGCAAGGGATGCCAGGTACGTAATCATAGAAACTTCTCTATGTGTATCGATGTATGTGATAGACTGTGAACTTTTAGGTAGTATATTGTTTTGATTCTGCATGTATGTATGCATGGGATGGGGTAAATATGATGAAGGGGAAGAGCATGTTAATAGGTCACTTGGTGATCGGTGGTTAAACCACGAATTATAAAGTTAGGTCACAATAGTGATCGGTGGCTAAGCCACACTTTAAATTTATTCCTGACTGTTAGGAATAGGCAGCATGGCTGTCGATATGGTGTGTAGCGGTTGGTGGGTTGATTGTAGAAATCCCCGAGATGTGCTGGTTGGTACGGGCTGGTGTGTAGAGGATAGATTTTTAGGTTGGGTTGGGCCATGTTTCATGTAAATATTTTGTTGCCATTGTGTATGGGCTAAGGCCCATAATGTGTTTGTGGGCCCAAGCCTTTTATGTGTTTTCGGAATTTGCACACTGAGTCTTGGTGACTCACCCTTTTATTTTCCTGACTTTTCAGATGAGCAGTAGATCATGGGCATGGGAGCCGAGGCGAACACGAGGGGCCATCAAGTTTCTATTCCATAAATTATTTTTTTCGGTTTTTCTTTAAGTTTTAATTTTGGGAATGTTTATGTAATAAGGCCCCATAGCTTAGGTTATTGATTTATATGTGTTAATGTTTTATATTTTAAATTTATTTTCAAAGACTTAATTATTATAAGTAATGAGATGGGAATTTCAAACACGCTTAACGTAAAGATATGTTTTTAAAAGAAAAAAAAAAACTACCAAGTTTTCCTATTAAATAACACTTAATGAATTTTTACTTAAACAAACCGACATTTCAAATCCCTTCAAAGCAAAGTTTTTTTTCGTTTAACCCATAAGACACCAGATCCGGTTGTAGTGTTTGGGCCGGATTTAGGGTGTTACATTTTGGTATCAGAGCCCAGTTGCAAAACTCTGGCTGTGAAATGGGTCTAGTAGTGTTTTGAAAATTTGATGTGAATTTGGGAAAAATGTCTTGGATGAAGATATGGCCTTCGAGTCTACCGGCACCCGATCAACGTAGGTAAGTATTCTAACTTTTGATATGATATGCATGATTGGGCTTGATGGGCTTGATGGACGTAGGCTAGTATGTTAGGCATTGATGGACTTTAGGCTTAGTTTAAACAACTCTTTAAATTCATAAAACTTAATCTATCCAAACAAACCCGTGAACAAATAGCTAGGTTAGGGTGTGGCAACAGGCATACACATGTCTAGGATTGGATTCAGGGAGAGCTTGGTACTTACGCAATCCTAGTGACTCACCTCCTCCTCGCTGGAATCCTACCTGGTGCGTAGTGACTGTTCATCTTAGCCATGAAGACTTGTTGATGGGCCAAAATTTATGATTAAAACCCGAAAGGGACCAGCCACCCTATTTCGCAGAATTACCAAAATACCCCCAAGTTTTGTAAAATTTTCGAAATACCCTTGATTTGTGAAATTTTCCCAGAATACCCTGGAACACCCCCCGGTTGGCAAAATCACCAAAATACCTATGTTTTGCAAATTTACCCGAAAACCCCTAGATTTACAAAAGTAACCCGGTTTGCAAAATTAAATTTTCCAAAATACCCCTGCTTTACAAAAAAAAACAACAACATCAAAATATCTCTATTTCGAAAAAAAACCACCAAGATACCCCATTTTGAGGAAATTACAAAATACCCTGTAGGATAAAACTACGGAAATACCCCTGGGTAGAGGAATGATGAAAAAACCCTTATGCGATGAATGTGAGTGCATGGATGCTACTTGTATGTTGATGTATGATGGTTGATGTATGTGGTTCCTAGAAATAGGAGATACAAACTTGAGACTGAAACTCGTAGATATAATTTAGAATTCGAAAGAACTACTCTTAAACTACTGTTCATAAGATTGTTCGTGGTTAATCAATGAAAGAAATTAATAATTCATAAAATTTCTAAGCAGATAAACGCGAATCGGTAGAATGAGTACAAGGGGTCGTGGACATCCGCCGCGTGGCCGCGGTAGGGGTAGGATGGCCGTGTTGGAACCAGTAGGATCTGGCCAGGGGTCAGGAAACGAGATGCCAGTTCCACCAGCTGCAGAGGCGAAATTTCAGGATCAGACGGCCGGAGATGATGCTGCATCTCAGGCAATGTTAAAGGTTTTAGAGAGGGTTGTTGGGGCAGGCATGGGCACAAGAGCCCGGAAATCTGTGTCGGAGCGACTTAGAGTTAATGGGGTAGAAGTGTTTAGGGGAATTTCTGGTATAGCCCCAAGTACAGCTGAATATTGGTTGGAGGCGGTTGAGCATATAATGGATGATCTACATTTCACGGAGGAGGAAAAACTGAAAGGGGTTGTATCTCTCCTGCAGGACGAAGCTTATCAATGGTGACTTACGGTTAAGGATGGTTCGGTGGCTGACCGTATCAGCTGGGATTTCTTCAAAACGGCGTTTCAAAGTAAGTACATCGGGACGAGTTATGTGGATGCACAGCGCAGAGCATTTTTGAATCTGGTTCAAGGAAGTAGGTCGGTGGCTGCGTATGAGGCGGAATTCTTACGCCTTAGCCGTTATGCCCGAGGGATGGTGGCCACAGACCATGAACATTGTGTTCGATTTGAGGATGGTCTGAGGGACGAACTGCGTGTATTGATAGCACCACAGCGGGAGAGGGAATTTGCTGTGCTTGTGGAAAAAGCTAAGATAGCTGAAGAGGTAAAGCGAACGGAGAAACTGAATTGGGATAGAGATAGGGGTGGAAGTAAGAGGAATTTTGAATCGTCAGGGGCAGCTGGGCAAACTCAGAAAAGACCTAGGTCAGACGGGCTGAAACGGGATGAGAGACCTGCTGCTGCTAGTCAGACACAGAAGTGTGCTCGATGTGGTAAATTCCATGTAGGTGAGTGTTGGGCGGGCAGTGGGAAGTGCTTCAGGTGTGGATCTACGGACCACCAAGTTAGAAACTGTCCACAGCAACGGGGCAGTGAAGGGCCCACAGGTCAAGAGAATGCACTGTCGGGAAGAGGAGGTCAACAACCACCAAGGGGCCGTGGTCAAGTCAATGGTGGCAATGGCACAGGACATGGTCATGGAGGTGCAGGTTATGCTGAGGCGAGGCAGCCAGCTTTGGTCTATGCAGCACGTCGCCAAGGGGACGAGGACGCTCTAGATGCGAATACCGGTGCGTACTCTACCTTAGTATACTAAGTGTTTCTTTTGGCTTTAGAATTAGAGTGCGTAGCGAAAGCATAATGGCGAGACTTGGGTAGTACGATTAATAGTTAGTTGGAAATTTCGAGGACGAAATTTCTTTAAGGGGGTAGAACTGTAACATCCTAAAATTGTGGGGCTATGCATTTGTTGTGTGTTACGTATAACGTGTTGATTTGAGTGTTTAAGGGGTTCAGATTGGGCTCAAGGTTGGGCCGAGGTCTTAGTTAGAACTTTCTGTTTGGACACTCTAGTGGAAAGCCTGATAAGATAAGGCTTAAAAGATGATTATCTATGTTTTAAAATATAAAATGGGCTTGTGGCCCAGTGGCAAAGTGGTGCCACTAAAGGAGCAGGGAAGTGGCGTCAACTGGGAGGCCCAAATTCAAGTTGTATGAAGCCCAATTCTTTAAATTAAAATTTAGTTAATTTTCGGCATTTAAGTGGGTAAAGTGGGACGTAAAGGAGGCTTGAAAATAGGAGGATTTAGTTGTTTGGATAATGTGGATAATATGGCTGATAATGTGGCAGATAAAGGAAGAAAGAGGTGGTGTTATCTGGGGCACTTGTGGATAAGAGATCAGATAATGATAAGGGAGAAAGTTTAGGAATTATCCATTGGTCAAGGTGGTGGCCGAATTTCCATCTCTTGGAGGGGGAGAAATCGGTTTTAGTATGGCTAAGGGGTGCCGAAATTTCCCTTGATTAGTAGCTTAGTTTTAGTTTTAAAAAGGGGCATTTTTGTGATTTAGGTAGTAGGTGCCGAAATTTAGGTTAAGTAAGGGGAATATCTTTTTATTTTCGGCATTTAGGGTTCTATTCTCCCATTTTTTTCTCTCATTCTCTGCCAAAGCCGAAATCCCTAAATCCCATTCTCTCATCTTCACTTTTATGCAAAAGCCGAAACTCTTGAACTTAGTTCTCTTCTTCATTCTTTTTCTACAAGCCAAATATTCATTGTTCTTTGCTTCTTCTCTTTTTCTGATCTCTTCACAAAAAGCGGAATCTACATAGATTTCTTCCTATCATCTTCTCTTTTTGATCTTCTCAAAAGACGAAATCTTCTAGGAGTTGCCAAATTCTCTGTAAAGGTAGGTGCCTATTTCTTCTGATCTGTTCTTTTTCTCTATCGGTTTTTAGAAGACAAAGCCGAAAGGCTAATGGATTGTTGGTTTCTTGTGTTTACGTGTTGGGCGACATTCAGGAATTGAAGTAGATCGCTTAGATCTAAAAGCTGGAACCGTTAGTCTCTGAACCTCATATCTCTCTTTTCGGGATTTCAAGGTAAGGGGTTCTCTTTAGATTCTCTTTAGATTCACTATCGTAATTGTGTTCTTAACCATATATTATGATAAGGTCTTTTAATGGAATCAAATAATCAGGTGAAGGGGGGATTGGATCTGTAAAACCAATCCCTAAGTTTAAGAAACGAGCGGTGTCAGCAGTACGAGATTGGCCACCGGGTTGTGGACCAGCCTCAAAACAACATCTTAGACAGATAGCAATCGTATCGGCTTCTGATAGTGTCGACATAGAAAGTCTCGTCTTGTCTGTAATCAGGTGTGTAGATCTCTAACACACTAATTAATCTGTACTAAATATATGTTATGGGCTAAAAGCCAGAAAAAGGCTGTATAGACAGTCGGATTACCCAAAAAGGGTAGGCAAGGGATGCCAGGTACGTAATCATAGAAACTTCTCTATGTGTATCGATGTATGTGATAGACTGTGAACTTTTAGGTAGTATATTGTTTTGATTCTGCATGTATGTATGCATGGGATGGTGTAAATATGATGAAGGGGAAGAGCATGTTAATAGGTCACTTGGTGATCGGTGGTTAAACCACGAATTATAAAGTTAGGTCACAATAGTGAAAGGTGGCTAAGCCACGTTAAATTTATTCCTGACTGTTAGGAATAGGCAGCATGGCTGTCGATATGGTGTGTAACGGTTGGTGGGTTATTGTAAAAATCCCCGAGGTGTGCTGGTTGGTACGGGCTGGTGTGTAGAGGATGGATTTTTAGGTTGGGTTGGGCCATGTTGCATGTAAATATTTTGTTGCCATTGCGTATGGGCTAAGGCCCATAATGTGTTTGTGGGCCCAAGCCTTTTATGTGTTTTCGGGATTTGCACACTGAGTCTTGGTGACTCACCCTTTTATTTTCCTAACTTTTCAGATGAGCAGTAGATCATGGGCATGGGAGCCGAGGAGGACTCGAGGGGCCATCAAGTTTCTATTTCCATAAATTATTTTGTTTCGATTTTTCTTTAAGTTTTAATTTTAGGAATGTTTATGTAATAAGGCCCCATTGCTTAGGTTATCATTTTATAATGGTTATTGTTTTCATTTTTTTTTAAATTTATGTTCAAAGACTTATCTACAAAAGTATTAAAATGGGATTTCCAAACACGTTCAAAGCAAAAGCAAAGGTTTTCTCCCAATATCACTTATTTAACGAACTCCTAAATAAAGAAACTGAATTTCCAAAAATCATCCAAGTGAAGTTTGTAACGTAAACCCCGTAGCATACCAGATCTGGTCGTAGCGTTTGGGCCGAGTTTGGGGTGTTACAATTACACACAAACTTACCTCGGTACCAATATACGTATATTTGTTCGATTTAGTCCAACACCTTGTTTTTTCCTCGGTTTCAGTTCGAACTTCATGTTTCTTGATCTAAAATGACAATTTCACTCATTTAATCACCACATAAATCAAGACATTCTAAAAATTTCTACTTTGGCAAAATTACTATTTTGCCCTTAGACTTTCATAAAAGTTACGATTTTACCCCTAGGCTCGTAAATCGATTCTAATCAAATTTCATCCTTTAATAAGCCTAGATAAACATTTATTACTCTTATAGCAATTCACAATATCAATCATTTCACATATTTTCCACCTATTTTACAACCTTTACAAAAAGGTCATTTTAGGAGTTTTCATGGAAACTCCTTTCACAAAAAGTTGTTTATTTAACAACCAAGACTCATTTTCTTCCATAAAATTTCAGCAAACAACACTAATTCTCTCATGGAAAAACCCAAGACTTTCAACCATCTTGCATAATAGTCCCCTCATTAGTTAGCCTAAGCTACAAGGGTCTTAAAAGTACAAAAATTATTAAGAAAGACCACCAAAATCACTTACTTGCTAGGGTGAGAAGTTGCTGAAAATTTTTGGCTTCCAGAACCCCTCTTTGGCTGAAATTTTTGGTGGTTGTAGGAAGACGATGAAAAGATGATATCACTTTTATCTTTATTTTGTTGTTACTAGTCAATTAAGTCACCACAAGTTTACCTACTCTTGAAAAATCTTATTTTCTTGTCTCTATGGCCGATCTACTCATCCTTAAAGGTCTAATTGTACATTAAGGACCTCCAGTTAATATTCTATAGCTATTAGACACTTTTAGCTTGTAGAATAGAACTTTCGCACTTTATGTGATTTAGTCCTTTTTTGCAATTAAGCATGCAATTACCAAAATTATTGCACCAAAATTTTCATGCACTCATATAATCATGCTATAACTCATAAAATAATATTAAAATAATTTTTTCTGACCTCGATTTAGTGGTTTTGAAACCACTATTTCGACTATTCCCAAAATTGGGCTGTTACACTCGTGTTGGGCAACACTCATGGCCTCGAAAATAAGATTCGAATCCTCTTCATATGCTACACGGTCTGGACACATGCCCATGTCGTCTGACCATGTGGTTCTAAATCATAAACAATGAGTTACACGGCCTGGGCACATGTTTATGTCCTTGGCCGTATGGCGTCGACAGTCCCATTTTTTGACGGCTGAAAATTTCAAAAAATAGGGGTTTTGGAACCCACCTGATACGGACTTGATGCAGGAGCAACAAGGATGAATTCCCAGCCTGGCCAACAAATTAAACTAGAAAGATAAGTCAGATCTCGTACAGAATCAGTGCAACATAACGCAACAAAAGGAACGGTCACTTTGAAAGGAAGAAACCAAAACGAAGGACTAAGTATCAAGAATGAATGTTAGAAGAAATATGGCAGGAAAAGAAAAGAGCAAAAAGATGTAGAAACTTCACCAGAGGTTTCTGGAAGGTTTTAAATAACCAATTGACTAACTATCACCCACTGAAATTCAAAAATAAAACATTCCCTAATGCACAGGCCGGGATTCAAACACAGGACCAAATAGAATACAGAAGCTTAACCAGTGAACCAGTAGGCTCATTCTTGACATCAATTGATTAAGTTTAACTTGTAAACGAACATTCAAAGTGAAGGGTTTAAGCAAAATGATAAAATTTCTAGAAATAGGATTCGAACCCGAAACTTCACACATACCTAGGACACTTGACCATTAAACCAAACCAATTTACTTGTCAAGAATTTCCAAAGTCTAAACTCAAATCAAGGGATGACCTCTTTTGGTTTAGGAAGTTCCTAGATGTACTCAAGCAACTTCAAATCAACATCCCATTGGTAGAATCACTTGAGCAAATATTGAACTACGTCAAATTCATTAAGGATATCCTGTACAAGAAACAGAGACTTGGAGAATTTGAGACGGTAGCTTTGATGAAGCAATGCAGTGCATATCTACAAAATAAACTACCCCCAAAGACCTTGGATGTTTTACCATACGTTGCGACATTAGAGCAACTTATTATGGTAAGGCACTATGTGATTTGGGTGCAAGCATCAACTTGATGCTCATTTCTATATTCAAAAAGTTAGGGATAGGTGAGGTTAGACATACTACAGCCACACTTCAGTTAAGAGATCGATTCTTAGCACATCTAGAAGGAAAAGTCGAGGATGTATTGGTATGTGTAGACAAATTTATTTTTCTTGCTAACTTTGTTATCTTAGACTTTGAAGTAGATAAAGAGGTACTAATCATCTTAGAAAGGCCTTTCCTAGCAACTGGAAGGACCCTTATTGATGTGTAGAAAGGCGAGCTTACCATGCGTGTTCAGGATAGTCAAGTAATGTTTAATGTTGTTAAACCTATCTGACACAGTTGATAATTGTTCTACAGTATTTGAGGTTGAATAATTAGCCGTGGAATGGGAACTCAACTCTGTTGATGACCCATTGGAACAATTTTTGATGTCAGACCCTCCGATTGATGAAGAATGGGAAGAATACTTAGCTTTTCTAGAAGCTAACTAGACGAGATTGAATTCACAATCCTGTTTTGAATCTTTGGAATTAGAAAGCGGAGATTATGTTCAACCAAAAGCGTCAATCGAGGTGACATCAAAATTAGAACTTAAGGTACTTCCTTCACATTTAAAATATATTTATTTAGGTAGTGCCTCTACTTCATCTGTGATCATTTTAGCCCAGCTAACTAAAGATGTAACACCCCTAACCTGTATCCATCGACGAAGCAGGGTTATGGAGTATTACTAGAACATTCGGAAACACTTACAGATAAACCATGCAAGTTACTATTCACATTCCAAAATCATTCTTAACGTCCCTTAAATGGACCTTCGAGGCCCAATACGAGCATTAGAAACAAGTCAAAACCTCTAAGAATTTTTCGCGACATTATAAAAATTTTCCAAGATGCAGGGCTCACACGCCCGTGTGACCCTCGGACATGCCCGTGCTAGAGGCTGTGTTCGAGCCCGTGTAACTCTCTTTCACATATGGCCATGCCACACGCCCGTGTGCTAGACTGTGTGGTTATTTAATTTAATTCAAATTAGGTGTAGGTTTCACATGGCCGAGACACACGCCCATGTTCTAGTCCATGTGGCACATACGATTGAGACACATGCCCATGTCTCTGCTCGTGTACTCAATTTTGAGCATTCTGTTTGTCAAAATTTAGGTGCAGGGGACACATGGCTTGGCTACACGCCCATGTACTCGGCCGTGTGTCACACACTGTCTAGACACATGCCCGTATGACTGTCGTGTGGACAAAATTAAGCCATTTCTAGCTTCATTTTTTCACCCTAAATCACACCCAAGACCTACACTTGAAACACACATCTGATACCAACGAATTCAAGCATTCAAAATAACCAATTCTATCATTCAACATGGCATACTATTTCAAGCACAAGTGTTAATAAGCTTACCATGGGTTAACTTAAGCATTAACAAAATTTGATCACATATACTTAATATCACACATGTGTATGTATATCATCATAATAACTTACTTAGTCATACCAAAATGAACAATTACTAGCCATTCCATTGGCTAGGTTACAAAACATCATTTTCAAGCCACCTAAGGTCAGGTTGTCCTGTACATTCCATTATACTAAAATGATTTTTCAGTATACCCCAAAATGACTAGTTGATAGTGTGATGAAGCTCAAATGATCTCCAACCTTCACGAGCTTCCAAGCACCATAAAACAGTGGAAAATAAAATGGAGTAAGCATTACATGCTTAGTAAGTTCGTATAAAAGAAACTAAACTTACCAATACCGTTTATTAAATCTAAGCAAACAATAACATGTTTTCCATCCATTTGGCTAATTTGCCTAAACACATGCATTCAATTAAACATGTTAGTCAGAACTTAACATATACATCAAGTAAGGATAGATGAGCTCATCATGCAATACTCTTTCAAGACATCATCATTTCATCTCATAATTCTCATACCATGTCAAGGGTTTTATGTCCGTTGAATCACTGAAATTCAATGGATGCTCAAGTAGTACACTCGAGGTATACGATTAAATAATCCATCAATTCTTATTCAAGGGTACCCACCAGGGCACTTAATCAAGGAACACACTTTCGAGTCACATATCATATAACAAGACTACCAGTCTAGGCTAAATCCTTTATATAACGTTTGCTCAGAAGGGCTCGATTAGGATTACCAGTCCAGGCTAAACCATCATCATAACGTATACTCGAGAGGGATTATTTCAGGATTAATCATCCGGGCTAAATCCTTTCTATATTGAGGTCAATAGGATTACTCGTCCGAGCTAAATCTGTCAGCAAAAAATGCAGAACCTCATCCATTACGGGAAAGTACACATATTAATCGGAATTCATTATTCAATCGGGACATAACCCTTTTTTATCATTTTCAGGCATGTATTAATTTCTCATATTTGTAACATCCAAGTAAATCACATAAATGATAATTACATTTCATACAATCACAACATTTAATTTAACTTAATTACATGCTCGATTAAGTTACACGAACTTACCTCGACACCCGTTCGCATAAATAATCTACTAATAAAAAATCTTTTCTTTTCCTCGATGATAAACTGTAAAAGTAACATATTTTAAGCCCACATTTAGCATGCATTTGGATGATTTAAGCCCTGAATTGTGTAATTTGGTGCTCTTAATCCTTTGTTTTCATGTTTTATACTCAAGAGAGCACCCAATGGTGAAAAGAACGGAAAATAGGCCCAAAACGGAGTAAATGGGCCATATCACGAAATCCACACGGCCTGGTCCCTAGCCACACGGCTGTGCCCCATTTAACAGGTTCGAACACGGCTTGGCCACGACTTACACGGGTGTGTGCCATGAGGCATGTCCCTGCCATAGGAAAGAAGAGTTTCAGTCGGATTTGGATACTTAGGGGCAAAGAAACACATTCCGAAGCCTATTCAAACACCCTAGTAGGAATTCTACTTGAATTAGGATACTTAGGGGCCAAGTAAGTCATCTAAAAGTCTATATAAACACCCAATGGGGAAACTTGAAAGGGAGTTCAGCGGAAGCCGAAACCCGAATCTTTAGTCAGGGGGCGCTCGACTAGGCCAGAGGAGGCAGATTTGTGGAGATTTACTTGAAGATAGCCAGTTGATCCATCTCAAGAAGCCGGAGTTATACTCAAGGCGGAGGATCTCTCCTTCAATTCCTTCAGGGGGTTTTAGGGATTTCTTATGTTTTGTTTTATCTTTTCTTTTGAGATGTTTTCTTTTATTGTTATGAACTAAACCCTCAGATACCTGAGGGGATGAAACCTAAGATGTATCTTGTTATCGTTTACTGAACTATATGATACATATTTGACTTGTTCTTAATTATGTGTTCTTAATTCTTGTGTTGATATTTCTGGGATATTAATTCAAGCATGATGTGCTTAGGTGGAGGAGAAAAAGTCCCTGCTTAAGAGTAGATCTAGCTTAATTAAGCGGAGTTGATCGCGCGCCTAGAGATAGGGTGACGAGATTTTGCTGGATTAGGGTGAAACCTAATTAGATCGAGTTAATGCAATTCTAGGGGTTTTAATTAGAAAGAGATTTCAATTAATCAACCTAGGGTTAGACGTTAGTCGCCTCGAGAGAGGGATTAATATAAGTTAGGGAATCTTACGGATCAAGTCAAATGAATAAATCGTCTGGTTTAAAATAAGATAACAAGTGAAGTCTAGGTGGATTCCTCCTTGGGTGTCGTCTTAATCAATTGGTTTTTCCTTAAAGTTATTTTCCCAATTTCATTCTTTTTTGTCTTAGAGTCTTTATTTTAGTAGTTAGTTAATTTTAGATTAAATAAAAATCACTTTAATTCTTAGGCTAAATAATAAAGAAAGAGTTAGTATTAGTACTTTTGGTTCCTTTGGGATTCGACATTTCGGTCTTGCCTTAACTATACTACTGTTCAATAGGCGCGCTTGCCTCAAATCGTTGTCATAGTTAGTTTCCAAGTTCGATTATTCTTTATATAAATTTTTAAGACTCTGACACACGATCAAGTTTTCAGCGTCGTTGCCGGGGAACTAAAATATTAAGAACGCTTAATTTTTATTACTTTAGCCATTTTTATTTTGTGCAATTTACTTTTATTTTTTAGTCTAGTTTTATTTTCGCTAATTTCTTTCTTTTGTTTCTTTCAGGTACCTCTAGTTTATGACTAGAAGGAACCCGACAGGACCCCTACTTTACGACAGTGATATTGAAGGTGTTGTTCGCAGAAATCGCAGAGAAATAAGGAGAAGCTTAAACTACATAGAAGAAGAGCAGGAAGCCAAAATAAATATAACAGAAGAGATGGCAGAGAATAATCCGCCACCTCCAGGGATGGCCGAACATCATGCTCCACGTACTATGTATGATTATGCTAAACCTAGTTTAACAGGAACTGAGTCAAGTATTGTTAGGCCTACTATTGCTGCAAATAATTTTGAACTGAAACCTAACACTATATAGATGATACAACAGTTTGTTTAGTTTGATGGTTTGCAGGATGAGGATCCTAACACACACTTAGCAAAGTTTCTAGAATTCTGTGATACCTTCAAGATAAATGGCATTTCTGATGATGCCATCCGTCTTCGGTTATTTCCCTTTTCTTTGAGGAATAAAGCCAAATAGTGGTTGCATTCTCTTCCACGAGGGTTGATCACCACATGGGACCAAATGACCGAAAAATTTTTATTAAAATATTTTCCACAGGCCAAAACGGTGAAGTTAAGGAATGATTCTCTTCATTTGTGGAGATGGATTTAGAGACACTTTATGATGCGTGGGAGAGATACAAAGACTTGTTAAGGAGGTTCCCACACCACGGATTACCTTTGTGGCTACAGGTCCAAACTTTTTACAATGGTGTGAACCCTTCAACACGGCAACTAATCGATTCAGCTGCCGGCGGAACCCTGGACAACAAAACTCCTGAAACAGCCTACGAGTTTATAGAAGAGATGTCACTAAATAACTATCAGTAGCAAGTTACTAGGATAAGGCCAGCCAAAGCAGTCGGAGTTTTCAACATCGACGCAGTGACCACGCTATGAAATTAGGTAGAATAGCTACATAAAAAATTTGATGGTTTATATGGTTCTTCGCAGGCACATCCAGTTATGCAGTGCGACGCAAGTGAAGGAGTGGCGAATCCTGCGTACCCACCCTACGGACAGGGCATAGAGAGCGAACAAATGAACTATATGGGTAATAATTTCCGATCTAACAATAACCCTTATAGTAATACTTATAATCCAGGTTGGAAGAACCACCCTAATTTCTTGTGGGGCGGTAAAAGAAATCCAAGGCAACAACCAACCCAAAACTTCCAACAACAGCCCTACCCACAGGAAAAGAAGCCGAACCTTGAAGAGATGCTGACAAACTTCATAGCAGCCTCAGAAATACGGTCTCAAAATACAGAAACATGCTTCCAAAAGATAGAAACAAAACTTGAGGCATTGACACAGGAGTTCAAGGAACTTACTAAGTTAGTTTCTGAGACGCGATCAGAAATCTTACTTAGGGAAAAAGAGCAGGTACAGGCAGTGACACTGAGAAGTGGAAGGGAGTTAATCGAAACAAAGGAAGATGTACCACATGAAATCGATGAGGCAAAGATAACACCGACCCGTGAGGAAATTAAACCAACAATCCCATATTCAGCAAAGTTGAAGAAAGACCGCTTAGAGGCACAGTATGGTAAATTTCTTGAACTTTTCAAACAGCTACATATTAACTTACCTTTTGTTGAAGCCATTTCGCAAATGCCAACATATGCAAAATTTTTAAAGGAGCTTCTAACAAATAAAAGGAAGTTCGAGGAAATTTCAACAGTGGAACTTAATGAAGAATGCTCAGTTATCATCCAAAACAAGCTACCAACCAAATTAAAAGATCCAGGAAGTTTCACTATTCCTTGTTTAATTAGTAGTTTGAGCATAGAAAAAGTATTAGCTGATTTAGGTGCCAGTATTAATCTAATGCCTTATAAAATGTTTAAACAACATGGTCTCGGGGAACCAACACCCATTAGGATGAGTATTTAGTTAGCTGACAGATCTGTTAAGTATCCTAGAGGAATTATTGAAGATGTTCTGGTAAAAGTAGATAAATTTATATTCCCTGTTGATTTTGTTGTGCTTGACATGAATGAGGACGTAGATGTACTTTTAATTTTGGGACGGCCCTTTCTAGCTACTGCTAGGGTTGTCATTGATGTTGGTGATGGTAAACTTGCACTAAGAGTAGGAGATGAGGAAATTGTTTTCTAAATTTATGATGCCATGCGATATTCTAAAGAACAAGATGATTCTTGTTACTTTGTTCATGCCACTGATCACAGTTTTCAAGAATCTTTGCAGGAAATCATGCACAGTGACACAGTGGAACTATGTCTTTCACAAGGTGAAGGGAAAGATGACGATACCGATAAAGTGAATTCCAATACATCGTCCTCTAGACAGACAGAAATAGAGGACATTGAGGTCAATGAAGAACTAAAACAGAAGCCCTCTATTGATGAGCCGCCCAAGTTAGAACTAAAACAATTACCAAAACATTTAGAATACGCATTCCTGGGGGATAATTCTACACTACCAGTAATCATCTCTTCAGAACTAGGACCCAAGGAGAAAGAAGATCTGCTAAAGGTACTAAGGAAGCACAAAAAAGCCATAGCATGGAAAATGTCAGACATTAAAGGAATAAGCCCATCATTTTGCACCCACAAAAGTTTAATGAAAGATGAGTATAAATCGTGTGTGCAACCTCAGAGACGGTTAAACCCCAATATGAAAGAAGTGGTCAAAGCCGAGGTAATTAAACTTCTAGATGCAGGAATAATTTATCCTATTTCTGACAGCACTTGGGTAAGTCCTGTGCAGGTAGTTCCGAAAAAAGGAGGCATGACTGTGGTAACCAACGAAAAGAATGAATTGATTCCCACAAGAACAATCACAGGTTAGAGAGTCTGTATTGACTACAGGAAGCTGAATGGCGCAACCAGAAAAGACCAGTTCCCTTTGCCCTTTATTGATCAGATGCTAGAAAGATTATCTGAGCACATGTACTACTGCTTTTTGGACGGACTCTCCGGCTATTTCCAAATCCCAATAGCTCCTGAAGATCAAGAAAAGACAACATTTACATGCCCATATGGTACGTTTCCTTATCGTAGAATGCCTTTTGGATTATGTAATGCTCCAGCTACTTTTCAGTGCTGCATGTTGGCCATCTTTGATGAACTTGTGGAAGACATTATGGAGGTATTTATGGACGACTTCTCGGTATTCGATAATTCTTTCCACCTTTGCCTTAAAAATTTAGAACGAGTTCTAATAAGATGTGAGGAAACAAATTTTGTCTTGAATTGGGAAAAATGTCACTTTATGGTTAGAGAAGGGATTATGTTAGGATATAAGATTTCTAGTAAAGGGATTGAGGTGGATAAAGCAAAGATTGAAACCATAGAAAAATTACCTCCCCCTAGTTCAGTTAAGGCTATTAGAAGCTTTTTAGGTCATGCGGGATTTTATAGAAGATTCATCAAATATTTCTCTAAAATAGCTAAGCCTTTAACAAAATTACTGGAAAAAGATGTTTCTTTCAATTTCGACCAAGAATGTTTAGATGCATTTAATATCCTCAAAGATAAACTAATAAATGCTCTGATTATAATTGCACCTGATTGGAATTTTCCCTTTGAACTAATGTGTGATGTGAGTGATTTCGCAGTAGGTGCCGTTCTGGGACAACGAAGAGACAAGCATTTTCAGCCAATTTATTATGCTAGCAGAACATTGACGCCCACACAAGAAAACTACACCACCATAGAGAAAGAATTGCTAGCTATAGTTTTTGCTTTTGACAAATTTAGGCAGTATTTAATATTATCTAAAGTTGTCGTTTACACTGACCATTCAGCTCTTCGGTATCTTTTAACTAAAGCTAATGCAAAACCTCGACTCATATGATGGATCTTACTCTTACAGGAATTTGATTTGGAAATACAAGATAAGAAGGGAGCTGAAATCTTGCAGCAGATCACCTCTCTAGGCTTGAGAACCACATATCGAAGAGCTCGATGAAGGTGAGATAAATGACTCGTTTCCCAAGGAACAACTCTTTTCTATAACTGTAACATCCTTAAATCGGGGTCTCTACATTTTGTATGTGTTTGCATGTGATAACATGGTTATTGTGTTTGTTTGGTATGTTTTGGGGTTTAGGCATGACCTCGGGTTAGTCCTGGGTCATGACCAAAATTTCTGTTTTAATGCTTAAGAGGAAGGAGCTAGATAAAGTGGGGGTTAAAACAAATTATTGGGAGTTTTAGACACAAGAACACCAGTGGAAAAGTGGCAAGGAGGTGCCACTAAGGTGTCTAGGTGATGACGCCACAAGCAGGTTGGGAGTGCCTGTGTTCGAGCAGCAGGAATTGCACTTCCTGCTATTTCTTTTTGACGCCACAAGTTAGAGGAGGAGTGCTCAGGTGGGACTCCTTTGAATGGATGGAGAGGAGAGATTTGAGGAGTTTGACCTGTCCAAACAGATTTGAATTGATGGAGGGGGAGCAAATATAGGAGTTTGAATATTTTCAAACTCATTTGAAGGTGCTTGGCCGAATTTGAACTCTGGGGAAGGAAGTGTCCAGCCGAAATTGGCAAGGGGTGTTTTGAGCTAAGGGGCAATCAGTTTTGGGGTCTTTTGGGTAGTGGCCGAATGTGCTTTGGTGGTCTCTCACCATTTGTGCCGAAACCGAAACACCAAAGTGCTCTCATCTTTGATTTTCCTTGTTTAAGCCGAACCCAAGGGGGTCTTTCGTTTCTTTTCTTTTCGGTTCATTTTAGTTAGCCTTTGTCGAAATCACCTTTACCCATCTTCTCTTCTTCTTCTTTTGCTCAAGGCCGAAACCAATAACCTCACCCCCCATTCGGCATCTTCTCTTTCGAAACACCTTGTACCGAAATCTCTTTTCATTCACCTTACCGAATTCTCCTTTCCCCATCCTCTTTCTTTTCTTCATCTTGACTATTCTCAAAAGCCAAAAACACCATACCTATCTCCCTTTCCATTTTTGTTTTATCTTTTTCTTGAAAACCCCATTAGCCGAACCTCCTCAGTACTTAAACAAATCTTCTTTTCTTCTCCTATTCGAAACTATCACCCTCTCCTTCTCTTGCGATTTCTCCTTTTCTCTTCTTTATGGATCATAGCCGAAACTCTGGTAAGTGAACTTCTTATTCGTTTTCTTTTCTTGATCAAGGTGGGTAATGCCGAAACCCACTTCCCTTTTATCTTCTTTTCCTTATAGATCTAAGTGTTAGAATTCTGTTCATGATCATTTAGGGGTGCCGAACATTGGTGTTTGATCAAGCCGAATCTATCAGTAAAGTAAGTGTGCGACAACTCATATGGTTTCAGGATTTAAGTTATGGCCGAATGGTCTATGGGTTCTAAGAGTTGTGTTGAAACCGATTTCAGGGAGGACTATAGCCGATTGCAGTTTGTCTTTGGGATTTGGTGGTCGATCTAGGTAAGGTCTTAACGTTTCAAGATCCATTTCTTAATCGTTCAAAAGCCGAAGGCTTAGGCTTTTTAGTTGCTAATTAATGTTGGCCGATTGTAGGAGGGAGTAACGTTCGGGATCTCGTTAGTTTGCGTAGTTTCGGGATTCGCTTAGATTTACGAATAGCCAGGTGTGTAAACTCTTACACACTTTATTAGTTAATGATGCTTATTTTGTTACTGTATAACCTCTGGTATTAGTGACCTTGCCTTGTGGGCATGAGCTTGGATTCCGGGTAAGTCCCCTGTTATGTGATTTTCGATGTATGTTATTATGAGTTGATAATGCTATACTATGCCTTATTGCATGATACTTGATATTATGACACGTATGATATGAGCATGATGATAATGGGATTGATGAGAGGAGGGGGATGAATTATTTGGACTGTCACCAGTGGTTTTGACCACAAGATGGGTTGGCCCCATCATTCGATTTGTGACTACGGTCACCAGTGGTTTTGACCACATTATTATTATTATTTGTGACTAAGTCCCAGTGGTTTTGACCACACGATTGATATTTGTGACTACGGTCACCAGTGGTTTTAACCACACATGGATTATTGTGACTTGTCCCAGTGGTTTGGTACCACAGTGGGTTGGCCCCACATTATATAGTATGGGATTGTCATCAGTGGTTTTGACCACACGATGGGTTGGCCCCATCATCGATATATATGTATTTGTGACTTCGGTCACCAGTGGTTTTGACCACACGGGGTAGTTAAAGGAGATTGGATGGTTAGGTTATGGGGTTGCATGATTTGCATATTTTGCTAATGATCTGTGTAAGTGGTTGAATTATCGGGCTGGGGATTTATACACTGAGTCTCGGTGACTCACCCCTTCCCTTATATTTTGCAGATGAGGCATAGGTCGCGGATATGGAGCCGGGGAGGACTCGAGGTGGCAATGCATCTTAGTTTGCTTTTGGAACTTTAAACTGCTATTTCGATTTTATTTACTTTAGTATAATTTGGTATTTGGGTTGTAATAAGGCTGCTAAGTTAAATTTTGGGTTTTAATTACTTGCTTTTATTTTGATTATATTGGATTTATGAACTTGTTAAATTAACCGGTAAAAAGCAATGTTTTCAAAACTATAGCTCTTTCAGGTTTTTAAATCGTTACCATCGGGTAACACAACCTATAAGAAGATAACAAAGGTAACTTGAATGTTTTTCTCTAACTTTTTAAAACCACTTCAAATACAAAAGGTTTTATACTTGATAATACTCAACACACCCCGTTCTTAACTAGTATCGCTTGTTTTCTGAAATTTCTAACAACAAGTGGGTTTTCAAACATACATTTTAAAGAAATCATTACACGATTTTAATATCACCTCAAATAGGGATTTCTAAACTTCTTTTAAGCGACAGAAAGGGTTTTTCTTAAGATTTAATCCACAACTTATGTTTTCCAAACGATTTCACTCCGTAACATACCAGATTCGGTCGTGGTGTGTTGACTGGGTTTGGGGTGTTACAATTGTGGTATCAGAGCCAGGCTCAATAGCTCAGCTGTGGGCCCGAGGCCCAAAAATGTTTTAAAAAGGATTTTGGAAGGCTTTAATAGAAAAAGTACAGTGGTAGAAGCATGGCACCGAGTCTCCGGCACCAATCCGCCCCGGTAATTACCCCGAACTATTGCTTGTGATGATATGATTATATGGATATGATGATGGCATGATTGAGTAGTAGTAGGAACTACTTTAGAGACATGACCTATAGGATGATGTGTACTCGTGAAACAACCCCTTATTAAAACTTTTCATAAGACTGTGCTTTAAAAGACAGTGGAATAAAAGTCTAACGCATAAAACTTTTAATCAGCTTGGATATCGGTAGATATGAGTGCACGTGGACGTGGGCGTAACACTCGTGGATGAGGTAGGGGTAGGATGAAGGTCTCGAAACCAGTAGGGTCCAGACATGGTTTAGAAAATGAGGTACCACCGCCGCCAACTGTGGGCGCGGAATATCAGGATCAGACGGGTGGTAATGACGCAGTGTCACAGGCTGTACTTCGGGTGCTGGAAAGTGTGGCGAGTGCAGGAGTTGGAACTGGAGCTCAGAAATTTGTGACCGAGCGACTCAAGGCTAATGGTGCAGAGGTATTCAGAGGTGTGTCCGGTGTGGCACCTAGTACGACGGAGTATTGGTTGGAGGCGACGGAACGCATCATGGATGACCTAGATTTTTCAGCTGAGGAGAAGCTGAAAGGGATAGTATCTCTGCTGAGAGATGAGTCATATCAGTGGTGGCTCACAGTTAGGGACGGAGCGATGGCAGACGATCTCACTTGGGAATTCTTTAGAACAGCCTATTAGAGGAAATACATAGGGGCTAGTTATGTTGATGCGCAGCGCAGGGCGTTCCTGAACTTGGTCCAGGGTAATAAGATTGTAGCAGAATATGAGGTAGAATTTCTTCGGTTGAGTCGGTATACTCGAGGTATTGTGGGTACCGAGCATGAGCGATGTGTCAGGTTTGAGGATGGGCTGAGAGACGAACTGCGGATGATAATTGCCCCATAGCAGGAACGAGAGTTTGTCGTTCTAGTGGAGAAATCTAAGGTTGCTGAAGGGGTAAAATAGCCTGTAAGGCGGAATCAGGATAGGGGTTGGAATAAAAGGAGTTCTGGATCATCTGGGTTTTCTGGGAATCAGCAGAAAAGAGTTAGGTATAGTGGGCCGAATCAAGCTGCTAGGCCTACTGCTACTAATACTCAGTGGCCGCCACGGTGTGCTCGGTGTGGAAAGTCTCACACGGGAGAGTGTTGGACTGGTAACAGGGGATGCTTTGAGTGTGGATCGCTGGGGCATCGAGTTAGGGATTGTCCACAGAGATCAGCTAGGCTGCAGTCTGAGGGTCAGAATCGTGCACAGTTTGGGAGGGATCATCAGCAGCCACAGAGGGGCCGTGGTTCAGGCAGAGGAGGTAATGGCTCTGGTAGAGGTCGTGGAGCACCGGGCAGGGGTGCAGGTGGTACAGAGGCGAGACAGCCTGGGTTGGTCTACGCAGCGAGGCGTCGAGAGGAGGGCGACGCACCGGACGTCATAACCGGTACGTTTTTAATTTTTGGAGTACCTTATAATGCTTTAATTGATGTTGGTTTGACGCACTCGTATGTTGCTAGTAGTATAGTGGAAACTATGAACTTAGACTCTGAGACTACTTCTAGGAAGATGACTGTGATAAGCCCTCTAGGTCACTCTGTAGAGGTAAGTAAACTGTATAGGGATGTACCCCTAGAACTTCAAGGGGTCAGGTTTTTGGCTGACTTGATGGAACTGCCGTTTAGGGAGTTCGATCTGATTCTCAGGATGGATTGGCTAGTTAAGTATCAAGCTAGTTTGGATTACGCAGCTAAGCGCATGGTGTTGAAGACTATGGAGGTGGAAGAGGTGGTGATGATAGGTAATAGGAGAGATTATCTATCCAATGTTGTCTCTACACTGAAGGCTGAGAAAATGGTTAGGAAGGGTTGTGAAGCATTTGTGGTGCATGTTCGTGCTTTGGAAGCTAAGGATGCAGCTGTAGAGAATGTCCGACCTGTAAGGGAATTTGCTGATGTATTCCCAGAGGAACTTCCGGGTGTGCCTCCGGATCGTGAGGTTGATTCGGTATAGACTTGTTACCTGGAACCGCACCAGTATCTATTGCTCCTTATAGGATGGCGCCAAAAGAATTGGTGGAGTTAAAGGCTCAGATTCAGGAATTGTTGGACAGAGGTTTCATCCGACCGAGTGTATCGCCTTGGGGAGCTCCACTGCTTTTTGTTAAGAAGAAGGATGGTACAATGCGGATGTGTATAGACTACCGCCAACTGAACAAGTTGACAATAAAGAACAAGTATCTGTTGCCCAGGATAGACGACTTGTTTGATCAACTCAAGGGTGCATCGGTTTTCTCTAAGATCAATCTTAGGTCGGGGTACCATCAGCTCAAAGTGAAGGAGGCTGATATTCATAAGATGACATTTCGTACTCGGTATGGACACTACGAGTTTCTGGCAATGCCTTTTGGGTTGACCAATGCACCGGCAGCATTCATGGACATGATGAATCGGGTGTTTCAGTCGTATTTGGACCAGTTTGTCGTAGTGTTTATAGACGACATTTTGGTGTACTCGAAATCTAGGGAGGAACATGACGCGCATCTTTGAGTGGTTCTGCAGATTCTGAGGGAAAAGCAGCTGTACGCCAAGTTTAGTAAGTGCGAGTTCTGGCTTAAGGAGGTAACTTTCTTGGGTCATGTTGTATCAGCTGAGGGGATTAGGGTAGATCCTCGTAAGATTGAGGCAGTATTGGATTGGAAACCACCCAAGTCGGTTGCAGAGATTTGGAGTTTTCTGGGTTTGGCAGGATACTACAGGAGATTCGTAGAAGGGTTTTCTTTGATTGCAGCACCGTTGACTAAGCTGTTGAGAAAGGGGGTTCCGTTTGTGTGGACCGAGAAACAACAGGAGAGTTTTGACAAGCTGAAGAAGATTCTGACTGAAGCTCCAGTTTTGATTCAGCCTGAGGCAGGGAAGGAATTCACAGTTTATTGCGATGCATCACACACTGGTTTAGGGTGTGTGCTGATGCAAGATGGAAAAGTGGTAGCTTATGCATCTCGGCAGTTGAGACCTCATGAGGGTAACTATCCGACGCATGACTTGGAGTTGGCTGCATTGGTTTTCGCCTTGAAGATTTGGAGGCAGTACTTGTATGGGGAGAAGTCGATAGTGTATACGGATCATAAGAGTCTGAAGTATCTTTTGACTCAGAAGGATTTAAATTTGAGGCAGCAAAGGTGGATCGAATTGTTGAAAGATTACGACTGTTCGATTGAATACCATCCGGGTAAGGCTAACGTAGTAGCTGATGCGTGGAGCCGTAAGGTGGTGGCGGACCTGCGAGTGATGTTTGCTCACCTAAGTCTTCATGATGATGGGAGTCTTTTGGTAGAATTGCAAGTTAAGCCATTTTGGATTGATCAGGTTAAGGAGAGGTAGCTGATTGATGAGGTTTTGAGTGCTCGGAGGTTGCAAGTGCGGAATGGTGAGTCTGAAGGTTTCAGCTTGGGCAGTGATGGAGTACTGTGTTTTCAGGGAAAAGTATGCATGCCTAAGGATGTGGAATTGAGACAACAGATTCTTCAGGAAGCTCATAGCAGCCCATACGCTATGCATCTTGGAGGCAGTAAGATGTATCGTGATTTAAGGGAACAGTTCTGGTGGCCGGGTCTTAAGCGGGAAGTAACTGAGTTTGTGGGCAAGTGTTTGACAAGCCAGCAAGTCAAGGCTGAGCATCAGTTACCGTCAGAACTGTTGCAGCCGGTTAAGATCCCACAGTGGAAGTGGGAAAGGATTACGATGGATTTCGTCAGTGGGCTTCCCCTTACGCCTAGTAAGAAGGACTCAGTCTGGGTAATTGTGGATCGTTTGACTAAATCAGCTCATTTTATTCCGGTGAGGGTTGATTATTCGCTGCAGAAGTTAGCCAAGTTGTATTTGGCGGAGATAGTACGGTTGCATGGGGTGCCTGCATCAATTATTTCGGATAGGGGTCCCAGGTTCACGTCGAGGTTCTGGAAAGCTTTGCATCAGGCTTTGGGTACAAGGTTGGATCTTAGCACGGCTTTTCATCCACAGTCTGATGGACAGTCTGAACGGGTAATTCAGATTCTGGAAGATATGTTAAGGGGCTGTGTTCTGGACTTCAGTGGTAGTTGGGAGGAGTACCTACCTTTAGCAGAGCTTGCTTATAACAATAGTTATCAAGCAAGTATTCAGATGGCACCATATGAAGCACTCTATGGTTAGAAATGTCGTACTCCGACGTGCTGGACGAAACTGGGTGAACGGCAAATGTTGGGGCCGGAGTTGGTAACAGAAACAGAGGATAAGGTTAAGGAATTCGGGCTCGTCTTAAGGAAGCGTCAGACAGACAGAAATCTTACGCCGATCTTAAGCGCAGGGATATTGAGTATGCAGTGGGTGATAAGGTCTTTCTGAAGGTATCACCCTGGAAGAAGGTGTTGAGATTTGGTCGGAAGGGCAAGCTAAGCCCCAGGTTCATTAGGCCATATACAGTGATGAAACGAGTGGGACCGGTAGCTTATCAGCTCAAGTTACCAGCAGAGCTAAGTCAGATTCACGATGTCTTTCATGTTTCAATGCTTAGGCACTATCGAGCAGATCCGTCACATATTGTACCAGTTGAGGAGATAGAGGTGAGTTCTGATTTGTCTTTCGAGGAGGAACCAGTACGGATCTTGGACCGGGATGTTAAGGTTCTGCGACGGAAGTCAGTTCCCTTGGTGAAAGTATTATGGCGGAACCATGGTACGGAGGAGGCCACGTGGGAACTAGAGGATGTGATGCGGCAGCAATACCCTCAACTCTTTTGATCAGGTAATTTCGAGGTCGAAATTATTTTAAGGAGGGTAGAACTGTAACATCCTTAAATCGGGGTCTCTACATTTTGCATGTGTTTGCATGTGATAACATGGTTATTGTGTTTGTTTGGTATGTTTTGGGGTTTGGGCATGACCTCGGGTTAGTCCTGGGTCATGACCAAAATTTCTGTTTTAATGCTTAAGAGGAAGGAGCTAGATAAAGTGGGGGTTAAAAGAAATTATTGGGAGTATTAGACACAAGAACACCAGTGGAAAAGTGGCAAGGAGGTGCCACTAAGGTGTCTAGGTGATGACGCCACAAGCAGGTTGGGAGTGCCTGTGTTCGAGCAGCAGGAATTGCACTCCCTGCTATTTCTTTTTGACGCTACAAGTTAGAGGAGGAGTGCTCAGGTGGGACTCCTTTGAATGGATGGAGAGGAGAGATTTGAGGAGTTTGACCTGTTCAAATAGATCTGAATTGATGGAGGGGAGCAAATATAGGAGTTTGAATATTTTCAAACTCATTTGAAGGTGCTTAGCCGAATTTGAACTCTAGGGAAGGAAGTGTCCAGCCGAAATTGGCAAGGGGTGTTTTGAGCTAAGGGGCGATCGGTTTTGGGGTCTTTTGGGTAGTGGCCGAATGTGCTTTGGTGGTCTCTCACCATTTGTGCCGAAACCGAAACACCAAGGTGCTCTCATCTTTGATTTTCCTTGTTTAAGCCAAACCCAAGGGGGTCTTTCTTTTCTTTTCTTTTCGGTTCTTTTTAGTTAGCCTTTGCCGAAACCACCTTTACCCATCTTCTCTTCTTCTTCTTTTGCTCAAGGCCGAAACCAATAACCTCACCCCCCATTCGGCATCTTCTTTTTCAAAACACCTTGTGCCGAAATCTATTTTCATTCACCTTTCCGAATTCTCCTTTCCCCATTCTCTTTCTCTTCTTCATCTTGACTATTCTCAAAATCCGAAAACACCATACCTATCTCCCTTTCCCTTTTTGTTTTATCTTTTTCTTGAAAACCCCATTAGCCGAACCTCCTCAGGACTTAATCAAATCTTCTTTTCTTCTCCTATTCGAAACTATCACCCTCTCCCTCTCTTGCGATTTCTCCTTTTCTCTTCTTTGTGGATCATAGCCAAAACTCTGGTAAGTGAACTTCCTATTCGTTTTCTTTTCTTGATCAAGGTGGGTAATGTCGAAACCCACTTCCCTTTTATCTTCTTTTCCTTATAGATCTAAGTGTTAGAATTCTGTTCATGATCATTTAGGGTTGCCGAACATTGGTGTTTGATCAAGCCTAATCTATCAGTAAAGTAAGTGTGCGACAACTCATATGGTTTCGAGATTTAAGTTACGGCCGAATGGTCTATGGATTCTAAGAGTTGTGTTGAAACCGATTTCAGGGAGGACTATAGCCGATTGCAGTGTGTCTTTGGGATTTGGTGGTCGATCTAGGTAAGGTCTTAACGTTTCAAGATCCATTTCTTAATCGTTCAAAAGCCGAAGGCTAATCGTTTATGTGCAGCAGTGTGTGGCCGATTGCAAGGAGGCTCTTTGTGTGGCTTCGGGATTTGGTTGGAAACCAAATCGGCTTAAGGTGAGTGTTATACTTGGCGACATATCTTTCGGGATTTCCAATTGTGCCGAATAGGCTTTTTAGTTGCTAATTAATGTTGGCCGATTGTAGGAGGGAGTAACGTTCGGGATCTCGTTAGTTTGCGTAGTTTCGGGATTCGCTTAGATTTACGAATAGCCAGGTGTGTAAACTCTTACACACTTTATTAGTTAATGATGCTTATTATGTTACTGTATAACCTCTGGTATTAGTGACCTTGCCTTGTGGGCATGAGCTTGGATTCCGTGTAAGTCCCCTGTTATGTGATTTTCGATGTATGTTATCATGAGTTGATAATGCTATACTATGCCTTATTGCATGATACTTGATATTATGACACGTATGATATGAGCATGATGATGATGGGATTGATGAGAGGAGGGGGATGAATTATTTGGACTGTCACCAGTGGTTTTGACTACAAGATGGGTTAGCCCCATCATACGATTTGTGACTACGGTCACCAGTGGTTTTGACCACATTATTATTATTATTCGAGACTAAGTCCCTGTGGTTTTGACCACACGATTGATATTTGTGACTACGGTCACCAGTCGTTTTGACCACACATGGATTATTGTGACTCGTCCCAGTGGTTTGGTACCACAGTGGGTTGGCCCCACATTATATAGTATGGGATTGTCATCAGTGGTTTTGACCACACGATGGGTTGGCCCTATCATCGATATATATGTATTTGTGACTTCAGTCACCAGTGGTTTTGACCACCAGTGGTTTTGACCACATGGGGTAGTTAAAGGAGATTGGATGGTTAGGTTATGGGGTTGCATGATTTGCATATTTTGCTAATGATCTGTGTAAGTGGTTGAATTATCGGGTTGGGGATTTATACACTGAGTCCCGATGACTCACCCCTTCCCTTATATTTTGCAGATGAGGCATAGATCGCGGATATGGAGCCGGGGAGGACTCGAGGTGACCATGCATCTTAGTTTGGTTTTGGAACTTTAAACTGCTATTTCGATTTTATTTACTTTAGTATAATTTGGTATTTGGGTTGTAATAAGGCCGCTACGTTAAATTTTGGGTTTTAATTACTTGCTTTTATTTTGATTATATTGGATTTATGAACTTGTTAAATTAACCGGTAAAAAGCAATGTTTTCAAAACTATAGCTCTTTCGGGTTTTTAAATCGTTACCACCAGGTAACACAACCTATAAGAAGATAACAAAGGTAACTTGAATGTTTTTCTCTAACTTTTTAAAACCACTTCGAATACAAAAGGTTTTATACTTGATAATACTCAACACCCCCCGTTCTTAACTAGTATCGCCTGCTTTCTGAAATTTCTAACAACAAGTGGGTTTTCAAACATACATTTTAAAGAAATCATTACACGATTTTAATAAACAGGGATTTCTAAACTTCTTTTAAGCGACAGAAAGGGTTTTTCTTAAGATTTAATTGACAACTTATGATTTCCAAACGATTTCACTCCGTAACATACCAGATTCGGTCGTGGTGTGTTGACCGGGTTTGGGGTGTTACAATAACCAACTCTGAGGTACCATGGTATGTAGATATTGCAAATTATTTAGCTGCTAACATCTTACCAAAAAGATTAACGCATTATCAAAAGAAGCTATTCTTTACTGATGCAAAAAACTAATTTTGGGAAGACCCGTTTCTTTTTCGTATATGTGCAGATCAATTAATTCAGAGATGCGTTACAAAGGCAGAAGCGAGTAAAATCCTAGAACATTGCCATTTAGGACCTTCAGGTGGAAATTACAGCGGGATTAAGACAGCAAACAAAATGCTCGAATCAGGATTTTACTGGCCAACTCTTTTCAAAGATGCCAACAGGTATGCCGCTTCGTGTGATAAAAGCCAGAGAACAGGTAATATCTCTAAACGCGATGAAATGCCTCAAACATATATGTTATCATGTGAGATATTTGATGTATGGGGTATTGACTTTATGGGTCCATTCCCTAGTTCATTCAAAAATAAATACATCTGGATAGCAGTAGATTATATGTCAAAATCGGTGGAAGCCCAAGCTTTACTTACTAACGATGCTAGAGCTATTGTAAAGTTTCTTAAGAAACTTTTCTCTCGTTTTGGAACACCCAGAGCAATCATCAGTGATAGGGGCACTCACTTTTGCAATACTCAATTTGAGAAATTCTTAAGAAAATATGGAGTAAACCACAGAACAACTACCCCGTATCATCCTCAAACCAGTGGGCAAGTGGAAGTGACAAATCGAGAGCTTAAGCAAATCCTAGAGAAAAAAGTTGAATCAAATAGGAAAGATTGGGCAATAAAAGTAGATGATGCTTTATGGGCCTATAGATCAGCGTTTAAAACCCCTTTAGGGACATCCCCGTACAAACTTATTTACGAAAAAAGTTGTCATCTACCATTCGAGTTAGAGCACAAAGCCTACTGGGCTATAAAATTCTTGACTTACGATCTTAAAATCATAGGTAAGAAGAGGATGATACAGTTAAACGAACTAGATAATGGCGAGCTAAGGCCTATGAGAATTCCTGACTATATAAGAAGGCAACAAAACGACACCATGATGCTCGTTTAAAACAATCAAAGCAATTCGAAGTAGGAGACTTAGTCCTGCTGTATAATTCAAGGCTCAAACTATTTCCTGGAAAGCTGAAATCAAGGTGGTCAGGCCCATTCGTGATAAAATCTATTTTTCCTTACGGCACAGTCGAGGTAATCCATCCAACTCAAGGAACATTCAAGGTAAATGGCCAACGACTAAATCTTTATAATGGTGAAGATTTCAAGGACTTGAGAGAGGAGCTTCAGCTCTGTGAACCTTCTTTCAGGAATGAAAACAGGGTGACTCTAGCTTAAAACTTTAAACGAGCGCTTCTCGGGAGGCAACCCGAGCACTAACTTCAGTAACCCCATTAATTTTCACATTTTAATTTTATTTTTCCTTTTAGCACCTAAATCAAACTAACTGATTCAATAAAGTTTAGGTTTCCTACCACACGGCCTTACACATGGGCGTGCCCGTGGCTGTGTGGTCGCCACAGGATGAAAAACGGGCGTGCAGGCAGACGTGTGAGATGAAGAAGAAAATTTTTTTCCCCAACACGGGCTGCGATAAAAAGACCACGGCCGTGTGATGCGACTGTGGTCTATTTTGAGTAAACCAACACGGACACGAGCCACGCCGGTGCCGATCAACCGTGTGCAACACTGACTATATGAACACGGGCGTGGCAAACTTAGCACGGCCGTGGGAGAAGCGAACATAATCATACACGGCCTATAAGCACGGGCATGGGCAACATAGCAAATGCGCCCAAATTCAAAAATCGCAAAAAACACGGGCGAAATGAAAGAGACACAGGCGTGGCACTTGGCCGTGTCCCCCTTCCTATATAAAGATCCCCACGATCGTCTTCCCCAAAATTCCCCCCATTGTAAACCCTAGCCGTTTTCTCTCTAAAAAATACCACCAAAAATCCGGCCACCATCAAGAATCCCCCACCATTGCCTTCCCCCATCCAAAATCCTGCACTTTCCTTCACAACAAAGAACTAGTACACGCTCGTGCTCGCCAACATGCCCGCCCCAAAGGTCTTCCAACACCGTGTTTAACAACTAAATCGCAGCACGTGGCTTTCCGCCCACACGTCCGTGCCCCATCAAAACACACTGCTAGTACCACCGGTCACTGTCACATTCCCCTCTATTAAACTGTTTTAGACTTAGAATTTTCTTTCTTTAAATAAGTTTCATATTAGAATAATCTTATTATTTTGATTTTTCCATTGAATCTTAGTTTAAATAACACTTCGGATTAGATAGAATATTTATTTGTCAAATTCTTATTCCTGTTAAACACAATTAACTTATTAAGAGTTTAGTCCTTGTATACTTCGGAAACTGATCGAAGTCCTTTATATATGTTTTCGCTAGAAATCTACTTGAATAATTGCTTATCGATCCTTTTCAGGACCATAATGTCATCATCACGAGGAAAGAAAACTGCAATCCCTAGTTCTAAAAAACGAAAAGGACCCGGTTCCTCATCAGCTAGCGCAACCTCGGAAGTGTGCCACCCATTTCTACGTTTTCCTCTGGGTATTCAATAGGATCGTTACAAGATACTTCGGGCGCGAACACTCGGGACGGGGAGATGCATTAATTGGGAAGCCTTGGAACAAGTCCAATTAGCCAATGATGTACGAGCTCTATTAACTACCGACCCTTGGAACCCATTCTTCAACATCATCGAGCCTCCTACTTGGAGCTCACTCTGGAGCTCTGCTAAACATTTCTTCTTTAGACAGTGATGTCACAACATGATGACCCCGGTACGATCCAATTCTGACTCGGAGGCATCATACGAGAACTGAATGTACCACAATTTGGGGCCGGGTTGGGACTTTATACCGATGAATTCATAGCGGAACATGATCTCTCGGAGCTTTCTTGCCATATTCACAAAACCCCTGCGAAATGTTGGTACAACATAGCTCCCAACAACAATGAGTATGATCCTAGCCGCTCCAAAGCAACGACCCTTGTCCTATCCCTGAGGTACATACACGTGCTTTTAGCTCATACAATGACAGGTCGGCGAGAGAGCACTGGCATTGTCAACACTCACGACGCCTATTTCCTGTGGTGCATGGCAAACGGGTATGTCTTCAACTTGGCTTATTTCTGAGCTCGCGCCATTCAACACCAGGCGGAGCAGCACAGGAGAGGAGTCATATCCATGGGGCCTTACATTAATCGCCTGGCTCGATATTTTGGTCTCCTCAACACCGACGCTCAAACCTCATCCCTTACACTGATAGGTCAGATGACCTCACAGGGCATCCAGATGTTGTTATATATGAGGATGATTCAACGCTGGCGTGGGACAGACCTCCAATATCAGTTTGCACCCATCACCGACGGGAAAAAGCCTGAGGACGTTGCTGAAGATGTTCCCCTACCACAGGAAGCACCTCAACAGAGCCATCGGACAGCTCATACGACTGCTTCACTTTCGGACATTTCTGCACGCCTCACTCAGTTCGAGCACTACTGTACCCAACAATTCAATCATACCGCTCGACGATTTGATAGTATTGGGGCCACGCTTTAGCAGATTTGTCACCACTTTCATATATCGCCGCCTCCACCACCCAGCGACCCAGCAGATGACGAGGACCTTTGAGGCCTTTTTCTTATCTTTATTTGCTAATTTTTTTCTCCTTTTTAATATATTTGTGTTTAATTTTCAGTTACTAAACTTTTTATTTTGTCTTGTTAGAAATTTTATTTAGTACAGTCCAGTTTCTTTTATAACTGGCTATCTAACCCTCGAGTATCTCTAACAACTCTCATTAAATATTTCTCCCTAAACATTTAATTGATGACTTCGCAGATTAAATAGAATGAATATACAACTCAAGGAACAAAATTATCACTTATACCGAGTCATCACATTCGTCATGAAACATCCTCCAAGGATTTCATCAAGAATTCAGGAAGTTTCACTTCTCTCCCTATCTTATAATTTTATTATTAATGCGTTATTATCTATCTTTGTACATTGAGGGCAATGTACATCTTAAGTGTGTGGGGGGTGAATAGTTATTTCAAGAAAGTTCCTAACTTTCTGCATTATTCTCAAATCCCTGAATATTATCTTGTCTTGAAGTAAGTTTTTCATATTATGATTTGAATAAAATTTCCTTTAATTTTTTATTTTTATTGATTTGTTTTAGATTAAGTCATTGATAATTGTGCATTGATGATTAAATTTGAAGGATACTAGAGAATCAAGCATGATATGTCTATTTTTCAAAAAAATAAAAAAAGTTTGTTACGTTGTCTACCTGAATCTGAATGTTACCTTGAAATCTGAAATTTACGAGGTTGATATCAAATACCTATAATTTTTGTTAGCCTTTGAGCCTTTTAGAGCATACATTCTTTTTTATGCTCACTTTATTGATTATGAGTGTGTCAACATTGATTTGTTATTCTAGAACTTGCATTGATTATACATGTCGAGACCACGCCTATGATTTGATATACCGAGATGCTAAAGGCACCTAGGTTTTAACCCACTTACTCCATTAAAAAGCCTACCTTCATAATTAAACCCTAGTGAACCCCGTTGATCCTAATAACCCTTTTTATTGACTTACCTACTAATATTAACTCAAAACCCTTTATATTTGTTATCACCATTCCTTGACTCCCTTTTTTTCGAGATTTGATTTTGAACAGTTGCCTAATTATGTTCCATATTTCAGTTGTAAAAGTTCTTTCCTATTATTTGACTTGTTCTTAAAAAAAATCGAATTATATTCATTATTAGTTGTGTGATTGAATGAGCTTATTTGTTTGAATTCCAATTATTGAAGAAGAAAGCTCGTATTAGGGAATTATTATTAGTATGACAAGTTTTCAATTGATGTAATTATTTAGGATTAGTTCATTTTTCTAGTTAGGTAATTTGTCAGGTCAATCTCGATTCTTCCCCTCTAATTCAGCCTATATCCATACCCTTGAACCTAAGCTCCATTACAACCATATAAAGACCTTTTGATTTGTGTATCATCTCATATTTTAATGGTGGAGATTTGATTTTCATGCAAGCCTATGGGATTAACTTTTCATGTTCGACTTTTGAGTGCTTAATTCTAAACCTTAAACACTTTGAGTGATTTGAGTGAATCTTTTGTGAGGATGTCAACTCTTGTCGATTTTGAATCAGAGGTAATTATTCAGGTAAGGGGAAACACCTATGTTTTCATACTATAAAAACTATGACTTTGATTGTTTGAATTTTTAGGACTCTTTGAGTTGAATTATCCATGTATGAATTATCTTTGAATTATGATGAAACATTATTGATAAATATTATGAATCGAGGAAGTTTGTTTTAATTGTGGGTTGAGAATTTTGCTTGAGGACAAGCAAAAGCTTAAGTGTGTGGGTATTTGATAAATTGTAAAAGTAACATATTTTAAGCCCACATTTAGCATGATTTTGGATGATTTAAGCCCTAAATTGTGTAATTTGATGCTCTTGATCCTTTGTTTTCATGTTTATACTCAAGAGAGCACCCAATGACGAAAAGAACGGAAAACGGGCCTAAAATGGAGTAAATGGGCCATATCACGAAATCCACACGGCCTGGGCCCTAGCCACACGGTCGTGCCCTATTTAACAGGTTCGAACACAGCCTGGCCATGACTTACACGGGCGTGTGCCATGAGGCGTGTCCCTGCCGTAGGAAAGAAAAGTTTCACTCGGAATTGGATACTTAGGGGCAAAGAAACACATTCCAAAGCCTATTCAAACACCCTAGTAGGAATTCTACTTGAATTAGGATACTTAGGGGCCAAGTAAGGCATCTCAAAGTCTATATAAACACCCAAGGGGGAAACTTGAAGGGGAGTTCGACAGAAGCCGAAACTCGAGGCTTTAGTCAAGAGGCCTCTGACTAGGCCAGAGGAGGAAAATTTGTGGAGATTTACTCGAAGATAGCCAGTTGATCCATCTCAAGAAGCCGGAGTTATACTCAAGGCGGAGGATCTCTCCTTCAATTCCTTCAGGGGGTTTTAGGGATTTCTTATGTTTTGTTTTATCTTTTCATTTGAGATGTTTTCTTTTATTGTTATGAACTAAACTCTCAGATACCTGAGGGGATGAAACCTAAGATAAATCTTGTTATAGTTTGCTGAACTATATGATAAATATTTGACTTGTTCTTAATTATGTGTTCTTAATTCTTGTGTTGATATTTCCGGGATATTAATTCAAGCATGATGTGCTTAGATGGAGGAGAAAAAGTCCCTGCTTAAGAGTAGATCTAGCATAATTAAGCGGAGTTGATCGCGTGCCTAGAGATGGGGTGACGAGATTTTGCGGGATTAGGGTGAAACCTAATATGGGAGTCCATAGATTGAGTTAATGCAATTCTAGGGGTTTTAATTAGAAAGAGATTTCAATTAATCAACTTAGGGTTAGACGTTAGTCGCCTCGAGAGAGGGATTAATATAAGTTAGGGAATCTTACGGATCAAGTCAAATGAATAAATCGTCTGGTTTAGAATAAGATAACGAGTGAAGTCTAGGTGGATTCTTCCTTGGGTGTCGTCTTAATCAATTGGTTTTTCCTTAAAGTTATTTTCCCAATTTCATTCTTCTTTGTCTTAGAGTCTTTAGTTTAGTAGTTAGTTAATTTTAGATTAAATAAAAATCACTTTAATTCTTAGGCTAAATAATAAAGAGAGAGTTAGTATTAGTACTTTTGGTTCCTTTGGGATTCAACATTCCAGTCTTGCCTTAACTATACTACTGTTCGATAGGTACGCTTGCCTCAAATTGTTGTCATAGTTAGTTTCCAGGTTCGATCATTCTTTATATAAATTTTTAAGACTCTGACACACGATCACTTGATCTAGCCTCGAGTTTGTGTTTTTCGGATCTATATAAATGAATTTAACCATCAATTTCACACATTTCATATTTAAATGGACTCAATTTATGTCCTAGGAAAAATTACCATTTTGCCCCTAACTTTTCCATAAATTCCAATTTCGTCCCTAGGCTTGGAAAATGAAACTTGTGCAAATTACTCCCTACTCCAAGCCTAACCAAAGCCCTTTTACAAAATTTATAGCACATGTATTCATAAAATTTCAGAATTTTTCTTTTAATTTCACAAGTTTACATTTTAGTCCCTAAATCATGTTTTCATCTAAAATCACTTTGTAAAAGTTGTTTATCTATCAATAATCTTTCATTTTCTACCATAAATTTCTAATTTCCAACATATAAATCCATGACCCATTTTTCATACCTTGATAACTTTTCAAATTAATCCCCAAATAGAGAGATTAAGCTATCCCGATTCCAAAAATATCAAAATTACTAAAAATGGGATAAGGAAACTTACCCAATTAGGCCTTGAAAGTTTCTTCTCTCTCTCCTAGGGTTTCCATAGAATTTTAGGTTGAAGATGATATAAAGTAAGATGATAATTCTTTTATCATCCTTTAATTAATTAAGTTTTTACTATTTCCAATTTTGTCCTTGCCCTTTTTCTATATTTCCATGGATGAGTCACCAGGAAAAATCTACATACTTTTCTTTATGGTCTAATTACCATATAAGGACATCTAGTTTTGAATTCCATAGCTATTTGATCCTTATAGCTACTAGAATTCAACTTTCACATTTTATACGATTCAGTCCTTTTTGTAATTTAGCACTAAATCGATAAAATTTTCGTACAAAAAATTTCACATGTGATATCTATCGTAATATGAAACATATAATGAAACAAAAATAAACTTTATTTTTAGGTCAGATTTGTGGTCCCGAAACCATTGTTCCGATTTTATTGAAAAATTGGCTGTTACAACTCTCCCCCTTTAGGGATTTTTGTCCTCGAAAATCTTACTAGTAAAAAGATTCGGGTATTACCTCCTCATAGTATCCTCCGGTTCCCAAGTAGCTTCTTCAATACCATGTCGTTTCCAAAGAACATTTACCAAAGCTACCTTTTTATTCCTTAACTCTTTTGTTTCCCGGGCTAAGATTTTAATTGGTTCTTCACTATAGGTCATATCAGGTTGAATCCCTACCTATGTCGGAGAGATAACATGTGAAGGGTCGGATCGGTACCGTCATAACATAGGCACATGAAAAACATTATGATTCCGATCAAGCTCTAGTGGTAAAGCTAATCGATATGCAACTGGTCCAATTCTTTCAATAATCTCATATGGTCCAATGAACCGTGGACTCAATTTTCCTTTAAGGCCAAACCGGAGAACTTTCTTCTAAGGCGACACTTTCAAGAATACCTTGACACCAACCTGAAATTCTATCTCTTTTCTTTTCAGATTAGCAAAAGACTTTTGTTGATCAGAGGCTGCTTTCAAACTTCTCGAATTACTTTCACTTTTTCCTCGGTCTCTCGGACCATGTAACACCCCTAACCCGGAACCATCGCCGGTCTAGGGTTAAAGGCATTACCAGACAAAACATAATCTTTTAGGGACATTTTATAATAATATTCAACAAATCAAATCCAAGTGTCCCTTAAATAAGTCTACGAGATCTTAAACATGCTTTAGAAAAGGGCCGGGACTAAACTGAACACATACGGAAATTTTTGAAAATTTTAATTTTTTTCTAAGTTACATAGGTTACACGCCCGTCTGAGTCGGCCGTGTAAGGACGCCCGTGTGTCTAAGCCATGGCAAAACAGGGCATACATATTGACTTGTCCACACGGTCGTGGACACGCCCGTGTGCCTCACCCGTGGTCGCCACTGACTTGCAGCAGACAGCCAGTCACACACCCGTGTGTCTAGCCCGTGGTCGAGTCTGACTTGTTTTGAAATACAACAACGAAAGACACGATTGAGCCACACGCCCGTGTGCTCAACCTTGTGGGCAATTATAGGCCATTTGCAAGGCCAAAATGCCACCCACACTTTGGGTCATCCCTACAAGCACATACAAGCATTATTCTAAACAAAATTGGCAACCAAAAACATACCAAATTGACCATCTATTTTACTCATTTAAGAACATTTCATCATAACATCATATATGCCAATTAGCCCAACTAAATCACAAGTATAACCAAACATGTTTCATTCACAACTTACCACATTAATAAGATCTCTTTTGATCAATGATATACCAAATTTTGCATCAATAAGCTTACCATTACTATGACCATTTCACTAACCATCAAATCATACTAAACAAAGCATCATATAACATGAGCTACTCATTTATATCATGATCATTATCTAGCCATATCACATGGCTATTCATATACAACTCAAACATAGTCCAAAACAACTAGCCTATACATGCCATATTCAACTATGTACACATTCAAAAGTACCAAGGTAGAGATTGATAGTGTGGTGACGATCCTCGACAATTCCCGAGCCTTTTGTAGCTTTAACGATCTATAAAACAAGGCAACACACACACAAAGTAAGCTTTCAAAAGCTTAGTAAGCCATATACAAATAAACTTAACATATAATCATTTATAAGCATAGCCAATCAAGTTCATTAACATATCTTCATTTCAAACACATAAATTTCTCTTTGGCTCATTCGATTAACCAGTGCTTACCAACATATCATATCTCAAGCGTCTCTTTTGCTCATATCACAATACATACATATATCACAATTTATTCATTGCATCTATGTACATATTTACTCACCTTTCATGCTTATACAAAGTATACACATCTAACGTACGTGAAACAATTATACATTTTTCATCGTCTTTAGTTTATCAGAATTGCCAGTTGAACCATTTGGAATCAAATAGGATACTCAGAATACTTGGGAATAGTCGTACAATGCCAACGTCCTAGACGTGGTCTTACATGTAACCAAATATCGATGCCACTGTCCCAGACAGGGTCTTACACGAATCAAATACGATGCCAATGTCTCAGACATGGTCTTTCACGTAAATCTCAAATCGATGCCAACGTCCCAGATGTGGTCTTACACGATATCACATATCGAAAACCTATGTCATGACATATGTAATCCTATCTATTCCTAGTTTCGTACGGGATTTCTTGGGCATTGATACATTGTTGATGTAACATCCCGAAATTGGGCCTAGTAGGATTGAGCCCAATAGGCCTTAGGCGTAGGAGCGTTTAAATTTTTGGAGAACAAGAGATCGGCTTAAATGCAAGTTGGACCTATTAGATAAGTGATTTTGGAAGGTTAGAGGGCTTCTATGAAGTCCCGGGATCGAACATTAGCTTTGGGGAAATTTTGGTTTTAGGCGAAAAAAACCCTGGAAGTTGGCAGGTAGGCCTTAAGAAAAAAATGTGGAGGAAAATGACACAAGTAGAGTGTGTGGTGTAATGGCAAAGTGACGCCACATAAGAGACAAGGGGGTGACGCCACAAGGAAGGAAGGAGGTCCAAGGTTCAAGTCTTGGCTTTTGCATTTTAGTTTCTTTTACTTGGATCTTAGAATTTGGCCCATAGTTTATATTTAGTTACGCATGGTTTAAGACACAAGAGGAGCTTGTGGCTTGGTGGCAAGTGGCGTGTTGAGCTATTGAAGGGAGTAAGGGTTCGAATCTCATGAGAAGCAAGGGAGTATTTATTTTGCGGATTGGACGGCAAGAGTTTCAGTTGAATTTAAACTCTACTGACGAAGGGATCCCACATCGGAAAGATACAAAGAAGGAAGGTGAAGAGCTAGCTATATAAAGAGCATTCCAGGAGGAGAGTTATCATACCTGGTTGGCGTTGGGCAAAGGAGTGCTCGGAGCGCGGTTTAGCAGCTTCAGATTCCTATCAGGTGTGTAACTCTCTCTACTCTAGTTGTAGAGCGGCAAATGCCGAAGTGCCGGTCACGGTAATAGTAGCCACACGAGCGTACGAGCGAACGTGTGGGGCTTCGACGCGATAGTTGAGGCCATCAGTAGTATTCTTGTGGGTTGGGGCTGCTTGGGCCGCGATGGGCCGAAGTGGGCCCAATTGAGCAAAATGTATGATGGTATAGTATATAGTGAACTAGACTAGGTGGAACTTATATACGTGGCTAGATTTATGTTAGGTGGGCCACACGAGCGTGTGGGCCCGAATGGGCCGGAATCGAGTTTTAGGCCCAATAGTCCGGTAAAGACAGAATTGGTAGTCGAGTCGCTCGGGGCGACATTAGGCCTTCGGAAAGACCATTCCATGTACGAAATTACTAAAATACCCTTAGTGGGTAAATTACCAAAATACCCCTAGAAGGTAAATTATTGTTATACCCGTAGAGGTGGATTAGCTTGGTTATGCCGTATTTGTATTCTGATTATGATGGTAATTCATTTCATGCGTTGTCTTTGATATATGATTTGCATACATGTCATACTGCATACACGAATTATTATGACTGATGATCATGGCATGGACATGGGTATGATGAGAGGAGGGGGAAGGTATGATTTTAGACTGTCACCAGTGGTTTTGACCACACAGTGGGTTGGCCCCGCTTTCTATATTATTTTTTGTGACTAAGTCTTAGTGGTTTTGACCACCAGTGGTGTTGACCACATCTATTATTTGTGACTTCGGTCACTAGTGGTGTTGACCACATATATCTATTTCGTGACTCGTCCCTGTGGTTTGATACCACCGTGGGTTGGCCCCACATAGCGATACGGGATTGTCACCAGTGGTGTTGACCACAAGGTGGGTTGGCCCCACCATATTATCTGTGACTCCGGTCACCAGTGGTGTTGACCACATGATTATTATTTGTGACTTTGGTCACCAGTGGTGTTGACCACACATATATGATTTGTGACTCCGGTCAACAGTGGTGTTGACCACATGGGGTAGATACAGGAGTTTCAGATGGTTAGGTTTGGGTTGCATGGCATGTATATTCGCATATGGAACTGTGTAAGGGCTTATATCTTCGGGATGGGGATTTACACACTGAGTATCGATGACTCACCCCTTTAGTTAATTTTGCAGGTAATCGTTAGATCGCGGATATGGAGCCGGGGCGGACTCGAGGTGGCCATGCTCAAGGTTGCGTTTCTTTCATTTTAAATGGTTACTTGGACTTATTTCATTTTATTTTAAATTTGGGATTCTGTTATGTAATAAGGCCTATGGTTTTATTTGATTTTAGCTTTTAACTTGGTTATTGCTTATTATTGTTAAATGTTTAATTCGGGATTTTCCTAAAATGTTAATAAACCGTTTCTTATTCAAAATTACTTAAACTCGATTTTTCACAACAAATAAAAAGAATACGAACTGTTTAACGAACGCACAGTTTTTAGACATTCCTCTCATGTGACATGCCAGATCCGGTTGTAACGTCTAGGCCGGGTTTGGGGTGTTATAGTTGATACTTCCTCAGATTTCATATATTTATCATCTCGTACACATTCGTCACAATGAAATTTCATATGAACATACATAAATCAATACAAATACATTTATTTGTATATAGACTTACCTCGTACTGGAAGAACGGAAACAAACAGCTATTCAATTACTTTCGACTTCCCTCGATCTAAATCTGTTTTGTTCGGTTCTTGATCTATACATATTCAAATTTAACCTATTTATTTAACAAATCATTCAATTCAATCTGAAAACACATATTCAGGGCAATTTACAATTTAGCCCTCACATTTTCACATTTTGACATTTTAGTCCCTATTTCATAAAATCACAAAATACACAAAATTCCATATTACCCAATCTTGGCCGAATATTCCCATGCACAATACAAGTCCACACATTTCATTTGTTTCACATTTTAGTCCCTCAAAATATTATTTTCTCAATTAAGTCTAAATTACTCAAATTCATCAAAAATTCAAAGATAAATATGTTAATATATCACATATCTTTCATCAATGGCATATTTCAAAATCGTCATTAATTCACAAAATTAAAGCATGGGTTTGAGAGAACACAAAGCAACGATTACAAAAACGTAGAAATTATCAAAAACTGAGTTAGAAGCATACCTAAATCAAGCTTTGCATGTGCCAAAACCTAAAAAGCTTCTTCTTTTTCTTTTTCTTTGTGTTTTTCGGCTAGTTGAACATAATGTGGCATAATTTCATGCTTTTGTTTTATTTTAATTAAACTTAATTATCTAATTCCCATTTTACCCTTAATGAAACGTTATAAGATCTTTAAAATGCATGTCCACTACCGTCCATGCCATATTACAATGGCTTAATTCCATTTTAAGGCTTTCCTATTAAAATAACAAAGCAATTAAGCACTTTAACAATTATAATGACACTTTTGCATTTTATGCGATTTAGTCCTTTTATTAAATTAAGCACACAAACGGAAAAATTAATTCACGAAACTTTCACACATGTTTAATCACATACCATAGGCACATAAAATAATATTAAAATATTTTTCTGACTCGGACTTGTGGTCCCGAAACCACTATTCTGACTAGGGTCAAAATCGAACTGTTAGAATTCTCCCCCCTTAGGGATTTTCGTCCCCGAAAATCTTACCGTTGAGTAGATTTGGATATTGTTGTCTCGTTACGTCTTCGGGCTCCCACGTAGCCTCTTCCACTCCGTGTCGATGCCACAGCACTTTTACTAACGAAATTTTCTTATTTCTCAATTCTTTCAACTCACGAGCTAAAATTTGGATTGGTTCTTCTTCATAAGTTATATCGGATCAGATTTCAATTTCATATGGAGAAATCACATCTGATGGATCAGATTTATATCAACGAAGCATTGACACGTGAAATATATTATGAATCTTTTCTAGTTCCGGTGGCAACAACAATCTATAAGCAACAGGTCCAATGTGCTCGATGATCTTATACGGCCCGGTGGACCTCGGACTCAATTTGCCTTTACGTCCAAATCTGAGCACTTTCTTCCACGGAGATACTTTCAAGACCACTTTGTCTCCGATCTCAAACTCGATATCTTTCCATTTCAAATCTGCGTAAGATTTCTGACGATCAGATGCTACTTTCAGTCTATCACGGATCACTTTCACTTTTTGTTCAGTGTCTTTTATCAAATCGACTCCGTGTATCTTATTTTCACTGAGCTCAGTCCAATACAGAGGTGTTTGACATTTGCGTTCGTACAAAGCTTCATAAGGTGCCATTCTAATGCTCGAATGAAAACTATTATTGTATGCAAATTCAATCAATGGCAAATAATATTCCCACGTACCATTAAACTCAAGAATGCAACATCTCAACATATCCTCGGGAATCTGAATAATCTGCTCAGATTGACCATCCGTCTGTGGGTGATAAGCTTTACTAAAATGCAATTTAGTACCCAAAGCTTCTTGCAATTTCTTCCAAAACTGTGAAGTAAATCTCGGATCTCTATCAGATACAATAGACAGTAGCATCCCGTGCAATCTCACAATATCAGAAATATAAAGCTCAACTAATCTATCAAGTGAGTAATCAGATCTTACCAGAATAAAATGGGCTGATTTTGTCAATCTGTCAACTACGACCCAAATTGCATATTTCTTCTTTGGACTCAACGGAAAACTTGAAACAAAATCCATTGCCACTCTATCCCATTTCCACTCGGGAATCAGAATCGGTTGCAACAAACCAGATGGAACCTGATGTTCAGCTTTAACTTGCTGATAGGCTAAACATTTCAAAAAAAAATCAGACGTATCTCTTCTCATACCAGACCACCAATAGTGTTGTTTCAAATCATGGTACATCTTTGTACTTCCCGGATAAACAGATAGGTCACTGTTATGTGTTTCATTCAATATCGACTGGATCAACTATGGATTCCTCGGAACAAAAATTTGATCTCGAAATCTCAAACAATCATTATCATCAACTCTAAATTCAGAATCGGAGTTCAAATCACACTGACCTCGTTTCGCTAGCATTTCATTGTCAACTTTCTGGGGATCACATATTTGTTGTAAAAATGACGGTTTCGCTTTCAATTCAGCTAAAACTGAACCATCATTAGACATATCTGAATGAGCATTCATCGCATGTAATGCAAATAATGATTTCTGACTCAGTGCATCAGCAACAACATTTGCCTTACCCGGATGATAGTCTATCACAAGCTCGTAATCTTTCAAAAGCTCTAACCATCTTCTTTGTCGCAGATTCAAATCTTTCTAGGTCATCAAATATTTCAAACTTTTATGATCTAAAAATACATGACATTTCTCATTGAAGAGATAATGACACCAAATCTTTAATGCGAACACAATCGCAGCTAGGTCAAGATCGTGTGTCGGATAGTTCTTTTCATGCGGCTTTAATTGTCTCGAGGCATAAGCTATAACTTTTCCTTCCTGCATCAAAACACATCCCAGACCATTCAACGAAGCATCACTATATATGACGAATTCTTTACCCAATTCTGGTTGTACCAAAACTGGAGCTTCAGTTAACAAAGTTTTCAACTGATTAAAGCTTTTCTGACATTTATCGGACCATTCAAACTTCACATCTTTCTGAAGCAATCTAGTCAATGGAGTATCAATCATCGAAAAGCCTTTTACGAACCTTCGATAATAACCAGCAAGTCCCAGAAAGCTGCAGACTTTAGACACATTTTTTGGCAGCTTCCACTCCAAAATAGCTGATATCTTGCTCGGATCAACTCGTATTCTAGAGGCTGATACAATTTGTCCTAGAAAATCGACTTCTCGCAACTAGAATTCACATTTACTGAATTTTGTATACAATTGCTTACCTCGCAGAGTTTGCAACACAATTCTCAAATGTTCAGCATGTTCAATTTCATCACACGAATAAATAAAAATTTCGTCAATGAATACGACAACAAATCGATCTAAATAGGGTCTGAAAATTCTGTTCATCAGATCCATAAAAACAACAAGAGCATTTGTTAGTCCGAAAGGCATAACAAAAACTCATAATGCCCGTACCTCGTTCTAAAAGCAGTTTTCAGAATATCTGAATCTTTTACTCGTAATTGATAATAACCCGATCTCATATCTATCTTTGAAAACACTGAGGCTCCTTTCAGCTGATCAAACAAATCATCAATTCTGGGCAGAGGATATTTATTCTTGATAGTCACTTTGTTAAATTAACGGTAATCAATGCACATTCTCATTGTGCCATCTTTCTTTTTTTAGAAATAACACCAGAGCACCCCAAGGTGAGGAACTCGATCTTGCGAATCCTCTGTCAGTCAACTCTTGCAACTGTGACTTTAACTCTTTCAACTCTATTGGTGCCATTCTATACGGAGCTATCGAAATAGGAGTCGTCCCCGGCAGTAAATCAATACGAAATTCAACCTCACGTATCGGAGGTAATCCCGACAATTCTTCAGGAAATACATCAGGGAATTCACAGACAACTGGCACTGATTCAATTTTCTTTTTAGTCACTTTCTAGTCAATCACATAGGCAAAATAAGTTTCATAACCCTTTTTCACATAACTCTAAAATTTTAAAACTGATATCACAGTCGGTAATCCATTCAAATCATTATACTTGATCCGAACTATTTTATCATTTGACATCTCAAATCAAGATTATTTCTTTTGCAATTCACAACTGCATCATGCAATGTTAACCAGTCCATACCCAAAATTATATCGAACTCATCAAAAGGTAATAGCATCAGATCAACCGAAAAACAAATATCAACGGATAGTTCTTGCATACTTTATCAACCAAAACACATTTACCTAAGGGGTTCGATACTCTAATCACAAATTCAGTAGACTATAGGCAAATTCTTACTGGATACTAAGTTCATGCATATATACGAATGAGTAGATCCTGGGTCTATCAATGCAATCATAAAAGTATCATAAAGAGTAAATGTATCTGTTATAACATCTAAAGATGAAGCTTCCTCATGGGCTCGGATGGCATAAGCTTTGGCAGGTATTCTAGCTTCAGATCTCGCAACTGTGTATTTCGTAGCTCTCTAACTACTATCGACATTTCTTGTATTTCAAGAAGGTCTACCTCTAGCTGAAACATTATCAGAACTCAGATTTTGTACAATCTCTTGTTCAACAGACTCTAGGCAGTTTCGGATGAAATGATCTAACTATCCACATCTAAAACAGGCTCGGTCATTCAATCTACAACTTCCTGGATGTCTTTTACCACAATGCTTACATTTATGTCGTTCGGATAGGACATTTCCCACACTGGCCATCGAAGTAGCTGGAGCTTTAGAATTCGACTGTGATCTAGCTTGATCTTTATTCGAATGTCCCACATTAACCTTTGAATGGCTTTGTTCATATCTGAATTTCTTTAAAGTAGACTGAAATGTTTTACTCAAAAATCGCTTTCTAGCATCTCTAGCTTCTGTCTCAGCTTTTCTTTTATATTTCCCGAGTGTTTCAGCTTTGCACGCTCGATCAACAAGCACAACAAACTCTTTTATTTCTAGAATTACAACTAACAAACGAATATCTTCGTTTAAGCCATCTTCAAATCTTTTACACATTATCGCTTCATTCGAAAAACATTCTCGACTATATTGGCTCAACCTCACGAACTCCCGTTCATACTAAGTGACAGACATGCGACCCTGTTTTAATTCTAGAAACTCTTTTAGTTTTTGTCTATAAATCTCTGACTGATGTATTTCTTCTAAAACTCAAACTGAAAGAAATCCCATGTAACACATTCCTTTGGAACTACAGAAATCAAAGTCTTCCACCACTGATAGGCTGCATCTCGTAGCAAAGAAATAACACATTTTATGCATTCTTCTGGAGTCAGTGACATTTCATCAAATACTCGGATAGTGTTCTCAAGCCAAAACTCAGCTTTCTCGGCATCATCATCACTAGTGGCCCTGAACTCTTTATTAATTTTGTCGACCGGAGGTTTATTCAACAGATTTAAGTTCATAACCGGAGGTATAGTAGAAGTTTGAGAAGGATTAGGCGGGGGTGGAGGTTGTGAAACAGCCAGATTCATTCTTATGTACTGAGTGAACTACTCATTCATCATTTGAAAAAAGGCTTGTTTAACCTCTCCCTCTTGAACGCTAATAGCCGATCTCGAATCAGATGACACTATCCCTTGAGCGGGAGCAGGCGCATTACTTTCAACATCATCAGCTACGGCTCTTTCGGGATCCATTACTATACGAAAAACACATTTTACACGTCAGGATTCATCACACTATCACATTTCATATATATGGCATGTATAGCTAGACTCTCACACGCTATATTAGTCCGAGAATTGACTAAACCATAGCTCTGATACCAATCAAATGTAACACCCCTAACCCGTAACCATCGCCTGTCTAGGGTTAAAGGCATTACTGGACAAAACAGAATCTTTTATGGACATTTCATAATAATATTCAACGAATCAAATCCAAGTGTCCCTTAAATAATTCTACGAGATCTTAAACATGCTTTAGAAAAGGGCCAGGACTAAACTGAACACATACAAAAGTTTTTGAAAATTTTAAAATTTTTTCTAAGTTACAGAGGTCGCACGCCCGTGTGAGCAGGTCGTGTGCCTCACACGGCCTGAGACACGCTCGTGTGCCTCACCCGTGGTCGCTACTAACTTGCACCACACGGCTAGTCACACGCCCTTGTGTTTAGCCTGTGGTCGAGTTTGACTTGTTTTGAAATTCAACCACGAGGGACACGGTCAAGCCACACGCCCGTGTGCTCAACCATCTGGGAAATTATAGGCCATTTGCAAGGCCAAAATGCCATCCACACTTTGGGTCATCCCTACAAGCACATACAAGCATTATTCCAAACAAACTTACAAACCAAAAACATACCAAATTGACCATCTATTTTACTCATTCAAGAACATTTCATCATAACATCATATATTCCAATTAGCCCAACTAAATCACAAGTACACAACATCGAAGCATATCTTCCAAGATTTGTATTACCCGTTCATATTGACCATCTATCTAGGGATGAAATGCAGTGTTAAGGTGTAACTGAGTACCTAGAGCTTCTTGCAATTTTCTCTAGAATCGAGATGTAAACCGAGGGTCTTTATCTGAAATAATGGTGACAGGCTGTAACACCCCAAATCCGGTCAATACGCCACGACCGAATCTGGCATGCCACAGAGGAAAACGTTTTGAAGAGAATTGTGTTACCGATTAAATTATAGTGAAAAACTCTTTGTTGCTCCATGTTTGAAGAAATCAGGTGTATAATAAGTTAAAAACTGATAATTTACTTTGAAATTCCATAAATAAAAATTTAAAACTTAGTTGTCAATCCATAGGTTAGAAAACATTTATGCCATTTTAAGAAAAACTCGAATTATTACTTTGAAAACCGTTTGCATTTTAGTGTTGAAACTTCAATTTGGAAATCATTTAAGTTGTCTAAAACACTTAAGTTGTAATTTTTACTATCAAACGATTTATATTACCCGATGGTAAGATTTTGAAAACTGTTGCGTTTTTATAGTTTAGAAAACTTTGGGCTCAATTATTAAATCAACCATAATATTTATTTAACCATGCTTAAAACAAGTCCAAAGCATATAAATAATCCAAAAACATAATTAAAGAGGCCTTGTTACAAATTCAAATAAAGACGAAAACCAAATTAAAATAAAATAAAGTACCCAAATTGAAGTTCATGTAAAATCGAATTTTATTGCATGGCCTCCTTGAGTTCATCCGGCTCCTCATCCGCGGTCTATGAATCACCTGAAAAGATAAGGGAGAAGGTGAGTCACCAAGACTCAGTGCATAAATCCTTCCCCCGGTTAATGCAACATTCTTACACAATTCATAACCAAGCAATATATATAATGCACCCAACCTAGCCATCCATAACTCCTTTTCTACCCCGTGTGGTACCAAACCACTGGTGGTGCCAAACCACTGGTGACCCAAAGTCACGATATCCAATAATGTGGTGCCAAACCACTGGTGAACCAAAGTCACAAATAATCAAGTTGTGGGAGCAACCCACGTGTGATACCAAATCACTGGCGACGATCCCGTAATATCAAATGTGGGGCCAACCCACTGTGGTGCTAAGCCACTGGGACGAGTCGCTATGAGGTGCCAAACCTCTGGTGTCCTAAAGACACGAAATAATCTTGTGGTACCAAACCACTGGAGGTGCTAAACCTCTGGTGTCCCAAAGACACGGATATCAAATCCTTCCCCCTCCACTCATATTACCCAAACCAATGTATTACGAGTATAAATCATGCCATCATACTTTGATATGAACATATAACATATATATATCGTAGATCATGATATCAATCAACATATAACAACATCATATCGAAATGGACTTACCTGAATCCTTGCTCATACCCATCAAGGTATCATATCAAGATCTCACTATTTTCGGCTTTAATAACATGATTAATATATTTATATATTTATATTACCGAGTTATGAAGTGTGTAAGGTACACACCTGATAATAGCGAAATCACTAAATCCCGAAGACCCAATCTACCGCACTAGATCTCCTTGTCCTACATTCGGCCAATACTTAGATTAATACCATAGACCATTCGGCCAACAACAAACCTTAGTCTCAAAAGCTTTCGGCTTTACATCCTCTTAAAGAATAATGAACCAACATAAATCCTTACCACTTGACTTACCAACTTCGATTGCTAGAGAAATGGGGTTAAAACGATTGCTTCCAAAGTCCCGAAGAGCCTAAAAGAAAAATCGGTTCTTATGAATAGTTAGAACCTTGCAAACAAATGCCTAAAAATTCGGCCTTTGCCCTCAAGAAAAACGACATAGAAAAGAGAGAAGGAATAAGGAAATTCAGCCAAGACACTTACCTATCTTCAAAACTGATTATAGATAATCCCAAAGAAAATCTACCCTTGATAATATTCGGCCAAGATAACACCAGAAGAGAGAAAAAGATTCGGCTAGAGTGGAGAAAAAGAAAGGAAAAGAAAAGTGAAAATAGGAGAAGGAGGATTCGAAAATAGAAGAAAGAAGAAAATGGAAGAAGGAAAATGAAATGGGGAATGGATGTTTTTAACTTTGAGCAAAAGTGAAAAAAAAAAAGAATTGGGGAGGAGGAAGATTCGACCAAGAGAAAGTAAAAAGAAATGTGGGTTTTGAACAAGTATGAAAAGAATGGAAAAGAAAGTTGTGAACAAGAGAGGTTCGGCCAAGCACTATGATGGTTTCGGTTTTTGTTTCACTTTGGTGCACTAGGGAGAAATTTGCAAAACTCAAAGGGTTTTCGGTTATGACACAATACAAAGAATGAAGGCCAAAACTAAAACAAAAATTCACCTTTTTGCCAAGAACACATTCGGCTAGACAGAGTGTTTGTGGAGAGAAAAGAAAAATGCTCAAATGCTAAGGAAATTTTTACCAACTAGCTACCAACCTACCAAGCCTTCAACAAATTCGGTCAACCCCTCCCTTAGACCAATATGCCGTCCACATACATGGACTAATGGCCATAGAAGAGTTTCCAAAACAACTCTTCAAAATTCAAGCCTTTTGTCCCCCTATCCTTCCTTAATCCATAAGATTCGTATCCCAAAATACAAGCTTTCTTAATCTATTATTCAACTTGCCATAAAATTTAAAGTCCAACTTACCATATGTATAGTTTGATCGACACTTAATGTAAGGTGCATAAAAATAAAGTCTTCAAAATGTATTCCATGCTACTCGAACCATTTCCCTCAAGCAACCCTTCATGCACTAAAACCATCATGCCACTAACTCCTCGTGTGCTAAATTTAGACACTTAAATTAACTTAAGTGTCAGGTTCACTTAATTCACTTCACTAAATTCTTCAAACTAAAATTTATTCTAGCTTAGCTAATAATTCCAAGCCTTCACAAAACTATACTAAGCACATAATAAAAATCATACTCGAGCTAACACAAGTAACAAGATGATACTCAAATTTTTAGGATGTTACACAGGCACTCCATGCAATATGTCAATCTCAAAGACATATAATTCAGCCAATCTATCCAAGGAAAAATCCATACGTACTGGAATAAAGTGTGCCGAATTTGTCAACTTATCAAAAATTACCCAAATGGCATCTTTCTTATTTGGGGAGAGGGGTAATCCCGATACTAAGTTTAGGGTAATTCTTTCCCATTTCCATTTCAGAATTGTAACCAGCTGTAATAGCCCAGAAGGCAAATGATGTTTAGCTTTTACTTGCTAACATATCAAACATTTAGATACAAATTCAGAAATATCACGTTTCATTCCCGGCTCCCAGTACTTTTTTTAGATCATTATACATTTTATTGCTACCAGGATGAATAGACATGTTACCATTATGAGCTTCATTCAAAATCTTCTGTACGAGTTCTGAACCCTTCGGAACACTACTCTACCTCTGAATAACAAACAATCATCGGTCCTTATCTCAAATTTTGAGTGAGGAGTCGATTCACTTTGTATCTGTTTTGCTTACAACTTACTATCATTTTTCTAGGCTTCAGAGATCTGTTCCAAAAACATTGGTCTAACTTTTAACTCAACTATGATTGAACCAGCATCAGAAAACGATAATTTAGTATTCGTAGCTCGCAAGGAAAATAGGTATTTTCTGCCCAGAGCACCAGCAACCATATTGGCTTTTCCCGGATGATGATCAATGACAAGATCATAATCTTTCAGTAATTCAAGCCATCTGCGCTGTCTCAAATTTAAATCTTTCTGTGACATCAAATATTTTAGACTTTTATGATAAGTAAATATGTGACATTTTTCACCGAACAAGTAATGTTTCTAGATTTTCAATGCAAACACTATGGCTGCCAATTCAAGGTCATGTGTTGGGTAATTCTTTTCATGTGGTTTCAGCTGTCGTGAAGCATAGGCTACTATGATCACTGAAATCAGAGCTTTAAAATTTATAAAACGAATGATCAAACCTGGAAACTAACTTTGACAACGATTAAAGGCTAGTGTACCTATCGCACAGTAGTATAGCTTAGGCAAGACCGGATTGTGGAACCCAAAGGAACTAAAAGTACTAATACTAACTTTCTTTTTTTTTAAGCCTAAAATAAAGTGAAGTTGCTTTAAATCTAAACTAACGACTACTAAGATAAAGACGCAAAGACAAAAAGAATGAATTGGGAAATAATTAGAAGAAAAACTCAGTTGATCACGATGATACCCTCAGGAAGAATCCACCTAGACTTCACTTATTGTCTAACAATGAACCATACGATTTATTCACTTAGTTTGATCCGTAGGACTCCTTAACGTATATTAAACCCTCTCTCGAGGCGAATAACGTCTAACCATAGGTTAATTAGTGGAACTCTCGTTCTCTTATAATAACCCCCTAGAATAGCAGTAAATCGATCTATGGATTCCCATATTAGGTTTCACCCTAATTCGGCAAAATCTCGTCACCCTATCTCTAGGCGTGCGATCAACTCCACTTAATTATGCTAGATCTACTCTTAAGCAGGGTCTATTCCTCTTCCACCTAAGCACATCAAACTTGAATCAATATCTGCAAAATATTAACTCAAGAATTAAGCACACATAATTAAGAACAAACTAAGTATTTATCATATAATTCAGAAAACGATAACAAGATTCATCTAGGTTTCATCCCCCTTAGGTATCTGAAGGGTTTAGTTCATAACAAATAAAGAAAACATCTCAAGAGAAAAGATAAAACAAAACATAAGAAATCCCTAAAACTCCCTGAAGGAATTGAAAGAGAGATTCGCCGTCTTGAGTAGAATTCCAACTTTTTGGGATGGATCAACGGGCTAACTTCGAGTGATTCCCTCAACTCTGACCTTTCTGGCTTGGCTCCTTGGCCTAGCTCGACGCCTCGACTAAAGCCCTGGCAGAAGGCTTCAGCCGAACTCCCCCTTTCAAGTTGCCCCCTTGGGTGTTTATATAGACTTTGAGATGCCTTACTTGGCCCTTAAGTATCCTAATTTAAGTAGAATTCCTACTAGGGTATTTGAATAGACTTTGGAATGTGTTTCTTTGCCCAGTGACAGGGACACGGCCATGGCACACGCCCGTGTGAATCGTGGCCAGGCCGTGTTCGAACTTTTAATGAGGCACGACTGTGTGGTCTTTGGGCCAGGCCGTGTCGATTTCTCTCTTGGCCCAATTTGGTACGTTTTAAGCCCGTTTCTCATTCTTTTCATCCTTGGGTGCTTTCCTGAGTATAAAATATGAAAAGAAAGGATTAAGAGCACCTTTTTACATAAATCAAAGGATAAATCATCCAAAAGTATGCTAAATATGGGATTAAAATATGTTACTTTTGCGGTTTATCAAATACCCCCACACTTAAGCTTTTGCTTGCCCTCAAGCAAAATTCTCAACTTACAATTAAAACGAACTTCCTTGATTCATAACATTCATCAATAGTGTTTCATCATAATTCAAAGATAATTCATACATGGATAATTCAACTCAAAAACTCTTAAAGATTCAAACAATCTAAGTCATTGTTTTTATAGTATGAAAACATAGGTGTTTCCCCTTACCTGAATAATTACCTCTGATTCAAAATTGACAAGAGTTGACATCCTCACTAAAGCTTCACTTAAATCACTCAAAGTGTTTAAAGTTTATAATTAAGCATTCAATAAGTTGAACATGAAAAGTTAATCCCATAGGCTTGCATGAAAATCAAATCTCCACCACTGTAAAATGAGATGATACACAAATCAAAAGGTCTTTAACAGGGTTGTAACGGGGCTTAGGTTAAGGGTATAGATAAAGGCTGAATTAGAAGGTTAGAACCGAGATTGACCTAACAAATTACCTAACTAGAAATACGAACTAATAATATGTAATTGCATCAAATGAAAATTTGTAATACTAATACTCTAATACGAGTTTTTTCTTCAAGACTTGAAATTTACATGCATAAGCTCACCTAACTAATAATTAATATACTTCGTTTTTTTAAGAACAAATAATTATAATAATAAGAAGAACTTTTACAACTGCAATATAGAACATAGTTAGGAAACTGTTCAAAATCAAATCTCGACAAAAAGGGTAGTTAAAAAGGAATGGTGATAACAAATACAAAGGGTTTTGGGTTAAAATTAGTGGGTGAGTCAATAGAAAGGGTTGTTAGGATTAAACGGGGTTCACTAGGGGTTAATTTATGAAGGTAGGCCTTTTAGTGGTGTAAGTGGGTTAAATCCTAAGTGCCTTTATCATCTCTGTATATCAAATCATAGATGTGGTCTTCGACATGTATAATCAAGGCAAGTTCTAGAATAACAGTTCAATGTTGACACACTCATAATAAAAAAATAAGCATGAAAAAGAATATATGCTCTAAAAGGCTCACAAGCTCACAGAAATTATGGGTTTTTGATGTCAACCTCGTAAATTTCGAACTTCAAGATATCATTCAGATTCAGGTAGACAACCTAAAAAAATTTAATTCTGAAAAATAGACTTATCATGCTTGATTCCCTAGTATCCTTCAAATTTACTCATCAATGCATAATTATCAATGACTTAATCCAAAACATATCAATAAAAATCATGAATCAAAGGAATTTTCGTTCTAATCATAATATGAGAAACTTGCTTTAAGATCAAGGCATAATTCAGTGATTTTTAGATAATACTATAATTAACCCCCCACACTTAAGATTTACATTGTCCTCAATGTACAAAGATAAATAATAGCAATATAATTATAAAATCATAAGATAGGGAGAGAAGTAAAACTTCCTAAATTTTGGATGAAGTCATTGAAAAGAAACCAGATAGTATTGGAGGTGAACATGGGGAAGCGTCTCGAACTGTTTGAAATTGAATCCTCGAACCGGTCGAATTTTATTGTGTCCTAAGCTAAATCTAAATGGTACGAAGAATAAGAAGAAAATAATAAAAAAATAAAAATAAAAATAAAACTAAAATTAAATAATGGAAAATGAAAGAAGAAAGACAACTGGAAAAGAGGAAGGAAGAAGGGGGTTAAATAGAAATTATGGATCTGATGGTTGCCCCCACCCTTGTACCTTCCTGTGGTGGCCACACGGCCACGGCCACGACCGTGTGCAAGGCCGTGTGGTATGGAAATCTGCACTTTGGTTAGTTTATGGTTAGGTGCTAAAAGGAAAAATAAAAGTAAAAAATAAAAAATAAAAAATAAAAAATGTAAAAATAGGGTTAGTGCTCGGGTTGCCTCCCGAGAAGCGCTCATTTATAGTCTTAAGCTAGACTTCACCTCTCATTTGTATGGTCATGGTGGTTGGAGGAGGTGAAAATCCTTTCTCATTCGATCAATTCGATTATGGATATATAGTTCAAGTCGAGTAGTGTTTACCTCAAAAGTGTTGAATTTAGGATTGCTTATCTTGACTAGAAAGACAATAAGTACCTAAAAAGTGATTTCTTCGTTTGCCTTGAGGTCTGAATTGGTGATTCGAGGATCTCCCTTATTCAACAATACCTACTCCCCTATTTTGAAGTGATTTGTTGTTCCTATTAGCTTGCCTGGGGTTTTCTTCGGTTTCACTTCGTGTATTCCTAGTTTCTCTTTGAAGTGTGACTTCCACTCATCTAGTTCATCAATCTGAAGCCTTCATTCTTCATGAATTTCTTTATGGGTACGAGGTCCAAGATCTGGCTCAGCTAGGTGATTTCATGAAGCTTCCACAGGTTCTTGCCTTGGGTCAGTTTCAGTGTTGCTTGGCAACCTTTCCTGTAGTTGTTCAGAAACCTCTGATCGAATTTCAGAAACTATCTTAGTCAGTTGTCTAACTGACTTAGTAAGTTCCTCCACTTGGCTCTCGATCCCTTTGATTGATGCTTGTTGATTATCGAGCATTGTCTCGGTTTTTTGAAGACAGGTTTCTGTGGCTGCCATGACTTTTGTCAGCATCTTTTCAAGGTTCGACTCCTCTTCTTGTTGGTGAGGTAGTTGTTGAAAATTTGGAGGAAGTTTCGATCTTTGGCTATTTTGATCATCCCACAAGAAATTGGGATGGTACCTCCAACTTTCATTATAAGTGTCACTATAAAAATTATTTTGAGGTCTAGAATAGTTACCCGTATAGTGAGCTTGCTTGTTTTCCATGCCATATCTGTAAGGTGGGTACTCAGGATTCGCCACGCCTCCTAGATTCGAATCATATTGCATTACTGGGTGTACCTGCGAGAGACTATACAAACCATCCATCTTTTTATTCATCATCTCTAGCTGGTTAGATAACCTGGTGACCACGTCGAGGTTGAAGACACTGGCGGCTTTTGTTGGCGTTGTCCTCATAACTTGCCACTGATAGTTATTCAGTGCCATCTCCTCTATAAACTAAAATTACCTGTCAAAGCAAATAAAAGAAAAATTAACAAAGTAAAAAAAATGAAACTAATAATAATAAAATAAATTACAAAAAATGGCTAAATTAATAAAAATTAAGCTTTCTTAATATTTTAGCTCCCCGGCAACAGCGCCAAAAACTTGATCGCTGAAATCAGAGCTTTAAACTTTATAAAACGAATGATCAAACCTGGAAACTAACTCTGAAAACGATTAATGGCAAGTGTACCCATCGCAAAGTAGTATAGCTTAGGCAAGACTGAATTGTCGAACCTAAAGGAACTAAAAGTACTAATACTAACTTTCTTTTTTTTATTGTAATATCCCGAAATTGGGCCTAGTAGGATTGGGCCTTGGGCTTTAGGAAAAAAAATTTTGAGTATTATTTTATTATTTGTGTTAGCTCGCGTATGAATTTTGTGTGTTTCGCTTAGTCTTGTGAATGCTTGATTTTATTAGTGAGGCTAGAATAATTTTTAGTATTAAAAAAAATTAGTGAAGTGGATTAGGTGAACTTGACACTTAAGTTAATTTAAGTGTTAAATTTAGCACATGTGGAGTTAGTGGCAAGGTGGTAAGGAAGCATGAAGGGTTGCTTGAGGTTAGAGGTTCGAGTAGCATGATGAGCATTTTGAAGACTTTATTTTTATGCACCTTACATTAAGTGTCGGTCAAACTCTAATTATGATAGGTTGGACTTTAAGTTTTATGGTAAGTTGAATAATAGTTTAGGAAAGCTTGTATTTTGGGATAAGAATCTTAAAAATTAAGGAAGGATGGGGGGACAAAAGGCTTGAATGTTGGAGAGTGTTTTGGAAACTCTTTTATGGTCTTTAGTTCATGTATGTGGACGGCATTTTGGTCTAGGGGAGGGCTTGACCGATTTTTGATGGAAGCTTTGGTAGGTTAGTAGCTAGTTGGCCATTTTTCCTAAGCATTTCAACATCAATTTCTTTTCTCTCCACAAACACTCCCTATAGTCGAATGTGTCTTGGACATAAGGTGAGTTTTTGGTGTTAGTTTTGGCCTTCAATATTTGTTTTGGTGTCATAGCCGAAAATCCTTTTTAGTTTTTGCAAATTTCTCCCTAGTGCATCAAAGTGAAACAAAAACCGAAATCATCATAGTGCTTGGCCGAACCTCTTTTATTCACAACTTCTTTTCCATTCTTTTCATATTGTTCTAAACCCACATTTCTTTTACTTTCTTTTGGCCGAAACTTCCTTCTCCACATTTCTCTTTTTCTTTCTTCCACTTTTGCTCAAAACCGAAAAACATCCCTCTCCCATTGCAATTTCTTTCTTTCTTTCTCTTCCTTTTTCTTTTCTCTTTCTCCACTCTAGCTGAATCCTTTTTGTTGTTACAAATCAACCATATTGCCGAAACTTCCCATACTCTTTTGTCTTGGCCGAATATCAATAAGGGTATGTCTTCATTTGGTTTTCTTCAATCGGTTTTGGAAGATAGGTAAGTGTCTTGGCTGAAATTCTTTTCTATTTTCTCTATTGATTCTCATGAGGGCGAAAGCCAAATTTTGGGTATGTGATAGTAAGATTCTAACCATAGGGACTTATTTCTTTTAGGCTCTTCGGATTTTGGAAGCAATCAAATTTCGGTAAGTCAAGTGGTAAGGTTTGTGTTGGTTCTCTATTCTTTAAATGGATGTTAAGCCGAAGGCTATGGTGAATAAGGATTGTGGTTTGGTCGAATGGTCTATGGTATTGATCTAAGTATTGGCCGAATGTAGGGCAAGGAAATCTAGTGTGGTAGATCGGGTCTTCGGGATTTAGCCGACTGTGCCAAAAAGGTGCGTAGTTATCGCACTGTCTCTTGATTGTGTGTATGTGTTATATTTATGTATATGTGATATGATGTTAATGGTAGCCGAATTAAGGGCTAAGATTGTGAATACCCGTGGTGGGTGATCGAATACTCAGGTCAGAGATTTACGATATTAAATGATCATTGATGAATATATGAAATGTGATGACATGTGATGCACTATTGTTCAAGTGATATGTTGTCATGATACACATATTTGCATGGGACTTGGGATGTGACTATCGAAGGAAAAGGTGTACATTATGTACGTGGTCTGATGTTAGCCTTGTGCTACATTGGCGCTTGATGTTAGCTATGTGCTTCATCAAGGGAGGTGTTGGCTAGGTGCCACATCTCGGCGGATGATAGCTGTGTGCATCACCGTGGATTGAGGATGACCTCGAGTCACCTCGTGGATACAGATATGTGGATCACTATGTGATCGGTGGCCTAGCCACGGCCTTGGGCAGCAAGTCTGCCAAGGTAAGATATGTGGATCACTATGTGATCGGTGGATTAGCCACGGCCTTGGGCAGGGAGTCTGCTAAGGTAGGAGTAACGGATGGACTCTAGGTTGGGTTGGGCTTCATGTTGCATATTTATGCATTTTGCATGACTAATTATATGGATCAATGTGGATATGGGCCAAGCCCAACATGTGGAATTATGTGGATATAATACCTTATCATCGGATATGTGATTGATGTGTGGATATGGGCCAAGCCCATGCGTGGAGACATGTGAAATAACTATGCACTGAGTCTGTGTGACTCACCCAATTTTTCTCAAACCTTTCAGGTGATGCATAAAGCTTGGACCGGGTTGGAGTGGATACGAGGTGGCCCATGCAGAAGATATTTTATTTGTTTTACACATTTTATTTATGAAAGGTTATTTATTGTAATAAGGGCCACTTTAAGTATTTAAGGACTTTTTATTATGTTTTAAGTTGGATTGTCGATTATATTATTATTTGAAAATATTTTATTTTAAACAACCTAATTTTATTTGGAACTTTAATTACACAATGTTTTAGTAAAGACAACAAATTTTTATGTTATTAACTCTAAGTCAAAAGTTTTTCAAACGTTTTCCGCAGTGGCATTTCAAATTCGGTCATAGCGAATGGGCCGAGTTTGGGGTGTTACATTTATTTAGCCTAAAATAAAGTGAAGTTGCTTTAAATCTAAATTAACGACTACTAAGATAAAGACGCAACGACAAAAAGAAAGAATTAGGAAATAACTAGAAGAAAAACTCAGTTGATCACGACGATACCCTCAGGAAGAATCCACCAAGACTTCACTTGTTATCTAACACTGAACCATACGATTTATTCACTTAGTTTGATCTGTAGGACTCCCTAACGTATATTAAACCCTCTCTCGAGACGAATAACGTCTAACCCCAGGTTAATTAGTGGAACTGTCATTCTCTTATAATTACCCCCTAGAATAGCAGTAAATCGATTTATGGATTCCCATATTAGGTTTCACCCAAATCCGGCAAAATCTCGTCACCCTATCTCTAGGCGTCCGATCAGCTCCGCTTAATTATGCTAGATCTACTCTTAAGCAGGGTCTATTCCTCCTCCACCTAAGCACATCAAACTTGAATCAATATCCGCGAAATATTAACTCAAGAATTAAGCACACATAACTAAGAATAAACTAAGTATTTATCATATAATTCAGAAAACGATAACAAGATTCATCTAGGTTTCATCCCCTTCAGGTATCTGAGGGGTTTAATTCATAACAAATAAAGAAAACATCTTAAGAGAAAAGATAAAACAAAACATAAGAAATCCCTAAAACTCCCTGAAGGAATTGAAGGAGAGATCCGTCGTCTTGAGTAGAATTCCGGCTTCTTGGGATGGATCAACTGGCTAACTTCGAGCGATTCCCTCAACTCTGACCTTTTCGGCTTGGCTCCTTGGCCTAGCTCGACGCCTCAACTAAAGCCCTGGCGGAAGGCTTCTGTTGAACTCCCCCTTTCAAGTTACCCCCTTTGGTGTTTATATAGACTTTGAGATGCCTTACTTGGTCCCTAAGTATCCTAATTTAAGTAGAATTCCTACTACGGTGTTTGAATAGGCTTTGGAATGTGTTTCTTTGTCTCCAAGTATCCTTTCCCGAATGAAATTGCTCTTTCCAGCGATAGGTACACGGCCATGGCACACGCCCGTGTGAATCGTGGCCAGGCCGTGTTCGGACTTTTAATGAGGCACAATCGTGTGGTCTTTGGGCCAGGCCGTGTCGATTTCTCTCTTGGCCCAATTTGGTCCGTTTTCAGCCCGTTTCTCATTATTTTCATCCTTGGGTGCTTTTCTGAGTATAAAATATGAAAAGAAAGGATTAAGAGCACCTTTTTACATAAATGAAAGGATAAATCATCCAAAATTATGCTAAATGTGGGATTAAAATATGTTACTTTTACAGTTTATCATACTACCTTACCTTCTTGTATCAAAACACAGCCTAAACCATTCAATGATGCATCACTGTGAACTAAAAATTCCTTACCCGATTCAGGCTGAACTAACATTGGTGCCTCTGTCACTAACGCCTTTAATCTGTCAAAACTCTGCTGGCATTTTTCAGTCCACTCGAATTTTGCATCTCTTTGTAGTAAACGAGTCATCAGAGAAGCTATCATTGAAAATATTTTTACAAACCTCCGATAATAACTAGCTAGTCCTAGAAAATTTCAGATTTCAGACACTTTCCTCGATGGCTTCTAATTAACAATGGCTGAATTTTATTTGGGTCTACTCTGACACCTTCTGCAGATACTATATGCCCAAGAAAACTAACTTCTCGTAGCTAAAATTCACATTTACTAAATTTGGCGTACAATTGTTTCTCTCGCAGAGTTTGCAACACTATCCTCAAATGCTCAGCATGTTCCTTTTCATCTCGAGAGTAAACCAGAATATCATCTATAAATACCACTACGAACCTGTCTAAATATGGGCTAAAAATTCTGTTCATCAGATCCATAAACACTGTAGGTGCATTTGTCAAGCCAAATGGCATCACAAGAAACTCATAGTGTACATACTTGGTTCTAAAAGCTGCCTTTGGCACATTTGATTCTTTTACCCGTAGTTGATAGTATCTAGAATGGAGATCAATCTTTGAAAATACAATGGCACATTTTAACTGGTCAAATAGGTCATCAATACAAGGGAATGAATACTTGTTCTTTATTATAACTTTGTTGAGCTGTCTGTAACCAATACACAACCTCAATGATCCATCGTTCTTCTATACAAACAAAATCGGAGCACCCCAAGGCGAGAAACTAGGTTGAGCAAAAACTCTATCAATCAATTCTTGCAACTATGCTTTCAGCTCTTTCAATTCAGTAGGAGCCATTCTATAAGGTGCTATGGATATCGGTGTCGTTCTCGAAACCAGATCTATAGAGAATTCCACATCTCTATCTGGTGGTAAACCAGGTTATTCTTCTGAGAATACATCAAGAAATTCACATACAACCGGCACTGACTGAATCTTTGCTTCAGACACTTTGTGTCCATCACATACGCAAGATAGGCATCATAACCTTTTCTGACATATTTTTGTGTTGATATTGTTGAAATCACATTAGGTAATCCATCCAGTTTATTAGATTCGACATGAATTAATTCACCATATTCACATTTCAATACAATATATTTCTGCTTACAATTCACCACTGCATCATATCAGGTTAGCCAATCTATTCTCAAAATCACATAAAATTCATCAAATGGTAGCCGGAAAGCAAATACCTTTTACCATCAACTGACAGTTTTTACATACCTTATCTACCATAACACACTGGCCTAGGGGGTTTGAGACTTTAACCACCAATTTAGTAAATTCAACAAATAAATTTTAACAGAAACTAGGTTTGTGCATATGTATGAATGTGTGGAACCAGGATCAATTAAAGTAGTAATATCAATATCAAGTAGAAAAAATGTACCAATAATGACGTCTAGTGCAGAGGCATCTTCTCCAGCACGAATGGTATATGTTCTCGCAAGTGCTCGTGCCTCAGATCTAACTGTTGTATCCTTGGTAGTACCTCGACTACTACCCACATTGCCATGATGATGGGGTGGTCTGTCTCTCGAGGCAGGATTACTAGGCTTTGGGGCTGGTTCTATCTCTTTTTCAACTCTTTCGACTACTAACCACATCCAAAGCAAGCTCCACTTCTAGACCGACATTCTCCATGATGAAATTTGTTCCAATATTTACATTTCAGTTTGGTATTACCAACACTACCCACACTGGTCACAAATTGAGATGAAGACCTCGGGTTAGAACATTGAGAGCCCCGCTCTCTTCCAAAATATCCTGTAAAGGTGGTCACACGATCATAATACTTCTTTAATTTCTTAGAAGCAAATGATTGTGACTTACTCATAGTTGTTTCTCCAAAAACCCCAGCCTCTCTTTTAGCTTATCTCTTTTCCTTGCTCAATTCCTTAGCTTTGTCAGCTCGATCGGCTAGCATCGCAAATTCCCTTATTTCAAGAATTCCAATCAGTAACTTGATATGCTCATTTAAATCCTCTTCAAAGTGTTTACATCTCAGCCTCGGTTAGAACCCATTCCCTAGCATATTTACTCAACCGAACAAATTCCCGATCATATTCGGATACAGTCATGTTTTCTTGTTTGAGCTCTAGAAATTCTTTCTTTTTCTGATCCATAAATCGCTAACTCACATACTTTTTCCTGAATTCAGTCTAAAAGAATTCCCATGTAACATTCCCTATCGATACAACTGAAGTTATGGTATTCCACCAATGATAAGTTGTATCTTTCAGTAGGGATACTGTACATTTCAGACACTCGGTAGGTGTGCATCAAAAACCCAGATAGAATTTTCTAGCCAAAACTCGGCCCCTTCTGGATCATCATCTGTGGTAGCTGTAAAGCGTAGGTTTGTGCAAGTATACATAGTCGTTATCAAGTAATAAGTAAGTATCGAGTTATCGTCTTCATAGGGATTGTATTTGTAATAAGTCACTTAATTTGTAAAATTATATTAACAATTTGGTAAATAAAAACACAATATAGTTGAGAAGTGGTGATTGAAGTATATTAAACTAAATGCAATGATCCCTAATGAAAATTATCCTAAGTATGCAAACTATATGAATGAAATAGATTTTAGTAAAATTAAACACAATTCACAACAATTATAACATAAATAAACTAAGACAATTACTTTAATTAAACTCAATTTATTATCAACATGCTTAATAACATTCGGAAAAACATTCCACGGCAACTCGATCTTTCATGAGTTTGGAAACCACATTACGTCCTTTCAGAATCCTTTACTTAGTAAATAGGCATTTTACTCATCCTTATTTACTAAGGGTTTCTTAGCATTCGTTTGAGGTAACAGGGACGTGTCAGGTTAGAAACAGTTTAATCACACAAATCAGAAAACTATGTAGCAGAGCTTGGTCAGAGTTGTTATGCAACCTACAATTTAATAGGGTCAGGATCTAAATTGAGCATGGACATTTCAATTATGTGTCCATTAGCCGTCGTCTAGCCAAGATCGCTCAGCTAATTCAGGTGCATTTCAATCACATATGAACAAAATACATACTTGATTTTAATTGAAAATATGATCGATTGAGGCACAACATTACAAGCATGAATCAAATAAATATTATTTGATCAAAGTAATTATCCTAGCTTAAATAAAATTAAGCTAACATTGTTGTAAACAAGAACAAAGAAAACATAGCAAACACCTTTAGATTAAATTAAAGAAAAGAAAGATTAAATCCAATTCAGAGTGGTTGTCCCCCAATACTCTGACTGACGAGGCTCCTTCGTTCCTTTGCTTTGCTCCTTTGCTGATGGCTCTCCAAGGTGGCTGACAAATGGTTCTTTAAGAGGCTGAATTGTTAAAATCTCTATGAAGAAATGATGCTAGGCGTGGGAATGGAAAAGGCTAAGAGAATTTGGAGAGAAGAAAGAATGATGAATGATGAGAATGAATGAGGAATGATTGAGGGATGCTTAAGGGATGATGAATGAGGGAATGAGAGGGTCTTATTTACAGGTGAGGAGAGGAGGATAATTTGCTAAAAATAGTGGATGTTAACCTCTTCAAATCTCCTCAAATTGTGGCTGACCATGCTTAGTGGCTTTTGACTTGATTTTTGCTTGATTTTTAAGTAATTTTGGATGCCACACAACTCAGGACTAAGACTCTGTCAATCGTAAATCTTCGGGCAAATCTCTAATTTCTTCAACACTAGAAGGACCTTGTGTAATTAAATCAAAGAATGATTTATATGGACCCCCTCTACTAATCTTTCAAGATCATAATTTGTAATGCATCCATGAACATATCGCCCTTCATATTTTCTTGTGTTTTAACATCGGCCTTTAAGCAAAGTGAAGTGAATAATGATGGGAAATAAGCACTTCCAGCCTTCTTTTTAGCACAATCGTGAATCTCCTTGAGGATAATTTTCCAAACATTAATGGACTTTTCTGTTAAAATTGCATATAACAAAAGCATCCGTTCCATTGAGATGGTGGAACTATTTGAGATAACCATAAAACTGTAACGAAAGAAATAAAACCATACCTTTGCTACTGGGTTTAAGTATTCTCTTCGACAAGAATGGCTCCCATACTTTCTTATAATCCATTGGGATCCCGGATTTGTCACAACATCAAGCACTTGTTGAAGAAAATCCCAATTGATATTGTTCATCATAGGGTAGTACTCATCTTCTTCAACATAAGGTAAATTAAACAAATGATTGATGGATTTAGAAGTAAGAGGTACCTGTTTCTTTCAAACGATGACTTTAGTAGCATCTTGCGTAGTCAAACTAGCATAGAATTCTCAAACTAGTTCATCATCAGGAAGTGAACGAGCATCACAAAATTGTTCCCACTTGAAAGCATTGATTTTCTTTCTAATCGGTATAGGAACAACCATCAAATCATTATTCTTCATGGCAAAACCTTTTTCCAGCATCATAGGTTGATGCTTGAAGATTGAATCAAATATGTTTTTCACTTCTTCATCGATCAAAAATGGGTTTTCAGGAGTTGTCCTTGAAGATCTGGTTCTTTTGCGAGACATGGTTATCCTTTCTCAAAAATTCGACAAAGTTTTTGCACAAGAGAGAAAAGAGAAATCGGCAAAGTGGGTAGAACTTTCTAAGGAAAAAATCTTACGACGGCAAGAAAGGTGCGATGGTGACGACGACGTACGATCGCAACGGCAGGGTACAGCAACGACAACAGTGTGCGACAGCAACAATGGTGCTTCGGCAATCTCTTTGCAGCGGCAATAGAAAATTTAGGCAGAAAGGGTAAAGAACTAGGGTTTCATTCGGGATTTGAGGTTGACGGAATAAAAGGGAGATTTAGGGATTTTTAGGGTGTAAGTAAATTGGTTTGAGGTATATGAAATTTAGTAGAATGGAGAGGGGTTTATATAGGAAAAATTAGGGCAGCATGTAGCAAAAATTTAGCCACATTAGGGTTACTTGGGCGGCAAGCAATGGGTGTGATTGCAAGGCATGGATTTTTCCCTCCTTTTTGCTGTCTTCAGCCTCAAACTCAGACTATATCTTACTAAAAACACTGATTAGTACTTGGGCCAAATTTGACCGCCTTTATATTAACATAAAAATTTAAAATTTAAACAGAACAAGTGAAACTTAAAAATTTTAAATATTAATTATAAAATTTCTTCTTAACAAATTACATTAAATTAATTCCCAGGAAAGGTTGGAGGGGCACAGCAGCCTCGCTTAAGTTCCAATCTCCTTAGACAGAATTAATTAAATGTAATAAGATAAAAAAATAAGTTCTAATTATTTATTTATTTACAAAATGAGTTCATGAAAAATTAAGGGTATGTTAATTTGAACGAGGATTCAACTCGCTCAACTTCACCATCCTAGTAGTGTTTGAGACGTTGACCATTAACTTTAAACGTACCTCCGTAATTGTTTTATAATTCAATGGCTCCATAAGGATAAACTCAGTAGATGGTATAAGGTCCTTTCCATCGGGATTTAAGCTTCTTAGGAAATAACTTCAACCATGAATTAGATAACAAAACCTTCTGACCTTCTTTAAACTCGCGAGGCTGTATATGACTATCATGCCATCTCTTTGATCTTTCTTTTCACATTTTCGCATTCTCATAGGAAAACAACCTCAGCTCTATCAACTCATCAAGTTGTAACATCCTTCTCTCACTGGCTTGCTTAAGATCAAAGTTCAACTGTTTCAAAGCTCGGGGAGTTTTATTCTCCAACTCTAATGGCAAATGACGTGCCTTTCCAAAGAATAACCGATAAGGAGTCATTCCTAACGGTGTCTTAAATGCTGTTCGATAGGCCCATAATGCATCATCGAGCCTTCCAGACCAATCTTTTCTGCTAGGGCGTACACTAACAGTCTGATTTAAATCCTAGTTAGAATAGTGGTTTCGGGACCACAAATCCAATTCAGTAAAATATTTTAATATTATTTTTTGTGCCTATGATATGTGATTAAGAATGTGCTAAAGTTTCGTGAGTTAATTTGTTTGTTTGTATGCTTAATTGGGGAAAAAATGGCTAAATTGCATAAAATGAAAGTTTGATGGTTAAAGTGAAAGTATCAAATTGTTGATGGTTTTATAATGTGAAGTCCTTAATAGGCAATAAACCCATTAATGTAGTAAGTGGATGATAATGGTCACAAATGACCTTGTGTGCATATGTTTTATATATATTTATGAAAGGTTAGTTTTGTACATTAATAATTATGTTAATTATAATAAAAACAAAGTTTGAAATTAGCCATTATGTGAGTGTTCATCCGCCGAATTTTGTAAGAAAAGAAAAAGGGTTTAGCTTGGTTATATTTGGCCATTCCATAACTTGATTCAAGGTATGCTTTTAATCGGTTCTTGATAGTTTATACGTTTTTGCAATCGTTGCTTCGTATACTTCAAAACCCATGTCTCAATTTTGTGTATTGATGATTTTTATGAAATGTGCCGTTAATGAAATGGTGAGCTTTGTGATGAGTTTAGGTGTTTAATGAAAGATATGTGTTAAATGAACATGTTTTGTTCTTGAATTTTTGATGGATTTAGCTAATTAGGGCTAAATTATGAAAATAGCAATTTGAAGGACTAAATTGTGAATTTGATGAAATGTTTGGACTTGTATGAGATATATAGGCATTCGGCTAAGCATGGTTAAATGGTGATTTTGTATATTTGATGTTTTGAGAAAAATTGACTAAATTGATAAAATGTGCAAATGTGAGGGTTAAGTTGCAAATAGCCCTAAATGTGTGATTTTGGATTGAATTGAATATGTTGTTAAATAAGAGGGTTAAATTTGAATATGTATAGATCAAGAACCGAAGAAAACGGACTTAGATCGCGGGAAAGCCAAGGTAGTCGAATAACCGAGTCCGAACGAATATCCGAATTCGAGGTAAGTCGATATACAAATAAATGTATTTGTAATGAATTATGAATGTTCATTTGACTATTGATAATGATGAATGCTTATGAGATGTTGTATATATATAAAATCCGAAATAAGATCGACATTTTGCTAACATATGAGAAGTCCCGTACGAACCTAGGAATAGATAGGATTAACTATGTCATGACATAGGCGTCTGTTATGTATTATCATATAATACCACGTCTAGGATGTTGGGATTGATTTGAGATTTCGTGTAAGACCACGTCTAGGGCGTTGGCTATCGATAAGAGCTTTACGTGTAAGACCATGTCTGGGACATTGGCATCGTATAGATTCGTGGAAGATCCTGTCTAGGACAGTGGCTTCAATATCTGATTACATGTAAGACCACGTCTAGGACGTTGGCATTGTATGACTATTCTGAGCATTCTGAGTATCCTATTCAATTCCGAACGGTTCAACGGGCAAGTCTGAGATATGAAAGACTATATGATTTGTATATCCGTTTTAGGTATGTTTGAAATGTACACTATGTGTGTATGAAAGGTAAGTATCTATATGAACTTACTAAGATGAATATGTGCATTGAAATGATGAGACACTAAGTGAATATGTGCCTAAATGAGCTATGTGTATATGTGTTATTTGAGTTGAAAATTGTGGCAAGATATGGCTAAGTAAATGAGCCAAAGAATATGTGATGAATTTGCAATGAGAACTCTTAATGTTATTTAATCAATATGAGTATGTGCATTTATGCTAAGTTTATTTGTATATGGCTTACTAAGCTTTTGAAAGCTTACTCTGTGTGTGTTTTCTCTGTTTTATAGATCGTCAAAGCTACTGAAGGCTCGAGACCATCGAGGATCATCATCACACTACTCAACTCATTTTGGTACCTTTGAAATATGTATATAGCTAAATATGGCATGTATAGGCTAGTTATTTTTAATGATGTTTGAAATGGGTATTTATAGCCATGAGATGTGGCTAGATAAATGTTGGCTATATGTTTGAGTGACTTTGTTATATGATGCAAAGTTTAGTATGAATTGATTGCTAATGAAATGGTCAAGGAAATGGTAAGTGTATGGATGAAATGTGAGTATGTATGTTTGATTAAAGAAGGGGATATATGAAAGGTAAATGTGGATGAATCATGCTTAAATGCATATGTGTTTTAGTTGTACAAATTGGTATGATTGGTATTAGAATTGTATGTGGAGATTTGATGATTAATTTGATATGTTTTTTGCTGCCAAATGTGCATGAAATGAATTGGTAAATTGCTTTTAGGGATTGACCCTTGTGTGGGTGGCATTTTGGTTTTGCAAGTGGCCTATTTTGCCTACAAGGCCATGGCACACGGGCGTGCCTAGTAGTCGTGTGATTAAGTCAGTGTCTAGCCTATTATTACACGGCCATGACACGGGCGTGTTAACTAGCCGTGCGTATAAGTCAGTAGCCAGCCTAAGTGTGCACGGCCTTGGCACACGAACGTGCCTAGTAGCCGTGGGAATAAGGCAGTATTTAGCTTAAGAGTACACGGTCATAGCACACGGGCGTGTCTGATGACCGTGTGGATAAGTCAGTATACATGCTCTGATTTGGCATGGCCAGGACATATGGGTGTGTCCAGTAGCCGTGGGAGGCACACGGCCTGGCCACATGGGCGTGTGACCATGACAGTTTTGAAAAAGTTTTTTTTTTATTTTTGAGAATTTCTGAATGTGTTCGGTTTAGTCCTGGCCCTACTCTAAAGCATGATTAAGGTCTCGTTGACCTATTTAAGGGACACTATGATTGTGTTTGGTGAATGATTGCATGAAATATCTATAAAAGTTTTCTGATCTGTCTAGTAACGCTTTTAACCCTAATCCGACGATAGATACAGGTTAGGAGTGTTACATTTGATTGGTATTAGAGCAACGATTTAGTCAATTCTCGGACTAACGTAGCGTGTCAAAGTCTAGCTATACATGCCATATATTTAAAATGTGATAGTGTGATGAATCTTGATGTGTAAAATGTGTTTTACATATAGTAATGGATCCGAAAGAGCCGTAGTTGACGATGTAGAAAGTAATGCGCACGCTCTCGCGCAAGGTACAACGCCTTCTGACTCGAGACCAGTTACGAGCGGTCAGGAGGGAGAAGCTAAATAAGCTTTCTTCCAGATGATGAGTTAATGGTTCACTCAATTTATGAGAAATAACCCGACTGTTTCACAACCTCCGCCCCCGGTTAATCCCCCTCAGACTTCAGTTGTACCACCATTTATGTATCCAAATCTATTGAATAAGCCTCCGGTTGACAAAATCCGCAAGTATGGGGCTGAAGAGTTCAGGGCTACTAGTGATGATGATGACGAGAAAGCCGAGTTCTGGTTAGAAAACACTATCCGAGTATTTGATGAGATGTCTTTAACTTCGGAGGAAAGTATTAAATGTGTTGTTCACTACTAAGAGATGCGGCCTATCAGTCGTGGAAAACTTTGATTTTTGTTGTTCCGAAAGAGTGGGTCACATGGGACTTCTTTCAGGTTGAGCTTCGAAAGAAATATATTGTAACATCCTGAAATTGGGCCTAATAGAATTGGGCCCAATGGACTTTGGGCGTAGGAGCGTTTAAAAATTTTGGAGAACAAGAGAATGGCTTTAGTGCAAGTTGGACTTATTAGGTAAGTGATTTCGGAAGGTTAGAGGGCTTCTATGAAGTCCCGGGATCAAATTTTGGCTTTAGGAAAATTTTGGTTTTAGGTGAAAAAAAACCCCGGGAGTTAGTAGGTAGGCTTTAAGAATAAAACGTGGAGAAAAATGACACAAGTGGAGTGTGTGGTGTAGTGGCAAAGTGACGCCACATAAGAGACAAGGGGGTGACACCCCAAGGAAGGAAGGAGGTCCAAGGTTCAAGTCTTGGCTCTTGCATTTTGGTTTTCTTTTTATATGGACTTTAGAATTTGGCCATAGATTTATATTTACTTGCGCATGGTTTTAGACACAAGAAGAGCTTGTGGCTTAGTGGTTAGCGACGTGGATTATGCTACAGGGGAGCCTAGGTTCAAGTCTCATGAAAAGCAAGGGAGTATTTATTTTGCGAATTGGACGGCAAGAGTTTGAGTTGGATTTAAACTCTATTGACGGAGGGATCCCACATCGGAAAGATACAAAGAAGGAAGGTGAGAAGCTAGCTATATATAGAGCATTCTATGATAGGAGGAAGGAGACCTTAGAAGGCGTTTGGGCACAGGAGTGGTCGGAGCGCGGGTTTGCACCAAATTCCTATCAGGTGTGTATTCTCTCTACTCTAGATGTAGAGCGGCAAATGCCAAAATGCCGGTCACCTGGTGATAGTAGCCACATGAGCCTGCGAGCGTACGTGTGGGGGCTTCCATGCGATAGTTGAGGCCATCAGTAGTATTCTTGTGGGTTGAGGCTGATTGGGCCACGATGGGCCGAAGTGGGCCGAATGGGCCCGTGGGCCCATATGAGTAAGCTGTATGATTGTGTAGTATATATTAGACTGGACTAGAAGAATCTCATATCTGTGGCTAGATTTGGGCAAACATTGATTTGTGAAATTACCAAAATACCCTCGATTTGCAAAATCATCATAATATCCTTGATTTGTGAAATTACCAAAATACCCCCCGATTTGTGAAATTACCGTAATACCCTTGATTTGTGAAATTACCAAAATACCATCGAATTGTAAAATTACCGAAATACCCTTGATTTGTGAAATTACTGAAATACCCTCAGATTGTAAAATTACCGAAATACCCTTGATTTGTGAAATTACTAAATTACCCTCGATGGGTAAAATGATCGATATGCCCCTAAAGGGCAAAATGACGAAAATGCCCCTATATGTTATATGGTTATTTTTGTATGCGATTTATAATTGTTATCACATGTTTAATTTTGAAACGTTGCATTCATGTGATATTATGTTGCATGGGATTGGGATATGTTTTTGATGAAAAGGGGGCAGTGTATATCGGTGACTATGTTACACTATTTCGATGGCTCGGTGCCACATATATCGGTGACTCGGTCACATTGTTTCAGTGGCTAGGCCACGTATATCGGTGACTCTATCACATTGTATCGGTTTTGAGCAGCATGACTGTCAAAGAGGAGTGTAGCGGATGGAGAGTTGATTGTAGAAATCCCCACAGAAGTGTTGAGGTTGGACTTACGGAGCGGAGTGTAGAGGATGGAATACTAGGTTGGGCTGGGTTGCATTGCATTCCCTATTTGATATACCATGATGTTAGGACTACGGCCCGATTCGAGTTATGTGGGCTTCGGCCAAATATGTTATTGTGAGGGCTAAGGCCCAATGTACTTTTGTGGGCTTAGGCCCAGTTATCGTTGTAAGGGGAATTGCACACTGAGTTTTCGTAAACTCACCCCCTCTTTTTAAATGTTCCAGGTAATCCCTAACGCTAGAGGATTTGGAGTTACGGCGGACTCGGAGGTGGCCATACTTCGGTTTTGCTTTCTACAGAGCTTAGAAAACTCAGTTTTAACTTATCTTATGCTATTTTCTTTACTTTGGGGTTAATATGTTGTAATAAGGCAATTGGTTTTTAATTTTCCTTTTTAACTTTCAGTTCAGCTACACTTAAATTGTTACACGATTAATACAGGGTTTTCTTAAAATGTTAATAACCGTTTTCAAAATGTCACTTTCTTGCAACTATTCAAGTTCGATTTTCACAACAAGAACAATTTTTTTACAAATAATCATCTAAACTCGAAGTTTCAAAAAGAATACGAACTTTTTAACGAACGCTTAGTTTTTAAACAACCTTCAATGTGACACGCCTGATTCGGGCATAACTTCTAGGCCGGGTTTGGGGTGTTACATATATCATTGAGAGATTCATCGATCAGAAATGAAAGGAATTTCTGGAACTAAAACAAGGCCGTATGTTTGTTACGGAATATGAACGAGAGTTCGTGAGATTGAGTCAGTATGCTCGTGGATGTGTATCCACCGAGGCAATAATGTGCAAAAGATTCGATGACAGCCTTAATGAAGATATTCGTTTACTTGTTGGGATTATGGAAATAAAAGAGTTCGTTGTACTCGTTGACCGAGCATGCAAAGCTGAGGCACTCGGGAAAGATAAAAGGAAAGCTGAGTTTGAAGCTAGAGAGGTGAGAAAAAGATTTTCGAGTAAATCATTTCAATCTGCTTCGAAGAAATTCCGAGATGAGCATAGCCGTTCAAAGGTTAATGTGGGACATTCGAACAGAGATAGAGCTAGGTTACAAATGAGCTCTAAAACTCCAACAACTTCAATAGCAAGTGTTGGAAATGTTCGATCCGAGAAACCTGAATGTAAACATTGTGGGAAAAGGTGTAACACCCCTCACCCCTATTCGTCGCCGAACTAGGGTCATGGGACATTACCAATTTAAACCCAACCCTGAATAGACATCGATAAACATATACCATGCTCTTGTAATGCCTATGAAGCATAAAAAGAAATTCATATTCAAATGAGGAGGCTAGAGCCGAATCTTATAGATTAATATACTTTCTGTACGATCATGATCAAATATTCATAAGGGAAACCAAAACACATACCATGCATATTATGGCCACTCCAAACATGTGACGCAAGGTAATTATTATCACTAAACGCATTTCATCTAAAACTAATTTACTATGCAATTGGCCAAAACTGCATTACTATAACCAAAATGTACATAAGAAGATGAATCTATGATTTAAAACATTTCCCCAACTAGTTGCCAAAAATATCCAACACATAAATCTTCATATTATTATAACAGTCAAGATCACAATTTCCAACGTCGAACAAAATGCAAGCCCGATTTATGATATTTGTATTAGCTTATCTATGGTTTTCATTTCAACAAAATTCAGTCATACATTCACCTTCTACTCTTTATCATGTTACTAAACAAAAACAACAAGATCATTGGTAACATTTTACTTACCTATTCGGTCTTGTTGTTATGCATGTGGGTGTTCGAACCTTTCAAGTATTCAATTATTTTTCTTTTACCCTTCATTTCCAAATTACAATGCCCTTTTTTATTCATAATACAAGTTGCACATAATTCATTGATGGCATTCATATATAATACATACGACCCTTAACAAAAATCATCGTTACAACCCTTCCACCACCACATGCCGCATACATCCATTATCACTCAATGCTCATACATACATACATATAGTTCATAATGCAAAAGCCATTTGAATAACATCAATTATGAAAACATATAACTCATTATGAACCTTAACCTTGACCAAATTGTGCAAGTTCAAAATAACTTATCTAGCCATTTTCGCATGGCCTATATAAACATGCCAACCCAAAAGAGGTCATGACACCCTTAAACTTGTACATGCCATAATTACTAGAGTTCAAGCTAAAAGTAATACCAAGCATAGGTGATAATGTGATTGACTTTGACAGGGATCCCGAATACGAGCTTCAACTCCAAAGATCACTACCATGAACAAAGAAGAATAGAAACGATAAGCTACTCAAGCTTAGTAAGTTATAAGCAAAGAATAATAGCATACATTAGAACATTCATAATGGCATCCAATCAATTCTATTACATAATCACTTATAGGGCTATACAGGTATACATATGCACGATTATTCACTAATAGCAACACTTCATTTCCTTAGTCCTTAATTACAAATCGAATAGCCACATTCAACTTTCCACACCATGATGACATATTCACGTACCTCAAAATAATAAGCCAATGACTAAAACATACATACCTGTCATAAAGATTTTACCTCTATTTAAGTCCCCATCCTTTACGAAATTCCAATGCCTCCTACACATAGCACCAATCCTGTAACGTACCGCACACTTTGTGCTATTACGAATTGTTTTCCGCACACTTAGTGTCAAATAACCTATTTCGCACACATAGTGTTCGGTAACTTAAAATATACACTTTAAGTGCGATTCGACCGATATCGCACACATAGTGCTCGGTAACTTAAAATATGCACGTTAAGTGCTATTCGACCAGTATCGCAGACATAGTGCTCGGTAACTTAAAATATGCACGTTAAGTGCCATTCGACCGATATCGCACACATTACCCCTTTTTATTTGCCTTCTTCCACACTCACATATCACATACATTTACCTCTTAATTTCATAAATATAAGCTACTTTCATGCACAAATATATACATCTTAAACCTTTCTTTTTTTTTCCAAGGCCCAACTCTCCCAATCGGTCATGCCCCATATATGCACATAGTGGGTCATTTTATTACTATCATACCTTAACTCAATGTCCACCTTAATGCATATCTGAATCACATCCCTTCATCTAACTTTAAAACTTTAGTTATACACATGATCAAATCCACATTCAACGTTTACTCCAATTAAGTTCCATACCATGCTACATTCGGCAATAATATGTTCACTCGTCACTAGTTTCACATATATACGTACCATTATATAATCACATAATCAAAAATAACATAAGCCACTACATACACATAATCATACCTCAATTGGCATACTCTAATTTATAACCAAGTTGTATTCGGCACTTTAAGAATAAAATATCTTAAAATTCAATATAGAACACATAATTCAATTTAATGCATGTCGTGTGAATTCAATTTGCTTATAAGCTTACCTCGCAAGTCGAATATTTTGAATTTCCCGGTTACTCGTGTATTTTAGCTTTTCCCCGATCTAGCTCCTTTCTTTTTGTTCCCGATCTAAGAAATATCAAGTAAAGCTCATTCACATTCATTTCTATTTATTATAATTCAAAACTCAAAATTATAAAATTTGCCACTTTACCCCCAGAATTTTAAATTCTTATTATTTAGTCCCCAAGGCATAACACACAAAAATACACAAAATTTAAACTACATTCTTAAGGACCGAATTTTCTCCGCCCCATATTACATCTATACAAACTGTCAATTTGTATTTCTAATTCAACAATTAGTTATCATTTACGAATAAGTCCTTAAGATTCCAAACACCAATTATCAAAATTTTCCAAACATCAAGCCAAAGCCGAATGTTCATAATACATATATTATCACATTCCTTCCATTATTCGAGCTACCTAGTTCATCCATGAGCTTCTCTTCTCACGAATTCTTCATTGACCTAACCTCCATTAGAATTTGTAAAGAGAACTTGATAGTCTAACATACATATAGCATAATTTAGCTTAAATCACTCAAACATAAAAATCATGTTCATGGCAACTTTCGAAAGACATTTTTATAGCAAAAATTCGGTCATGGGTTAGCTATCTTATAAGGTGACTACTTCAAATTATTAAAATTTTCAAGAAATGAACTTGATCACTCACCTAATTAGGTCATGCAATGGCTGAAAATGGTGAAAATCCTTCTCCTTCTTCTTCCTCAAGAATTCGGCAATAACAAGAGTAAAAAGATGGACACTCCCTTCCCACTAATGTTTTGTTTTTATTATAATATTCATTTCATATCTTTTATTATATTATTTCCATTTTATAATATAAAACAACCACTTAGTAATAGAAATAATATTCTATTACTTTTGCCATCCACTATACATTCAAAAAGGCTAATTTATCACTTCAATACCTACTCAAAAGAAGACAATTTAATTTTGCCACCAATTTCATAAAACTATTGTTTTTCCACTTGTTCTATTTAGTCCTTTCACTTAAATTATTCACCTTAACCGAAAATTAAAATTACGAAACACTAGCATATATTCAAGTATATATATTAAACACGGAAAATGATAATAAGATTTTAAAATTTTTCTTTTTCATTCGGATTCATGGTCCCGAAACCACCGTTCCGATTAGGGTCAAATTCGGACTGTTACAACTCTCCCCCCTTAGAAATTTTCGTCCCCGAAAATCTTACCGGTAAAAAATGTTCGGATAGCGCTCTTTCATAGTGTCCTCCGATTCCCAAGTTGCCTCTTCAAACCCGTGCTTTTGCCATAGCACTTTAACTAAGGGAATTCTTATTTCTCAGCTCTTTCACTTCCTGAGTCAGAATACGAATCGGTTCTTCTTTGTAGGTCATATCGGACTTAATCTCAACTTCCGTCGGGTTAATCACATGCGATGGATCTGATCGATATTTACGAAGCATCGAAAGATGGAAGACATTATGTATCCTCTTTAATTCAGGGGGTAATTGTAACCTGTAAGAAACCAGCCCAATACGCTCTGTGATTTCATACGGTCCAATGAATCTTGGACTCAACTTGCCTTTACGACGAAATCTGAGTACTTTCTTCCATGTTGAAATTTTTAAAAAATACCCAATCTCCAACCTGAAACTCAAAGTCTTTACGTTTCAAATCGGCATATGATTTTTGACGGTCTGATGCGGCCTTTAAACTATCCCGGATCACTGCTACCTTCTGTTCGGTCTCTTTGATCAAATCTACTCCGTGTATCTTGTTTTCACTGAGCTCGGTCCAATACAATGGTGTACGACACTTACAACTGTAGAAGGCTTCGTAAGGTGCCATTTGGATTCTAGATTGAAAACTATTGTTATAAGCAAATTCAACCAATGGTAAGTATCGCTCCCACGTACCTTCAAACTCAAGGACGCAACATCTCAACATGTCCTCAAGTATCTGAATGACTCGCTAAGATTGACCATCTGTCTGCGGATGAAAGGCGGTGCTAAAGTGTAGTTTAGTACCTAAAGCGTCCTGTAACTTCTTCCAAAACCGCGATGTAAATCTTGGTCTCTATCTGAAACGATAGATACAGGTACCCCGTGGAATCATACAATCTGTGATATATATACAGCTCTGCAAGCTTATCAAGTGAAAAGTCAGTACGTATCGGGATGAAATGAGCTGATTTTGTCAATCTGTCAACAACAACGCAGATTGAATCTTTCTTACTCGGCGTCAACGGCAAACCCGATACAAAATCCATCGTGACTCGATCCAATTTCCACACAGGTATCAAAATTGGTTGAAGTAGTCCCGACGGTACCTGATGCTCAGCTTTCACTTGTTGGCATACTAAACACTTTTCACAAAATCTGAAATGTCGCGTTTCATTCCATGCCACCAGTAATGTTGCTTCAAGTCGTTATACATTTTTGTGCTACCCGGATGAATCGATAGTTTACTATTGTGAGCTTCTTCACAAATCATTCGAATCAACTCAGGGTTCTTAGGCACACATATCTGATTCTTAAACCGTAGACATCCCTCGTCATCCACTAAAAATTCTGAATTCATACTTGAATCACACTGACTTCTTTTTGATATTAATTTATCATCAATCTCCTGAGCTTCTCGAATTTGTTGAACAAACAATGGTCTCGCTTTTAATTCAATAGTGAGCACACCATCATCGATCGTAGCTGGATTCGCATTCATTGCACGCAGAGCGAGTAACGATTTTGGACTAAGCGCATCGGAAACTACATTAGCCTTTCCCGGGTGATAGTCAATCACAAGCTCATAGTCATTTAGCAGCTCTAACCATCGTCGTTGTCTCAAATTCAAATCTTTCTGAGTCATTAAATACTTTAGACTCTTATGATCCGAAAAGACGTGGCATTTCTCGCCAAAAAGATAGTGTCACCATATCTTCAAAGCATATACTATAGCGACCAATTCAAGGTTATGAGTCGGATAATTTTTCTCGTACGGCTTCAACTGTCTTGATACGTAGGCTATAACTTTACCCTCTTGCATCAATACACAACCTAGGCCATTTAGGGATGCATCACTATAAACAACGAATTCTTTACCTGATTCTGGCTGAATAAGTACCGGAGCTTCCGTTAACAAAGTTTTCAGCTGATCGAAACTTTGCTGACACCTTTCCGACCACTCGAATTTTACAACTTTTTGTAACAATTTGGTCATCGGAGCTGCTATCATAGAGAATCCTTTCACAAAACATCTATAGTATCCGGCAAGTCCCAGAAAGCTATGAATCTCAGAAATATTTCTCGGAGGCTTCCAATCAAGTATGGTCGAAACTTTACTCGGGTCAACCCGAATACCTGATGCCGAAATAACATGTCCCAGAAAGCTGACTTCACTTAGCCAAAACTCACATTTACTAAATTTCGCGTATAATTGTTTTTCACGCAAAATCTACAACACTAACTTCAAATGCTCAGCATGCTCGGTTTCATCTCGCGAATAGATCAGTATATCATCGATAAATACAACCACGAACCGATCTAAATACGGTCTGAATACTCGGTTCATCAAGTCCATGAAAACAGTAGGGGCATTAGTAAGTACGAATGGCATCACCAAAAACTCATAATGACCATATCTCGTTCGAAACTCAGTCTTCGGAATATCTGACTCCCTAACTCGCAGCTGATAATACCCCGCCCTCAGATCAATTTTCGACAACATAGAGGCTCCCTTAAGTTGGTCAAATAAATCGTCGATACGCGGCAACGGATATTTGTTCTTTATAGTTACCTTATTGAGCTGCCGATAGTCAATGCACATTCTCAAGGTTCCGTCTTTCTTTTTCACAAATAGAACAGGAGCACCCCAGGGTGAAAAACTCGGTCTGGCGAAACCTCTATCTGTCAATTCTTGCAACTGAGTCTTTAATTCTTTTAATTCAATTGGTGCCATTCTGTACGGAGCTATCAAAATCGGGGTAGCCCCCGACACTAACTCAATCCCGAATTTTGGAGCTATCAAAATCGGGGTAGACCCCGGCACTAACTCAATCCCGAATTCTATCTCACAAACTGGTGGCAGTCTTGGTAATTCCTCCGTGAATACATCTGGGTATTCACTAACAACCGATACTGTCTCAATCTTTCTTTTGGTCACCTTGCTATCAATTACATATGCTAGATAGGCTTCACAGCCCTTTTTCAAATATCACCAAGCCAACATTGTAGATATCACAACAGGTAGTCCACTCAAATCCGCAGACTCAGTTCGAATTATCTCATTATTCTGACCTTTTAATTCAATAGTCTTCCGTCGGCAATTAACTATTACATCGTGAACTGTTAACCAGTCCATGCCGAGAATAATATCAAACTCATCAAAAGGTAGCAACATCAGATCAGCCGGAAAACACATGTCACGAATCATTAAGGGGCAGTTCTTGTACACTTTATCCACCAACACGTACCGACCCAGGGGGTTTGAAACCCGAATCACAAATTTAGTAGACTCAACAGGTAGAGTCTTACTGGAGACTAGTGTTTCACATACATACGAATGAGTTGAACCAGGGTCGATCAAAGTAGTTACACTAGTATCAAAGAGTGTGAAAATACCAGTAAGAACATCTGGAGATGAGGCCTCCTCTCTAGCACAGATGGCGTAAGCTCTGGCCGGTACACGGGTCTCCGATCTGATAACCGCATCTGTGGCCCCCCTCTGAAAACCACTCTTACCTCCTCCAGTTCGAGATGGCCTACCTCTAGCTGTAGTGCTACTTGATCTCGCGCTCCGAGAAATTCCCTTATCAACAGTCCCCGGGCAGTCTCGAATGAAATGGTCCTGGGAACCACACTTATAACAAGTGCGATTATTAGATTTACCCTAGCACTCCCCCAAATGTCATCTGCCACACTGCTGACACTCGGGTTTGCTCGATCGAGCGTTGCCAACACTAGCCACTGATGTAGCCCGAGAACTCACTGGTGGCCGCTCTCGAATAGAGATCCCAGTGTTGAATCTGGATCGACTACCATCATTCTTGAACTTCTTCATTGCCGACTGTGAAAACTTACTTGCAGATCTTTTCCGAACATCTTTTAAATCGAGCTTTGCTTTCTGTTTCTCTTTTCCCAGCTCTTCTGCTTTGCAAGCTTGCTCAACTAACACGACGAACTCATTAATCTCGAGAATACCCACCAGCAATTTTATATCTTCATTCAGGCCATCTTCGAATCTTCGGCACATAACAGCCTCTGATGAAACACACTCGCGAGCGTAGCGACTAAGCCGCACAAACTTGCGCTCATATTCAGATACGGTCATACGACCCTGTTTGAGCTCGAGGAATTCTTTATGCTTGGAGTTGATGAAGCGCTGACTTATATACTTCTTGCGAAATTCAGTCTGAAAGAAGTCCCAAGTAACTCTCTCTTTCGGGACGACTGATACGAGAGTATTCCACCAATAATAGGCGGAATCCCGCAATAGAGATACAGCACACTTCAGACATTCATCGGGTGTGCAAAACAGTTCATCAAAAACAAGCACGGTATTATCGAGCCAAAATTCAGCTCGCTCAGCATCGTCATCATCTTTGGCTCTAAATTCTTGAGCTCCGTGCTTCCTAATTTGATCAATCGGAGGTCTGCTTGCTCTCTCAAGATTTACAATTGGGGGTACCACCGGTACTACAGGGGGATCACTCGAATTCAGGGGCGGTTGAACAGTCGGATTGGTTCGTAGATATTGACCGAACCAATCATTCATCATGTTATAAAATGCTTATTTAGCCCCCTCGTCAGGATTACTCGTGCCCGGTCGAGATTTTTCTGGCACATTCCCTTGCGTGGGAGTGGCCGCTACACTCTCGACGTCTTCGACCGCAGCTCGCTCGGAATCGGAATCCATTACTAAGAAGAGAAAATAAACACATTTTACTGTCAGAAGTCATCACATTATCGTATTACAACATTATGGCATGTACAGCTAGACTCTCACGCTCTACATTAGTCCGAGAATCGACAAAACTGTAGCTCTGATACCAATCAAATGTAACACCCCTCACCCCTATTCATCGCCGAACTAGGGTCATGGGACATTACCAATTTAAACCCAACCCTGAATAGACATCGATAAACATATACCATGCTCTTGTAATGCCTATGAAGCATAAAAAGAAATTCATATTCAAATGAGGAGGCTAGGGCCGAATCTTATAGATTAATATACATTCTGTATGATCATGATCAAATATTCATAAGGGAAACCAAAACACACATCATGCATATTATGGCCACTCCAAACATGTGACGCAAGCTAATTATTATCACTAAACGCATTTCATCTAAAATTAATTTACTATGCAATTGGCCAAAAGTCCATTACTATAACCAAAATGTACATAAGAAGATGAATCTATGATTTAAAACATTTCCCCAACCAGTTGCCAAAAATATCCAACAGATAAATCTTCATATTATTATAACAGTCAAGATCACAATTTCCAACGTCGAACATATCTCAAACCGCAAACCCGATTTATGATACGTGTATTAGCTTATCTACGGTTTTCATTTCAACAGAATTCAGTCATACATTCACCTTCTACTCTTTATCATGTTACTAAACAAAAACAACAAGATCATTGGTAACATTTTACTTACCTATTCGGTCTTGTTGTTATGCATGTGGGTGTTCGAACCTTTCAAGTATTCAATTATTTTTCTTTTACCCTTCATTTCCAAATTACAATGCCCTTTTTTATTCATAATACAAGTTGCACATAATTCATTGATGGCATTCATATATAATACATACGACCCTTAACAAAAATCATCGTTACAACCCTTCCACCACCACATGTCGCATACATCCATTATCACTCAATGCTCATACATACATACATACAGTTCATAATGCAAAAGCCATTTGAATAACATCAATTATGAAAACATATAACTCATTATGAACCTTAACCTTGACCAAATTGTGCAAGTTCAAAATAACTTATCTAGCCATTTTCGCATGGCCTATATAAACATGCCAACCCAAAAGAGGTCATGACACCCTTAAACTTGTACATGCCATAATTACTAGAGTTCAAGCTAAAAGTAATACCAAGCATAGGTGATAATGTGATTGACTTTGACAGGGATCCCGAATACGAGCTTCAACTCCAACGATAAGCTACTCAAGCTTAGTAAGTTATAAGCAAAGAATAATAGCATACATTAGAACATTCATAATGGCATCCAATCAATTCTATTACATAATCACTTATAGAGCTATACAGGTATACATATGCATGATTATTCACTAATAGCAACACTTCATTTCCTTAGTCCTTAATTACAAACCGAATAGCCACATTCAACTTTCCACACCATGATGACATATTCACGTACCTTAAAATAATAAGCCAATGACTAAAACATACATACCTGTCATAAAGATTTTACCTCTATTTAAGTTCCCATCCTTTACAAAAATCCAATGCCTCGTACACATAGTACCAATCCCGTAACGTATCGCACACTTAGAGTCAAATAACCGATTTCGCACACATAGTGTTCGATAACTTAAAATATACACTTTAAGTGCCATTCGACCGATATCGCACATATAGTGCTCGGTAACTTAAAATATGCACGTTAAGTGCCATTCGACCTGTATCGCACACATAGTGCTCGGTAACTTAAAATATGCACGTTAAGTGCCATTCGACTGATACCGCACACATAGTGCTCGGTAACTTGAAATATGCACGTTAAGTGCCATTCGACCGATATCGCACACATAGTGCTCGTTGGATAAAATTTGCGCACATAGCACCCCTTTTTATTTGCCTTCTTCCACACTCACATATCACATACATTTACCTCTTAATTTCATAAACATAACCTACTTTCATGCACACATATATACATCTTAAACCTTTCTTTTTTTTTCCAAGGCCCAACTCACCCAATCGGTCATGCCCCATATATGCATATAGTGGGTCATTTTATTACTATCATACCTTACCTCAACATCCACCTTAATTCATATCTGAATCACATCCCTTCATCTAACTTTAAAACTTTAGATATACAAATGATCAAATCCACATTCAACGTTTACTCCAATTAAGTTCCATACCATGCTACTTTCGGTAATAATATGTTCACTCGTCACTAGTTTCACATAAATATGTACCATTATATAATCACATAATCAAGAATAACATAAGCCACCACATACACATAATCATACCTCAATTGGCATACTCTAATTTATAACCAAGTTGTATTCGGCACTTTAAGAATAAAATATCTTAAAATTCAATATAGAACACATAATTCAATTTAATGCATGTCGTGTGAATTCAATTTGCTTATAAGCTTACCTCGCAAGTCGAATATTTTGAATTTCCCGGTTACTCGTGTATTTTAGCTTTTCCCTGATCTAGCTCCTTTTCTTTTTGTTCCCGATCTAAGAAATATCAAGTAAAGCTCATTCACATTCATTTCTATGTATTATAATTCAAAACTCAAAATTATAAAATTTGCCACTTTACCCCCAGAATTTTAAATTCTTATTATTTAGTCCCCAAGGCATAACACACAAAAATACACAAAATTTAAACTACATTCTTAGGGACCGAATTTTTTCCTCCCCATATTACATCTATACAAACCGTCAATGTAACAGTCCGAATTTGACCCTAATCAGAACTGTGGTTTCGGGACCACGAATCCAAGTCTGAAAAATTTTTAAATGATATATTCTGTTCTTATTATATGTGATTTATGATGTGTGAAAGTTTCGTATAAAAATTTGATCGTTTGTGTGTTTAATTAAATAAAAAGGGCTTAATCGCGTAAATTATAAACTTGATAGTTTAAAGTGTAAGGACTAATTTAAAGTTGTTTTTCTAATTGGGAGCATTTAAAGTGCAAATTACCAAATTCAAAGGGTAGTGGTCGGCAATGACTAGTGGTGTATCATTACATTATATGTTTATTTCATTTATTAAATAATTAAAGTTATATTTTATTTATTTTATAAAGTTATGTTTATAATAAAATAAAAGAAACATAGAAAGTGGTCTCATTTGCATTGTTCTTGCCGAAACATACGAAAAGAAAATAAAAGAAAAGAAGAACAAGGTTTAGCATTCAGTCAAGGAGAAATTTGGTGATTTAAGGTTAGTTTTTGGTCAGTTTTCGATAATTTTTACGTTTTTGTAATCGTTGCTTCGAGAGCTTTAAAACCCATGTCTTAATTTCATGAATGGATGATGTTTATGTAAAATGCCATGGTTATATGTTTGTGTTTTATGATGTTTGTTGGAAAAATATTAAAGGTATGTTAGAAATTTAATAAGTTTTGAATGGGAAATTTTGGTGAAATTGAGTATTTGGGGCTAAATTGTAAAAAATAAATTTTTGAGGGGCCCAATTGCAAAATAAATGAAATGTATGCATTTGTATAGGTATATGGAGCATTCGGCCCTTGATATGTATAATCAAATTTGGTGTATTTCGTGTTTTATATAAATTGGACTAATTTGTTAAATTGTGAAATATTAGGGGTAAAATAGTAAATTGTACATCTATGTGTTTTGGGACAAAATTGAGATGAAATGTGCTTGAATGAGCTAAATTTTAATGTGTTTAGATCAAGAACAAAGAAAAACGGATTTGGATCGGGGAAAGGCGAAGGGTATCGAATAGCCGGTCTTCGTTGTCCGTCGATAGATGAGGTAAGTCCTTAAGCAAGTTATTACTGTAAATATTGTTCGTAATATAGTTTACATGTCGAACTTTGAACTGTTGGATTGAAATTTAATCATAGCCGAATGTGACATGAAGATTTGATTATGAATGGTAGTTAAACTTAATTGATTTCATTTTGTACAAGTGATTTAAAATAAGCACGTCACATGTTATATTTGAATTATATCGAAAGTATCGGGCTAAATGCCTAGCAGGCCTTGTGCCGGTGGAAAGTATCGGGCTAAATCCTAGCAGGCCTCGTGCCGGTGAAATGTATCGGGCTTTGAGCCTAGCAGGCCTCGTGCCGGTGAAAAGTTTCGAGCTTATTGCCTAGCAGGCTAAATGCCGGTGATTTTTAAATACGAGCTTATGCATATAAACTGGTGGGGTTATGTTGGCAAAAAGAACAAACTTAAGATTATTCGTATGAATTAAATTACAGAGCCGTACAGGTAAGTACTTGTGAGTTGTTTAATCGAGTTTATATATTCGTTCAATTATAAATGTGTATATATATATATATGTGTGTGTGTGTGTGATGTTGGACGAAAATGTGGTATATGATTATGTATGTCTATTCGGTTATTTGTTTAGGAAATCATATTGATATTTCGTGCATATTGAACCTTTGGAGTGATAAGATGTGAAATGAATGAGCGTATATATATATGCTCTTGTATATGATTCCATTTAAAATGATGTGCATACGAATTGAGTATTTGGCAAGAAATGGATGTTTATCATTTGAATTTTGAGTTGAATTAATGAACTATTTGTTAAAGGTAGGATAATGAGAAATGTCAGGTTAAGGATGATATTGAAGTTCGATAATGTGATACCATATGTGTGATTTGCTAAAGTTTGAAGTAATATCAAGTATTTGACTTGGAAAGTTTAGGTGTCAAATTGAATTATTTTCTTTAAATTTGCTTAAGACTTACTAAGCTAGTGAGCTTATTCTGTGTGTGCTCTTTGTTCTGTTTTATAGATTTCGATCAAGCTACGGGCATCTGAGGATCGTCGGAAAAGTCAACCACACTATCACCCCTTTTTGGTACTTAATCTTAGTTTTGAATCGAAGGCATGTATAGGTTAGACTAAGGTTTAGACTAATGACATTCGGTCTTGTATATATGTATAGCCTTGTGAAAATGGCTATTTCTTTTGATCAAGTTTAATTCCTATGTTCTTGATATAATGGCTTGATTATAATATTAAGGGATGTGAAATTCGGCCATGGTTTAATCATGTATGGAATGTGGTCATATGATATGCATGTTGTGGTGTGTAGCCATGTGTTTTAACAATGAAGAAAATGACAGATGCTTGACGAGTCATAACATGTAGTATATTAAATAAGTAATATGCCTATTATATATAGATGTGATGCATTTGGGATAAGCGTGATTTATTGATATGTTTTGCATTTGTTTTGATTTGGTTCGAATGAGGTAGATATAGTTGAGAGAATGTACTTTCAGTTGTGAATTAATTTGGTCTATTTGGATTATTAAAGATGTCATGTTAATGGTTATGAGTGGTAAGTTATTAGTAAAATATGTACATATGCCATTGTAATAATCATAAGAAATTGAATACTTGGGTTCGGCTTGTGATGGCTAAGGATGATTACAAATTATACTGACAAAGGTTAGCTTAATATTGCATGGTAAAGCTCTCTGTGCTACCCTTGAACCTAATTTTAATAGCCGAAATGGGTGAGAGAGGAATCAGTTTGTGAATGTGATTTATGCTTGGTAATTAACATGTGAATAGGGTATATAAGGGTTACATTTTATGCATATATATTGGTTCATGATGATAGACTATTATGCGTATTGAAAATGTTGCATAAATGTTATGTTTGTCCATAGGGTGATGATATTAAAGTTGCATATGTGTTTGGATAGAAAATAATATGATATTTTACTTGCTAGTCGAATAGGATATGAGTCACATGGTTAAGTGTATACATGCCGTGAATGAATGGCTAATTTCGAAATAGTTAACAGTGCATATAATTTTTGTGGTTTATAATTTGCTTAATTATACATGGTGGATTGAAAATGCAATATTTCTTGTGGTTGTTAATTTATATATCTTTATGTATGCTCAAATTTTTTTAAAGCAAAGTGTTCAAATTTTGTTAAGTAACACCTTGTGACCCCAATTCGGCGACGGATACCGGTTAGGGGTGTTACATTTGGTTGGTATCAGTGCTTATGGTTTAGTCGATTCTAGGACTACCGTAGCGCGTGTGAGTCTACCTATACATGCCTTTATAGTATATACGATAGTGTGGTGATTTCTGACATTTCCAACTGTGTTTTATATAGTAAATGGATTCCGATCCTGACAGAGCCGTAGCAGATGATGTAGAGAGTGTAGCGCCTGATCGTGCACGCGGATCAGTGCCAGTAGACTCTCGACCAGTCACGGGTAGCCATGAGGGGGAGGCTAAACAAGCCTTCTACCAGATGATAAATGAATGGTTTACCCAGTTTGTTTAGAATAACCCGGCTGTACAACCACCCCCACCCTCGAATAATCCAACTCCGGTACCTTTAGCACCCCCGGTGATAGATCCGATGAGATCTAGTAGGCCTTCCATTGATAAAATCAGGAAATTGAGGGCCGAAGAATTCAAAGCTAATGATGATGATGACACAGAGCGAGCCGAGATGTGGCTTGATAACACTATTCGGGTACTTGATGAGCTATCCTGTACTCCAGATGAATGCCTAAAGTGTGCTATATCTCTACTTCGGGACACTGCCTACCACTGGTGGAACAGACTAGTATTTGTGGTTCCGAAAGAAAAAGTGACTTGGGACTTCTTCCAGATCGAGTTCCGTAAGAAATATATCAGTCAGAGATTCATCGATCAGAAACAAAAAGAATTTTTGGAATTAAAACAGGGTCGTATGACTGTGACAGAATATGAGCGGAAGTTTGTTAGATTGAGCCATTATGCCCGAGAGTGTATATCAACTGAAGCCATTATGTGCAAAAGATTTGAAGACGGTCTGAATGAAGACATAAAGTTGCTTGTTGGCATTCTTAAATCAAAGAGTTTGTGGTACTAGTCGAGCGAGCTTGTAAAGCTGAAGAGCTCGGAAAAGAGAAGAGAAAGGCTGAAATAGAAGCTAGAGACACTCGTAAAAGATCATTGAGTAAGACTTTCCATTCAGTGCCTAAGAAGTTCAGAGATGACTTTAGCCGACATAAAGCTACTTCAGACTTGCCTAGACGTGATCGACCTCTAGTGAGTTCCCGAGCCACTTCGATGGCTAGTGTTGGTAATGTTCCGCAGAACCGGGCTGAGTGCAAACATTGTGGGAAATGGCATTCTAGGAGTTGTAGATTCTATGATCGGTCCTGCTTTAAATGTGGATCATCGGACCATTTCATTCGAGAGTGCCCGATGCTAGCCGAGCAAAATACGGCTCAGAACACTAAACCGAGTAGTGCGCCAGCACGGGGCAGACCACCCAGACATTCAGGCTATGTAGGTGGCAGTCAGAAAGGGATGAAAGACACTGCAGTTTGATCAGAGGCTAGAGCTCCAGCTAGAGCTTATGCTATACGAGCCAGAGAGAATGCTTCTTCCCCAGATGTTATTACCGGTACTTTCACACTTTATGATACTATTGTAATTGCATTGATTGATCCTGGTTCGACTCATTCATATGTGTGTGAAACTCTAGTATCCAGTAAGACTCTGCCAGTTGAGTCTACTGAGTTTGTGATCCGTGTGTCCAACCCTTTGGGTAGATGTGTACTCGTTGATAAAGTGTGTAAAGGTTGCCCGTTGATGATTCGGGATTCCTGCTTTCCAGCTGATTTAATGTTGTTGCCCTTCGACGAGTTCGATATAATTTTGGGAATGGACTGGTTAGCTTTGCATGATGCAGCAGTGAATTGTAAAAAAAAGATTATTGATTTGAGATGTCAGAACGGTGAGATCATTCGGGTTGAATCTAATGATCTGAGTGGGTTACCGGCAGTAATATCCTCGATGTCAGCTCGTAAGTATGTGAGAAAAGGATGTGAAGCTTACTTGGCATATGTGTTGGATAATAAAGTGTTTGAGAGGCAGATTGAATCCGTACCAGTTGTATGTGAATACCCAGATGTGTTCTCTGAAGAATTGCCGGGTTTACCGCCAGTTCGAGAGATAGAATTTGGTATTGAATTAGTACTGGGACGACTCCGATTTTGATAGCTCCATATTGGATGGCACCTACTGAATTGAAAGAGTTGAAAGCACAGTTGCAAGAGTTGACAGATAGGGGCTTTGCACGACCGAGTTTTTCTCCTTGGGGTGCACCAGTTCTATTTGTGAGAAAGAAAGATGGAACTATGCGAATGTGTATTGATTATCGGCAGCTGAATAAGGTGACTATAAAGAATAAATACCCGTTGCCTCGGATTGATGACTTGTTTGATCAGTTGAAAGGGGCTTTAGTGTTTTCGAAGATAGATTTGAGATCGGGCTATTATCAGTTACGAGTCAGAGATTCCGATGTGCCAAAAACTGCATTCCGAACGAGGTACGGACATTTTGAGTTCCTAGTCATGCCTTTTGGACTTACTAATGCACCTACTGTTTTTATGGATTTGATGAATAGGGTTTTCAGACGGTATTCAGATCGGTTTGTGGTAGTGTTTATAGATGATATCCTAATCTACTCTAGAGCTGAAACCGAGCATGCCGAGCATTTGAGATTGGTGCTACAAACTTTGCGAGATCAACAGTTGTATGGAAAGTTTAGTAAGTGTGAATTCTGGATGAAGGAAGTCAACTTTTTGGGTCACGTCGTTTCAGCATCAGGTATTCGGGTTGATCCGAACAAAACATCGGCTATACTCGATTGGAAGCCACCAAAGAATGTTTCCAAAATTCGAAGCTTTCTGGGACTTGCGGGATATTATAGACGATTCGTCAAAGGTTTTTCCATGATAGCTTCACCTTTGACAAAGCTACTATAGAAAGATGTCAAGTTCGAGTGGTCAGAAAAGTGTCAGAAAAGTTTCGATCAGTTGAAAGCCCTTTTGACTGAAGCTCTAGTGCTAGCTCAGCCTGAATCGGGTAAAGAATTTATCGTTTATAGTGATGCTTCTTTGAAAGGTTTGGGTTACAAAGTCATAGCCTACGCTTCGAGACAATTGAAGCCTCATGAAAGAAATTATCCGACTCATGATCTGGAATTAGCAGCCATTTTTTTCGCATTGAAAATTTGGCGTCATTACTTATTCGGTGAGAAATGTCACGTTTATTCGGATCACAAAAGCCTGAAGTACCTAATGACTTAGAAAGATTTGAACTTGAGACAACACAGATGGTTAGAGATGTTGAAAGACTATAAATTAATGATTGACTACCATTAGGGGAAAGCTAACGTTGTTGCAGATGCTTTAAGTCGAAAATCATTGTTTGCTCTTCGTGCGTTGAACGCATAGATGGTTATGTCTGGTGGTGGTTCGATCATAGCCGAGTTGAAAGCAAAGTCGATGTTTATTCAGCAAATTTGTGACACTTAAAGGATTGACAAAGACTTAATTGCTAGACGAGTTCAGTGTGAAAATGATGTAGAGTCAGAGTTTCAAATTGATGCAAATGATTGTTTGAACTTCAAAGGCCGAATATGTGTACCGAAGAAGGTGGATTTGATTCAGATGATTTTGAACGAGGCTCATAATAGTCGGTTATCGATACATCTGGGTAGCACAAAAATGTATAATGATTTGAAATAGTCCTATTGGTGGCCTAGAATGAAGCGGATATATCTGAATTTGTTTCAAAGTGTTTAATTTGTCAGCAAGTAAAAGCAGAGCATCAAGTGCCTTCTGGATTACTTCAGCCAATCATGATTCCTGAATGGAAACGGGATAGAATCACTATGGATTTTGTATCCGGTTTGCCTACGACACCGAGCAAGAAAGATACAGTCTGGGTTATAGTGGATCGACTGACCAAATCAGCTCACTTTGTGCCGGTTCGTACAGACTATTCGCTTGATAAACTTGCTTAGTTGTATGTATCTCAAATTGTGAGATTACATGGTGTACCGAGTTCCATTGTTTCAGACAGAGACCCGAGATTCACATCGCGGTTTTGGAAGAAGTTGCAAGATGCTTTAGGTACTAAACTCCACTTTAGCACAGCCTTTCATCCGCAGAGAGACAGTCAGTCTGAACGAACCATTCAGATACTTGAGGACATGTTGAGATGTTGCGCCCTCGAGTTTGAAGGTACGTGGGAAAGATACTTACCTTTGATTGAATTTGCTTATAATAATAGTTTTCAATCGAGTATCAAAATGGCACCTTACGAAGCTCTAAATGGTCGTAAGTGTCGTACACCGTTGTACTGGACCGAACTCCATGAAAATAAGATACACGGGGTTGATTTGATTAAAGAGGCAGAACAGAAAGTCGCTATAATTAGAGATAGTTTGAAAGCTGCCTCGGATCATCAAAAGTCCTATGCTGATTCGAAGCACAAAGACATTGAGTTTCAGGTCGAAGACCAGGTATTCTTGAAAGTTTCTCCGTGGAAGAAGGTACTCCGATTTGGTCGGAAAGGCAAACAAAGTCCGAGGTTTATCGAACCGTACGAGATCATTGAACGTATTGGGCCTGTCACTTATAGATTGAAGTTGCCCTCTGAATTAGAAACGATACACAACGTATTTCATGTTTCGATGCTTCATAGATATAGATCAGATCCGTCACATGTGATCACTCCGTCTGAGATTGAAATCCGATCCGATATGACTTATAAGGAAGAACTGATCTGTATTTTAGCTCGGGAAATGAAAGAGTTGAGAAACAAGAGAATTCCATTAGCGAAAGTACTATGGAATCGGCACGGAGTTGAAGAGGCTACGTGGGAGCCTGAGGATTCAATGAGGCAACAGTATCTGACTTTGTTTAACAGTAAGATTTTCGGGGACGAAAATCCCTAAGGGGGGAGAGTTGTAACAGTCCGAATTTGACCCTAATCAGTTCGGGACCACGAATCCAAGTCTGAAAAATTTTTAAATGATATATTCTGTGCTTATTATATGTGATTTATGATGTGTGAAAGTTTCGTATAAAAATTTGATCGTTTGTGTGTTTAATTAAATAAAAAGGGCTTAATAGCGTAAATTATAAACTTGATAGTTTAAAGTGTAAGGACTAATTTAAAGTTGTTTTTCTAATTGGGAGCATTTAAAGTGCAAATTACCCAATTCAAAGGGTAGTGGTCGGCAATGACTAGTGGTGTATCATTACATTATATGTTTATTTCATTTATTAAATAATTAAAGTTATATTTTAATTATTTTATAAAGTTATGTTTATAATAAAATAAAAGAAACATAGAAAGTGGTCTCATTTGCATTATTCTTGCCGAAACATACAAAAAGAAAATAAAAGAAAAGAAGAACAAGGTTTAGCATTCAGTCAAGGGGAAATTTAGTGATTTAAGGTTAGTTTTTGGTCAGTTTTCGATAATTTTTACGTTTTTGTAATCGTTGCTTCGAGAGCTTTAAAACCCATGTCTTAATTTCATGAATGGATGATGTTTATGTAAAATGCCATGGTTATATGTTTGTGTTTTATGATGTTTGTTGGAAAAATATTAAAGGTATGGTAGAAATTAATAAGTTTTGAATGGGAAATTTTGGTGACATTGAGTATTTAGGGCTAAATTGTAAAAAAATAAATTTTTGAGGGGCCCAATTGCAAAATAAATGAAATGTATGCATTTGTATAGGTATATGGAGCATTCGACCCTTGATATGTATAATCAAATTTGGTGTATTTCGTGTTTTATATAAATTGGACTAATTTGTTAAATTGTGAAATATTAGGGGTAAAATAGTAAATTGTACATCTATGTGTTTTGGGACAAAATTGAGATGAAATGTGCTTGAATGAGCTAAATTTTAATGTGTTTAGATCAAGAACAAAGAAAAACGGATTTGGATAGGGGAAAGGCGAAGGGTATCGAATAGCCGGCCTTCGTTGTCCGTCGATAGATGAGGTAAGTCCTTAAGCAGGTTATTACTGTAAATATTGTTCGTAATATAGTTTACATGTCGAACTTTGAACTGTTGGATTGAAATTTAATCATAGCCGAATGTGACATGAAGATTTGATTATGAATGGTAGTTAAACTTAATTGATTTCATTTTGTACAAGTGATTTAAAATAAGCACGTCACATGTTATATTTGAATTATATCGAAAGTATCGGGCTAAATGCCTAGCAGGCCTTGTGCCGGTGGAAAGTATCGGGCTAAATGCCTAGCAGGCCTCGTGCCGGTGAAATGTATCGGGCTCTGAGCCTAGCTGGCCTCGAGCCGGTGAAAAGTTTCGGGCTTATTGCCTAGCAGGCTAAATGCCAATGATTTTTAAATACGAGCTTATGCATATAAACTGGTGGAGTTATGTTGGCAAAAAGGACAAACTTAAGCTTATTCGTATGAATTAAATTACAGAGCCGTACAGGTAAGCACTTGTGAGTTGTTTAATCGAGTTTATATATTCGTTCAATTATAAATGTGTGTATATATATATATGTGATGCTGGACGAAAATGTGGTATATGATTATGTATGTATATTCGGTTATTTGTTTAGGAAATCATATTGATATTTCGTGCATATTGAACCTTTGGAGTGATAAGATGTGAAATGAATGAGCGTATATATATATGCTCTTGTATATGATTCCATTTAAAATGATGTGCATACGAATTGAGTATTTGGCAAGAAATGGATGTTTATCATTTGAATTTTGAGTTGAATTAATGAACTATTTGTTAAAGGTAGGATAATGAGAAATGTCAGGTTAAAGATGATATTGAAGTTCGATAATGTGATACCATATGTGTGATTTGTTAAAGTTTGAAGTAATATCAAGTATTTGACTTGGAAAGTTTAGGTGTCAAATTGAATTATTTTCTTTAAATTTGCTTAAGACTTACTAAGCTAGTGAGCTTATTCTGTGTGTGCTCTTTGTTCTGTTTTATAGATTTCGATCAAGCTACGGGCATCTGAGGATCGTCAGAAAAGTCAACCACGCTATCACCCCTTTTTGGTACTTAATCTTAGTTTTGAATCGAAGGCATGTATAGGTTAGACTAATGTTTAGACTAATGACATTCGGTCTTGTATATATGTATAGCCTTGTGAAAATGGCTATTTCTTTTGATCAAGTTTAATTCCTATGTTCTTGATATAATGGCTTAATTATAATATTAAGGGATGTGAAATTCGGCCATGGTTTAATCATGTATGGAATGTGGTCATATGATATGCATGTTGTGGTGTGTAGTCATGTGTTTTAACAATGAAGAAAATGACAGATGCTTGACGAGTCATAACATGTAGTATATTAAATAAGTAATATGCCTATTATATATAGATGTGATGCGTTTGGGATAAGCATGATATATTGATATGTTTTGCATTTGTTTTGATTTGGTTCGAATGAGGTAGATATAGTTGAGAGAATGTACTTTCGGTTGTGAATTAATTTGGTCTATTTGGATTATTAAAGATGTCATGTTAATGGTTATGAGTGGTAAGTTATTAGTAAAATATGTACATATGCCATTGTAATAATCATAAGAAATTGAATACTTGGGTTCAGCTTGTGATGGCTAAGGATGATTACAAATTGTACTGACAAAGGTTAGCTTAATATTGCATGGTAAAGCTCTCTGTGCTACCCTTGAACCTAATTTTAATAGCCGAAATGGGTGAGAAAGAGGAATCGGTTTGTGAATGTGATTTATGCTTGGTAATTAACATGTGAATAGGGTATATAAGGGTTACATTTTATGCATATATATTGGTTCATGATGATAGACTATTATGCGTATTAAAAATGTTGCATAAATATTATGTTTGTCCATAGGGTGATGATATTAAAGTTGCATATGTGTTTGGATAGAAAATAATATGATATTTTACTTGCTAGTCGAATAGGATATGAGTCACATGGTTAAGTGTATACATGCTGTGAATGAATGGCTAATTTCGAAATAGTTAACAGTGCATATAATTTTTGTGGTTTATAATTTGCTTAATTATACATGGTGGATTGAAAATGCAATATTTCTTGTGGTTGTTAATTTATATATCTGTATGTATGCTCAAATTTTGTTAAGTAACACCTTGTGACCCCAATTCGGCGACGGATACCGGTTAGGGGTGTTACAGTCAATTTGTATTTCTAATTATTAGTTATCATTTACGAATAAGTCCTTAAGATTCCAAACACCAATTATCAAAAGTTTCCACAACATCAAGCCAAAGCCAAATGTTCATAATACATATATTATCACATTCCTTCCATTATTCGAGCTACCTAGTTCATCCATGAGCTTCTCTTCTCACGAATTCTTCATTGAGCTAACCTCCATTAGAATTTGTAAAGAGAACTTGATAGTCTAACATACATATAGCATAATTTAGCTTAAATCACTCAAACATAAAAATCATGTTCATGGCAACTTTCGAAAGACATTTCTATAGCAAAAATTCGGTCATGGGTTAGCTATCTTATAAGGTGACTACTTCAAATTATTAAAATTTTCAAGAAATGAACTTGATCACTCACCTAATTAGGTCATGCAATGGCCGAAAATGGTGAAAATCCTTCTCCTTCTTCTTCCTCAAGAATTCGGCAATAACAAGAGTAAAAAGATGGACACTCCCTTCCCACTAATGTTTTGTTTTTATTATAATATTCATTTCATATCTTTTATTATATTATTTCCATTTTATAATATAAAACAACCACTTAGTAATATTCTATTACTTTTTCCGTCAACTATACATTCAAAAAGGCTAATTTATCACTTCAATACCTACTCAAAAGAAGACAATTTAATTTGGCCACCAATTTCATAAAACTATTTTTTTTCCACTTGTTCTATTTAGTCCTTTCACTTAAATTATTCACCTTAACCGAAAATTAAAATTACGAAACACTAGCATATATTCAAGTATATATATTAAACACGAAAAATGATAATAAGATTTTAAAATTTTTCTTTTTCATTCGGATTCGTGGTCCCAAAACCACTGTTTCGATTAGGGTCAAATTCGGACTGTTACAAAAGGCATCCGGGAAGCTGTAGATTGAATGACCGAGCTTGTTTCAGATGTGGATCATTAGATCACTTCATCTGTGACTGCTCAGTGTCTGTTGAGCCAGAGATGATTCAGAATCTGAGATCTGATAATACTACAGCGAGAGGTAGACCTTCGCGAAATGTAAGAAATGTCAGTGGTAGTGAGAGAACTACGAGAGAAACTGTTGCAAGATCCAAAGCTAGAGCACCTGCCAGAGCATATGCTATCCGATCTCGAGATGAAGCTTCATCTCCAGATGTTTTAACGGGTCCATTTACACTTTATGATACTTATGTGATTGCATTGATAGACCCTGGTTCTACTCATTCGTATATATGCATGAACTTAGTATTCAGTAAGACTTTGCCTGCAGATTCTACTGAGTTGTTATAAAAGTATCGAACCCCTTAGGTAAAAGTGTTCTGGTTGAAAAAGTATGTGATAAACTATAAAAGCAACATATTTTTATCCCACATTTAGTATGCTTTTGGATGGTTTAAGCCTCGATTGATATAAAAATGTACTCTTAATCCTTTCTTTTCATGTCTTAAACCCAGGAAAGCACCCGAGGACGAAAAGAACATAAAACGGGCCCAAAACGGAGTAAATGAGCCATATCACGAAATCCACACGACCTGGACTTAAGCCTACATGGTCGTGCCACATTGATCATCTGGAACACGGCCTTACCCCCGAGTCAAGCCAAAAAGGTCAAAGTTGTGGGAATCACTCAAAGATAGCCAGTTGATCCATCGCTAGAAGCCAGAATTCTACTCAAGATGGTGGATCTCTCCTTCAATTCCTTCAGGGAGTTTTAGGGATTTCTTCTGTTTTGTTTTATCTTTTCTTCTGAGATATTTTCTTTATTTGTTATGAACTAAACCCTTCAAATACCTAAAGGGGATGAAACCTAGATGAATCTTGTTATTATTTTCTGAACTATAAGATAAATACTTGATTTGTTATTAATTATGTGCGCTTAATTCTTGTGTTAATGTATTCGAGATATTGATTCAAGTCAGATGTTCTTAGGTGGAGGAGCAAAAGTCCCTGCTTAAGAATAGATCTAGCATAATTAAAGCGGAGTCATTCGCGCACCTAGAAATAGGGTGACGAGATTTTGCCGGATTAGGGTGAAACCTAATATGGGAATCCATAGATAGATTTACTGATATTCCAGGGGATTATTAAGTGAGAAAGAGATTTCCGTTAATTAACCTAGGGTTAGACGTTATTCGCCTCGAGAGAGGGTTTAATATACGTTAGGGAGTCCTACGGATCAAGTCAAGTGAATAAATCGTATGGTTCAGGGTTAGATAACAAGTGAAGTCTAGGTGGATTCTTCCTGAGGGTATCATCTTAAATCAACTGAGTTTTCCCTCAAGTAATTTCCCAATTCATTCTTTTTGTCTTTGCGTCTTTAGCTAGTAGTCGTTAGATCTAAACAACTTCACTTATTTTAGGCTAAATAATAAAAAGAAAGTTAGTATTAGTACTTTTAGTTCCTTTGGGTTCGACAATCCAATCTTGCCTAAGCTATACTACTGTTCGATAGGTACACTTGCCTCTAATCGTTGTCAGAGTTAGTTTGCTAGTTCGATCATTCTCTTTATAAATTTTAAGACTCTGATCACAGCGATCAAGTTTTTGGCGCCGTTGCCGGGGAACTAAAATATTAAGAAAGCTCTATTTTTATTACTTTAGCCATTATTTTTTTTTTCACAATTTTATTTTATTTTTAGGTTAAATTTTGGTTTTTGCTAAATTCTCTTTCTTTTCTAGCAGGTACCTCTAGTTTATGACTAGAAGGAACCCGAAAGGACCACTAGTATACAACAGTGAAATTGAAGCTACCGTTCGTAGGACTCGCAGAGAAATCAGGCGAGCCCTAAATTACACAGAGGAAAATCAAGAAGGCAGGTCCAATCCTACGGAAGGGATGGACGAGAATAATCCACAACCACATGATGTGGGAGAAAACAATGCTCCACGTACTATGTTTGATTATGCTAAACCTCATTTAATAGAAGTGGAATCGAGTATTGTTAGGCCTGCTATAGCTGCTAACAATTTTGAATTAAAGCCTAACACAATACAAATGATTGAACAACTTGTTCAATTTGATGGTTTACAGGACGAAGACCCAAACACTCATATAGCTAATTTTTTAGAGTTCTGTGATACCTTCAAAATAAATGGCGTTTCTGATGATGCCATACGTCTTCGGTTATTTCCCTTTTCATTAAGGAATAAAGCCAAATAGTGGTTAAACTCGTTACCACGAGTGTCAATCACTACATGGGAGCAAATGACCAAAAAAATTCTTTTAAAATATTTCCCATCGGCCAAAACGGCCAAATTACAGAATGATATCTCTTCTTTTGTGCAGATGGATTTAGAGACATTATACGACGCATGGGAGAGATACAAAGATCTCTTGAAAAGGTATCCACAGCATGGTTTACCCTTATGGCTCCAAGTCCAAACTTTCTACAACGGTGTAAACCCCTCAACGAGGCAATTAATTGATTCAGCCGCCGGTGGAACCCTGAACAACAGAACTCCTGAAGCAGCCATGAGTTCATCAAAGAGATGTCACTAAATAACTATCAGTGGTAAGTTACGAGGACTAAACCGACAAAATCAACCGGACTTTACAACCTCGATGCAGTGACCACACTATCAACACAGATAGAGATGATAAATAAAAAGCTTGATAGTTTCTATTCTTTGTAGGTACACCCAGTCATGCAATGCGACGCAAGTGGAACTATGGCGAATCCTGAGTACCCACCCTACCAACCGGGCACAGAGAGCGAACAGATGAACTATATAGGTAATGATTTCAAATCCAATAATAATCCTTATAGTAATACTTACAATCCAGGTTGGAGGAACCACCCAAATTTTTCATGGGAAGGTCAAGGAAATCAAGGAAATCAAAGACAACAACCTCCTCAAAATTTCCAAAATCAGCCATAACTACAAGAGAAAAAGCCAAACCTCGAAGAGATGCTGACAAAATTCATGGCAAGCACAGAAAATCATCTCCAAGATACTTAGAAAACACTTAAAAGTCAACAAACATCGGCTGAGGAGACCAAGAACTGAATCAGGGAACTTACTAAGTCAGTAGGGGAAGTCACTAAAGCAGTCGGAAAACTTGAAAAGTTAATGTCCGAACGACCGCAAGGACGTCTACTGAGTAACACTGAGATTAACCCAAAGGAGCAAATCCAAGCCATCACAGCTCATAATAGCACAGGGGTAGACGAACCTAATCCAATACAAAAGAACGAGGTAGATGAAGGAAAAGTTGAGTCAACACAGGAAAAGCCAAACCCAGAAATCAAAGAATACCAACCTCGCATACCTTACCCAGGAGCAATGAAAAGAGATGATACAGAAGAACAGTTTGGTAAGTTTCTTAAACTTTTAAAGAACTTACATATTAACTTACCTCTTCTTGAAGCTCTTTTCCAGATGCCAGATTCAAGGAAATTTTTAAAACAGCTCTTAACGAACAAGCACAAATTAGACGAAGAGCCACATGTGGAATTGAACGCATTATGCTAAGCAATGTTACAGAATAGACTATCGCGGAAGCAAAAAGATCCAGGGAGTTTTACTATTCATTATTTAATTGGTAGACTAAATGCCGATAATGCTTTAGCTGATTCAGGGGCAAGTATAAATGTCATGCCTTATACATTGTTTAAACGACTAGGTGTAGGGAAGCCCAAACAAACTAGGATGAATATTCAATTAGCTGATAAAACTGTTAGAATTCCTAGGGGCATTATCGAAGATGTTCTTGTCAAAATCGATAAATTTGTTTTCCCAATAGATTTTGTTGTCTTAAACATGGATGAGGATAATTCAATCCCCTTAATTTTAGGAAGACCCTTCCTAGCAACTGCCAAGACTAAAATTGATGTTGCAACAGGAGAACTTATACTTTGTGTAGGTGACGAATCAATCAGTCTTCAAGCTCTTGACTTGGCCAGGACAACAATCGATGAAGGTAAGAAAGTCAATTCAGCTGATAATCAATCACTACAAGGATACAAACCTGAGCCGAATCATGAACCTAGCACCAACAAAGAAAAATTACATAAGGAACGAAGCCTTAAGGTTGACAATTCAGAAGAGCAAGAAACACAAATCAAAAAGGAACAGGAACAAACTAAGTAAAACCTAAGGAGCCCCCAGAAGAGCTCATAGGAACATCGAATCACTTCAAAATAGGAGACCGGGTGCTGTTAGATAAAGCTAACCCTCGCATCACCACATCAAACCTGAAAGTAAACGAAGAAATTCCTCTAAAGGTACATAAAATCTTCCCACACGGAACAGTCGAGGTAAGCAATCCAACATTCAACACTTTTAAGGTAAACACTTCTCGACTTAAAATTATCAAGAAAGTAGAACTGTAAGCATGAGAGAAGATATTCAAACCTTTAAACCTCCTTGATTTTTTTTACAAGGAAAATCTAGCTTAAGACTATAAATGAGCGCTTCTCGGGAGGCAACCCGAGCACTAACCCAATGTATTTTCACATTTTCCTTTCTTTCCATTCTTTCTTTTTAGTTTTAAGCTAACACAAAAGTGCAGATTTCCAAGCCACACGGCCGTGGCCGTGGCTGTGTGGACCACCAAAATTTCCGTACTGACATAGCAGAGGCGGTACGAATCAGTTCCAACCAACTTTTGAATTAACGGACTCAACCACTCCCCAACGGGCACCGACAAAGTGGCACGGCCGTGCCCTACGACCGTGTGAAGCTACTGACTTGCAAACCACGGGTAGAACATGCCCGTGTGTCCCAACCATGCCAACATACTGACTTGTCACCAACGGGCATGGCTGGCTAAAAAAGGGGCATGGAGAAACAACACGCCTAGACACACGGCCGTGTGAAGTGGCCGTGTGCATCGACACGCCCTCACACCACGGGCGTGGGAACGTACCAAATTTGAGCCTCTATTTAAACACCAACCCCTTCCCCATTCTTCTACTTCCCACCTCTTTCCTTATTCCCTATCCTAAGATTTCCCCTTCATAACAAGTCTCTCCAACCCTTGAGCTACACCAAAACCATGTCGAAGAAGAGGAACAAGCCAAGCATAATCTCACCAAGGGTGACCCCTATACATAAGCTCATGCCGGCCGCTTCATCCAAACAACAAACCAAGGGTCTTTAAGACCATTTAGTTTTTATTTTTCTTTTCTCTTTTGCTTCAATTTCCTTCTCTTTGACATCTTATACTTAATTTAGTTTAATGTATTCTAATTTCTTAGTGTTAGGTTGTAAAAGCTGCTTGAGAATCACGCCACTTCTGCCACCGCCAGTACCTCCATCACCTTAGAAGTCACACCCACCTCACGAACCATCTACCAATAATAATTCTCAAGCCCTTTTATCTTCCAGTCTTAGTTTATTTTCCTTCTTAGTCCCCTTTCCTTTTTCTTTCTTATTTTTAGTTATATTTCGTTTATTTTAAATGTGTCTTAATAACTCCTGGCTAACTATTTACGAGCTCGCCAATTTCTTCATCTAGCTCAGGATCGTCATCCAGACCGACTCCTCCAACTCCGGGATCTCATCCGTAATTCAGGAAGTTTCACCTCTCCCTCTCTTTTGATTATATTAATTGTTATTATCTATCTTTGTACATTGAGGGCAATGTACATCTTAAGTGTGGGGGTGAATATTTATTTGAAGAAAGGGCCTAACTTTCTGCATTATTCTCAAATCCGGCCTAACTTTCTTCATTATTCTCAAAACCCTGAATTTAGTCTTGTTTTTAAGTAATTTCCTCATATTACTAATTAGGATGAAATTTCTGATGGTTTATGATTTTTATTGATATGTTTTAAATTAAGTCATAGTTAATTGTGCATTGATGATTAAATTAGAAGAATATTAGAGAATCGAGCATGATAAGTCTATTTTTTCAGAATTAAAATCTTTGCTAGGTTGTTGAGCTGAATCAGAATATTATCTGGAAGTTTGAAATTTACAAGGTTGATGTCAAAACACCCATAATTTTTGTGAGATTTTGAGCCTATTAGAGCATATATTCTTTTCCACGCTCACTTTATTGATTATGAGTGTGTCAACTATGAAATATTATTCTAGAACTTACCTCAATTATACATGTTGAGACCACATCTATGATTTGATATACAAAGATGATAACGGCACCTAGGATTTAACCCAGTCACTCCACTAAAAAGCCTACCTCCATAATTAACCCTTAGTGAACCCCGTTGATCCTAACAACCCTTTTTATTGACTTACTAGCTAATATTAACCCAAAACCCCTTTCTATTTGTTATCACCATTCCTTTTGACTATCCTCAAATCGAGATTTGATTTGATGTGTTGCCTAGCTGATATCTTTATTTTAAGTAATAGATACATTCCTTATTATGTAAACTTGATTTGTTCTTAAAAAAAAACCCCGAAGTATATTCAGTATTAGTTCTACTAAGTGAGCTTACATGTTGAAATTCCACATCTTAAGGAAAAAGCTCGTATCATTAGTTTTCAATTGATGTAATTATTTTGGATTAGTTCAAATCTTTTTTGTTAGGTAATTTATCAGGTCAGTCTCGATTCTAACATTCTAATTCAGCCTTTATCCACACCTTTAACCCTAGCCCCGTTACAACCTTGTTAAAGACCTTTTGATTTGTGTATCATCTCATATCACAGTGGTGGAGATTTGATTTTCAGGCAAGCCTGTGGGATTAACTTTTCAGGTTCGACTTCTGAGAGCTTAATTTTGAACCTTAAACACTTCGAGTGATTTGAGTGAATCTTTAGTGAGGATGTCAATCCTTGTCAATTTTGAATCAAAGGTAATTATTTAGATAAGGGGAGACACGTATATTTTTATACTACAAATATATGACTTTGACTGTTTGAATCTTTAGGGCTCTTCGAGTTAACTCATCTATGTATAAATTATCTATGAATTATGATGAGACATTATTGATAGGAATTATGAATCATGGAAAGTTTTTTTTAATTGTAAGTTGAGAATTTTGCTTGAGGACATACAAAAGCTTAAGTGTGGGGGTATTTGATAAACCGTAATAGCAACATATTTTTATCCCACATTTAGTATGCTTTTGGATGGTTTAAGCCTCGATTGATATAAAAAGGTGCTCTTAATCCTTTCTTTTCATGTCTTATACCCAAGAAAGCTCCCGAGGATGAAAAGAACATAAAACGGGCCCAAAACAGAGTAAATGAGCCATATCACGAAATCCACACGTCCTGGACTTAAGCCCACATGGTTGTGCCACATTGATCATCTAGAACACGGCCTTACCCCTGAGTCACATGGTCGTGCCTCATTAAAGAAGTCCGAACACAGCTTGAAGACTAGTCACACGGGCGTGTGACATGGCCGTGTCCCTATTGTGGCAAAAAGCAATTGCATTTGGATTTGGATACTTTGAGGCGAAGAAACACATTCCAAGAGCCTATATAAACCCCCTAAGTGTTACATGAAAGAGGGCGGTGAGCTAGGCCAAGGAGCCAAGCCGAAAAGGTCAGAGTTGTGGGACTCACTTGAAGATAGCTAGTTGATCCATCGCTAGAAGCCGGAATTCTACTCAAGATGGCAGATCTCTCCTTCAATTCCTTCAGGGAGTTTTAGGGATTTCTTATGTTTTGTTTTATCTTTTCTTCTGAGATGTTTTCTTTATTTGTTATGAACTAAACCCCTCAGATACCTGAAGGGGAAGAAACCTAGATGAATCTTGTTATTATTTTCTGAACTATAAGATAAATACTTGATTTGTTCTTAATTATGTGAGCCTAATTCTTGTGTTAATGTTTCCGGGATATTGACTCAAGTCATATGTTCTTAGGTGGAGGAGAAAAAGTCCCTGCTTAAGAATAGATCTAGCATAATTAAAGCGGAGTCGTTCGCGCGCTTGGAGATAGGGTGACGAGATTTTGTCGGATTAGGGTGAAACCTAATATGGGAATTCATAGATCGATTTACTGCTATTCTAGGGGGTTATTAAGTGAGAAAGAGATTTTCGTTAATTAACCTAGGGTTAGATGTTATTCGCCTCGAGAAAGGGTTTAACAGATCAAGTCAAGTGAATAAATCGTATGGTTCAGGGTTAGATAACAAGTGAAGTCTAGGTGGATTCTTCCTGAGGGTATCGTCTTAAATCAAATGAGTTTTCCCTCAAGTTATTTCCCAATTCATTCTTTTTGTCTTTGCATCTTTAGCTAGTAGTCGTTAGATCTAAACAACTTCACTTATTTTAGGCTAAATAATAAAAAGAAAGCTAGTATTAGTACTTTTAGTTCCTTTGGGTTCGACAATCCGGTCTTGCCTAAGTTATACTACTGTTCGTTAGGTACACTTGCCTTTAATCGTTGTCAGAGTTAGTTTGCAGGTTCGATCATTCTCTTTATAAATTTTAAGACTCTGATCACAGCGATCAGTATGCAATAACTGTCTGTTAATGTTTCGAGATATCTGTTTCCCTACTGATTTAATGTTATTACCATTTGATGAGTTTGATATTATCCTGGGTATGGACTGGTTGACATTGCATGATGCTGTTGTGAACTGTAAAAGGAAGACTATTGATTTGAGATGTCCGAATGATGAAATAGTTAGGGTTGAATCTAATGATTTGAATGGATTGCCTGCTGTGATATATGCATTGAAAGCTCAAAGATATGTGAAAAAAGGATATGAGGCATATTTTTCTTATGTGATTGATTCAAAAGTGTCTGAAAAGAAAGTTGAATCAGTGCCAGTTGTTTGTGAGTTTGCTGATGTATTCCCTGAAGAACTACCGGGATTGCCTTCGATATGTGAAGTTGAATTTGGTATTGATATGTTGCCTGATACAACACCTATTTCAATAGCTCCGTATAGAATGGCACCAAAAAAATTGAAAGAGTTGAAGTCACAGTTGCAAGAGTTGACTGATAGAGGGTTCGCTAGACCGAGTTTCTCAACTTGGGGTACTCATGTTCTGTTCGTGAAAAAGAAAGATGGAACGATGAGAATGTGCATAGATTATCGTCAATTGAACAAAGTGACCATAAATAATAAATATCCGTTGCCCAGAATTGATGTTTTATTTAATTAGTTAAAAGGAGCCACCGTGTTTTCAAAGATAGATCTGAGATCGGGATATTCCTAGTTGCGAGTAAAAGATTCAGACATTCCGAAAACTACTTTCAGAACGAGGTACGGACATTATGAATTCTTAGTGATGCCTTTTGGACTAACGAATGCTCCTACAATGTTTATGGATCTGATGAACAAAATTTTCAGACCGTACCTAGATCGATTTGTTGTTGTATTCATTGACGACGTTTTGATTTATTCACGGGATGAGACTGAGCATGCCGAGCATCTAAGAATTGTGTTGCAAACTCTGCGAGAAAAGCAATTGTATGCGAAATTCAGTAAATGTGAATTTTGGTTACATGAAGTTAGTTTTCTGGGGCATATTTGGTCAGCATCAGGAATACGAGTTGATCCGAGCAAGATTTCTGCTGTTCTGGAATGGAAACCTCCGAAAAATGTATCAGAAGTCCGTAGTTTTCTGGGACTTGCTGGTTATTATCGTCGATTTGTAAAAGGATTTTTGATGATAGCTATTTCATTGACTAGGTTGCTTCAGAAAGATGTGAGATTTGAATGGTCCGATAAATGTCAGAACAGTTTTGATCGATTGAAAATTCTATTGACAGAAGCTCCGGTTTTAGTACAACCAGATTTGAGTAAAGAATTTGTGATATACAGTGATGCTTCGTTAATTGGCCTGGGATGTGTTCTGGTGCAAGAAGGTAAAGTTATAGCCTATGCCTAGAGACAACTAAAGCCATATGAAAAGACACGACCTTGAGTTAGCTACGATTGTATTCGCATTAAAGATTTGGCGACATTATCTGTTTGGTGAAAAATGCTATGTCTTTTCAGATCATAAAAGTCTGAAATATCTGATGACTCAGAAAGATTTGAATCTGCGACAGAGAAGATGGTTAGAATTGTTGAAAGACTATGAGCTTGTGATAGATTATCACCCGGGTAAAGCAAATGTTGTTGCCGATGCATTGAGTAGGAAATCATTGTTTGCATTACATGCTATGAATGCTCAATTAGATCTATCTAATGATAGTTCAGTGATAGCTGGATTAAAAGCGAAACCGTTGTTTATACAACAGATATGTGATGCTCAAAAAGTTGATATTGAAATAATAGAGAGACGAGCTCAGTGTGATTCGAATTATGATTCTGAATTTTGAGAGGATGCTAATGATTGTCTGAGATTTCAAGATCGAGTTTGTGTTTCGAGAAACTCAAAGTTGATTTAGTTGATTTTGAGTGAAGCTCATTATAGTCGACTATCTGTTCATCCGAGAAGCACTAAAATGTATCATGATCTGAAACAACATTATTGGTGGTCTGGTATGAAAAGAGACATCTCTGAATTTGTTTCAAAATGTTTAGTCTGTCAGCAAGTTAAAGCTGAACATCAGGTTCTGTCTGGGTTGCTACAACCAATTTTGATTCTTGAGTGGAAATGGGATAGAGTAACAATGGGTTTTGTTATGGGATTACCTCTGACTCCGAGAAATAAAGATGCGATTTGGGTTGTAGTTGGTAGATTGACGAAATCCACCCATTTTATTCCGGTAGATTAAATGAGCTTTATATTTCTGAGATTGTGAGGTTAAACGGAGTACTATTATCCATTGTGTCAGACAGAGATCCGAGGTTTACATCGCGATTCTAGAAGAAATTACAAGAAGCTTTAGGCACAAAATTGCATTTTAGTATCGCTTTTCATCCACAAACGGATGGTCAATTCGAGTGGATCATTTAGATTCTCGAGGATATGTTGAGATGCTACATTCTTGAGTTTAATGGTTTGTGGGAACAATTTCTGCCATTGATTGAATTTGCTTATAACAACAGTTTTCGATCGAGTATTAAAATGGCACCTTATGAAGCTTTGTACAGACGTAGATGTCGAGCACCTCTGTATTGGATCGAGCTCAGTGAAAATAAGATACACGGGGTCGATTTTATAAAAGACACTAAACAGAAAAAAGTAATCCGAGATAGTTTGAAAGCAGCGTCTGATCATCGAAGTCCTATGCGGACTTGAAACGAAAAGATATTGAATTTGAAATCGGTGATAAAGTTTTCTTAAAAGGCAAATTGTGTCCATGGTTCATCGGGCCATATGAGATCATTGAACGTGTTGGACCTGTTGCGTACAGGTTGTTGTTACCATCTGAGCTAGAAAAGATCCATAATGTATTTCACGTGACAATGCTCCGTAGATATCGTTCTGATCCATCACATTTGATTACTCTGTCTGAAATTGAAATTCGATCTGATATGACATACAAGGAAAAATCGATCCGTATCCTAGCTTGTGAAGTGAAAGAATTGAGAAATAAGAAAATTTCGTTAGCTAAAGTGTTGTGGCATCGACACGGAATAGAAGAGGCTACGTGGGAGCCTGAAGATTCAATAAAATAGCAATATCCGAATCTGTTTAATGGTAAGATTTTCGGGGACAAAAATCCCTAAGGGAAGAGAATTGTAACAGTCCAGTTTAGACCCTAGTAGGAATAGTGGTTTCGAGACAACAAATCTGAGTCAGTAAAATATTTTAATATTATTTTCCGTGTCTATCATATGTGATTAAGCATGTGCTAAAGTTCCCTGAGTTAATTTGTTTGGTTGTATGCTTAATTGGGGAAAAGAAGTGGGCTAAATTGCATAAAATGAAAGTTTGATGGTTAAATGTGAAAGTATCAAATTGTTGATGTTTTTATAATGTGAAGTCCTTAATAGGCAATAAACCTACTAATGTAGTAAGTGGATGATAATGGTCACAAATGACCTTGTGTGCATATGTTTTATATATATTTATGAAAGGTTAGTTTTGTACATTAATAATTATGTTAATTATAATAAAACAAAGCTTGAAATTAGCCATTATGTGAGTGTTCATCCACCGAATTTTGTAAGAAAAGAAAAAGGGTTTAGCTTGGTTATATTCGGCCATTTCAAACCTTGATTCAAGGTATTTTTTTAATCAATTCTTGAGAATTTCTACGTTTTTGCAATCGTTGCTTCGTATACTTCAAAACCCATGCCTCAATTTTGTGTATTGATGATGTTTATGAAATGTGCCATTAATGAAATGGTGAGATTTGTGATGAGTTTAGGTGTTTAATGAAAGATATGTGTTAAATGAACATGTTTTGTTCTTGAATTTTTGATGGATTTAGCTAATTAGGGCTAAATTGTGAAAATAGCAATTTGAAGGACTAAATTGTGAATTTGATGAACTGTTTGGACTTGTATGAGGTATATAGGCATTCTGCTAAGCATGGTTAAATGGTGATTTTGTATATTTGATGTTTTGAGAAAAATGGACTAAACTGATAAAATATGCAAATGTGAGGGTTAAGTTGCAAATAGCCCTAAATGTGTGATTTTGGGTTGAATTGAATATGTTGTTAAATAAGAGGGTTAAATTTGAATATGTATAGATCAAGAACCGAAGAAAACGGACTTAGATCGTAGGAAAGCGAAGGTAGTCGAGAAATCGAGTCCGAACGAATATCTGAATCCGAGGTAAGTCGATGTACAAATAAATGTATTTGTAATGAATTATTAATGTTCATTTGACTATTGATAATGATGAATGCTTATGAGATGTTCTATATATATAAAATCCAAAATAAGATCGACACTTTGCTAACATTTGAGAAGTCCCGTATGAACCTAGGAATAGATAGGATTAACTATGTCATGACATAGACGTCTGTTATGTATTATCATATAAGACCACCTTTGGGACATTGTCATTGATTCGAGATTTCGTGTAAGACCACGTCTGGAACGTTGGCATCGATAAGAGGTTTACATGTGAGACCATGTCTGGGACATTGGCATCCTATAGATTCGTGTAAGACCCTGTCTGGGACAGTGGCATCAATATCTGATTACATGTAAGACCATGTTTGGGACGTTGGCATTGTAAGACTATTCCGAGCATTTTGAGTATCTTATTAGATTTCGAACGGTTCACCGGGCAATTCCGAGATATGAACGACTATATGATTTGTATATCCGTTTCAGGTACGTTTGAAATGTACACTATGTGGGTATGAAAGGTAAGTATCTATATGAACTTACAAAGATGAATATGTGCATTGAAATGATGAGATACTAAGTGAATATGTGCCTAAATGAGCTATGTGTATATGTGATATTTGAGTTGAAAATTGTGGCAAGATATGGCTTAGTAAATAAGCCAAAAAATGTGTGATGAATTTGCAATGAGAACTCTTAATATCATTTAATCAATATGATTATGTGCATTTATGCTAAGTTTATTTGTATATGGCTTACTAAGCTTTTGAAAGCTTACTCTCTGTGTGTTTTCACTAATTTATAGATCGTCAAAGCTACTAAAGGCTCGGAACCATCGAGGATCATCATCACACTACTCAACTCATTTTGGTACCTTTGAAATATGTATATAGCTAAATATGGCATGTATAGGCTAGTCATTTGAATGATGTTTGAAATGGGTATTTGTAGCCATGAGATGTGGCTAGATAAATGTTGACTATATGTTTGAGTGACTATGTTATATGATGCAAAGTTTAGTACGAATTGATTTCTAATGAAATGGTCAAGGAAATGGTAAGTATATAGATGAAATGTGAGTATGTATGTTTGATTAAAGAAGGGGATATATGAAAGGTAAATGTGGATGAATCATGCTTAAATACATATGTGTTTTAGTTGTACAAATTGGCATGATTGGTATTATAATTGTATGTGGAGATTTGATGATTAATTTGATATGTTTTTGGTTGCCAAATGTGCATGAAATGAATTGGTAAATTGCTTTTAGGGATTGACCCTTCTGTGGGTGGCATTTTGGTTTTGCAAGTGGCCTGTTTTACCTACACGGCCATGGCACACGGGCATGCCTAGTAACCATGTGATTAAGCCAGTGTGTAGCCTATTACTACACGGCCATGACACGGGCGTGTTAACTAGCTGTGGGTATAAGTCAGTAGCCAGCCCAAGTGTGCACGGCCATGGCACACGGACGTGCCTAGTAGCCGTGGGAATAAGGCAGTATTTAGCTTAAGAGTACACGGTCATAGCACACGGGCATGTCTGATGACCGTGTTGATAAGTCAGTATACATGCTTTGATTTGGCACGGCCAGGACACATAGGTGTGTCCAGTAGCCGTGGGAGGCACACGGCTTGGCCACATGGGCGTGTGACCATGATAGTTTTGAAAAAGTTTTTCTTATTTTTGTGAATTTTTGTATGTGTTCAGTTTAGTCCCGACCCTACTTTAAAGCATGATTAAGGTCTCGTTGACCTATTTAAGGGACGCTATGATTGCGTTTGGTGAATGATTGTATAAAATGTCTATAAAAGTTTTCTGGTCTATCCAGTAACGCCTTTAACCCTAATCCGGCGACAGATACGGGTTAGGGGTGTTACACGTACTACCTTTTCAAGAATACCTTTGATTTCACGATTCACTCTTTCAACTTGCCTATTAGACTGGGGGTGATAGGCTGTAGCAATCTTGTGCTTCACATCATATTTGTCAAGCAACCACTTAAGCCATTTGTTCACAAAGTGAGAACCTCCATCACTAATAATAGCTTTTGGTGTCCCAAATCGTGTAAACACATGCTTATATAGGAATCGTATGACTAGTTTAGCATCATATGTAGGGTATGCTTCAGCTTCAACCAACTTGGATACATAGTCCACAGCAACTAAGATGTATTTGTTCCCATACGAAGAAAGAAACGGGCCTAAGAAGTCAATGGTCCATACGTCGAATAGTTCAATCTCCAAAATTTTTATCAAGGGCATCTCATTCCTCCTTGATATATTTTCGGTCCTTTGGCATTTATCATAGTTCTTCACATAAGCATAAGCATCTTTAAATAACGTAGGCTAAAAGAAACCTGCTTGCAAAATCTTTGCTGCAGTACGTGAACCACTAAAGTGTCCCCCACTTGGATATGAATGGCAATGATACAAGATCTCAGCAATCTCGCTTTCAGCTACACACTCTCGGATTATATTGTCTGCACATTGTTTAAACAAAAATGGATCCCCCCAAAGATAATACCGACTATCATGAAGGAATTTTTTTCTCTGTTGGTATGTCATTTCTCGAGGAATTATTCAACATGCAAGATAATTGGAAAAATCAGCAAACCAAGGTATTTCATGAATTCGATTTACCTCAAATAAGTGTTCATCTGGGAAATTCTCGTTGATAGGCATACATGATTGAGTTACCTCATCTTGGCCCAACCACGACAGATGATCAACTATTTGGTTTTTGATGCCTTTTCTATCTTGGATCTCAAGGTCAAATTCTTGGAGTAAAAGTATCCAACGAATTAACCTCAATTTTGCATCTTTCTTCGTGAGCAAGTATTTAATGGCTGCATGGTCAGTAAATACTATAACTTTGGTACCTATAAGATATGAGTGGAATTTTTCAAAAGCAAAAACTATAGCAAAGAGTTCCTTTTCGGTTACCGTATAATTGATTTAGGCTCCCGTCAAAGTTTTACTTGCATAGTAAATAGGGTGAAACACTTTGTTTCTTCTTTGACCCATCACAGCTCCAAAAACATAGTTACTTGCATCACACATAAACTCAGAAGGTGAGTTCCAATTAGGTTTAACGATTATTGGGGCTGATATTAACCGCTTCTTTAAGTCTTTGAAAGCTTCCAAACATGTTTTGTTGGAATCAAACACTGTATCTTTCTCTAACAACAAACACAATAGTTTAGAAATTTTCAAGAAATCTTTGATAAACCTTTGGTAAAAATCGGCATGGCCTAAGAAACTTTTGACTCCTTTCACATTCATTGGGGTCGGTAATCTTTCAATTACATCCACCTTTGCTTTATCGACTTCAATTCCTTTCTTTGAGATCTTATGACCTAAGACAATCTTTTCCTTGACCATAAAATGGCATTTTTCCCAATTAAGGACAAGATTCGTCTCTTCGCATCTCTTCAGTACCTTAGCCAAATTACTCAAACAGATATCATAAGTGTTACCCAAAACAGAAAAATCATCCATGAAAACCTCAACAAAATTTTCAACCATATCAGTAAATGTTGCCATCATGCATCGTTGAAAAGTTGCAGGTGCATTGCATAAACCAAAAAGCATTCGCCTAAAAGCAAACGTACCATATGGACAAGTAAAGGTTGTTTTGTGTTTGTCCTTCCGGGGCTACAACTATTTGGTTATATCCCGTATAGCCATCTAAAAAACAATAGAATTCATTACATACCAGTCGATCTAACATCTAATCCATAAATGGCAATGGAAAGTGGTCGTTTCGAGTGGCTTTGTTCAACTTTCTGTAATCAATACAAATTCTCTAACCGGTAATAGTTCTCATTGGAATTAACTTGTTACGCTCATTTTCAACAATCGTGATTCCACCTTTCTTCGACATACACTGCACCGGACTTACCCACGAACTATCTGAAATAGGATAGATGATTCCTGCATCTAACCATTTGATCACTTCCTTTCTCACAACTTCTTTCATAATAGGATTGAGCCTCCTTTGCCCATCAATTTGAGCTCTTTCACCTTATTCTAAAATGATTTTATGCATGCAAAAAGAAGGGCTTATACCTCGAATATCAGCTATGGTCTAACCAAATGATTTCTTAAATTTCTTTAGAACAGCAATTAGTTGCTCCTCTTGATCTTTCATCAGTTCTGCTGAAATAATCATAGGCAAAGTAGAACAGTCACCTAAATAAACGTATTTCAAATGGGAAGAAAGTACCTTTAGTTCGAGTTTAGGTGGTTCTTCAATTGACAACTTGGGTTGCACAAATTCTCTGACTTCCAACTCTAAAGTTCAAACCGTGTGGAATAATAAAATTTCTCAGATTGGTTTCCATCAAAGCCATGTTTTCTTCACCTTCTTCATCCTCCAAAGGGTCAAGGTCTAAGGCTTTCCCCAATGGATCTTCTTTTAAATTGCTTTCCATAGAAACCAAGGTTTCTATCTCTTCCATAACTGAGCACTCTTCTGCAGGATCGGGAAATTTCATCGCTTTAAGAATGTTAAAGGTTACCTGATCGTCTTGAACTCGCATGGTGAGTTCACCTTTCTACACATCAATTAAGGTTCTTCCCGTGGCTAAGAAAGGTCTCCCGAGGATGATCGACACTTTCTTGTCTGCTTCAAAATCTAAGACAATGAAATCAGCTGGAAAAATAAATTTATCAACTCTTACAAAAACATCCTCGATCTTTCCTTCGGGATATGCTAAAGATTGATCTGCTAGCTGAAGCGTCACAGTTGTAGGTCTTACTTCACCTATCCCTAACTTCTTGAAAATAGACTTAGGCATCAAGTTGATACTCACTCCTAAGTCACACAAAGCTTTACCACGGTAAGATTAGCCAATGTTACAGGTTATAGTAAAGCTTCTTGGGTCTTTCAATTTCGGTGGCAGTTTGTTCTGCAGGAACGTATTGCACTCCTTTGTCAAGGCAAGAGTTTCATACTCACTCAGTCGTTTCTTCTTGGACAGTGTATCCTTCATAAACTTCACATAATTTGGCATTTGTTCTAAATCCTCCACCAATGGAATATTGATGTGTAACTGCTTCAGAACATCCACAAACTTCTTGAATTGCACCTCCTGTTTTTGCTTGTGTTGCTGCAATCTTTGCGAATATGGAGGTGGAACTTTCGGTTGAATCGGAAAACTTTTCTGAGTAGGTAAATCTACATCCAAAGAAGATGTTAAAATATCTGAATTCACTGAGTCAGGGTTTACCTTGTTAGACTTCGCAGATTCTGATTCCTTTGGTGTACGAATTTGAACAGCTAGTTGATTTTGCTCAACAAGCTTATCTTTGACATCAATCAATCGAGGTTCCAGAATTTTACAACTTCGCAATGGCACTGCCTTGATATGTTCCTTACCCAAATTTCTTGGACTCTCAGTATTGGTCAGCAATGTTCCTTGTAGTCTATTACGAAGCTCCATAGCTAACTGACGCATTTGGTTTTCCAAATATTTCAGTGTTGCTGCTTGGATTTGGATTAAAGCGTCATTCTTTGCCATGTACGCTTTCAATAAGTTCTCCAAACTGTTTGATGCCTCAGCTCGAGGTGGTTTTGGAGCTTGTTGATTAAACCCTTACGATTGGTTGGGTCTTTACTGCAATAAGTTGTTTTTTGGACCATTTCCTTGGTTGCTCCAAGAAATGTTAAGATGATTACGCCATGAAGGATTGTATATGTTGGACTGGGGTCTTTTTCCATTCCTATTTTGATATTGGTTCCCCACATAGTACAGTAACTCGGGATTTGATGGACAATTCTCAAAAGAAATACATTCCCCATAGTACACACAGAAAACTACTTCAAACGGACTTGGTGGCTGAGCTACAAAATTATTAGCACTATTAGTAGTAAACTGTTTCAGCATAGAGGAAATAGACAGTACCTGTAACTCGTAGGTTTGTGCAAGTGTACACAGTCGTTATCAAGTAATAAGTAAGTATCGAGTTATCGTCTCCACAAGGATTGTATTTGTGCTAAGTCACTTAATTTTATAAAATGATATTAACATTTTAGTAAATAAAAACACAATATTGTTGAGAAGTGGTGATTAAAATATATTAAACTAAATGCAATGATCCTTATTGCAAATTATCCTAAGTATGTAAACTACATGAATGAAATAGATTTTACTAAAATTAAACACAATTTGAAACAATTATAAGATAAATAAACTAGGACAATTACTTTAATTAAACTCAATTTATTATCAACATGCTTAATAACATTCGAAAAAACATTCCTTGGTAACTCAATCTTTCATGAGTTTGGAAACCACATTAGGTCCTTTCAGAATCCTTTACTCAGTAAATACGCATTTTACTGATCATTATTTACTAAGGGTTTCTTAGCATTCATGTGAGGTAATAGGGACGTGCCAGGTTTGAAACAGTTTAATCACACAAATCTAAAAACTATGCAGATAACAGAGCTTGGTCAAAGTTGTTATGCAACCTACAATTTAATCGCGTCAGGATCTAAATTGAGCATGCACATTTCAATTATGTGTCCATTAGCAGTTGTCTAGTCAAGATCGCTCAGCTAATTCAGGTGCATTTCAATCACGTATGAACGAAAGACAAACTTGATTTTAATTGAAAACATGATCAATTGAGACAAAAACATTATAAGCATGAATCAAATAAATATTATTTAATCAAAGCAATCATCCTAGCTTAAATAAAATTAAGCTAACATTGTTGTAAACAAGAACAAAGAACACATAGCAAAAATCTTTAGATTAAATTAAAGAAAAGAACTGTTAAACCCAATTCAGAGTGGTTGTCACCCAAGACTCTGACTGACGAGGCTCCTTCGTTCTTTTGATTTGCTCCTTTACTGATGGCTCTCCAAAGTGGCTAACCAAGGGTTCTTTAAGAGGCTTAATTGCTAAAATCTCTATGAAGAGATGATGTCAGGCGTGGAAATGGAAAAGGCTAAGAGAATTTGGAGAGAAGAGAGAATAATAAATGATGAGAATGAATGAGGAATGATTGAGGGATGATGAATGAGGGTATGAGAGGGTCTTATTTATAGGTGAGGAGAGGGGGATAGTTTGCTAAAAATAGTAGATGTTAACCTCTTCAAATCTCCTCGAATTGTGGCCGGCCATGCTTAGTGGCTTTTCACTTGATTTTTGCTTGATTTTTAACCAATTTTGGATGCCAAACAACTAAGGACCGATACTCAGTCAATCGTAAATCTTCGGGCAAATCTCTAATTTCTTCAACATCGCAAGGACCTTGTGTAATTAAATCAGAGAATGGTTTAAATGGACAGACATGTGTAGCCGAATATTGGGTTGACTTGGTCTCTAATTTGGACGTTTTTGTAATCCAGCAAAGTTATCAGACCTGTCCAGAATAAATCAACAAGTTAGAGGACCAAAGAATAAAATTTATCCAATTTAATTAATTAATTAAAACCCAAATTATTAATGAAATATTTTAAAATGAATTATTAAATATAATTTAATATTTTATTATTTAATTTAATCATGCATGGCCCACTTTATGTCTTAAAAAAATATAATATATTCAAATTAATATAAAATAAGCCATTTATTTCATGAAAACTATATAATAAAGCATAAAATCACATTCTAATAATTTCTATGTCCTAATTTCATATTTTCACATATTTCATTAATTTATTAAACAATTACTTAGTTTTAACAATGTATTTAAGTAAAAATGTGATAAATTACATAGGAAAAATCCTATATAGTTTTCGTTTACAATAGTCCTAAATTCTTTCGCCCTATGTTTGCAGATTTAATCTATCGGGGGCTTACCAATCTTAGCGGGTCTAGCACCTTGTGGTACCTCAGGAACCGGTTGAGAAGCAAGTGGGGAATGTCATTGTACAGCAGGGTTTGTTCTCAGATACTGTTTAAACCATTCATTCATCATTTGAAAGAAGGCCTGTTTTGCCTCCTCAATTCGGCCCTCAGACGCAAGCCTTTCACTACCAGACGCAGACGCAACTCTTTGAACTGAAGTTGAAGCATTGCTCTCAGCTTCCTCAGATTCAGCTCTAGCTCGGTTGGATCACATACTATACCAAAAAAGCATTTAAAATGATCAGGAGTCATCAGACTATCACAATTTATATGATGGCATGTATAGCTAAACTCGTGTTTGCTACGTTCAATCCGAGAATCAACTAAATCATAGCTCTGATACCACAAAATGTAACACCCTAACTCGTATCCATTGCTGGAACAGGATTACGGAGTATTACAAGAACATTCAAAAACATTTACAGATAAATCATGCAAGTTACTATTCACATTCCGAAATCATTCTTAACGTCCCTTAAATGGACCCCGAGGCCCAATACGAGCATTAGAAACAAGTCGTGACTTAATCGAAACCTCTAAGAATTTTTCGCGAAATTAAAAAAATTTTCCAAGATGTAGGGTTCACACGCCTCTGTGGTAGGCCGTGTTTGACCCCGTGTAACTCTTTGACTTGCACACACGGCCATGCCATACGCCCGTGTGCTAGGCCGTGTGGTTAATTAATTTAATTCGAAATAGGTGCAGGTTTCACACGGCCAAGACACACGCCCGTAATCTAGGCCGTGTGGCATACACGGCTGAGACACACGCCCGTGTCTATGCCCGTGTTCTCAATTCTGAGCATTCTATTTCTCAAAATTTAGGTGCAGGGGACACACGGCCTGGCTACACGCCTATGTACTTGGCCGTGTGTCTGCCCGTATGGACAAAATTAAGCCATTTCTAGCTTCATTTTTTCACCCAAAATCACACCCAAGACCTGCACTTGAAAGACACATCCGATACTAACTGATTCAAGCATTCAAAATAAGCAATTCCATTATTCAACATGGCATACCATTTCAAGCACAACTGTTAATAAACTTACCTTGGGTTAACTTATGCATTAACAACATTTGATCACATATACTTAACATAAGACATGTGTATGTATATCATCATAATAACTTACTTAGTCATACCAAAATGTGTAACAACCCGATTTTGGGTCTAGTCGGAACAGTAGTTTCTGGACCACAAATTTGACGCAGAAAAATTCATTTTTATTATATTTTTATGGTCTATAATTTTACGAAATGATTACATGAAAATTTTGTTCGAAAATTTTGATGTTTGGGCACTCAATTTAGTCAAAAGGACTAAATTGTAAAAAAGTGCAAAACTTGAATTCTATATGTTTATAGTGTCCAATTGCTATGAAATTTTAAATTGGAGTTCCTTAAATGGTAATTAGACCATTGGTTAAGTTGGTGGACAAAAATGGGCATGGTTTCATATGTTTCTAAAGTTTTTCATTAAGGGCATTTTAGTAATTTGGTAATTAAAATGAAATAAAAAGGCCAAAATATAGCCAAATTTGTCCATATTCTTCTTCCTTGGCCGAATTCTACATGGAGAAGACATGGCTGGGGTTTTTCAAGCTTTCAAGCTCGATTGTAAGTCCGTTCTAGCCCCGTTTTTAATGATTTTTATGTTTTTAAAATCCTTGTAACATGATCTATCTATTTCTACCACTAATTTAAGATAAGATTAAGGTCTAGGGTTTTATCCATGTTGAATATGTATGTGCTTTGATGTTTGATGTCGAAAATGCATTTTTTTGTTTGTTAAACAACTTTTGCTAAGTGATTTTTGGTAAAAATGTCAAAAATAACCTATTTGTAAAAGTTATAAAATATGCTATAAAAATGTGAATAAATGAGAAATGTGGGTTGCTATGAGTATGAAAATGGTTCGGCTAGGCTTGGGTTTTAAAAAAATTGAATGAAAAATCATTTTATGAGCCTAGGAACTAAATTGTAAAATGTCAAAAGTTTAGGGGCAAAAATGTAATTTTTGCCATAACGTGATTTTGGGCTGATTTGAATTGTATAATGATTAAATAAGTTAATTTTGATATTATAGATCGAGAAAAATGAGGTTCGGAGTTAGAACGGGGGAAAAACAAGTATTTGACGATTTAGTCCTTTTTGCTGTTTTTATGCCGAGGTAAGTTCGTATGTTTGATAAGAATTATATGTGTATAAATGCTTGATTGATATAATTGTGGTAAATGCTACATTATTGAAATAAAATATGAATGATATTGAGTATGATACTACGGAAATGATCGACGGAGATTCGATACAGCGAAAGTCCCGGTTGAACATTAGGAATAGATAGGATACAAATGTGATGACATTAGGGTTACTGTAATTACGTGTAAGACCATATCTGAGATATGGCATCAACATGAGACTTTGTGTAAGACCATATCTAGGATATGGCATCGATATGAGACTTCGTGTAAGACCATAGCTGGGCTATTGTCATCGATATGAAATTACATGTAAGACCATACCTGGGATATGGCACTGGTACGGTACTGTGTGTACGAGATCCCCGACTATCCTTTAGTATTCCAAATGGTTCAACGGGGAATTCAACAGGTATGTCAAAGAAGAGAAAGAGTATGTAAGTATTACAAATTGATACAGGTATGTGCGTAAATTTTGTAAGTATTGACTTCATGAAATTGTGAGTTCATGATTCCTACGAGAATGATTTGTGAGAAACTTGTGATTATTGGTTAATACTTGTGATGTATGAAATACATGATAAATTCGATTGACGATTATGTGATTTGCTTTTGGGCCAAATTGAGTTATGATATAGTGTAACGCCCTGAATTTTTGGGCCTAGTAGAATTGGGCCTATTGGCCCTCGGCCATGGGAGTGTTTAAAATTTTTGAGAATACAAGAATGGCCCTAATGCAAGTTAGACCTTTTAGGTGAGTGATTTTGGAAGGTTAGGGGGCTTCCATGAAGTCCCGGGTTCAAACCTGGGCTTCAGGGAAAATTTTGGTTTTAGGTGAATAAAACCTCTAAGAGTAAGTAAGTAGGCTTTAAGAATAAAATGTGGAAAAAAATGACACAAGGAAGGGAGTGGTCTAGTGGCAAGGCGTCATTAAGGGGGTAAGGGAGAGCTTGGGTTCAAGTCTTGGCCCTTACAATTCATTTGGATTTCTTTTTTAAATGAACTTAGACTTTGGCCCATAGGCTTATATTTAGTTGGAATGTTTTAAGACACAAAAGGTGCTTGTGTTGTGGTGGCATGTAGTGTTTGGAGCATAGGAGAGGGCAAGGGTTCAAATCCCATTGCAGGCAAAAAAGGGATATTTATTTTGCTAAGTTGGGACGGCAGGTGGTTGTGATGGAATTAAACTCTGCTGAAGGAGGGATCCCGCATCAGGAAGCTAGCATGAGAGTAGGCGAGAAGCTGGCTTTAAGTAGAGCGATCTATGAGAAGAGTGAGCATACCTTGGTTGACGTTTGGGCATAGGAGTATTCGGAGCGTAGATTAACTCCAGATTCCTATCAGGTGTGTATTTTGCACTACTCTAGCTATAGAGCGGCAAATGTCGAAATGCCGGTCACACGGTGATGGTAGCCACACGAGCATGCGAGTGCACATGTGGGAGCTTCGACGCGATAGTTGAGGCCATCATGAGTGTTCTTGTGGGTTTAGGCTGTTTGGGCCATGATGGACCGAAAGGGGCCATGTGAATCTCATATCTATGGCTAGATTTGGGCTAAATGGGCCATATGTGTTACATCCCATACCCGAGTCCAAAGCTAAGACTCGGGAACCAAAATGGGTTGAAGCAAACCCGAAGGTACTTGGTGTTCAGCCTTTACTTGTTGGCAAATCAAGCATTTGGAAACAAACTCTGAAATATCTTTCTTCTTTCTCGGCCACCAATACTGTTGCTTCAAGTCATTATACATCTTGGTACTACCCGGATGTTTAGATAAACATTCGTTATGCGCCTCGTGCAAAATTCTCTGAATAAGCTCTTCCTTTCTCGGTACACAAACTCTATCTTTAAACATCAAACATCCATCGGAATTAATCCGAAAGTCAGATTCAACATCTGACTCGTACTGGGCTCTCTTGGCTTGCAATTCACTATCTTCTTTCTAAGCCTCAAAGATCTCTTGGAGGAATACTGGTCTAGCTCTCAACTAAGCTAAAATAGAACCAACACTGAATAAAGTCATTCGTGAATTCATTGCCCTTAATACAAATAGGGAATTTCTGCTTAAAGCACTGGCAACCACATTCGCCTTTCCTGGATGATAGTCAATGATCAACTCATAGACTTTTATTAACTCTAACCATCCCCGTTGCCTTAATTTCAACTCTTTTTGCATCATCAAGTACTTCAAACTTTTGTGATCGGTGAAAATTCGGCATCTTTCACCATATAGATGGTGTCACCAAATCTTAAATGCGAAGACTATGGCAGCCAACTCTAGATCGTGTGTCGGATAGTTCTTCTCATGAGGCTTCAACTGTCTTGATGCATAAGCAATAACTTTGCCCTCTTGCATAAGCACACAGCCTAACCCATTTAAGGATGCATCACTATAAATTATGAATTCTTTCCCCGTCTCAGGTTGTACTAAAACTGGAGATTCTATCAACAATGCTTTCAGTTTCTCGAAACTTTGTTGGCATCTTTCTGTCCATTCAAACTTCACATTTTTCTGTAACAATTCAGTCATCGGGGTTGCAATCATGAAAAAACCCTTGACAAATCATCTGTAATAGTCGGCTAGGCCTAGGAAACTTCTAATCTCAGAGATGTTCCTCGGTGGTTTCCAGTCCATTATAGCCGAAATCTTACTTGGGTCTACTCGGACTCCGTTTCCCGAGACAATATGTCCTAGAAATCCTACTTTCTTAAGCCAAAATTCACTTTTACTGAACTTGGCATACAACTGATTTTCTCGTAGAATTTGTAAAATTGTCCGTAGGTGCTCAGTATGCTCAGTCTCATCTTGAGAATAAATTAATATGTCGCCAATAAAAACGACTACAAACTTGTCGAGATATGGCCTAAAGATGCGGTTCATTAGGTCCATGAATACTGCAGGAGCATTGGTCAACCCAAAGGGCATGACTAAAAACTCATAATGCCCATATCTTGTTCGAAAAGCGGTCTTGGAAACATCTGGCTCCTTTACTCTCAACTGATAGTACCCTGATCTCAAGTCTATTTTGGAGAACACAGTGGCTCCTTTCAATTGATCAAACAAATCATCGATTCTAGGCAATGGGTACTTGTTCTTCACTGTCACTTTATTACGCTGACGGTAATCTGTAGACAATCTCATGGTGCCATCTTTCTTTTTCACAAATAAAACTAGAGCACTCCATGGAGAACAACTTGATCTTGCAAAGCCTTTATCTGTTAACTCTTGCAACTGTAACTTTAATTCTCTCAACTCCGTTGGAGCCATTCTGTAAGGAGTAATAGATATTGGTACAGTACAGGGAGCTAGCTCAATGCTGAACTCAACTTCTCTATCTGGTGGTAGTCCTGGTAATTCCTCAGGAAAAACGTCCAAGTACTCACATACTATTGGTACTGACTCAATCTTTAGCTCTGTTTCTCTAGTATTCATCACAAAGGCAGGATACGCCTCATATCCTTTTCTTATATATCTCTGTACTGTCATATGAGAAATTACTACTGGCGATCTACTTTGTTCATCTGATTCTACATGAGAAAGTCCCAATTCTCACATCTCATCTCAAGGTATTTCTTCCCACAATTAACTATTACATCATGGGTGGTCAACCAGTCCATACCAAGAATGATGTCAAACTCATCAAATGGCAGCAACATAAGGTTTGCCTTAAAACAATGGCCTTTAATCATTAATGGACAATCTTTACAAACTTCATCAACTAACACACTTTTGCCTAAAGGATTAGACACCTTAATCGTAAATTATGTAGACTCTATAGGCATACTCATATTGGATACTAGTTTCATGCAAATGTAAGAGTGTGTGGATCCGGGATCTATTAAAGCAATAACTTTGATATCATAAAGCGAAAAGGTACCCGTAATAACATCAGGAGATGATGCCTCTTCGTGAGCACGAATGGCATAAGTCCTTGCAGGCGCCCTACCCTCGGGTCTTGTGGCCTGCTCTCTAGGGTTACCTCTTCCACTTGCCCCACTTTCCGGGTTCCTCTGCGGTCTTCCTCTGATCATACTCCCTGATCTCGTGTTCTGAGTTCTCTCTTCTTTTGTTGTCTCATGACAATCCTTTATGTAGTGGTCTTGGGAACCACATCTAAAACATGCATTTTCATGTGCTCGACATTCTCTCAGATGACGTCTGCCACACTGTGGGCATTCGGATCTATCCGATTGGATGTTCCCCACACTAGCAACTGAAGTCGTCTGTGCCTTATTTCCCGAATACTGCTTACTCTTGTCCTTTCTTGAAAACCCAATGGAAGTAGCCGATTGGGTCGAGAAATCTCTTGACTTCTTGGATGAAGATTGGAATGACTTATTCCACTGTCTCTTTCTAGAGTCACAAGACTCCATTTCAGATTTTCTCTCCTCCATTACTAGCTCTTTTGCTTTACAAGCCCTCTCTACTAGCACAACGAATTCCTTTAGTTCTAAGACAGCGACAAACAATTTGATGTCATCATTTAGTCCATCTTTGAATCTCTTACTCATAATGGCCTCGGTGGATACACACCCTCGAGCGTATTTACTGAGTCGCACAAACTCGCACTCGTAATTAGTCACCAACATCTAGCCTTGCTTCAGTTCTAGAAATTCCTTTCTTTTCTGGTCTACAAACCTTTGACTGATATACTTTTTCTTGAACTTTTCTTGAAAAAATTCCCATGTAACCTTTTCCCTCGGTCCCACTAACACAAGGGTGTTCCACCATTGATAGGCAGAATCTCTTAAAAGAGAGACTACACACTTCATGCATTCCTCACATGTGTACGGCAACTCATTAAATACCCTGATGGTATTTTCTAGCCAGAACTCAGATTTTTTCGGGTCATCATCTCTTTTAGCCCGGAATGCTTCTGCCCCATGTTTCCTGATCCTATCAACTGGAGGCTTAACTCCTCTTGTCACCTCTACTACTTGAGGGGCTACTGGGATAGATTGAGGGATAGGCGGGGGTGAAGGGGGTTGTGCATTCGGGTTCGTACGAACGAACTCCGTATACCATGTGGTCATCATATGGAGGAAGGCTTCTCTAGCCTCTTCTCCTCCTCCTTGACTCACCGTAGTGGGTCTATTTTCATTCTCATTCGGCACCACCCCTTCAGCGAGAGCCGGCGCGTTACTTTCTACATCATCCGCCACAGCTCTTTCGAGATCCATTTACTATATGTATAAACATAATTTAAGTCGTTAGGAGTCGTCACACTATCATTATAAAAACATTCTTACATATGGCATGTATAGCAAGACTCGTGCTTCTGCTACATTAGTCCCAGAATCGACTAAATCGTAGCTCTGATACCACTAAATGTAACACCCCATACCCGAGTCCGAGGCCAAGACCGGTTACGAGACATTACTATGCTTGAACTTGCTTAAACTTGTATTTACGGCTATAAAATTTTGTTCCGAATTAAAAACTTCTCTTTCTTAAACAACTTTTACATCTCATAGGCCTACGAGGCCTTAAACACATATCTGGAAACTTTCAGAACTCAATCGAAAACTTTTCCTTAAAACAGGGGTCACACGCCCATGTGGCTTGGGACACGCCCGTGTACTCCTAGACATGCCCGTGTCTTCCACCCGTGGTGGACACTGCCAAATAGCACACGGCCTTTGTAATATCCCGAAATTGGGCTTAGTAGGATTGGGCCGATTGGGTCTTGGGCTTTAGGAAAATTTTGAGTATTATTTTTTTATTTGTGTTAGCTTGGGTATGAATTATGTGTGTTGAGCATAGTCTTGTGAAGGCTTGATTTTATTAATAAGGCTAGAATAATTCTTAGTATTAAAAATTTAGTGAAGTGGATTAGGTGAACTTGACACTTAAGTTAATTTAAGTGTTAAATTAAGCACATGTGGAGTTAGTGGCAATGTGGTTAAGATGCATGAAGAGTTGCTTGAGGGAAGTGGTTCGAGTAGCATGATTAGCATTTTGAAGACTTTATATTTATGTATCCTAGCATTAATGGACGGTCAAGCTCTAATTATGGTAATTTAGACTTTAGATTTTATGGTAAGTTGAATATTAGTTTAGGAAAGCTAGTATTTTGGGATAAGAATCTTAAGATTTATGGAAGGATGGAGGGATAAGGGGCTTGAATGATGGAGAGTTGTTTTGGAAATATTTTTATGGTCATTTTGACCATGAATGTGGACGCATAGATGGCTAGGGGGGTTGGCCGAATTTTTGGAAGGATTTAAGAGGAATTAAAGAGGAAATATGGGATTTGGGTGAAGGAATTGGTGTTGGCCGAATTTGGAACTTGGTAGGATGGCATTTTCGGTTTGGTAATAGTAAGATAGGTGTGTCAAAATTTATAGTTAATAGTTTTGGTTTTTCTCTTTTTCTCCAAGTTTCGGTCAAGAGGGTTATAGGCAAGTCATTTGGGTATTTGGTGCATTAAGGTGTGTTGTCAAGATTTTTTTTCTAACCTTCTCCTATTCATCATTTCTTTCTTTCAACCCCAAATCCATACCTATTCTCTTGTGGCCGAATATCCTATTTTTTATTCAATATGAGTCATAGCCGAATCTTGTAAGTTCTTTTGTTCTCTTTTCTTTTCTTGAAACTAAAAAGCCGAAACACTATTCATCTTTCTCCTCTATTCTTTTCACCATATTCAAAAGCCGAAACTTTGATCTAGTTTATTCTTGGCCGAATCCTCTAAGCTTTCAACTCTCTCCACTCTTGCGTTTACTCTTTTCATTAGTAAAGTGCCGAAACACCATCTCAACCTCGTTTCTATACCTATCTTTGTGTTAGCCGAATATCTCATTATCATTGGGAAGGTTTAGCTGAAACCTTTTTCTCTTTTTGGTCTCTTCAAGCAACATGGTGGTAAGTAATTTCTATCCTAGCAATCGGTGTAGGTTCTCTTTCTTTTAAGTGTGCCGAATCATGGATTAAGTCTTGGTTTTAGGCATGACCGATTGTTCTTAGTGCCATAAAAAGGTGTTCTTTTGTGTGTAGCTAAATGAAGGGAACTCAGAGTGTGATTCGGGATTTGGTAGGAGACCAAATCGGCTTTAAGGGAGAAGGAAGAACCACGTTTCGAGATCGTGTTAGATTCGAGTAGTTCAAGATTTCACTAATAGGCAGGTGTGTGATTAACCCACCGTTTTCTGGGTTTTTGCTATATTTGTATGTGTTGATTATGTACTAACAAGTGCAGTAAAAGTTATGAGATAAATACCCTTAAAGGGGTACGTCGGTAATCCGGTAAGTACCAAACCTGATGATATGTGATTATTAATATGAATATGTGTTATGACTATGCTTGATGAACATGCTCACGCATCATTATATTATATCATTATTTATGTTACATGTGCATGGGTTGGGATATGATATGAAAGGAGGTACGGGTGTACTTCGAGTACGTGGTTTGATGTTAACCTTGAGCTACATCGTGGATTGACGTTGACTAAGGTCACGTTGTGGATTAATTGCGATTTAGTTCGCGTGGCTTGATGAGTGGCTGTGTGCCTCATCGTGGTTGATATCGGCTATGTGCCATATCGTGGTTGATGAGTGACTATGTGTCCCATCGTGGTTTTGGTGTTAGCTACGGCTACATCGTGGATTGGCGCTGACTGAGGTCGCGTTGTGGATTATTGTGCTTAATTGCACGTGGACGGCATTGATTGCCTTTGGAGTGAAAAGGAGAGGGTGATTTGTTAATCCCCTGGTGTGTGGTAGGCTGGATACGGGGGTGTGTACAGGATGGACCCTAGGTTGGGGTTGGGTGCACTTTGCATAATTTTATTTGATATGAGTAATTGATGTGAAAATGGGCCAAGCCCAATATGTGAATGTGGATTGGGTTAAGAAATGGGCTAAGCCCAGTATATGAATGTGGATCAATGTAGAAATGGGTTAAGCCCGATATGTGGAATTATGCGGTTAATTACCCTGTTACCTAATAAGTGATATGAATATGGGCCAAGCCCAGAATGTGTTATTAAGTGAATATGATATCTTGTTATCTGTTATATGGGTTAATATGTGGTTAACATGTGGGTGGAATTCAGTGGAGTAATTACACACCGAGTCTGTGGGACCCATCTAATTTTTCTCAAACCTTTCAGGTGATGCTCGGACCGGGTTAGAGTGGATACGAGGTGGCCCATGCGGAAGATATTCTATTTGTTTCACACATTTTATTTATGAAAGGTTATTTATTGTAATAAGGGCCACTTTAAGTATTTAAGGACTTTTATTATGTTATAAGTTGGATTGTCGATTATATTATTATTTGAAAATGTTTTATTTTAAACAACTTAATTTTATTTGGAACTTTAATTACTCAATGTTTTAGTAAAGACAACAAATTTTTATGTTTTTAACTTTAAGTCAAAAGTTTTTCAAACGTTTTTCCGCAGTGGCATTTCAAATTCGGTCATAGCAAATGGGCCGGGTTTGGGGTGTTACAGCCTTGACACGCCCGTGGGCTTAGACCGTGGCCGACACTGACTATATTCACATGGCCTTGACAAGCCTGTGGGCTTAGACCGTGGTCTAGTCTAACTTAAAGTACTAAGGTGCAGGGGACGCACGACTTAGACACATGCCCATGTGTCTATCCGTGTGGGCACTTGAAGGCTATTTACCAAGCCAATTGCCACCCTGAAATTATAGATCAATCTCAAGCTACAATCATCAATTTAAATACTTCATCTAACATGAACAATGATGTATACTTGTTTGACATTTATAAACATACATACTTAGACAATCTTGGCCTATCACTTGGCCACATACAAAAGAATAATAAATTTGATAGCCCATACTTTTGCCCTTCTTAAGACATGTTCTCAAAATGAAATGCTTCCTATACATGCCATACTTAATATAAACATCTTGGCTATACCAAAATAGCGATTGATAGTGTGCTCCGAGCTCCGATGACGATGATCCACGAGATTAGCTTGGCAGGACTACATGGAAAGAAAGAATAAAAGACGTAAGCATTTAGCTTAGTAAGTTTGCATGTAATGCATATAGCAATATTCTTGTTTAACATAAACCATTTGGTATAAACAATGGCATCATAACTTTAAGCTATTTAAGCTTACTTACTCATATTGGTTCTTACATATCTCATGATACTTACTAGTCTCATGCTCGTGAAGTAAACGAGGTACCTGTGTCACTTAATCATATAGATTGACATACTCTGTCATGGTAAGCATAATCTTAACTTCATCATTCATAACAAGAATAATATTCTTAATTAGCCTTAGCTAGTATTCTTTAATAATAGCTTTACTTGCTTAACTTTCTTGCTTTCTCATTTATTCTTTACTCATTTGCTCGATGAATTTCTATAAATAACCGAGGATAATGAATCTCATTTCACATTACTCGATGCCAAAGCCATATCTTAGATACGTTCTTACATGGAATCTCTCATCTTGGTGTCGATGTCATGTCTTGACATGGACTTATGCGAAGTCTTTCTCATGAGTTCCCTTGGGAACTTACCATTGCCATGTCTTGACATGGTCTTACTTGGTATCTTTACTCATGAACTGGTCAATGCTGAGCCGTGGCTTGGACTTACATGAAATCTTCCTTGTTACTCACCAATGCCATGCCTTGGCTTGGACTTACATGGGATCTCTATCTCATGATAGCTTTTCAATGCCAAGACTTGTCTTGGACTTACATGACTTCTTTGCTTGGAGACTCACCAATGCCATGCCTTGGCTTGGGCTTATATGGGTCTTCATCTCATAATAACTCTTCAATGCCAAGACTTGTCTTGGTCTTACATGATAACTTGCTTGATTGCCGATGCCATGCCTTGGCTTGGTCTTATACGGACTTTCTCATTTCATGTGATAGATCGAGTATCCTAGGTAATTCAACTTCAATCGGGACTTTCTCATGCTTAATCTCTTTGATTTCTTTGTTTAACATAGCATTAAACCTTTCCATGGTAATAGTGTACACCATACTAAGCAATTCAATGATAATAATCATAAAGCTTAGAGTTCATACAAACTTACCTCAAATTACAAAATGTATGTAGATATGCAATTTAGTCCTCGACTTTGTTCTTACCTTGGTTTCGATCCGGGCTTCGTTTTTCTTGATCTATAATAATAGTTTAGATCATTTAATAATCACATTGACTAAATTGACTCTTAACACATACTTTGGAAAAATTACTATTTTGCCCTTAAACTTTCTCATAATTACACTTTTGCCCCAAGGCTCGTAAGGTGATTTTTATTCAACTTTTGTGAACTTCATGCTTAGCTGATTCATTTTCTCAACTATAGCAATAACAAAATCTCACTATTTCTACCATGTATGGCAAATTTTATAATAATTACAAACTAGTCCTTACTAGCATTGTTCATAAAATTCACTTAGAAAAAGATGTTTATGTAACATCTAACTCTCATAATCTTCCATAAAACATCATTTTACAAAATGTCATACATGGGTAGATTTTTGAACATGCATCTTAGCTTAACTTATAGCTAAAAATAGCTAATTCATGTTACGAGGACTCCAAAAACACGAAGAATATTAAAAACGGGGCTAAGATAAACTTACTAGCAAGCTTGAAAAATTGAAGAACCCTAGCTATGGCCTCCTTCAAATTTTTGGCACTTGAGGAAGAAGATGAGAATGATTTTTGTCATCTTTTTCCTATTTTAATCATTTAATAGATAAATAACCAAAATGCCCTTCTCATTAAACTTTTACAAATTTCTAACTCATGTCCAATTTTGTCTTAAAATTATAATTTGGGCAAATTGCTATTTAAGGACTTCTAATTAATATTATAAAGCTATTTAATACAAAAAGCTTCTAGAAACTCATATTTTGGAAGCTTTGCAATTTAGTCCTAATGGACCCTTCTATGGAAATTTCCATAAAATTTCTACATGAAACTTTCATATCATCATGCAAACATCTCAAATACCTTAAAAACTCATATTACTACTTCGGACTTGTGGTCTCGCACCACAGTTCCGACTAGGCCCTAAATCGGGCTATTACAATACGAGCGTGTGGGCCCATTTGGGCCGAGAATAGGCCCTAGGCCCATTCGCATCGCTATCTCTATTTAGAATACCTTGTTTTACAAAATTATTGAAATACCCTCAGTTTGCAAAATTATTGACGTACCCTCAGTTTGTAAAATTATTGAAATACCATTGATTTGTGAAATTACCGAAATACCATCCGATTGCAAAATTACCGAAATACCCCTGATTTGTGAAACTACTGAAATACCATTGGATTGCAAAATTATCGAAATACCCCTAATTTGTGAAATGACTAAAATACCCTCGGATTGAAAAATTACCGAAATACACCTGATTTGTGAAATTACCGAAATAACCTCAGATTGCAAAATTATCGAAATACCCCTAATTTATAAAAATTATCGAAATACCCTCAGATTGCAAAATTACTGAAATACCCATGATTTGTAAAATTACTGAAATACCCTCGGTTTGCAAAATTATTAAAATACCCTTGGATTGCAAAATTACCGAAATACCCTCGATGGGTGAAATTACTAAAATACCCTTTATCGGTAAAGTTACCAAAATACCCTCGATGGGTAATGTTATCGAAATGCCCTTAAGGGGTGAAATGATCGTTTTACCCCTAACTGATTAAATGACCGTTGTACCCATGTGGAAGTACGAGTGTTGTATGTGTTAATTGTATAATTGATTATGATTGTGATACACTGTATACATGGGTTAGTTACGACATGACATACTGCATTGGGTTGGGTTTTTCAGATTTGGAGGAAGTACCGTTATAGTGGCATCGCCACGTATTATGATCCTAGTGGCTCAGCCACGTATATCGTTGTTAGCAGCTAGGCTGCATTATTGGAGAGTTGGCTGGGTGGGTCGACATGGTCCCTACATGGAGAGCTGGTTGGTATTATTGGAGAGTTGGATGGGTGGGTTGACATGGTCCCCATATAGAGAGCTGGTTGGTATTATTGGAGAGTTGGATGGGTGGGTCGACAGTGTCCCCACATGGAGAGCTGGTTGGTATTATTGGAGAGTTGGCTAGGTGGGTCGACTTGGTCCCTACATGGAGAGATGGTTGGTATGGGTGGTGTAACACCCCAAACCTGACCTAGAAGTTAGACCCGAATCTGGCGTGTCACATTGGGTGCTTTTCGAGAAGCCATGGTTCCAATTGAAAACCTTTCTTGACATTAAGAACTAAAGTCCTAGTTTGCGTTTGTTTATTATTAATCGACATTTATTAAAAAGTTATTACCTTTAAGAAAATAAGCTTTGTTTGTTGCGGAAGCTTAATTAAAATGATTGACTTATGAAAACGTGATGTTTACGACCTATTTGCGAAAGCGTAGTATTTTGAAAGCATATATTATTTTGGAAAACTGTGATTCAAAGTTTAGCAGGTTTAAAACATAATAAACTAAAAGTCCAAAAGTAAAACCAGAATTTAAGAGAAGCCTTATTACAAAATATTAACCCAAGTTAAAAATAAGTAAAATACTAGAGTCCGAAACTGCTTGTAGTGTGGCCACTTCTAAGTTTTCCAGCACGTCAAACCGCCTACTGAGGATTTCCTGAGAAAAATATTAAAAAGAGGGGGTGGGTTTACGAAAACTCAGTGTGCACAACCCTCATCAGTAAGAACATGAATCACAACAGTTCGGGTTGGAGCCTATTTCAGTAACAGTGGTAATTGGGCCTTAGCCCATAAAAGCCTCAGCTGGGCCTCAACCCATAAATGTCACAAATCATATTTATCTGGGCCTAAGCTCATCTCAGGGTTAAAAACCACATATGCAATGCATTAATGCCCATACCAACCCTGCACTCCATCTCCTGTCCAACCCTGCACTCCTGTGGGGATTTAATCGACCCACCCATCCTTACACTCCTTATGTAGCACCGGTTGCGGCACTAACTTATCGGTGCAGCATGGCTGCTATGTGGCTAAAAAGCCTTCGGTGGATCCACAGTCATCAAGCGACCATGCGATCCTATTACCTCCGTATTAATAATCCCATCCCCATGCAACATAATAACACATGAATGCAACATAAAATAATAATCATACGATAACAATCATAAATCACATACAAGAATAATCATCTAACATGTAGGGGCGTTTTCGTCATTTTACCCTTCAGGGGCATATCGGTCATTTTACCCATCGAGGGTATTTCAATAATTTTACACCTGCGATAGCCTTTCCCAAAGGCCTAATGTCGCCTCAAGCGACTCAACTACCATTTCCGATCGTACCAGACTATTGGGCCTAAAACTCGATTTTGGCCCATTTGGACCCACACGCTCGTGTGGCCCACCTAACACAAATCTAGCCACGTATATGAGATTCACCTAGTCTAGTTCACTATATACTACACCATCATACATTTTATTTATTTGGGCCCACGGGCCCATTAGGCCCAAACAACCTCAACCCACAAGAATACTATTGATGACCTCAACTATCGCGTCGAAGCCCCACACTTGCGCTCGCACGCTCATGTGGCTACTATTGCTGTGACCGGCACTTCGACATTTGCCGCTCTACAACTAGAGTAGAGAGAGTTGCACACCTGATAGGGATCTGGTGCTAATCCGCGCTCCGACCACTCCTGTGCCTAAACGCCCTCTAAGGTATCCTTCCTCCTATCATAGAATGCTCTATATATAGCTACTTCTCACCTCCCTTCTTTGTATCTTTCCGATGTGGGACCCCTTCGCCAGCAGAGTTTAAATTCAACTCAAACTCTTCCCGTCCAATCCGCAAAATAAATATTCCCTTGCTTTCCATAAGATTCGAACCCAGGCTCCCCTGTAGCATAATTCACGCCGCTAACCACTTGGCCACAAGCTCCTCTTGTGTCTTAAACCATGTGCAACTAAATTTAAATCTACTATAGCCAAATGGTAAAGTCCATTTAAAAAGAAAACTAAAATGCAAGAGCCAAGACTTGAACCTTGGACCTTCTTCCTTCCTTGTGGCGTCACCCCCTTGTCTCTTATGTGGCGTCACTTTGCCACTACACCACACACTCCACTTGTGTCATTTTTCTCCACATTTTATTCTTAAAGCCTACCTAATAACTCCCAGCATTTTTTCCACTTAAAACCAAAATTTCCCTAAAGCCAAAGTTTGAACCCAGGACTTCATAGAAGCCCTCTAACCTTCCAAAATCACTTGCCTAACATGTCCAACTTGCATTAAAGCCGTTCTCATGTTCTCAAAAATTTTTAAACGCTCCCGTGCCCAAGGCCCAATGGGCCCAATTCTACTAAGCCCAAATTTGGGGCGTTACAGGTGGTGAGTTGGTTTTTAAGGGTTGGGTTACATGTCCGTTTGCATTGATATGATTTAAGGCTTAGGCCCAGACTGATACCGTATAGGCTCGGGCCCAGACTGTGACCATAATAGGGGATTACACACTGAGTTTTCGTAAACTCACCCCATTTTTAACTGTGCGGGTAATCCTCAGCCTTAGACGGTTCGGAGCTGCGAGGGACTCGGAGAAGACCACACACTGCTTATGCTTTCCGTTTTGATTATTTACTTTTAATTATTTTGATTTGGGTTGTAATAAGGCCTCTCTATTTTTTAATTTATTACTTGTGATATTTATTTATGATGTTCTCTAACTGCTAAAAGTGGAATATGATTTCCGAAACGATAACTATCTTCAAAACACTATGTTTTTCGCAACGTTTTCAAAATGCTTTTGCGACTCAATTTTTAAACTTCACCTTTTCGTAAATTGTTTATTTTAAATATGCTTCTACAACAGATAAGGTTTGAAAAGTAGTTACGTTTTCAAGTGGACAGCAATTGCTTAAGTATTTTGAGTTTTAACAAAAGGGTTTTAACTCTCAAACAAGTTTTAACAACAAGAAACATGGTTTTGAAAAACACTTCCATGTGACACGCCAGATTCGGGCCTAACTTCTAGGCCGGGTTTGGGGTGCTATATTTAATGGCCTAAGAGCCTGGTTGCAAAACTCGGTTGTGGGATGGGTTTTGAAAATTTTCTAATCTGTTTAAATTTTGGTTTGGAAAGTAATGATAACACTGAAAGTGTGGTACACCGAGTCTTCAGCGCATAATCCGTAAGTTTTCTAAATACTTTTGTCTGTTTAGAAATTCAAATACAGTAAGTTAGAAATACGGTGGTTTCCTTAGATATTGGATTGTATTTTTGGTATTTATTCTGTGTGTGTTTTGCTTGGATGTGATGTTGGATATAGAAATTGGTTTTGTGTGAAATATCTGTCTGCTTCAATGGTTAGGTGTTTTAAGTATGTGTAGGGAGTTCCAGGTTTTAGTTAAAATATGATAGGAATATTAGAATTAGAGTGCGCAGCGAGAGTGTAGTGGTGTAACCTATGTTGTGCGGCTATTATATAGTTTGAAATTTTGAGGACAAAATTTCTTTAAGGGGGTAGAATTGTAACGCCCGAAATTTTTGGGCCTAGTAGAATTGGGCCTATTGGGCCTTGGCCATGGGAGTGTTTAAAATTTTTGAGAACAAGAGAATGGCCCTAATGTAAGTTGGACCTATTAGGTGAGTGATTTTGGAAGGTTAGGGGGTTTCTATGAAGTCCCGGGTTCAAACCTAGGCTTTAAGAAAAATTTTGGTTTTAGGTGAATAAAACCCTGGGAGTAAGTAAGTAGGCTTTAATAATAAAATGTGGAAAAAAATGACACAAGGAAGGGAGTGGTCTAGTGGCAAGGCGTCATTAAGGGGGTAAGGGAGAGCTTGGGTTCAAGTCTTGGCGCTTGCAATTCATTTTGATTTCTTTTTTAAATAAACTTAGACTTTGGCCCATAGGCTTATATTTAGTTGCGCATGTTTTAAGACACAAAAGGAGCTTGTGTTGTGGTGGCATGCAGCATTTAGAGCATAGGAGAGGGCAAGGGTTCGAATCCCATTGCAAGCGAAAAGGGATATTGATTTTGCTAAGTTAGGACAGCAGGTGGTTGTGATGGAATTAAACTCTGCTGAAGGAGGGATCCTACATCGGGAAGCTAGCATGAGAGTAGGCGAGAGGCTGGCTTTAAATAGAGTGATCTATGAGGAGAGTAAGCATACCTTGGTTGGCGTTTGGGCATAGGAGTGTTCAGAGCGTAGATTAACTCTAGATTCCTATCAGATGTGTATTTTGCACTACTCTAGCTATAGAGCGGCAAATGCCGAAATACCGGTCACACGACGATAGTAGCCACACGAGCATGCGAGCGCACGTGTGAGAGCTTCAACACGATAGTTGAGGCGATCATGAGTGTTCTTGTGCGTTTAGGCTGTTTGGGCCACGATGGGCCGAAAGGGGCCATGTGGGGCTAATGGGCCCGTGTGCCCAATTGGATAAGTTGTATGATTTTGTAGTAAATATTGGACTGGACTATGTGAATCTCATATTTGTGGCTAGATTTGGGCTAAATGGGCCACACGAGCATGTGCGCCCATTTGGACCGAGAATGGGCCCTAGGCCCATTCGCATCGTTATCTCTATTTAGAATACCTTGGTTTACAAAATTACTAAAATACCCTTGGTTTACAAAATTACTGAAATACCTCCAATTTGTAAAATTACCAAAATACCATTAATTTGTGAAATTATTGAAATACCCTTAGATTGTAATATTATCGAAATACCCCTGATTTGTGAAATTATCGAAATACCCTCGGATTGCAAAATTATCGAAATACCCTTAATTTGTGAAATTACTGAAATACCCTCAGATTGCAAAATTATCGAAATACACCTGATTTGTGAAATTACCGAAATACCCTCAGATTGTAAAATTACCCAAATACCCCTAATTTATGAATTATCGAAATACTGTCGGATTACAAAATTACCGAAATACCCTTAATTTTCAAAATTACTAAAATACCCTCAGTTTGCAAAATTACTGAAATACCATCAATTTACAAAATTACCAAAATACCCCTGGTTTGTAAAATTACTAAAATACCCTCGGATTAGAAAATTACTAAAATACCCTCGATAGGTGAAATTATCAAAATACCCTCTATGGGTAAAGTTATCGAAATACCCTCGATGGGTAAAGTTACCGAAATGCCCTTAAGGGGTGAAATGACCGTTTTACCCCTAACTGATTAAATGACCATTGTACCCTTGTGGTAGTACTATTGTTGTATGTGTTAATTGTATAATTGATTATGATTGTGATGCACTGTACACATGGGTTAGTTACGATATGACATACTACATTGGGTTGAGTTTTTCTGATTTGGAGGAAGTACCGTTATAGTGGCATCGCCACGTATTATGATCCTAGTGGCTCAGCCACGTATATCGTTGTTAGCAGTTAGGCTGTATTATTGGAGAGTTGGCTGGGTGGGTCGACATGGTCCCCACATGGAGAGCTGGCTGGTATCATTGGAGAGTTGGCTGGGTGGGTCGACTTGGTCCCCACATGGAGAGATGGTTGGTACGGGTGGTGAGTTGATTTTTTAAAGGTTGGGTTACATGTCCGTTTGCGTTGATATGATTTAGGGCTTAGGCCTAGACTGTTACCGAATAGCGCTTAGGCCCAGGCTATTACCGAATAGGGCTCGGGCCCAGACTGTGACCGTAATAGGGGATTACACACTGAGTTTTCGTAAACTCACCCCGTTTTTAACTGTGCAGGTAATCCTCAGCCTTAGACGGTTCGGAGCTGCGAGGGACTCGGAGAAGACCACACACTACTTATGCTTTCTGTTTTGATTATTTACTTTTAAATATTTTGATTTGGGTTGTAATAAGGCCTCTATATTTTTTAACTTATTACTTGTGATATTTATTTATGATGTTTTCTAACTGCTAAAAGTGGAATTTGATTTCCAAAATGATAACTGCCTTCAAAACACTACGTTTCTGCAACGTTTTCAAAATGCTTCTGCAACTCAATTTTTAAACTTCACCTTTTCGTAAATTGTCTATTTTAAATTTGCTTCCGCAACAGATAAGGTTTTAAAAGTAGTTACGTTTTCAAGTGGACAGTAATTGCTTAAGTCTTTTGAGTTTTAACAAAAGGTTTTTAACTCTCAAACAAGTTTTAACAACAAGAAATATGGTTTTGAAAAACACTTCCATGTGACACGCCAGATTCGGGCCTAACTTCTAGGCCGGGTTTGGGGTGTTACATATAGCATGTTTTATTCATGCAAATTGTGATTTATCGGATATGAGAAAAAGGAAAGATTGGCATAAATTCCTATTAAAATGATTATGGAAGTATGAAAAGATATGAGCTTTAAACAATTGAAAGATGTTAAAGTATATGCTTGAGAGGTGAATACTAGTAATTAATGTGCGTGTTTATTATGAGGTATGAAATGATTGGTTGATTATGGTAATTTGTTATAATGGAGAGATTACGGTTATAAGGCTAATGTCAAAACATGTTAAAATATGCTTGCAAATTGATTGAGCAAGCAATGTGACTGAATAAATTATAATTGTGAGTTTTATAGCAATTTATATTATCGGACTTGGTAAATGATTGGTAAAAGTTGCTTATTACTTTCATACGAACTTACTAAGCTATATATATAGCTTACCCCCTTCCTTTTCAATGTCTTATATGGTTATTAAGCTAGCTCGGATTGGAGTTCATCGGATATCCTATCACACTATCAAGCTATTATTTTGGGTATAAATGAATTCAAGTATTTTAAGTCTATGGCATGTATAGGGACTTAGTTATTTTGTTAAATGTGTCATTATGATTGTAGCCAATGTGTTGGCTTATGATTGTCAAAGGCTTGTTTTGATACTTGGCCATGTAGATTAGCTTATTTGGGCTATCATGGTTGTCAACCTAAGTATAGATATATATGTGTTAATGTCTCTGGTGATATGAATATAGTATACTTGGTGAATGATAGAAATATAATTTAAGACAAGACTGTGAAATGTTTGTATATGTGGAATCTTGCATGATTTGGTGTGGGGAGTTTGATGTTGTAAGCATATGATAAATAATGGCATGAGAATGACATGTTATTGTCTTGGTTGTGGTGGTTTAGTTGCTCTTATATGCTTGAATTTGTGTCATGTGATGTTGTGTAGATGTGTGCAAGTAAGGGTGGCAAAATGGCTTGGTAAATAGCCTTGTTTTTGTCCACACGGGTAGACACACGGACGTGTGTCTAGGCTGTGTCTGACACACGGTCTACCACACGGGCATGTGATCTGGTCGTGTGTCCCCTGTACCTTAATTGTTGCAAAATAGAATGTCCAGAATTGAGCACGCGGGTAGAGACAGGGCGTGTGTCTCAACTGTGTGTGCTACACGGCCTAATACACGGGCGTGTGGTACGGCCGTGGGGCACAAGTCAGAGAGCACCCCTAAATCGAACACGGTCTGAAGCACGGGCGTGTCCTAGGGTCACACAGGCGTGTCCCTTGGACCACACAGGTGTGTGAGCCCTACTTTTAGTAAAAATTTTCTAAGTTTTGTAAAAATTGTTGAAGTTCTCAGTTTAGTCCCGAACCACCTCCAAAGCATGTTTTGAGCCTCGTAGGCTCGTATAAGGGACTTTATGATTGAATACAGATGGTTTTAATTTGGACGCAAATTTATGACTCGAAATTGTGTGATTGCTTGTGATGTGAGTCCGGTAATGCCTCGTACCCTGTTCTGGCGTTGTATACGGGTAAGGGGTGTTACAAAATGAACCATTACTAGCCATTCTAATGGCTAGGTTACAAAACATCATTTTCTAGCCACCTAAGGCCAAGTTGTCCTATATATGCCATTATACCAAAATGATTTTACTAAGTATACCCCAAAATGACTAGTTGATAGTGTGACGATGCTCCAATGATCTCCAACCTTCACGAGCTTCCGAGCACTATAAAATAGTGGAAAATAAAACGGAGTAAGCATTACATGCTTAGTAAGTTCGTATAACAGAAACTAAACTTAACAATCCTGTTTATTAAATCTAAGCAAACAATAACAAGTTTTCCATCCATTTGGCTAATTTGCCTAAACACATGCATTCAATCAAACATGTTAGTCACAACTTAACATATACATCAAGTAAGGATAGATGAGCTTATCATGCAATACTCTTTCAAGACATCATCATTTCATCTCATAATCCTCATGCCATGTCAAGAGTTTTTAATTCTGATGGATGCTCAAGTAGTACACTCGAGGTGTACGATTAAATAATACATCAATTGTTATTCAAGGGTACCCACCAGGGCACTTAATCAAGGAACACACTCTCAAGCCACATATCATATAACAGGATTACCAGTCCAGGCTAAATCCTTTATATAACGTATGCTCAGAAGGGCTCAATTAGGATTACTAGTCCAGGCTAAACCCTAATCATAACGTATACTCGAGAGGGATTATTTCAAGATTACCCATCCGGGATAAATCCTTTCTATAATGAGGTCAATAAGATTACTCGTCCGAGCAAAATTCGTCAGCAACAAATGCAAGACCTCATCCATTACGGGAAAGCACACATATTCATTGAAATTCATTATTCAATCGGGACATAACCCTTTTTCATCATTTTCAAGCATGTATTAATTTCTCATATTTGTAACATCCAAATAAATCAAATAAATGATAATTACATTTCATACAATCACAACATTTAATTTAACATAATTTCATGCTCGATTAAGTTACACGAACTTACCTCGACACTGGTTCGCGTAAATAATCTACTAATCCGAAATCTTTTCTTTTCCTCGACCTAGCCTTGAGTTTGTGTTTTCTGGATCTATATAAATGAATTTAACCATCAATTTCACACATTTCATATTTAATTGGACTTAATTTACATTCTGGGCAAAATTACCATTTTACCCCTAACTTTTCCATAAGTTCCAATTTCATCCCTAGGCCCAGAAAATGAAACTTGTGCAAATTACTCCCTATTCCAAGCCTAGCCAAAACCCCTTTACAAAATTTACAGCACATGTATTCATAAAATTTTAGAATTTTTCCTTCAATTTCACAAGTTTACATTTTAGTCCCTAAATCATGTTTTCATCAAAAATCACTTTGTAAAAGTTGTTTATATATCAATAATCTTTCTTTTTGTACAATAAATTTCTAATTTCCAGCATATACATCCATGACCCATTTTTCATACCTTGATAACTTTTCAAATTAATCCCCCAAATAGAGAGATTAATGTATCCAGATTCCAAAAATATCAAAATTATTAAAAACGAGACAAGAAAACTTACCCAATTAGGCCTTTAAAGTTTTCTCTCTCTCCTAGGGTTTCCATAGAATTTTAGGTTGAAGATGATATAAAATAAGATGATAATTCTTTTATCGTCCTTTAATTAATTAAGTTTTTGCTATTTCCAATTTTTTCCTTACCCTTTTTCTTTATTTCCATGGATGAGTCACCAAGAAAAATCTACATACTTTTCTTAATGGTCTAATTACCATATAAAGACCTCTAGTTTTGAATTCCATAGCTATTTGATCCTTATAGCTACTAGAATTAAACTTTCACATTTTATGCGATTTAGTCCTTTTCGTAATTAAGCACTAAATCAATAAAATTTTCGTACCAAAATTTTCAAATGTCATATTTATCATAATGTGGACCATATAATGAAATAAAAATAAACTTTATTTTTGGGTCAGATTTGTGGTCCTGAAACCACTGTTCCGATTTTACTGAAAAATAGGTTGTTACAAAAGTACAGGAAAAGAGACTTATTTTAGTGCTGAAATAATTCAAGAAGGCTATCGGATGGATCATAGTCGATATTCGTGGTATTAGTCCATCTGTGTGCATGCACAAAATCATCCTAGAAGATGGCGAGAAAGGAACGATTGATATACAATGGAGATTGAACCCCATTATGAAGGATGTGGTAAAGAAAGAAATCATTAAGTGGTTAGATGCGAGTGTAATTTACCCCATCTCAGATAGTTCATGGGTAAGTCAGGTCCAATGCGTGCCAAAGAAAGAAGGTATTAGGGTCCTAGAGAACGAAAATTAAGAGTTGATACCAACCAGAACGATTACGGGTTGGAGAATTTGTATAGGTTACCGAAAGTTAAACAAGGCGACTAGGAAAGATCACTTTCCTTTACCGTTCTTGGATCAAATGCTAGATAGACTCGCAGGGCAAGACTATTATTGTTTTCTAGATGGGTACTTAAGGTACAATCAGATCACAATAGCACCGGAGGATCAACATAAAACAACATTCACATGCTCGCACGGTACATTCGAATTTAGACACATGCCATTTGGTCTCTGTAATGCACCTACTACATTTCAAAGATGTATAATGACTACTTTTACTAACATGGTGGAAATTTTTTTGGAAGTTTTGATGGACAATTTTTCAGTGTCTGAAGACACTTATGATGATTGCTTAGCCAATCTTGCCACAGTACTAAGGCGGTGTGAAGAAACAAACCTAGTACTCAACTAGGAAAAGTGTCATTTCATGGTACGAGAATGTATTATTTTGAGGCATCGAACAACGACAAGGAATTGATGTAGATAAAGCAAAGGTGGATGTTATTGAGAAACTCCCACCTCTAACATTAGTAAAGGGTGTTAGGAGCTTTTTGGGACTTGCCGGATTCTATCGAAGATTTATCAAAGACTACTCCAAAATTGTTAAACCCTTATGCAAATTATTGGAGAAGGACACAACATTCAACTTTGATGAAGAATGTTTGAAAGCTTTTAATGATCTGAAGAATCGATTAGTTTCGACACCAATTATCTTCACACCGGATTGGGATTTTCCATTTGAGTTAATATGTGACGCGAGTGACTTTGCAATAGGAGCTGTGATGGGTCAGCGAAGGAATAAGGTTTTTCATCCTATCTACTATGCAAGTCAGACTTTGACGGGAGCTCAACTGAATTATACGTTAACAGAGAAAGAGCTACTTGCTATTGTTTTTGCTTTTGACAAGTTTCGATCTTTTCTTGTAGGTACCAAAGTGACTATCTATATGGATCATTCATCAATTAAATATTGACTTGCCAAGAAAGATGCCAAGCCAAGGTTAATTTTATGGGTACTTCTACTCTAAGAGTTTGATATAGAAATTCAAGATAAAAAGGGGTAGAAAATCAAGTAGCAGATCACTTATCCAGATTGGAGCCACAAGAAGGAACTTCATCTCTTGTACCCATCAAGTAGACATTCCCGGATGAACACATACTTAAGGTAAATCACATCCATAATATCCATTGGTTTGCTGATTTTGCTAACTATTTAGCTTGTGGTTTGATGTCGATTGATAAGACGTATCAACAAAGGAAAAAGCTTCTTCATGATATGAAGTACTATTTCTAGGAAGAGCCATATTTGTTCAAAAAGTGAACAGATCAAATGATCAAGAGATGCGTGGCAAAAAACGAGGTACATGGAATTCTATATCATTGTCACACAGCTCCAAATGGGGGACACTTTGGAGGTTCACATACTGCAGCAAAGGTATTGCAAGCCAGATTCTTTTAGCTAACTCTATTTAACGATACGTATGCCTCTGTAAAGTTGTGATCGATGCCAGAGGGTTGGAAACATCACCAACAGAAATGAGATGCCCTGAACAAATATCATTGAGGTAGAATTTATAACACCCCTATACCCGGTCCGACTATATGGACTTGGTATAAGACTATTACATTTGGTGCCAAAGTTTGGCTAGACATTGTATAATTCAGTGATTCATACATTGTATAATTCAGTCATTCATATATAGTCTGTTAAATAATTTAATCCAAATTAACGAATGTTCGTTTGCGTTTGGAAATGATTTAAAAATAGTTTTTACTCAAAACAGGGGCAAAATATCGAGACTTAAACAAAAGGTATCGATATTTTATGAAAGGTATCTATACCACTGCACAAAATCGATACCAAATAGCATTATAGAACTCTAAAAATTCAAGTTTTAATGAAGGTATTGATACCTTAGGCCTAGGAGTTAATACATAGGCTTATATCTATACTGGCATAAAATGTAACACCCCTAACCCGTATCCGTCGCCGGATTAGGGTTACGAGGCCTTACTATAACAATTACCAAGTCCATGCACTCCATCCAAACTAACACTTGATAAATTAATGTCATTTCATGCTATCACAAATGAATATATATATATATATATTCTGTCAGATCTTAATACAACAACTTGCATTATAAAATCACATGGTCATTTAAAAACAATGACGGCATAAGTATATAATATTTAGACATTTATTCACCTATAACTCGAACACAAACGAAAATTTAATAGTCACTAACATTTTTAATTAGATAAAATCTTAAAGCAATCCATATATACATACGTAATATATAAATACCAAATTAGTACATACCATTTTTGAAATCAATCCATGTACAAATATGTCCATGTACCACTTTATTATTTATCATTTTACATCAAATCCCTATAGCAAAATATATTAGCAAAATCATTATTATAAATATGTATTTACGCATCAAACGACTGCACATATAGACTGTGAAATATTATACATAACATGAACGTCTATCAAACCAAATATACCTTATCAAATCATTATCTTAGCCCAAAATGCCATAAACCACAAAACCAAACTATACCTATCAAATATATATATACCATGGCCGAATATAGGTTAAAATAACTTACTACTCATCAACATTTACATGGCATCTTTAATAATCCTCTCAACTATATCCACCTCATTCGAACCAAATCAAAACAAATGCAAAACATATCAATATATCATGCTTATCCCAAATACATCACATCTAGATATAATAGGCATATTATTTGACCATATTCCATACATGATTAAACCATGGCCGAATTTCACATCCCTTAATACCATAATCAATCCATTATATCAAGAACATAGGAATTAAACTTAATCAAAAGAAATAGCCATTTTCGCAAGGCTATTCATATATATACAAGGCTGAAAGTCATTAATCTAAACCTTAGTCTAACCTATACATGCCTTCGGTTCCAAACTAAAATTAAGTACCAAAAGGGAAGATAGTGTGGTTGACTTTTCTGACGATCCTCAGATGCCCGTAGCTTGATGGAAAATCTATAAAACAGAACAAAGAGCACACACGAAATAAGCTACCTAGCTTAGTAAGTCTTAAGCGAATTTAAAGAAAATAATTCAACTTGACACCTAAACTTTCCAAGTCAAATACTTGATATTACATCTAGCTTTAACAAATCATACATATGATGTCACATTATCGAACTTCTATACATCTTTAACTTGACATTTCTCATTATTCTACCTTTAACAAATAATTCATTAAAATCAACTCAAGTTCAAAAGATAATTATCTATTTCTTGCCAAATACTCAAATCGTATGCACATCGTTTTAAATGGAATCATATACAAAAGCATATATACATATATACACTTATTCACTTTATATCTTATCACTCCAAAAGTCCAACATGCACGAAATATCCATATGAGTTTCTAAACAACCAACCGAATATACAAACATAATCATATACCACATTTTCGTCCAACATCACACACATATACATATGTATATACATTTATAATTAAACGAATATACTTACTCGATTAAACAACTCACAGGTACTTACCCATACAGCTCTGTAATTTAATTCATACGGATAATCTTAAGTTTGTCCTTTTTGCCAACATCACTCCACCAGTTTATACGCATAAGCTCGTATTTAGAAATCACCGGCATTTAGCCTGCTAGGCCATAAGCCCGAAACTCTTTACCGGCACAAGGCCTGTTAGGCATTTAGCCCGATACTTTCCACCGACACAAGGCCTGCTAGGCTCAAGGCCCGATACATTTCACCGGCACTAGGCCTGCTAGGCATTTAGCCCGATACTTTCCACTGGCACAAGACCTGCTAGGCTCGAAGCCTGAATATCAACACATTTAATATTTCAAATACACAAAGCTTAATAATAAAATCACATCATCACATATTCTTTATACTACTTTCACTTATCGAACCGAACTTAACTATTCACATTGCATTAAACAAAATAGTTTCACTTCAATACCATACACTCATATTCGGTTATATCATGTATTTATGCTTTAAATATCCAAAATTCATCATTCACTAAGTTCATAAATAAATTCATTAACATTAGAACGCTTAGGGACTTACCTCGGCTGTCGATAGACCGTGCAAATCGGCTATTCGAGAACCTTCGTCTTTCCCCGATCTAAATCCGTTTTTCTTTGTTCTTGATCTAAACACATTAAAAGTAATCTCATTCAAGCACATTTCATTTCAATTTAGTCCTAAAACACATAAATGGGCAAATTACTATTTTACCCCTAATATTTCACAACTTTGCAATTTAGTCCTATTTGCATAACACACAAAATACACCAAATTAGCTAAGAATATACAAGGGCTAAATATTCCTAGGGACTTTACAAGCCCTCACATTTCACTTATTTTGCAATTAAGCCCCTCTAAAATTTCATTTTTACAATTTGGCCCTAAAAACAAAAATTCATCAAAACTTCCAATACATAATATACTAATTTTTTAACTTATCTTTTATCTAATATCATCAAACATCAAAAAACCATATAAACCTATCAATAGCCGAACATCAAGCATGCTTAGATTCAAAAATTTCAACATGGGTCAACTACGGTTCGAAGCAACGATCTCAAAAACGTAGAAATTATTAAAAACCGAAGAAAACACACCTTGAATTTTAGCTAGATGATGGCCGAACCTTCCAAGCTTTTAAACCTTATTTTCATGGCTAACTTTCGGCATTTCAAGATGAAGAACAAAAATATGGCTTTTAAATTTTATGTAATATAACATATAATAACATTACTTTATGTTTTACCATTTTAACCTTTATTTAATAAGAAAAACAATTTATAACATAAGGTTATACTTGACCTTTGCCACCCACTAACTCATAAAATGGGTTAATTTCACTTTTAATACTTCATATTAAAAAGCCATCCTCATATAAACACTTTTCACTTTAGCAAGCAACTTTTACGCATTACGCGATTAAGTCCTTTTAATCAAATTAAGCACTTAAACGATAAAATTTTCATACGAAACTTTCACACACATCAATTCACATATAATAAACTCAAAATATAATATTAAAATATTTCTGGTACTCAGATTCATGGTCCCGAAACCACCGTTCCGATTAGGGTCAAATTCGGTCTGTTACAACTCTCCCCCTTTAGGATTTTCGTCCCCGAAAATCTTACCGTTAAACAAGGTTGGATATTGTTGCCTCATTGAATCCTCAGGCTCCTACGTAGCCTCTTCAACTCCGTGACAATTCCATAGTACCTTTACTAATGGAATTCTCTTATTTCTCAACTCTTTTATTCCCCGAGCTAAGATACGAATTGGTTCTTCATCATATGTCAAATCGGGTCGGATCTCAATCTCTGACGGTGTGATTACATGAGACGGATCTGATCTGTACTTACGAAGCATCGAAACGTGAAATACGTCATGTATCTTTTCTAACTCAGAGGGCAACCCAATACGTTCAGTAATTTCATAAGGTCCGATGAATCTCGGACTAAGTTTGCCTTTCCGACCAAAGCGGAGTACCTTTTTCCACGGAGAAACTTTCAAAAATACTCGATCTCCGACCTGAAATTCAATGTCTTTACGTTTCAAATCAGCATAGGATTTTGACGATCCGAAGCAGCTTTCAAATTGCCTTTAATGATAGCTACCTTCTGTTCTATTTCTTTAATCAAATCAATCCCGAGTACTTTGTTTTCACTGAGCTCAGTCCAATACAACGGTGTTCGACATTTACAGCCATACAAAGCTTCATAGGGCGCCATTTTGATACTAGATTGAAAGCTATTATTGTAAGCAAATTCAAGCAAAGGTAGGTATCGTTCCCACGTACCCTCAAACTCGAGAACGCAACATCTCAACATGTCCTCAAGTATCTGAATAGTTCGCTCGGACTGACCGTCTGTCTGCGGATGAAAGGCTGTACTAAAATGAAGTTTAGTGCCTAAAGCATCTTGCAACTTCTTCCAAAACCGCGATGTAAATCTCGGGTCTCTGTTTGAAACAATGGAACTCAGTACACCATGCAATCTCACAATCTGGGATATATACAATTCAGCAAGTTTATCGAGTGAATAGTCCATAGAACTGGTATAAAATGAGCTGATTTGGTCAGTCTATCAACTATAACCCAAACGGCATCTTTCTTACTCGGTGTCATAGGGAGACCGAATACAAAATCCATTATAATTCTATCCCATTTCCATTCAGGTATCATGATTGGCTGAAGTAGTCCGGATGGCACTTGATGTTCAGCTTTTACTTGCTGACAAACTAAGCATTTCGAAACAAATTCAGATATATCCCGCTTCATGCCCGGCCACCAATAGAACTGTTTCAAATCATTGTACATCTTTGTGCTACCTGGATGTATCGACATTTGACTATTATGAGCTTCATCCAATACCATCTGAATTAAGTCAGTATTTCTCGGTACACACAATCGGCCTTTATAGATCAAACAGTCATTTTTATCAACTCGAAAATCTGACTCTGCATCATTTTCACACTGTGCTCGTCTAGAAGTCATATCTTTGTCAACTTTCTGAGCATCCCAAATTTGCTGAATAAACAACGGTCTAGCCTTCATCTCAGCTATGATCGAACCTTCATCCGTCAAAACCATATGTCCGTTCAACGCACGAAGAGCAAACAATGATTTTCTACTTAATGCATCCGCAACAACTTTAGCTTTTCCTGGATGATAGTCAATTACCAGTTCATAATCTTTTAGCAATTCTAACCATCTGCGCTGTCTTAAGTTCAGGTCTTTCTGAGTCATCAAATACTTCAAACTTTTGTGATCCGAGTAAACGTGACATTTCTCGCCGAATAAATAATGACGCCAAATTTTTAGTGCAAACACAATGGCTGCAAGCTCTAAATCATGCGTCGGGTAATTTCTTTCATGCGGCTTCAATTGTCTCGATGCGTAGGCTACTACTCTGCCTTCCTGCATCAATACACAGTCCAAACCACTTAAGGAAGCATCAGAATACACAACAAATTCCTTACCTGATTCAGGCTGAGCTAATACTGGAGCTTCTGTCAAAAGGGCTTTCAACTGATCGAAACTCTTCTGACAATTTTCGGACCACTCAAACTTTACATCTTTTTGAAGTAGTTTTGTCAAAGGTGTAGCTATCACAGAAAAACCCTTCACAAATCGTCTGTAGTAGCCCGCAAGTCCCAGAAAACTTCGAATCTCAAAAACATTCTTCGGTGGCTTCCAATCAAGTATAGCCGAAATTTTGTTTGGATCGACTCGAATACCTGATGCTGAAACAACATGTCCCAAAAAGCTGACCTCTTTCATCCAGAACTCACACTTACTAAACTTCGCATACAACTGTTGATCTCTCAAAGTTTGTAGCACTAATCTCAAATGCTCGGCATGCTCGGTTTCATTTTTGGAGTAGATCAGTATTTCATCAATAAACACTATTACAAATCGATCCAAAAACTGTCTGAAGACTCGATTCATTAGATCCATAAAAACAGCTGGTGCATTAGTGAGTCCAAAAGGCATAACCAGAAACTCAAAATGTCCGTATCTCGTCCGGAATGCAGTCTTTGGCACATCTGTATCTCTGACTCGCAACTGATAATAGCCCGATCTCAAATCTATCTTCGAAAATACTGAAGCCCCTTTCAACTGATCAAACAAGTCATCAATCCGAGGTAACGGGTACTTATTCTTTATAGTTACCTTATTCAGTTGCCGATAATCAATACACATTCGCATCGTTCCATCTTTCTTTTTCACAAAAAGAACTGGTGCACCCCAAGGAGAGAAGCTCGGTCGCGCAAAACCCCTATCTGTTAACTCTTGCAACTGTGCTTTTAACTCTTTTAACTCAGTAGGTGCCATCCGATATGGAGCTATCGAAATCGGAGTCGTTCCCGGTACTAATTCAATGCCGAACTCAATCTCTCGTACTGGTGGTAAACCCGGTAGTTCTTCAGGAAACACATCTGGGTATTCACATACAACCGGTACAGATTCAATCTGTTTCTCAGACAATTTATTATCCAGTACATAAGCCAAATAAGCTTCGCACCCTTTTCTCATATACTTCCGGGCTAACATCGATGATATTACCGTAGGAAACCCACTTAAATCACTGGATTCAATTCTAATGATCTCACCATTCTGATGTCTCAAATCAATAAGCTTTCTTTTGCAATTCACCATTGCATCATGCGAAGTTAACCAGTCCATTCCCAAAATTATATCAAACTCATCGAAGGGCAACAACATTAAATCAGCTGGGAAGCAAAAATCCTGAATCATCAACGGGCAACCTCTACACACTTTATTAACAAACACACATCTACCCAAAGGGTTGGACACACGAATCACAAACTCAGTAGACTCAACTGGCAGAGTCTTACCGAATACTAGAGTTTCACACACATATGAATGAGTCGAACCAGGATCATTCAATGCAATCACAGTAGTATCATAAAGGGTGAAAGTACCGGTGATAACATCGGGGGAGGAAGCATCCTCTCTGGCTCGTGTAGCATAAGCTCTAGCTGGAGCTCTAGCCTCAGATCGAACTACAGTGTTCTTCGTTCCTCTCTGACTACCACCTACATTGCCTGAATGTCTGGGTGGCCTGCCTCGCGCTGACGTATTGCTCGACTTAATGTTCTGGACTGTATTCTGCTCAACTAACATCGGACATTCCCTAATAAAATGATCTGACGATTCGCATTTAAAGCAAGACCGGTCATGAAATCTACAACTCCCGGAATGCCATTTCCCACAGTGCTTGCATTCAACTTGATTCTGTGGAGCGTTTCCAACACTGGCCACCAAGGTAGCTCGGGAGCCCACTGGAGGTCGATCACGTCTAGGTAAATCTGAAATAGCTTTATGTCGGCTGAAGTCATCTCTGAACTTCTTGGATGTGGGATGGAAGGTCTTACCCGAAGATCTCTTACGAATGTCTCTAGCTTCAGTCTCAGCCTTTCTTTTCTCTTTCCCAAGCTCTTCAGCTTTGCAAGCTCGCTCAACTAGTGTCACAAACTCTTGAATTTCCAGAATGCCAACAAGCAACTTTATATCTTCATTCAGACCGTCTTCAAACCTTTTACACATAATAGCTTCAGTAGAAACACACTCTCTAGCATATCTGCTGAGCCTGACAAATTTCCGTTCATATTCTGTCACGGTCATTCGGCCCTGTTTCAGTTCAAGAAATTCTTTTCGTTTTTGATCAATGAATCTTTGACTGATATATTTCTTGCGGAATTCATTCTGGAAGAAATCCCATGTCACTTTTTCTTTCGGGACCACTGATACTAGTGTATTCCACCAGTGATATGCAGTGTCCCGAAGTAAAGATATAGCACACTTCAGGCATTGATCTGGAGTACAAGATAGCTCATCTAATACCCGAATAGTGATATCAAGCCACATTTCAGCTCGCTCTCAATCATCATCATCATTGGCCCTGAATTCTTCGGCCCCAAATTTCCTGATTTTATCAACTGGAGGCCTACTAGATCTCATCAGATCTATCATCGGGGGTGCTGAAGGTATCGGAGGTGGATTATTCGGGGGTGGAGGTTGATGTACAGCCGGGTTAGTCTGAATAAACTGGGTAAACCACTCGTTCATCATTTGATAGAAGGCTTGTTTAGCTTCCCCCTCGTGGCTACCCGAAACTGGTCGAGAGTCTACCGGCACTGATCCGTGTACACGGTCAGGCGCTACACTCTCTACATCATCCGCTACGGCTCTTTCAAGATCAGTGTCCATTTTCTATATAAAACACAGTTCAGAACGTCAGAAGTCACCACACTATCAATATATAACAAAGGCATGTATAGCTAGACTCTCACGCTCTACGGTAGTCCTAGAATCGACTAAACCGTAAGCTCTGATACCAATAAAATGTAACACCCCTAACCCGTATCCGTCACTGGATTAGGGTTACGAGGCCTTACTATAACAATTACCAAGTCCATGCACTCCATCCAAACTAACACTTGATAAATTAATGTCATTTCATGCTATCACAAATGAATATATATATATATATATATTCTGTCAGATCTTAATACAACAACTTGCATTATAAAATCACATGGTCATTTAAAAACAATGACGGCATAAGTATATAATATTTAGACATTTATTCACCTATAACTCGAACACAAACGAAAATTTAATAGTCACTTACATTTTTAATCAGATAAAATCATAAAGCAATCCATATATACATACGTAATATATAAATACCAAATTAGTACATACCATTTTTGAAATCAATCCATGTACAGATATGTCCATGTACCACTTTATTATTTATCATTTTACATCGAATCCCTATAGCAAAATATATTAGCAAAATCATTATTATAAATATGTATTTAAGCATCAAACGACTGCACATATAGACTGTGAAATATTATACATAACATGAACGTCTATCAAACCAAATATACCTTATCAAATCATTATCTTAGCCCAAAATGCCATAAACCTCAAAACCAAACTATACCTATCATATATATATATACCATGGCGGAATATAGGTTAAAATAACTTACTACTCATCAACATTTACATGGCATCTTTAATAATCCTCTCAACTATATCCACCTCATTCGAACCAAATCAAAATAAATGCAAAACATATCAATATATCATGCTTATCCCAAATGCATCACATCTAGATATAACAGGCATATTATTTGACCATATTCCATACATGATTAAACCATGGCCGAATTTCACATCCCTTAATACCATAATCAATCCATTATATCAAGAACATAGGAATTAAACTTAATCAAAAGAAATAGCCATTTTCGCAAGGCTATTCATATATATACAAGGCTGAAAGTCATTAATCTAAACCTTAGTCTAACCTATACATGCCTTCGGTTCCAAACTAAAATTAAGTACCAAAAGGGAAGATAGTGTGGTTGATTTTTCTGACGATCCTCAGATGCCCGTAGCTTGATGGAAAATCTATAAAACAGAACAAAGAGCACACACGAAATAAGCTAACTAGCTTAGTAAGTCTTAAGCGAATTTAAAGAAAATAATTCAACTTGACACCTAAACTTTCCAAGTCAAATACTTGATATTACATCGAGCTTTAACAAATCATACATATGATGTCACATTATCGAACTTCTATACATCTTTAACTTGACATTTCTCATTATTCTACCTTTAACAAATAATTCATTAAAATCAACTCAAGTTCAAAAGATAATTATCTATTTTCTTGCCAAATACTCAAATCGTATGCACATCGTTTTAAATGGAATCATATACAAAAGCATATATACATATATACACTTATTTGCTTTATATCTTATCACTCCAAAAGTCCAACATGCACGAAATATCCATATGAGTTTCTAAACAACCAACCGAATATACAAACATAATCATATACCACATTTTCGTCCAACATCACACACATATACATATGTATATACATTTATAATTAAACGAATATACTTACTCGATTAAACAACTCACAGGTACTTACCAGTACAGCTCTGTAATTTAATTCATACGGATAATCTTAAGTTTGTCCTTTTTGCCAACATAACTCCACCAGTTTATACGCATAAGCTCGTATTTAGAAATCACCGGCATTTAGCCTGCTTGGCCATAAGCCCGAAACTCTTCACCGGCACAAGGCCTGCTAGGCATTTAGCCCGATACTTTCCACCGGCACAAGGCCTGCTAGGCTCAAGGCCCGATACATTTCACCGGCACTAGGCCTGCTAGGCATTTAGCCCGATACTTTCCACTGGGACAAGGCCTGCTAGGCTCGAAGCCTGAATATCAACACATTTAATATTTCAAATACACAAAGCTTAATAATAAAATCACATCATCATATATTCTTTATACTACTTTCACTTATCGAACCGAACTTAACTATTCACATTGCATTAAACAAAATAGTTTCACTTTAATACCATACACTCATATTCGGCTATATCATGTATTTATGCTTTAAATATCCAAAATTCATCATTCACTAAGTTCATAAATAAATTCTGTAACATCCCCAAACCCGGCCCATTCACTACGACCGAATCTGGTTATGTCACTGGGAAAAGACGGTTGAAAATCTTCTTCACTTTTGAATAAACCTTGAAGAAATTAACTTGTGAAAACCTTGTTCATTTATTACCTTATGAAAAACTTTGAAGTTATAAATTAGCTGAATTAGAAAAAAACTTTATTAAACATATTCTTCATAAATAGGTTGCTAGGATTAAAATCATTTTCACATAGCAATTTAATTTAAATAAACCATAGTTAAAGTAATACCAAAAACATAAAATGGCCTTTATTACAACCCAACAATTCAAATAAAGTACTTATGTCAAAATCAAGCATGAAATAATTAAACATCATCTTCGGCATGGGCCACCTTGTCCTCTCCGATCCCGGTCCAGCTTTGTGCACTACCTGAAATGGTTAAAGGAAAAAGGTGAGTCACCAAGACTCAGTGTGCAACCCTTTTTCCCGGATTAGCAGAATATCATATGCACACATAAACATGATCATCATGCATCCAATTAATATGCACCCAGCCTAGCCAACCACAACACCTTTTTCTACCCCGTGTGGTACCAAACCACTGGTGGTGCCAAACCACTGGTGACGTATAGTCACAGATGTGATGCCAAATCACAGGAGGTGCCAAACCTCTGGTGTCCGAAGACACGAATGTGATACCAAATCACTGGTGACCGAAGTCACGAATCGAGTGATGGGGCCAACCCATCGTGTGATACCAAATCACTGGCGTCAATCCCATAATGTAAACTGTGGGGCCAACCCACTGTGGTGCTAAGCCACTGGGACGAGACGCTATGAGGTGCCAAACCTCTGGAGGTGCCAAACCTCTGGTGACCGTAGTCACAATGTGGTACCAAACCACTGGTGTCCGTCGACATGAATATCACTTCCCCCTCCTCTCATAACACCCATCATCATACCAACTCATGCATAGTATTCAAATCATGCAAACATGTTTAACGTTGCATCTCATAGCACATACATCATAAATCATGACATCATGTATCAATAACAGTACTCATAATGAAACGGACCTACCTGAATCCGTGCACATACCCCATAGGGTATCATATCACTCAACCATACTGTTTCGGTTTTACCAATCAATCAGTTTATCAAACATATACAAAGCAAGAAGTGTGTTAGTTTACACACCTGGTTACTAATGCGACTATCAAATCCCGTAGATCAAGATCTAACGCACTAGATCCCCTTTCCTTAACACTTTTCGAGCACTAGCCACAACCCGAGATATGCGAGATCAAGCCTTCCCCTACAATCGGCCAAAACTAAACAACATAATCATGCTAATCAACCTCTAAGGGTATAATCGTAATTTTACCTACTAAGGGTATTTTCGTAATTTACCCACCAAGGGTATTTTAGTAAATTCACAACTAAAATGGCCTTTTCGAAGGCCTAATGTCACCACTAGCGACTCAGCTACCATTTCCGGTCGTACCGGACGATTGGGCCTAAAACCCGATTTCGGCCCATCCGGGCCCACATGCTCGTGTGGCCCACCTAGCACAGATCTAGCCACGTATATAAGTTCCACCTAGTCTAGTTCAACATATACTAACCACTCATACAATTTATTCACTTGGGCCCACGGGCCCATTGGCCCACTTCAGCCCATCGCGGCCCTAAGCAGCCTCAACCCACAAGAATACTACTGATGGCCTCAACTATCGCGTCGAAGCCCCACACGTGCGCTCGCACGCTCGTGTGGCTACTATTGCCGTGACCGGCACTTCGGCATTTTCTGCTCTACGACTAGGGTAGAGAGAGTTACACACCTGATAGGACTCTTGGGCTAATCCGCGCTCCGACCACTCTTGTGCCCAAACGCCCTCCAAGATGTGTTTACTCTCATCCTAGGATGCTCCTTATATAGCTAGCTCTTCACCTTCATTCTTTGTGTCTTTCCGATGTGGGATCCCTTCCTTAGTAGAGTTTAAATTCAACTGAAACTCTTGCCGTCCAATTCGCAAAATAAATACTCCCTTGCTTCTCATGAGATTCGAACCCAGGCTCCCCTATAGCATAATCCACGTCGCTAACCACTTGGCCACAAGCTCCTCTTGTGTCTTAAACCATGCGCAACTAAATATAAACTATGGGCCAAATTCTAAGGTCCAAGCAAAAAGAAACCAAAATGCAAAAGCCAAGACTTGAACCTTGGACCTCATTCCTTCCCTTGTGGCGTCACTCCCTTGTCCCCTAAGTGGCGTCACTTTGCCACTACACCACACACTCCTTTTGTGTTATTTTCTCCATATTTTATTCTTAAGGCCTACCTGCCCACTTCTAGGGTTTTTTTACCTAAAACCAAAATTTCCCCAAAGCTAATATTTGATCCCGGGACTTCATAGAAGCCCTCTAACCTTCCAAAATCACTTATCCAATGGGTCTAACTAGCATTTAAGCCGATCTCTTGTTCTCCAAAAATTTAAATGCTACTACACCTAAGGCCTATTGGGCTCAATTCTCCTAGGCCCAATTTTGGGATGTTACAAATCTACCCTCCTTAAAGAAATTTCGTCCTCGAAATTTCCAACTAACTAATAGTCGCACATCCTAACCTACCACACTACGCTCTTGCTGCGCACTCTGATCTTAATAAAGCTGTCATTCCACGTTGACCACGTCCGCGACAACCACGTCACCTAGAACTCATATCTAGCGTCGTGATTTAATCTGATTAAAAGTTTTATGCATTAGAAATTTTGTTCCACTGTTTTATCCACGAGCAAATTTTATGAACAGAAGTTTCTGGAAGTCGTTCTTTCGAGCAATCAAAGTTTCATCTCAAGTTCTCTGTTCTAATTCAAACATTCACATACTTCACTAAAGACACATTCATTCATCCATGTCACTTTCTTGAGCATTCCCAACCCAGGGGTAATTTCGACATTTTCCTATAGGGGTATTTCGGTAATAACTCAGCGTCAATTTGAAAATAGTTTTCAAATTAAAGATATTTCAAAGTTTACAAAATCTCAGGGGTCATCTTGGAAAAATTTGTTTTTCAAACCAGATGTGTTGCAAAAATTTCAGAAATCTGGGTTATTTCAGTAATTGGGGACGTTAAGGGCATTTTCGTAAATTTCCCAAATCAGGATATCTCGATATTTGTAAAACAGAAGTTTTTGATATTTTCATAATGTAAGAACATTTTAGTAAAAATCGAGGGAATTATGAAAATTTTGAAACCAAGGGCATTTTGGTAATTTTGTTCATCAGGGGTAATTTTGTAAATTTTTAAATCAGGGTATCTTGAAAATAGCGTTTTTGTATACTTTTGCAAAGTAGGGAAAATTTTATTAAAATTGGAGTTAAACCGGAAATCTTGAAAGTCAGGGGCATTTTAGTAATTTTCAACACAGGGGTATTTTTGTAATTTCCCCATACCAGAGTATCTTAACATTTTGAAATTTCGAGATTTTGGTATTTTGCAAAGTAAAATCATTTTAACAGAAGTTGAGGGTAGTACCGTAATTTTACAATACAAGGGCATTTTTGTAATTTTGCCACTAGGGGCATTTTGGAAATTTTGGTAAATCGAGAAAACGTCTTTCAAAATCAGATTTAAGGTTTACAAACCAAAGGGGTAAGTTTGAAAATTTTAAAACTAAGGGTTTTAAAACAGTAAGGCTAATCCCTTTCGGGTTTTAATAATCGGTTTAGCCCATGAACAAGTCCTCTGGGTTAAGGCGAACCGTAGCTACGCACCAGGTAGGATTCAAGTAAAGAGGAGGTGAGTCGCTGGGACTGCTTAAATACCAAGCTCTTACTGAATACCAATCTTCGACATGCATACAGTGGTTGCCACACCTTAACTCGGTGACTTACTTCACAGGTTTGTTTAGTAGCCTTAAGTCTTATGCATGTGTTTGAGTAGACTAGTCCTAGGGTTCAACCGATCCTAGTTCAATAATCTACGTTCCCATAAAAGCCCATAATATTCACATATAAATTAATTCATCAAGTAGAGTTACTTACCTGGTGGACTGCGGGTCGGAGATACAGGTGCCATGCCCGAATAACCTGAAAAAAATTTTATGAAAGCCCAAATCTTTGAAAAGCCCATAAAAAATGTTTTTGGACCCAAAACCCTCAAAGCCGAGTTTTGAACAGGGCTCTGATACCAAACTGTAACATCCCCAAACCCGGCCCATTCACTACGACCGAATCTGGTTATGTCACTGGGAAAAGACGGTTGAAAATCTTCTTCACTTTTGAATAAACCTTGAAGAAATTAACTTGTGAAAACCTTGTTCATTTATTACCTTATGAAAAACTTTGAAGTTATAAATTAGCTGAATTAGAAAAAAACTTTATTAAACATATTCTTCATAAATAGGTTGCTAGGATTAAAATGATTTTCACATAGCAATTTAATTTAAATAAACCATAGTTAAAGTAATACCAAAAACATAAAATGGCCTTTATTACAACCCAACAATTCAAATAAAGTACTTATATCAAAATCAAGCATGAAATAATTAAACATCATCTTCGGCATGGGCCACCTTGTCCTCTCCGATCCCGGTCCAGTTTTGTGCACTACCTGAAATGGTTAAAGGAAAAAGGTGAGTCACCAAGACTCAGTGTGCAACCCTTTTTCCCGGATTAGCAGAATATCATATGCAAACATAAACATGATCATCATGCATCCAATTAATATGCACCCAGCCTAGCCAACCACAACACCTTTTTCTACCCCGTGTGGTACCAAACCACTGGTGGTGCCAAACCACTGGTGACGTATAGTCACAGATATGATGCCAAATCACTGGAGGTGCCAAACCTCTGGTGTCCGAAGACACGAATGTGATACCAAATCACTGGTGACCGAAGTCACGAATCGAGTGATGGGGCCAACCCATCGTGTGATACCAAATCACTGGCGTCAATCCCATAATGTAAACTGTGGGGCCAACCCACTGTGGTGCTAAGCCACTGGGACGAGACGCTATGAGGTGCCAAACCTCTGGAGGTGCCAAACCTCTGGTGACCGTAGTCACAATGTGGTACCAAACCACTGGTGTCCGTCGACACGAATATCACTTCCCCCTCCTCTCATAACACCCATCATCATACCAACTCATGTATAGTATTCAAATCATGCAAACATGTTTAACGTTGCATCTCATAGCACATACATCATAAATCATGACATCATGTATCAATAACAGTACTCATAATGAAACGGACCTACCTGAATCCGTGCACATACCCCATAGGGTATCATATCACTCAACCATACTGTTTCGGTTTTACCAATCAATCAGTTTATCAAACATATACAAAGCAAGAAGTGTGTTAGTTTACACACCTGGTTACTAATGCGACTATCAAATCCCGTAGATCAAGATCTAACGCACTAGATCCCCTTTCCTTAACACTTTTCGAGCACTAGCCACAACCCGAGATATGCGAGATCAAGCCTTCCCCTACAATCGGCCAAAACTAAACAACATAATCATGCTAATCAACCTCTAAGGGTATAATCGTAATTTTACCTACTAAGGGTATTTTCGTAATTTACCCACCAAGGGTATTTTCGTAAATTCACAACTAAAATGGCCTTTTCGAAGGCCTAATGTCACCACTAGCGACTCAGCTACCATTTCCGGTCGTACCGGACGATTGGGCCTAAAACCCGATTTCGGCCCATCCGGGCCCACATGCTCGTGTGGCCCACCTAGCACAGATCTAGCCACGTATATAAGTTCCACCTAGTCTAGTTCAACATATACTAACCACTCATACAATTTATTCACTTGGGCCCACGGGCCCATTGGCCCACTTCAGCCCATCGCGGCCCTAAGCAGCCTCAACCCACAAGAATACTACTGATGGCCTCAACTATCGCGTCGAAGCCCCACACGTGCGCTCGCACGCTCGTGTGGCTACTATTGCCGTGACCGGCACTTCGGCATTTTCTGCTCTACGACTAGGGTAGAGAGAGTTACACACCTGATAGGACTCTTGGGCTAATCCGCGCTCCGACCACTCTTGTGCCCAAACGCCCTCCAAGATGTGTTTACTCTCCTCCTAGGATGCTCCTTATATAGCTAGCTCTTCACCTTCATTCTTTGTGTCTTTCCGATGTGGGATCCCTTCCTCAGTAGAGTTTAAATTCAACTGAAACTCTTGCCATCCAATTCGCAAAATAAATACTCCCTTGCTTCTCATGAGATTCGAACCCAGGCTCCCCTGTAGCATAATCCACGTCGCTAACCACTTGGCCACAAGCTCCTCTTGTGTCTTAAACCATGCGCAACTAAATATAAACTATGGGCCAAATTCTAAGGTCCAAGCAAAAAGAAACCAAAATGCAAAAGCCAAGACTTGAACCTTGGACCTCCTTCCTTCCCTTGTGGCGTCACTCCCTTGTCCCCTAAGTGGCGTCACTTTGCCACTACACCACACTCCTTTTGTGTTATTTTCTCCATATTTTATTCTTAAGGCCTACCTGCCCACTTCCAGGGTTTTTTTCACCTAAAACCAAAATTTCCCCAAAGCCAATATTTGATCTCGGGACTTCATAGAAGCCCTCTAACCTTCCAAAATCACTTATCCAATGGGTCTAACTAGCATTTAAGCCAATCTCTTGTTCTCCAAAAATTTAAATGCTACTACGCCTAAGGCCTATTGGGCTCAATTCTCCTTGGCCCAATTTTGGGATGTTACAAATTCATTAATATTAGAACGCTTAGGGACTTACCTCGGCTGTCGATAGACCGTGCAAATCGGCTATTCGAGAACCTTCGTCTTTCCCCGATCTAAATCCGTTTTTCTTTGTTCTTGATCTAAACACATTAAAAGTAATCTCATTCAAGCACATTTCATTTCAATTTAGTCCTAAAACACATAAATGGGCAAATTACTATTTTACCCCTAATATTTCACAACTTTGCAATTTAGTCCTATTTGCATAACACACAAAATACACCAAATTAGCTAAGAATATACAAGGGCCGAATATTCCTAGGGACTTACAAGCCCTCACATTTCAATTATTTTGCAATTAAGCCCCTCTAAAATTTCATTTTTACAATTTGGCCCTAAAAACAAAAATTCATCAAAACTTCCAATACATAATATACTAATTTTTTAACTTATCTTTTATCTAATATCATCAAACATCAAAAAACCATATAAACCTATCAATAGCCGAACATCAAGCATGCTTAGATTCAAAAATTTCAACATGGGTCAGCTACGGTTCGAAGCAACGATCTCAAAAACGTAGAAATTATTAAAAACCGAAGAAAACACACCTTGAATTTTAGCTACATGACGGCCGAACCTTCCAAGCTTTTAAACCTTATTTTCATGGCTAACTTTCGGCATTTCAAGATGAAGAACAAAAGTATGGCTTTTAAATTTTATGTAATATAACATATAATAACATTACTTTATGTTTTACCATTTTAACCTTTATTTAATAATAAAAACAATTTATAACATAAGGTTATACTTGACCTTTGCCACCCACTAACTCATAAAATGGGTTAATTTCACTTTTAATACTCCATATTAAAAAGCCATCCTCATATAAACACTTTTCACTTTAGCAAGCAACTTTTACGCATTACGTGATTAAGTCCTTTTAATCAAATTAAGCACTTAAGCGATAAAATTTTAATACGAAACTTTCACACACATCAATTCGCATATAATAAACTCAAAATATAATATTAAAATATTTCTGGTACTCGGATTCGTGGTCCCGAAACCACCGTTCCGATTAGGGTCAAATTCGGTCTGTTACATAAAAAATGATACCAAAATTACTTTATGTTTCTAAAAAAAATGATTTTTGGGTCAAGGTATCAATACCTTTTCCTCAAGTATCAATACCTTGGGTTATGATGACACAAAAACAGTTGGAAAATTTGCTAAAAAGCCCCTTGCACTAATTCAAAACATTCAAACACTTCCAAAACAATTCAATTACCCTCAAACTAATTAAAAGTCACCACAAAATCTATATAATAACATCATATTTGCATGCATATGCTAAGATATTATAAGTTCCTTTCAAAAGCTAACAAAATATGCCATTAGATCACCAAAATAACAAGGTTTCCAAAGTTTGCATTTTAGTCCATCTAGCATTCACCTATACCAAGAACCTATGTACATGCCATACTAACCCCAAAATTCATTCATACAACCTTGCCTCTTGGAATGGTGATGAGATGGGATGCACTCGACCTCAATATTAGCCCAACGGGATCTACTTCACCTACGCATTAGAGAATTAACGCGATAAGTCTGTGAAGACTTAGTAAGTACTTTAAGATTTTTAAAATTTACTAATAATAATAATATAAAAAAAATTATATTCATTTTATAGACATATAATTCACATCAATTTAGTCCCTAAAGTTTAATACATTTTTCTTAAAAATCACACTAACCATTACTTACTGTAACCCATTAATTGATAATAATCTAATTATGACACTATAGCCCAATGTAGACTAGCATTGTTAATGCATATCATATATCACTTAGGATGTACGGAAATAAATTGATAATGCATTGTTAATGCATATCATATATCACTAAGCACAAAGTGCAAATAACGATAAGCACCGAAGTTCAAATTAATAACAATAAGCATCAAAGTGCAAATTTTTACAGCAATAAGCACCGATGTGCAAAATAATACGATAAGCGCGCTAATTTTCCTTAATGGCATGCCATTAATATCCCAATAGTCTGGGACTCGTCTACATGGACTTTGATTATTATATCTTTTTTATTCATTCACATGACAGAAAATAATATAACTTTGTATTTTTCACGATTTAGTCCTTATCACAATAATAACACTAAAACTTGTAAATTCTCTTCATTTTTACTACATACAACACTATAATTTTTACATCACTTCATTTAAACTTACTTTCCACATATTCATAATATCATAACATATTTTAATTTCTTTCAATTTAGTCTTTTTTTATTATCACCACAATACATCTATAATGGTAGACTAAAGTCAAAATTCATAACATATACATTACTTACCCCTACTAAATACTTATTATGATATCATTAATTTATAACTTAATTAACATAACTTAAACAAAATTACTACTTGAAGTACTTACAACTAAAATTTGGATGATGAGTTTTTCTTCTCTTCTACTCCTTGGCCACTTCTTTTCCTTTCCCTTCACTTTTGTCCTCAAACTTCTTCTCTTTTTCTTCAATTTCATAACAACATGTAACATTTATAAGTTAAAACTAAAATTCATAACTTTTATATGCTAGATTATGAAAATAAACATGTATGTTATGAGAATTTCCATCATTTTTTACCTTAACTTTGTGAAAACCCAAAACCCTAACTCATGTATTTCTCTCTTTTAACCCATTTATGGAAGTTTCCTCATGAAATAAAGTTGCTCACTAGTATTCTTTTTAGATTTTACTGAAGAAATTTCAAAGAAAAATAAAGGTTTGAAGCTTGAATGGTTCAAGAATGGATGAAGGACATGAAAGGAAATAAAAGAAAAGTTTGATGAATTTGGGGGTGAGTGACGGTTCGGTAAGTTGGGAAAAGATGATATCTTTCATCTTTCCTCCACTTTTCAACACATTTCCATTAAAAATATCTCACCTTGTTATTAAATGGTCAATTTGCTAAGAAGTCCTCAAGCCATCCATCTTTACACTTTTATCCATCATAATTACACCTTAAAATATCTACTTGGCTATTTACCATTTTATCCCAATTCATCCTTTATAATTTATAGGATGACTCATACTTCACTTGGTTAAATTTCTTCTTAATCCTTTCTTCCTTTCTACTAGCACTATGTATCTCATAACTTTCTAAATTCCTATTTACACCACAATAATTTTTATACTCTTTCATTTTAGTCTAAGCTTTTGTTTAAATCTTTTCTATATTGGAGATATTTTCTAATCTCCCATCGGGTCTAAATACTTCCTAATTTAATACTAAAAATCTCTATTTAGTAAATTTCAAAATTTCTCCACTATTTCCTGACCTGGTCCATTACTGTACCTAGTTCCAAATCAAAATGTGGTTAATATAGAATTATTCAATGTTTTGGGTATTGACTTTCTCAGTCTGTTCCCTCCTTATTTTGGTTACAAGTATATATTGGTAGCAGTAGACTACATATCAAAGTGGGTTGAGGCCAATGCATACTCGACGAACGATGCCTAGGTTGTAATGAAGTCTTTGCAGAAACATGTGTTCACAAGGTTTGGAACTCCTAGGGCTATCACCAGTGATGAGGTGTCCCATTTTGTGAAAAAATGGTTGAAATGGTTGCTCAATAGACATGGAGTGAAGCACAAGGTTGCCACAACTTATTATCCACAAGTGAATAGGCAAGCTGAATTAGTGAGCAAAGAAATAAAAGGTATACTTGATAAGCTAGTTTTTCCAAACCAAAGTCCAAAACACTAGATGATGCTTTATGGGCCTATAGGACAATATACAAAATACCTTTAGGGATGTCTCCCTATCGGTTGGTTTTTGGGAAAGCTTGTCATTTGCCTTTGGAGTTGAACATAAAGCCTATTGGGCTCTCCAACAGCTCAACTTGGATCTTAAACTTACTAAACAGAAATGGATGCTTCAACTTAATGAGTTAGAAGAATTCCAAATGTCCTCATATGAAAATGCCAAATTATTCAAGGAAAGGTTTAAAAAATGGCATGATAAGTACATTTGAGTTCGAGAATTTGAAGCTGATTAGCAAGTCTTGTTGTTCAATTCCAGATTAAGGTTTTTTCCAAGTAAGTCAATATCATGTTGGTATGGTCTATTCACTACTCAGCAAGTCTTCCTATACGGGGTTGTTGAACTTCACGGTACGGGAGGTAATTAGTTAACGCTTAATGCTTGAAACATTACTGTGGGATAATATTGAGCAGGATAAAACCTCGTTCATTTTATCATATACTTAAATTTCTATTTTTCTTTTAAATAAATGACTTATGTTATATTTTATGGATTAGTATGTTAAAAAAATTCTGTCTAGGAGATTGGAATTTAAGGGGGACGCTTGTGACCCCTCTAATCTTTCCTTCGAATTTATTCCAACATAATCTTCCAAGAAAGTATTTCTGAAGTAACAAAATAATTTTTTAATTTTTCAAATAAAAGGGTCAATTTTGATTCAAGCTTTAGTTTGCAGCTCAATTTTCAAATTATCTTTAAGTCCAGATACTTAATTGAATTATTTGCAATAATTGATTGTCCTGTTTGTAAATATTGAAATTAACTGTCTTCTTCTATAAATATTTTGGAAACAACTAAAATAAAGGTTTTTTATTTTTTATTTAAGATGATAACAACTAATATACAATTATATTTTATATAATATATATTAATTGTTATTAACCTTGTAAGGATTAGAATTGTTTAATATTTTAACACTATTTTATTTAAGATTTTTTATTTCTAATAAATAAGATAATATCAAGAAATATATTACTATACTTTATATTATATATTAATTGTTATCGTCCTTAAATAAGATTAGGATTTATACAATTTTATTATTATTACTTCTAATAGTTTAAGTTGAACACCTCCAAACTTTCACTTTAAATACCACCTTTCCATACACCTTTTACTTCAATCACCTTTAACACCATCTATCCTCCAAACTACCTAGTGCCGCAACCCCCATCTACCATTATCGGCTACTACCCACAGCACCAACCAGCAGCCGCACACCCAACATCCACCATCAGAAGCACCATCGCTCCCTTGCGCTCCCTGTTGCCTGCACACGCAAGTCCTCGAGTGCCATCGTCGCTGCTTCCAACACTGTAGTACTTGTGCGTGACTGCTGCTTCTTGCCTCTAGCTCGTGCGCACCCTTGCATCACACACACTAACTGCACAACCCTTTGCACCACACCACCATCGAAACTTGCCACAATCATCGAGTCACCAAGTACTCACCCTCCAACCATCCCTAAACAGGCACTTTTAGCTCCACACTCTTTTTATTAATTTTTACAAAGGTGGTAAGAAAAAATTTCTCCTAATATTTAAATTGATTTAATTTTTTAACTTTTCAATTTATTGAATTGTTAATATTTTATGCTAATTAATTTTTTGGAAAAATGTTATTTGTTTCCATCTTATGTGATCTTCAGGTTAAATCATGCCTTGCAAAAGAACTTGTGCCTCTGTCCAAGTTGAAGAATCACAAAACAAATTCCACAGTGAAGAAGCCAAAGCAAGATATGACAATAGTTTGAAAAATCAACAAATGCTCCCACAAAAAGGTTTTACATTGAAAGCAAGCAACTATACTAATTTCATGACGAGCATTCGACAAGTTGCTAAAGCTTTAAATTGGGAAGTGTTTTGTAAGAAAATACCGAGTGCAGATGAAGAGCTAGTCCATGAGTTTTACGCAAATTTGACCTCAAGCGGATTAACATAAGTTTCTGTCCGAGGAATCAAGGTACCAATAAACTCAAACACTATTAATGAATTCTTTGATTTACCTGATTTTGAAGACGACGAATATTCTTCCTTAATGGAAAATATTGGGGCCGAAAAATTGTAAGAAATTCTCAACTTACAATTTTGGATACTAAATGGATTGTGTCAAAGCATGAGACTCACACTTCTCGCAAAGAATATTTGAAACCATTAGCGAATGTATGGTTTTATTTCATTTGGTTCAACCTTATACCTATTTCACATGGGAATACAATTTCAGTAGAACAAATGGTTTTACTATACTCAGTTATGACAACAAAGACCATTGATGAGAGAAAAATTATTCTAAGAGAAATTTGAAATTGCGCCGCTAGACATTTTGGTCCGGTATGCTTTCCCTTTACGATAACTTTTTGTGCTTGAAAGCTAAAATTATTACAACGTAAACAAGATAGGGTATAGCCAAGGCACAAACACAGATTGGGACATCTTCCGAGTAGCAGGAAATTCTGTTCTGCAGCAACAAGTTGAATCGAGTAAGGATCCCGAAGAAGAAGAAGAAGATCCTACAGTGATCAAACCAACGCAACCAGTTGAAATAGCTGATGAGGCAGATCCAACGAACCAATAATCGAACTTGACATGGCTACCTCAAAGTATAGAACTCATTCGTCTCGCACAGATCTTCGTGATGAGCTGTCAAAGTTGATGGACATAATGCAACATACGCAATGATAGCAACAAGCTTATTGGAGATATTAAAAAATATGGGATGACTGAATGAGAAACGCTTTTACGAAAATATTTTATGACCCATTTATCTTTGTGCCTAAGTTTCCAGATTTTGTATTTGAACCATGGACTCCAATGTCGAAGAGGGAACGAGGTTGTAACACCCCAAACTCAGCCTAGACATTATGGCTGAAGTTGGCAATGTCACATGGAATGGGATTTGAAAACGAATTTATCAAGTGAAGACCGTTTTCCATCTATTAGCTTCTATTTATCCCTCGTCAATTTCAAACTTATCTTCTCGCTAATTTGATTCTTTTAAAAACATGTTCTATAGCGGAAGCTTTTAAAACCATGATATTTTAAGAAAACTGTTCGCATTTAGGAAAAATGTTTAAACCAAGTTTTTGTTGAGTTTTGCAGTCTAAAAGTGCATGTAAACCGTTAAAATCCAAAATAAAGGCAAACAGTCCAAACGTCCCAAATTACATCAAAAATACCTCAACAAAATAGGAATTTAAAACTATGACTGAATTAAAAGTAGTTCAACAGGCATGTGGTCACCGCTGAGTTCTCTGCCGCACCGATCCGTCTAACTCTGGGGATTACCTGTACAGATTAAACAGAAATGGGTGATTTTACGTAAACTCAGTGTGTAATCCCCACAGAAGACATGCATACAGTCAAACAACAATTATCAATCAAATGCAGTCTGGGGCCTAAGCCCATTACAAATTCAGATGCAGTTTAGGCCTTAGCCCATTCAGATACAGTTTTAGATATAGTTTAGGGCCTTAGCCCGTCTCAGATACAATATGCACATAGTAAAAAAAAATAGTATCCTACCCACAAACCTCTACACACCATCTCTGACCATCCCTACACATCATGTGGGGTTTAAAACACCCACCCAGCCCTACACACCAAGCCGTACCGAATGCGGCACATATTGGTAATATTGCAGCTGAGCTGCCAGATAATAGGCATGAAAGCCCTTCAGTACACTTCCTCCAATAATCAATCATCCCACCCCAATGCAGATGAAATTAAACATGCTCAATGCAGACATACAGAAGTACATGCTTAAATGCTAAAATCCAGTTATCAGTCATTCATATAGATCACTAAACATACATGAATTTAACATGCTCAATGCATACATTATACATTCAGGTGACACAATTTTGGATCTAAGTGGCGCTTATCGACCCTATAGTAGGTTCACAGTCGACTTGGGCGACCCGTGCAACCCTAGGAAACATTTTAGCTAAATGGGCCCACACACCTATGTGGTTTGCCCGTGTGGGCCCAGACACCCAGATTGGCCATAACCGTGTGGATCACACGGCCTGGCCCAGATATCACACGCCCATGTGGCGAGTCCGTGTGGGCCCACACGCCCAGTTTGGTTTAGCCTGTAACACCCCTAACCCGTAATCATCGCTAGTCTAGGGTTAATGGCATTACAGGACAAATTGGATCTTTTATGAACATTTCACATCATAATTTAAGAATTCAAATCAAAGAGTCCCTTAAATATGTCTACGATACCTTAAACATGCATTAAAAAAAGGTCAGGACTAAACCAAACACATACTAAATTTTCTAAAAATTAAACATTTTTCAAAGCTACAAAAGTCACATGCCTGTGTGGCCTCAGACACGCCCGTGTGTCTGAGCCATGGAAAAATAGGGCATACATACTGACTAGACCACACGGCCAAGGACACGCCTGTGTGCCCCACCCATGGTCGACACTGACTTGGAACACACAGCCAGTCACACGCCCGTGTGTCTAGCTCGTGGTCGAAACTTTCTTGTTTTGAATTACAAACTCGAATGACACAGTCGAGCCACACGCCTATGTGCTCAACCGTGTGGGCAAATGAAGGCCATTTACAAAGCCAATTTGCCTCCTATTATAGGGTCAAACCTACATGCAAAAATAAGCATTATTTCAAGTACCAAAAGCAACCCAAACATACCAAATTGACCATCTTTTCTAACCATTCAAGAGCATTTCAAATATACCAACTTTGCATCACAAAACATCGATAAAATATTACCACATTCACATCCCATTTACAAGCCATATCACATAGCTTATATATACAACTCAAAATATCATTCAAATCAACTAGACTATACATGCCATACTTAGATATGTACATATTCAAAGGTACCAAAATAGAGTTTGATAGTGTGGTGATGATCCTTGACTATCCCCGAGCTTTCCCATAGCTTTAACAATCTATAAAACGAAGCAACTACACACTAAGTAAGCTTTCAAAAGCTTAGTAAGCCATATACAAATAAACTTAACATATAAACATTCATAATCATATAAAATACAAGATCATTAATATATCTAAATTGCAAATTCATAATTCTTCTTTAGCTCAATTGTTTAGCCATTGTTTACTAATAAATCATATCTCCAAGTATCTCTTTTGATCATAGCACATTCATATATATATCACCTTTTTTTCTTAATAAGTCGATACACATATATCTCTTTTGCAAATTCACATATACTTACCTTTCATGCTTAAACATAATATACACTTCAAACGTACCTGAAACAGTTACACATTTCACATAGTCTTTCATTTTTCAGAATTGCTCGTTGAACCGTTTGAAATCAAATAGGATACTCGGATAACTCAGAATACTCGTACAATGTCAACGTCCCAGACGTGGTATTACATGTAATCAAATATCGATGCCACTGTCCCAGTCAGGGTCTTACATGAATCAAATACGATGCCAATGTCCCAAACATGGTCTTACACGTAATTCTTAAATTGACGCTAACGTCCCATACGTGGTCTTACACGATATCACATATCGGAACCCTATGTCATGACATATGAATCCTATCTATTCCAAAGGTTCGTATGGGACTTTACAGACATTATCACATTGTCGATACTTTCTCGGTTTTCACATGTATATCTTCCAAAGCCATTCATCTGAACTCAATATCAAATGGACATGAATAAATCATCTTAAATACATTTATTTGTATATAGACTTACCTCGCATTCAGAATAAATAGACGGATTCGACTACTCGATCACTTTCGACTTTGCTCGGTCAAAATTCATTTTCTTTGGTTCTTGATCTATACATATTCAAATTTAACTCATTTATTCACCAAATAATTCAATTTAATCCAAAAACACACATTTAGGGCATTTTACAAATTAACCCTCATATTTTCACATTTTGACATTTAAGTCCCTACTTCACAAAATCACAAAATACACATAATTTTGATAAACCGTAATTAAAAAATATTTTAATCCCACATTTAACTTGTTTTTTGATGATTTATCCCTCAATTGATGTAAAAAGGTGTTATTAATCCTTTCTTTTCATGTCTTATACCTAGGAAAGCACCCAGGGATGAAAAGAACACAAAACGGGCCCAAAACGGAGTAAATGGGCCATATGACGAGCATCTAGAACACGGCCTCACCCTGATTTACACGGCCGTGCCTCAACTTAGAAATTCGAACACGACCTGAAGATGAGTCACACAGGCGTGTGACATGGCCGTGCCCCTGTCGTGGACTTAGACAATTTCAGCCGGAAAAGGATACTTAGGGAGAAAGAATCAAATTCCAAGAGCCTATAAATACCCCCTAAGTACCACCGTTGAAGGGGCGTCGAGCTAGGCCAAGAAGCCAAACCGGAAAGGTCAGAATTGAGGGAATTACTCGAAGTTAGCCAGTTGGTCCATCCCAAGAAGCCAGAATTCTACTCAAGACGACGGATTTCTCCTTCAATTCCTCCAGGGAGTTTTAGGGATTTCTTATGTTTTGTTTTATCTTTTCTCTTGAGATGTTTTATTTATTTGTTATGAACTAAACCCTTCAGATACCTGAAGGGGATGAAACCTAGATGAATCTTGTTATTGTTACCTGAATTATATGATAAATACTTAGTTTGTTCTTGATTATGCATGCTTAATCCAAATCTGATGTGCTTAGGTGGAGGAGGAATAGACCCTGCTTAAGAGTAGATCTAGCATAATTAAGCGGAGTTGATCGAACGCCTAGAGATAGGGTTACGAGATTTTTCCGGATTAGGGTGAAACCTAATATGGGATATCCATAGATCGATTTACTGCTATTCTAGGGGGTTATTATAAGAGAACGAGAGTTCCACTAATTAACCTAGGGTTAGACGTTATTCGCCTCGAAAGAGGGTTTAATATACGTTAGGGAGTCCTACGGATCAAACTAAGTGAATTAATCGTATGGTTCAGTGGTAAATAACAAGTGAAGTCTAGGTGGATTCTTCCTAAGGGTATCGTCGTGATCAACTGAGTTTTTCTTCAAGTCATTTCCCAATTCGTTCTTTTTGTCTTTGTGTCTTTAGCTTAGTAGTCCTTAATTTAGATTTAAAGCAAATTCACTTTATTTTAGGCTATATAATAAAAAGAAAGTTAGTATTAGTACTTTTAGTTCCTTTGGGTTCAACAATCCGGTCTTGCCTAAGCTATACTACTGTTCGATAGGTACACTTGCCTTTAATCGTTGTCAGAGTTAGTTTCCAGGTTCGATCTCATTCTTTATAAATTTTAAAACTGATTTCAGCGATGAAATTCTTTGTACCCATGCTTAGCTGAATTTTCACATGTTTCATATAAGTCCACACATTTCATTTATTTCACATTTTAGTCCCTCAAAATGTTATTTTCACAATTTAGTCCAAATTACTCAAATTCACCAAAAATCCAAAGACAAAACATGTTGATCTAACACATATATTTCATATTTCATTAACTAACACCACAAAGCTTAAACATTCATCAATGGCACATCTCATAATATCCATCAAATTCTAAAATTAAGGCATTGGTTTTGTAGTACTCGAAGCAACGATTACGAAAACGTAGAAATTATCAAAAACTGATACCAAAACATACCTTAATTTTGCTTGAACATAGCCGAAACCTAGCTAACCTTTTTCTTTTTCATTTCTTTTTATTCCGGCAATATAGATGATGATAATGGCGTCATTTTTAACATTTTTTATAATAATAATAACCTTATTAATTCATTTACTAATTTAGCCATTTAATAAACATATAAAAATTATATACATTAAGGCCATTTATGTCCATTATCATACATAATGGTTTAATTGCATCATAAGGCCACCACCTTAATAAAGACATAGCACATAGGTACTTTTAACACATGGGATGCTAATTTTGCATTTTACGCAATTAGATCCTTATATCAAATTAAACACACAAACAGATAAATTAAATCACGAAACTTTAACACATGCCTATTCCCATATTGCAAGCACAAAAAATAATATTAAAATATTTTTTGACTCAGATTTGTGGTCCTAAAAATACTATTCTGACTAGGGTTTAAACCGAACGGTTACAATTCTCCCCCCTTAGGGATTTTCGTCCCTAAAAATCTTACCGTTAAACAGATTTGAATATTGTTGTCTGTTAGTATCTCCGGGCTCCCACGTAGCCTCTTCAACCCCGTGTCGATGCCACAGTACTTTTACTAACGAGATTTTCTTATTTCTCAATTCTTTCGCCTCGTGATCTAAAATCCGGACCGGTTCTTCCTCGTAAGTCATATCGGATTAGATCTCAATCTTAGACGAATAAATTACATGTGATGGATCAGATCTGTATCGATGAAGCATTGATACATGAAATACATTATAAATCATTTCTAACTTAGGTGGTAGCAATAATCTGTATGCAACAGGTCCAATACGCTCAATAATTTCATACAACCCGATGAACATCGGACTCAATTTGCCTTTTCTGCCAAAACGAAGTATTTTCTTCCACAGAGACACTTTCAAGAACACTTTATTACCGACTTCAAACTTGATATCTTTTCATTTCAAGCCCGCATAAGATTTTTGACGATCTGATGCAGCTTTCAGACTATCACCAATCACTTTCACTTTCTGTTCTGTTTCTTTGATCAAATCGACCCCGTGTATCTTATTTTCATTTAGCTCAGTCCAATACAAAGGTGTTCGACATTTGCGTACATACAAAGCCTCATAAGGTTCCATTTTGATGCTTGACTGAAAACTATTGTTATACGCTGATGGGCTCGAAACTAACTAATATTTCAACAAAGGCAAGCGCACCTATCGAACAGTAGTATAGTTGTGGTGAGTCTAAAATATCGTATCCTCAAGGACTAAAATTACTAGTAATAACTATCTTTTTATTATCTAGCCTAATAATTAAGGGGATTTGTTTTTAATTTAAAATTAACTAACTAATCGACTAACTAAATGACTATGAACGCGACAGAGAGTGAAGAGAATAATCGAATGAATAAAGACAATACCCAAGGAAGAATCCACCTAGACTTCAATTATTATTCTGACTCTGAATTAAATGATTTATTCACTTGACTTGATCTGTAGAAATCCCTAAATTATGTTAATATCTCTTTCAAGACTAAGAACAACTAACTCTAGGTTGATTAAAATCTCTTTCTAATTAAAATCTCTATTGTCGCATTAACTTGATCTATGGATTCCCTTATTAGATTTGACTCTAATCCAGCAGATTTATGTTGTCCTATTTCTAGGATTGCAATCAACTCCGATTAATTATGTTGGATCTTCTCTTAAACAGGGACTTTTGCTCCATTGAATAAGCACATTAAAATTTAATTAATATTCCTGAAAACATCAAAACAAGGATTAAGAACACATAATTAAGAACAAGATCAAGTATTTATCACGTAATTCAGATTTATTGAATAATAAGATTCATCTAGGTTTCATCCTTCCTAGGTATTTTGGGGAGTCTAGTTCATAACGTAAAAGGAAAACATCATAGAATTAAGAAAACAACAACACATAAAAAACCCAAAAACTTCTAAAGAATTTGATGGAGATCTTCAACATTGGAGTGAATCCGCCTTCTAGATGATTCTGACGGCTTCCTTTGAGTAATTTTTTCGGTCTACTCTCCGTCCCCCTTAGGTCTTCCTTTGATGTGTATTTATAGACTTTAGAAGGCTCAAAAACCCTAAAAATTGGCTTTTTCCGCGTGAAAACAAAGTAGGGTATGACAGGGACACGGGCGTGTGATCAACCCGTGTGAGGAGGCCCAGGCCGTGTGGGAATTTGCATGGCTCTCGATCGACATGGGCTAACACACGGGCGTGTGTCCGGCCCGTGTGGTTGACATGGGCGTGTTTCCAGCCCGTGTGGTGCGGGCTTTGGCCATGTAGATCCTTAAGATGGCCCGTTTTGTCTGATTTTGGCTCGTTTTCCGTTCCTTTCGCTCTCCTATGCTCTCCCAAGTATAGAAAGATGAATTTAAAGGATTAAGAGCATCGAATTCACCAAATTCTATAAATAAACATCCAAAAACACGCTAAGCGTGGGATTAAAATGTGTTACTGTTATGGTTTATCAAATAACATGGAACTAGTAATTTATATTTCCACTTTTTTTTCATGTACAAAAATAAGAAAGAATTTAACAACTGAAATAAAGAACTTAGTTAGACAACTTACCAAACCAAATCTCGACAAAAAGGGAGTCAATAAAGTAGGAGAAGAAAAAATTGGGTTTTGGGTTAATATTAATGGGTGAGTCAAGAAACGGTTTATTAGGCACAAATGGGTTCACTAGGGGTTAATTATGAAGGTAGGCTTTTAATGGAATAAGTGGGTTAAAACCTAGGTGCCTTTATTATCTAAGTATATCAAATCAAAAGTGTGGTCTCGATATGCATAATCGAAGTAAGTTCTAGAATAACAAATCAATATTGACACACTCATAACCAACAATAAAGTGAGCAAGAAAAATGTATGCTCTAAAAGGCTCAAAGTCTCACAAAATTTATGGTTTTTGATGTCAACCTTGCAAATTTCAAACTTCAAAGTAATATTTAAATTTAGGGAAGCAACCTAATAAATTTTTAATTCTGAAAATAGACTTATCATGCTTGATTCTCTAATGTCTTTAAGTTTAAACCATCAATGCACAATTACCTATGACTTAATCCAAAATATATCAATAAAAATCATAAGTCAATAGAAATTTTATTCTAATAGTAATATGAGAAAATTTACTTAAGAACAAGACATAATTTAGAGATTTTCTAATAATACTATAATTAACCTCCCAACACTTAAGATGTACATTGTCCTCAATGTACAAAGATAGATAATGAAAATATAGTAGGACTATCATAAGATAGGGAGAGAAGTGAAACTTCCTGAATTTTGGATGGAATCCGTGAAAAGAAACCTGATGAACTAGGTAGAGGTGAAGGTGGGGGAGAATACTCCGGTAGCACCTTGAACCTTTTGAAATCGAGTCAATGAAGCAGCCTGCATGAACTGGTCTATGAGGAAGTGGTAGAATATCTGCTGAAAAGTGGTCGCGCACAGGGAGACCGCGCCGGGACCCTTCCGCTTGTTCAAAGCGGGAACGATGACTTTGGTTTTACCTCGAGTATTAGTCATGGTGTATCTAAAAACGATTTTCAATAAATAATTCAAGCATCACCACAAGTAATATCGAAATAGTCCTAAATAACAGTATATTCCTAACATAGTGAATTTAAAAGTTAAACAAAGTGCAGATATTTTTATTATTAACAATAAAAAATACTAACTTATGGTACCCTTAACACATGAACTAAAAGGATCCTCAAATACTAAAAATAAACCTACTCAGAATAAGTAACAGAAATGGAAAATAGTCATAATCATAAGCTAAATCTAAATGGAATTAATAATAATAAAATAATAATAAAATAAAGATAAGAAAAATAAATAATAGAAAATAAATATGAATAAATAAGGGGGAAAAGAGTCACCAACGGTGGTGAGGATGGTGGCCGGGGTGGGGTGTGACAGGTCGGGGAAGGACGGTTGGTCGACGTATTTCGGGTGGGGGAAAGGTCGGCAGCGTAAGGTGGTGGTTGGTGCGAGGAAAATGGAAGGGGAAGGGAAAAAAATGAAGAAAGACAAGGGGAAAAGAAAAGGGAAAAGGGGGGTGGTCGGTGGTGGCCGGAGGTGGCAGGGAGGGTTGCGCCAGTAGGGTTTGGGGGAATTTGGGGGAGAAAGGAAGAAAAAGTAAAAAGAAAATAGGTTTAAATAGGGGACACGATCGTGTGTTAGGTCACACGGCCGTGTCACACGCCCCTGTGGCTCGAATTCTAGCCCGTGTTCGTCGCGAAATCTAAAAATTTGGTATTCAAACGGCCTTGGACATGCTCGTGTGTCCAGGACATGTGGTCCACACGGTCACGTCACACGGCAATGTGCTAGGTGTTTCGCTTCTCCCACGCTCGTGTAGAAGTCCACACGCCCGTGTGATCGCTCACATGGCCGTGTGTGTTGCCTGTGGAGTCTCTTGACTTGTTATTTTGAATTTTGAAAAATTGAACTCCAGTTTTCACACGGCTTAGTACATGCCCGTGTGGGATTTTGACACGCCCGTATGATATCACACACGACCGTGTGTCGTGTCCATGAAGCCTCCTGTCGACTTCTTTAAATTTCAAAAAATAAGTCCCCACATCCACACGACCAGGGACACGCCCGTGTGTTCAGGCCGTGTGGGACAAAAATCCTGGATTAAAAACATGAACGAGGTGAAAATAAACTAATTAGTAAGGTTAGTGCTCGAGTTGCCTCCTGAGAAGCGCTTATTTAGACTCTAAGCTCGACTCACCTTACATTCGCATAATCATGGTGGTTCGAGGAGTTGAAACTCCTCATTCCTGCTATTGATTTTGTTAAAGTAAGGTTTTAGATGAGTACTATTTACCTTGAAGGTGCCAAATTTGAAATGAGTTACCTCGACTCTACCATATGGGAAAATATTAAGTACCGTAAAAGGGGTTGTTCCATTAGGTTCAGAAGTGGCAATACGAGGATCTATATTATCCATTAGAACTCGGTCTCCAACTTTAATTTGACTCATTTTATTTTTAGGCTCGTTACAGCTCTGCTTTGGTTCATCGTGTACTTTCAATTTCTCCTTAAACTGGGTTTGCCATTAATCTAGTTCCTCGATCTGGACTCTTCGTTCCTCATGAACAGTTCTGTTCTCAACATGAGGGCTAGACCATGGCTCTGTCATCTTTTTCTGAGGGATTTCATGCAAAGAAGATTGAACAGTAAGTTCACTTACATTAACAGGACTTGTATCATCTTGATCACTAGATATTCTGATAGAATCACGTGCTTGGAGTTTAATCATGTCATCACCTACATGAAGTATTAATTCCCCTGTACCAACATCAATAATGGTCCTAGCAGTTGCTAAAAAAGGTCGTCCTAAAATTAATGGGACATCACTATCCTCCTCTATGTCTAAAACAACAAAGTCTACGGGGAATATGAATTTATCAATTTTTACTAGCACATCTTCAATTATACCCCTAGGAAATCTAATGGTTTTATCAGCCAATTGAATGCTCATCCTAGTTTGTTTGGGTTTCCCAGGACCTAGTTGTTTAAACATTTTATAAGGCATAACATTGATACTTGCCCCTAAATCAGCTAAAGCATTATTAACAGATAAACCACCAATTAAGCAAGGAATCGTAAAACTCCCTGGATCTTTTAATTTGCGGGGTAGTTTATTCTGTAAAATTGCTTAGCAAACTGCATTTAGCTCCACATGCGACGCATCGTCTAACTTCCGTTTGTTTGCCAAAAGCTCTTTTAAAAATTTTACTGAATTGGGCATCTGCGAAAGAGCTTCAATAAATGGTAAGTTAATATGTCATTTCTTCAAAAGTTTAAGAAATTTACTGAATTGTTCATCTGTGTGGTCTTTCTTCGTCGCATTGGTGTATGGCACACGAGGTTTGTGCTCTGTACTTACCAGTTTTGGTTTATTATGTCTTATCTCAGCCTTACTTTTATCTACCACGTTTTCTTGCCTCGGGTTTGGTTCGTCTAACCCTTCACTATTTTGAGCAGTAATGGCACGAAGTTGCAACTTTGGGTTAGTTTCAGTGTTGCTTGGCAAGCTACCTTGTGGTCGTTCTGAGATCAGCTTAGCAAGCTACCTATTTAGTTTTCGAGCCCTTGAATTGATGCCTGTTGGTTTTTAAGTGTTGTTTCGGTGTTTTGAAAATGAGTTTCTGACACCGAGATGAATTTTGTTAGCATCTCTTCAAGGTTCGGCTTCTTCTCCTGTGGGTAGGGTTGTTGTTGAAAGCCTGGAGGGGGTTGTTCTCTCTGATTTCCTTGACCACCCCATGAGAAGTTTGGGTGGTTCTTCCAACCAAAATTGCAAGTGTTACTATAGGGATTATTCTGAGGTCTAGAATGCCAGGGTTGTGGGATAGATATTTTGTATTGCTCATTCCTCCTCCATTCGTATCGCACTGCATCACTGGATGTACCTGCGAAGAACCATACAAACCATCAATCTTTTTATTTAAAAGCTCTACCTAGTTTGATAGCATGGTGACTACGTCGAGGTTAAAAACACTGGCAACTTTTGTCGGCTTTATTCTCATGACTTGCCACTGATAGTCATTCAGTGACATCTCCTCAATGAATTCGTAAGCAGCCTCAGGTGTTTTTTGTTTAGTGTACCGTCGGCGGCTGCATCAATCAATTGCCTAGTTGAGGGGTTCACACCATTGTAAAAGATTTGAACCTGTAGCCATAATGGTAACCCATGGTGAGGGCATCTTCTCAGTAGATCTTTATATCTCTCCCATGCATCATAAAGTGTTTCTAAATCCATCTGTACAAAAGAAGAAATATCATTCCTCAACTTAGCCGTTTTAGCCGGTGGAAAATATTTAAGTAAAAATTTTTCAGTCATTTGTTTCCATGTAGTGATTGATCCTCGTGGTAACGAGTTCAACCACAGTTTAGCTTTGTTTCTCAACGAGAAGGGATACAACCGAAGGTGAATGGCATCGTCAGAAACGCCATTTATTTTGAAAGTATCACAGAATTCTAGAAAATTTGCTAAATGAGTATTTGGGTCTTCGTCCTGTAAACCATCAAACTGAACAAATTGTTGAATCATTTGAATAGTGTTAGGTTTCAGTTCAAAATTATTTACAGCAATAGCAGGTCTAACAATACTCGATTCAGCCCCAATTAAATTAGGCTTAGCATAGTCGTACATAGTACAAGGAGCAAGATTTTCGGCAACCACCAGAGGAAGCAGATTATTATCAGCCATCTCCTCGGTAGTATTAATATCGTCCTCTTGCTCTTCCTCTATGTATAGTAAACTTCACCTTATCTCCCTACGATTTGTGCAAATGGTACTTTCTATCTCACTGTAAAAAAGAAGGTCCTGACACGTTCCTTCTAGTCATAAACTAGAGATACCTGGCAGAAGCAAAGAAAGAGAAAAATTAGAAAAGTAACAATAAGATAAAAATAAATTGCAATAAAAATAAAAAATGGCTAAAGTAATAAAAATGAAGTGTTCCTAATATCTTAGTCCCCGGTAACGACTCCAAAAACTTGATGGGCTCAAAACTAACTAATATTTCGACAAAGGCAAGCGCACCTATTGAACAGTAGTATAGTTGTGGTGAGTCTGAAATATCGTATCCTCAAGGGCTAAAATTACTAGTAATAACTATCTTTTTATTATCTAGCCTAATAATTAAGGGGATTTATTTTTAATATAAAATTAACAAACTAATTGACTAACTAAATGACTATGAACGCAACAGAGAGTGAAGAGAATAATTGAATGAATAAAGACAATACCCAAGGAAGAATCCACCTAGACTTCAATTATTATTTTGACTCTGAATTAAATGATTTATTCACTTGACCTGATCAGTAGAAATCCCTAAATTATGTTAATATCTCTTTCAAGACTAAGAACAACTGACTCTAGGTTGATTAATTGAAATCTCTTTCTAATTAAAACCCCTATCATCGCATTAACTCAATCTATGGATTCCCTTATTAGATTTGACTCTAATCCGGCATATTTATGTCGTCCTATTTCTAGGATTGCAATCAACTCCACTTAATTATGTTGGATCTTCTCTCAAACAGGGACTTTTGCTCCACTGAATAAGCACATTAAACTTGAATTAATATTCCTAAAACCATCAAAACAAGGATTAAGAACTCATAATTAAGAACAAGATCAAGTATTTATCACGTAATTCAGATTTATTGAATAATAAGATTCATCTTGGTTTCATCCTCCTTAGGTATTTAGGAGTTTAGTTCATAATGTAAAAGGAAAACATCATAGAAGTAAGAAAACAACAAGACATAAAGAACCCAAAAATTTCTAAAGAACTTGATGGAGATCTTCAATCTTGGAGTGAATTCGCCTTCTAGATGATTCTGACGGCTTCCTTCGAGTAATTTCTTCGATCTACTCTCCGTCCCCCTTAGGTCTTCCTCTGATGTGTATTTATAGATTTTAGAAGGCTCAGAAACACTAAAAATTAGCTTTTTCTGCGTGAAAACAAAATAGGGTACAACAGGGACACGAGCGTGTGATCAACCTGTGTGAGGAGGCCTAGGCTGTGTGGGAATTTGCATGGCTCTCAATCAACATGGGCTGACGCACGGGCGTCTGTCCAGCCCATGTGGTTCACACGGGCATGTGTTCAACTCGTGTAGTGCGGGCTTTGGCTGTGTAGATCCTTAAGATGGCCTATTTTGTCCGGTTTTGCCCTGTTTTCCGTTCCTTTTGCTCCCCTATGCTCTCCTAAGTATAGAAACATGAATTTAAATGATTAGGAGCATCGAATTCACCAAATTCTATAAATAAACATCCAAAAACACGCTAAGCGTGGGATTAAAATGTGTTACTTTTATGGTTTATCTGACGCAAACTCAATCAATGGCAAATATTGTTCTTACGTACCATCAAACTCAAGAATGCAACATCTTAACATATCCTCGAGGATCTGAATAATTCACTCGTATTGACCATCCATCTGCAGATGAAAAGCTGTACTGAATGTAACACCCCTAACCCGTATCCGTCGCTAGATTAGGGTTAAAGGCGTTATCGGATAGATCGGAAACTTTTATAGACATTTCATACAACCATTCATTAATCGCAATCAAAGTGTCCCTTTTATAGGTCAACGAGACCTTAATCATTCTTTAGAATAGGGCCAGGACTAAACCCAACACATACTAAAATTCTCAGAAATTTAAAAATTTTCTAGGTTATAGAGGCCACACGCCCGTGTGGGCAGGTCGTGTGCCTCCCACGGCTACTAGACACTCCTATGTGTCCTGGCCGTCCAAATCAGAGCATGTATACTGACTTATCCACATAGCCACCAGGCACGCCCGTATGCCATAGCCGTATAACATTAGGCTAGCTACTGACTTAATCACACGGCTACTAGGCACGCCCGTGTACCATGGCCGTGTATAGTTAGGCTAGCTACTGACTTATCCACACGGCCATTAGACACGCCCATGTGTCATAGCCGTGTAGACAAAACAGACCATTTACAAGGCCAAAAGGCCACCCACACTAGGGTCATCCCTACAAGCAACATACCAATGCATTCCATACCCATTTGACATCCAAAAACATGCCAAATTAATCAACAAATCTTTACATTCAATCACATTTCAAATCATACCAATTTGCCCAACTAAAACTCTTATACATTCAAACATGATTCATCCACATTTAACTTTCATATATCCCTTTTCTTGATCAAACATGCATACTCACATTTCATCCATATACTTTCCATTAACTTGACCTTTTCATAGTTACCAAGCCATACCAAATCATACATCATATTTCATATTTATTCATGCATATTATGAACACTTATCTAGCCAAATCTCATGACTATTTATACAAATATCAAACATAATCCAAAATGACTAGCCTTTACATGCCATATCTAGCTATATACATATTTCAAAGGTACCAAAACAAATTGAGTAGTGTGATGATGATCCTCGACGGTTGATTGTCGAAATCAGAGCTTTAAAATTTATAATGAGAATGATCGAACCTAGAAACTAACTCTGACAACGATTGTAAGGCAAACGCACCTATCGAACAATAGTATAGCTTAGGCAAGACCGGAATATCGAATCCCAAAGGAACCAAAAGTACTAATACTAACTCTCTTTCTATTATTTAGCCTAAGAATTAAGTGAATGTTATCTAATCTAAATTTAACTATCAACTAAAATAAAGACACAAAGACAAAAAGAGTGAATTGAGGAAAAATAACTTGGAAGAAAAACCAATTGATTAAGACGATACCCTTAGGAAGAATCCACCTGGACTTCACTTGTTATCTAACACTGAACCATACGATGTATTCATTTGACTTGATCAGTAAGATTCCCTAAGTTATATTAAACCCTCTCTCGAAGCGAATAACGTCTAACCCTAGGTTGATTAATTGAAATCTCTTTCTAATTAAAACCCCTAGAATCGCATTAACTCGATATATGGACTCCCATATTAGGTTTCACCCTAATCTGGCAAAATCTCGTCACCCTATCTCTAGGCGCGCGATCAACTCCACTTAATTATGCTAGATCTACTCTTAAGCAGGGACTTTTGCTCCTCCACCTAAGCACATCATACTTGAATTAATATCTCGGAAATATCAACACAAGAATCAAGCACACACAATTAAGAACAAGTCAAATATTAATCATATAGTTCAGAAAACAATAACAAGATCTGTTTAGGTTTCATCCCCTTCAGGTATCTAAAGGGTTTAGTTCATATCAAATAAAGAAAACATCTCAGAAGAAAAGATAAAACAAAACATAAGAAATCCCTAAAACTCCCTGAAGGAATTGAAGGAGAGATCCGCCGTCTTGAGTAGAATTCCGGCTTCTTGAGATGGATCAACTGGCTATCTTCGAGTGATTCTCCACAAATCTGGTCTTTCTGGCTCGGCTCCTTGGCCTAGCTAAACCCTTCTTTCAGGTAACACTTAGGGGGTTTATATAGGCTATCGAAATATGCTTCTTCCCCCCAAAGTATCCAAATCTGAATGAAATTGCTCTTTGCCACGACAGGGACACGGCCATGTCACACGCTCGTGTGACTAGTGGTCAGGCTGTGTTCGGACTTCTTTAATAAGGCACGGCCGTGTAAGTCGAGATCAGGCCGTGTTCTAGTAGATTGGCGTGGCACGACCGTGTGGGCTTAAGTCCAGGCCGTGTCGATTTCCTTTTTGGCCCAATTTGGTTCGTTTTAAGCCCGTTTCTCGTTCTTTTCATCCTCGAGTGCTTTCCTGAGTAAATAACATGAAAACAAAGGATTAAGAGCACCTTTTTACATAAATCGAGGCTTAATTCATCCAAAAGCATACTAAATGGGGGCTTAAAATATGTTACTTTTACTGTTTATCAACGGTCCCCAAGCCTTCAATAGCTTTGACGATCTATAAAATAGAGTAAACACACACAGAGTATGTAACACCCCTAACCCAGAACCATGGCCGGACTAGGGTTAAGAGGCATTACCAAACATTATAAACATTTCACCACCATTTCACGACACCAACTCATTTGTTAATCAATACATATCAATTAGAAAGATATAGTCCCTTATTGAGGTCTACGAGACCTTGATCACATGCTAGAAAGGATTCGGGACTAAACCGAACACTTACGAAAATTTTCAGAAATTAAAACATTCTTCAACACTGTCTAGTTCACGTGCCTGTGCAGTTAGGCCGTGTGTCTCACACGGCTACCAGACACACCCATGTGTCCACGCCATGCCAAAACAGAGCATACTTACTAACTTATTCCCACGGTCAATAGGCACGCCCGTGTGCCATGGCCGTGTACATCTAAGCTAGCTACTGACTTGGTCACACGGCCACCATGAACACCCGTGGGCCTTGGCCGTGTAACCTATCCAGACACACCTATAAGTGACCCTTAAACCACACGGCAGGGACACACACCCTTGTCCTTTGGCTATGTATGCAAAATAGGGCGTTTGCAAGGCCAATTTGCCACCCACACAAGGTCAACCCTACAAGCATATTTGAGCATATTTTCACATACAATTTGGCAACCAAATTCAAGTCAAATGATCAACATATCATTCCATCTACTATCAGTCTCTATTCATGTCAAATTATATACCAAATTTCACATCTAGAACACATACATTATCAAACATGATTCATCCACCATATAACTAAATCATAATAGCATCAAACCATCACTAAGCTTATCATTCTTATGACATTTTCATTGCCATCACACCATACTAAAACTTACTTCATATACCACAATCATTCATGCATATTACCAACATCTTGTCTAGCCATATCACATGGCTATTTACACATCTCAAACATGTTTCAAATGACTAGCCTATACATGCCATATTTCAACTATATACATCCTTCCAAATGTACCAAAATAGATTACCGATAGTGTGATTGAGATGCTGACGATCCCCGAATTCGAGCTAACTCTGCTGACACTGTAAAACAGAGAAACAAACACACAGTAAGCTTTCAAAGCTTAGTAAGTTCGAAATACAATACATACAACTCAATAATACAAAATCACATATAATTAAACCATCACTTAGATAAATGCACAATTAGGCTCATCTTCAATTTCAACCATATGCTCAAGTCTCTATTCATTCAACTTTTAAAGCTATCATCAACCACATAGGTTCACACGTACCTTGATCAACACATAGTTACTCACCATTCATGCTACTCAATAACTCGATATTACCTCTCGTTCAACCCTTGCATTTCCTCAGATTTATTCGCACACTTAGTGCCAATTTCATAACTGAAACATAGTTGTCATCACACACTTAGTGCCAATATGTTAAACCGAACTTATATCGGTATCGCACACATAGTGCCAATTCGATAAGCCGAAGCTTCTTTCTTTTCGCACACACAGTGCTAATCATCTCTGTCTTGTTTCTAAATTTTGCACACTCAATGCCCTCTAATTCAATTCCGCACATAGCATTTCTAAACTCATTGTTGTATATATGTATTCATTCAATTCACATCACATAGATATAGTTTACAACTAGTATTATATCCGAACTTACCTCGGACGTCGAAATAACGAAACGGTCGATTAATCTAGCACTTTATCTTTGCCCCAATCTCGATCCGAACCTCTCCTTTCTTGGTCTATACACGTTCAAATTCAATCCATTCAATCACAAATTTATTCAATTTAGTCCACACACACTTATTTAAGGCATTTTACAAAATAGCCCTCACATTTTTACATTTCGACACTTTAGTCCTTAATTCATAAAATCATCAAATTCACATAATTTCATTTCACATAAGCCTAGCCGAATTTCCCTTGTGTTCATACAAGCCCACACATTTTATTTATTTCACATTTTAATCCTTCAATTTACATTTTTCTCAATTTAACCCAAATTACTCAATTTCTTCAAAAATCCAAATACAAACTATATTAATCCAACACCAAGTTTTCATATTTCACTATCAACTAACACATAGCTCAAGCATTCATCAATGGCTCATCACAAAAACATCATCAATTCACAAAATTGAAACGTGGGTTTTAAAGTATTTGAAGCAACAATTACAAAAACGTAGAATTATCAAAAACGGATCAAAAACTAACCTTGAATCAAGCCAAAACCATGACTGAACCGTTGCTTACTCTTTCTTTCTTTCCTTTGATATTTTCAGTCAAGAAAATAGATGAACAGTGTCTACTTTCATGCCTTGTTTTCATTATAACATAGTATTATGTTATTTACTAAATTAACCTTTTGAATTAATAAGTAAAACATATTAACATTAAGGACATACTTGTCCTTTGCCATCCACTAATTCAAATAATGGTCTTATTGCCTTTTAAGGACTCCACATTCAAAAGCCAACAACAATTAATCACTTAACATTCAGCACACAATATTTTACACCTTATGCAATTAAGTCCTTTCTCACAATTCAACACACAGTCGATAAAATTTTCAGACAGAACTTCCACACAGGCTATATCACATATAATAAACACCAAAAATAATATTAAAATATTATTTCGACCTCGAATTTGTGGTCTCAAAACTACTGCTCCGACTAGAGTCTAAACCAGGCTATTACAGAGTAAGCTTTCAAAAGCTTAGTAAGCCATATAAAAATAAACTTAACATAAAATGCACATAGCCATATTTATACAATGACAATAATGGTTCTCATAGCATATATAACACATATAGTATTTGGCTCATTTACTTAGCCATATCTTAACACATTTCTCAACTCAAGTATCACATAAACATATAGCTATTTAAGCATATCTTCACATCTCATTCCATCATTTCTTTGCACATATTTATCTTAGTAAGTACATATAAGCATTTACCTTTTATATACACTTAGTGTGCATATCAAACGTACCTGAAATGGATATATGAATTGCATAGTCATTCGTATCTCAGATTTGCCCGTTGAACCGTTCGGAATCTAATAGGACATCCAGAGTGCTCGGAATAATCGTACAATGCCAACGTCCTAGACGTGGTCTTACATGTAATCAAATATCGATGCCATTGTCCCAGACAGGGTCTTACACGAATCAATACAAGGACAATGTCCCAGACATGGTCTTACACGTAAACCTCATATCGATGCCAATGTCCCAGACGTGGTCTTACACGAAATCTTGAATCAATGCCAACGTCCTGGACGTGATTTTACATGATATCACATAACAGACACCTATGTCATGACATATACTATCCTATCTATTCCTAGGTTCAATTGGGACTTCTCGGACATTACCAACCTGTCGACTTATTCGTAACTCGTATTTCACATACATTCCATCTCAATGGGTAGTCATAGCAATTCAAATATCATATATACACTCAAATAATTCACAGCAAATACATTTATTTGTATATAGACTTACCTCGGATTCAGATATTTTATCGGACTCGGTTATTCAACTACTTTCGCTTTCCCGTGATCTAAGTCCGTTTTCTTCAGTTCTTGATCTATACATATTCAAATTAAACCCTTTCATTCATCAACTTATTCAATTCAATCTAAAAATATACATTTAGGGTTATTTGCAACTTAACCCTCACATTTGCATATTTTATCAATTTAGTCCATTTTTCACAAAACATCAAATATACAAGGTCACCATATATCCATGCTTAGCCGAATGCCCATGTATCTCATACAAGTCCAAACATTTCATCAAATTCACAATTTAATCCCTCAAAATACTATTTTCTCAATTTATCCCTAATTAGCTAAATTCATCAAAAATTTAAGAACAAAACATGTTCATTTAACACATATCTTTCATTTAACATCTAAACTCATCACAAAGCTCACCATTTCTTCAATGGCACATCTCATAAACATCATCAATTCTTCAAATTACAACATGGGCTTGACAGTAGATTAAGCAACAATCTCAAAAACATAAAAATCATCAAAAACCAGAGTTAAAACTTACCTTAATCAAAGCTTGCAAGTACCGAAACCTAGCTTAACTTTCTTCCTTTTCTTATTTTCAAATTTTCGGGTAAAAAGATGATAACAATGCCATTTTCATGCTTTTGTTTCCTTTAATTATCTTTCATTTAGCAATTTAATGATTTACCCTTTTAATAAACATATAAAACAAATAAATACTAAGGTTGTTTTGTCATTTAATGAACCACTAACTAAATAATGGATTAATTGCCTCATAAAGCCATAACATTTAAATGCCACAACACAAAGGTGCTTTAACAAATAGCATGCAAATTTTGCATTTAATGCAATTTAATCCTTTTGTCAAATTAAGCACACAGACGGACAATTTAACTTACAGAACTTTAACACATGCTTAATCACATATCAAAGGCACGAAAATAATATTAGAATATTATTCATACTCAGATTTGTGGCCCTGAAACCACTATTCTGACTAGGGCCTAAACCGGATTGTTACACTGAAGTGCAATTTCGTACCCAAAGCTTCTTGAAGTTTCTTCTAGAACCGCGAAGTAAACCTCGGATCTCTATCAGACACAATAGATAATGGCAACCCGTGCAATCTCACAATATCAAAAATATAAATCTTAGCTAACTTATCAAGTGAATAATTAGATTGTACCGGAATAAAGTGAGCTGATTTCGTCAATCTATCAACTACGACCTAAATTGCATCTTTCTTCCTAGGAGTCAAAGGCAATCCTAAAACAAAATCCATCGTCACTCTATCCCATTTCCACTCAGAAATTATTATCGGTTCTAACAAACTAGATGGTACCTGATGTTTAGCTTTAACTTGCTGGCAGATTAAACATTTCGAGACAAACTCTGAAATATCCCGTTTCATACTTGACCACCAATAACAATCCTTGAAATCATGGTACATCTTTGTACTTCCCGGATGAACAGATAAACGGATGCTATGTGCTTCTTTCAATATCGACTGAATCAACTCTGGATTTCTCGAAACACATAACCGATCTCGAAACCTCAAACAATCATCAACATCAACTTGAAATTCAGAATCAGAGTTCAAATCACATTGAGCTCGTTTCGCTAGCATTTCATTATTAACTTTCTGAGCATTACATATTTGCTGTAAAAACAATGGTTTCACTTTCAATTCAGCCAAAACTAAACCATCATCAGACAAATCTAAATGAGCATTCATCTCATGTAATGCAAACAACGATTTTTGACTTAATGCATCAGCAGTAACATTTTCCTTACCCGGATGATAATCTATCACAAGCTCATAGTCTTTCAACAGTTCTAACCATCTTCTATGTCTTAGGTTCAAGTCTTTCTGAGTCATCAAATATTTCAGACTTTTATGATCCGAAAACACATGGCATTTTTCACCGAAAAGATAGTGGCACCAAATCTTTAAAGCAAACACAATCGCAGCTAGCACAAGATCATGTGTCGGATAATTCTTTTTATGCGATTTCAATTGTCTCGAGGCATAAGCAATAACTTTGCCTTCTTGCATCAAAACACATCCCAGACCATTCAACGAAGCATCACTATAAATCACGAACTATTTACCCGATTCTAGATGTACCAAAACTGGAGCTTCTGTCAAAAGGGCTTTCAACTGATCAAAGCTTTTCTGACATTTATCGAACCATTCAAATTTCACATCTTTCTGAAGCAATCTAGTCAACGGAGTCGCAATCATTGGAAAACCTTTTACGAACCGTCGATAATAACCAGCAAGTCCCAGAAAACTACTAACTTCAGACATATTTTTCGAAGGCTTCCTCTCTAAAATAGCTGAGATCTTGCTTGGATCAACTCGTATACCGGATACTGACACAATATGTCCTAGAAAACTAACCTCATGCAACTAGAACTCAGATTTAATAAACTTTGCATACAATTGCTTATCTCGCAGAGTTTGTAGCACGATTCTTAGATGTTCAGCATGCTCAATTTCATTACACGAATAAATCTAAATGTCATCAATGAACACTACAACAAATTGATCTAAATACAGTCTGAAAATTCTGTTCATCAAATCCATAAAAACAACAGGAGCATTGGTTAGTCCGAAAGGCATAACTAAAAACTCATAATGCCCGTACCTCGTTCTGAAAGCAGTTTTCGGAATGTTTGAATCTTTTACTCGCAACTAATAATATCCTGATCTCAAATCTATCTGTGAAAACACGGTAATCAATGCACATTCTCATCGTGCCATCTTTCTTTTTCATAAATAGAATGTGAGCACCACAAGGTGAAAAACTCGGTCGTGCAAATCCTCTATTTGTCAACTCTTGCAACTGTGACTTCAACTCTTTCAATTCTATTGGTGCCATTCTATACGGAGCTATTGAGATAGGAGTCGTTCCTGGCAATAAATCAATACCAAACTCAACTTCTCGTATCAAAGGTAATCCCGGTAGTTATTCGGGAAATACATCAGGGAATTCACATACCACAGGCACATATTCCACTTTCTTTTCGGTCACTCTCGAATCAATCACATAGGCAAAATAAGCTTCATATCCCTTTTAATTCTGAGCTTTCATCACTAATATCACAGCCGGTAATCCATTCATATCATTAGATTGAATCCGAACTATTTCATCATTCTGACATCTCAAATCAATAGTCTTTCGTTTGCAGTTCACAACAGCATCATGCAATGTCAACCAATCCATACCCAAAATTATATCGAACTCATCAAATGGTAATAGCATCAGTTCACCCGGAAAACAAATATCCCAAAACATCAACGGCTAATTCTTGCATACTTTGTCAACCAAAACACTTTTACCTAAGGGGTTCGATACTCTAATTACAAATTTAGTAGACTCTACAGGCAGTCTTACTGGATACTAAGTTCATGCACATATACGAATGAGTAGACCTTGGATCTATCAATGCAATCACAGAAGTATCATAAAGAGTAAATGTACCCGTAATAACATCTGGAGACGAAGCTTCCTCACGAGCTCGAATGGCGTATGCTCTGGCAGGTGCTCTAGCTTCAGATCTCGTAACTGTATCTTTTGTAGCTCTCTGACTACCACTGACATTTCTGGTATTTCTAGAATGTCTACCTCTAGCTGAAGCATTATCTGATTTCGGATTCTGTGCAATCTCTTGCTCAACAGACTCTAGACAATCCCGGATGAAATGATCTAATGATCCACATTTAAAACAAGCTCGGTCATTTAATCTACAATTGCCCAGATGTCTTTTGCCACAATGTCTACATTCAGGTCGTTCGGATTGGATATTTCCAACACTAGCTATCGAAGTTGTTGGAGCTTTGAAGTTCTTCTGCGATCTAACTCAATCTCTGTTCGAATGTCCCACATTAGTCTTTGAACGGCTATACTCATCTCTGAATTTCTTTGATGCAGATTGAAATGATTTACTTCAGAATCTCTTTCTAACATCTCTAGCTTCAGATTTAGCTTTTCTATTATCTTTACCGAGTGCTTCATCGATCAACAATCACAACAAACTCTTTTATTTCCAGAATTCCAACTAGCAAACAAATATATTCATTCAGATCATCTTCAAACCTTTTACACATTATTTCTTCAGTTGAAACACATTCTCGTGCATATTGACTTAATCTCACGAATTCTCGTTCATATTCAGTGACAGTCATACGACCCTATTTCAATTCTAGAAACTCTTTTCGTTTTTGATCTATAAATCTCTGATTGATATATTTCTTCCGGAATTCAGATTGAAAGAAATCCCATGTAACCCGTTCTTTTGGAACAACAGAAATCAAAGCCTTCCACCACTGATAAGTTGCATCCCATAACAAGGAAACAACACATTTTAAGCATTCACCAGTAGTCAATGACATTTCATCAAACACTCGGATTGCGTTCTCGAGCCAAAACTCAGCTCTCTCAGCATCATCATCATTAGTGGCCCTGAACTCTTCAGCCCCATATTTGCAGATTTTGTCGACCGTGGGCCTATTCAACAGATTCAAATTCATAAGCGGAGGTACAACAAAAGTCTGAGGAGGATTGGGCGGGGGCAAAGGTTGTGAAACACCCGGATTTATTCTAATGTACTGAGTGAACCACTCATTCATCATTTGGAAGAAGGCTTGTTTAGCCTCTCCTTCCTGACCCCTAGTAGTCGGTCTCAAATTAGATGGCGCTATCCCTTGAGCGGGAGCAAGCACATTACTTTCAACGTCATCAGCTACAGCTCTTTCGGGATCCATTACTATACGAAGAACACATTTTATAAGTCAGGATTGATCAGGCTATCACAGTTCGTATATATGGCATGTATAGCTAGACTCTCACACGCTACGTTAGGCCTAGAACCGACTAAACAGTAGCTATGATACCAATAAAATGTAACACCCCTAACTCATAACCATCGCCGGTCTAGGGTTAAAGGCATTACCGGACAAATCGAATCTTTCATGAACATTTCACATCCTAATTTAAGAATTCAAATCAAAGAGTCCCTTAAATAGGTCTACGAGACCTTAAACATGCATTAAAAAAAAGGTCGGGACTAAACCAAACACATACGAAATTTTCTGAAAATTAAACATTTTTCACAGCTACAGAGGTCACACTCCAGTGTGGGCAGGCCGTGTGCCTCACACAGCCTCAGACACGCCCGTGTGCCTGAGCCGTGGCAAAACAGGGCATACATACTGACTAGACCAAACGGCCAAGGACACGTCCGTGTACCCAACCCGTGGTTGACACTGACTTGTAACACACGGCCAGTCACACGCCCGTGTGTCCAGCCCGTGGTCGAAACTGGCTTGTTTTAAAATACAAAATCGAATGACACGATCAAGCCACGCGCCCGTGTGCTCAACCGTGTGGACAAATGTAGGCCATTTACAAAGCCAATTTGCCACTCATTATAGGTTCAAACCTACATGCAAAAACAAGCATTATTTCAAGTACCAAAAGTAACCCAAAACATACCAAATTGACCATCTTTTCTAACCATTCAAGAGCATTCCAAATATACCAACTTTGTATCACAAAACATAGATCAAATATTACCACATTCACATCCCATTTACAAGCCATATCACATAGCTTACATATACAACTCAAAATATCATCCAAATCAACTAGACTATACATGCCATACTTAGATATGTACACATTCAAAAGGTACCAAAATAGAGTTTATAGTGTTGTGATGATCCTCGATGGTCCCCAAGCTTTCCGTAGCTTTAACGATCTATAAAACGAAGCAAAAACACACAATGTAAGCTTTCAAAAGATTAGTAAGCCATATACAAATAAACTTAACATATAAACATTCATAATCATATAAAATACAAGATCATTAATATATCTAAATTGTAAATTCATAATTCTTCTTTAGCTCAATGTTTAGCCATTGTTTACCAATAAATCATATCTCCAAGTATCTCTTTTGATCATAGCACATTCATACATTTATCACCTTTTGTCTTATTAAATCTATGCACATATCTCTCTTTTGCAAATCCACATATACTTACCTTTCATGCTTAAACATAGTATACACTTTAAACGTACCTAAAACGGTTACACATTTCACATAGTCGTTCATTTCTCGGAATTGCTTGTTGAACCGTTCGGAATCAAATAGGATACTCGGATAACTCAAAATACTCATACAATGCCAACATCCCAGACGTGGTCTTACATGTAATCAAATATTAATGCCACTGTCCCAGACAGGGTCTTACACGAATCAAATACGATGCCAATGTCCCAGACATGGTCTTACACGTAATTCTGTATTCGATGCCAACGTCTCAGACGTGGTCTTACACGATATCACATATCGGAACCCTATGTCATGACATATGAATCCTATCTATTCCTAAGGTTCGCACGGGACTTTTCGGACATTATCACATTGTCGATACTTTCTCGATTTTCACATGTATATCTTTCAAAGCTATTCATCTCAATTCGATATCAAATGAACATGAATAAATCATCTTAAATACATTTATTTGTATATAGACTTACCTCGTATTTGGAATAAACGGACGGATTCGACTACTCGATCACTTTCGACTTTCCTCGGTCTAAATCTGTTTTCTTTGGTTCTTGATCTATACATATTCATATTTAACTCATTTATTCATCAAATCATTCAATTTAATCCAAAAACACATATTTAGGGCATTTTAAAAATTAACCCTCATATTTTCACATTTTGACATTTAAGTCCTTATTTCACAAAATCAAAAAATACACATAATTTCTTTGTACCGATGCTTAGCCGAATTTTCACATGCTTTATATAAGTTCACACATTTCATTTATTTCACATTTTAGTCCCTCAAAATATTATTTTCACAATTTAGTCCAAATTACTCAAATTCACCAAAAATCCAAAGACAAAACATGTTAATCTAACACATATATTTCATATTTCATCAACTAACATCACAAAGCTTAAACATTCATCAATATCACGTCTCATAATATTCATCAAATTCCAAAATTAAGGCATGGGTTTTGTAGTACTCGAAGCAACGATTACAAAAACGTAGAAATTATCAAAAAATCGAAACCAAAACATACCTTAATTTTGCTTGAACATAGCCGAAACCTAGGTAACCTTTTTCTTTTTCTTTTCTTTTCGACAATATAGATGATGATAATGGCTTCATTTTTAAAATTTGTTATAATAATTATAACCTTATTAATTCATTTTCTAATTTAGCCTTTTAATAATCGTATAAAACTTATATACATTAAGGCCATTTATGTCCATTATCATACATAATGGTTTAATTGCTTCATAAGGCCACCACATTAATAAAGACATACCACATAGGTACTTTTAACACATGGCATGCTAATTTTGCATTTTACGCAATTAGATCCTTTATCAAATTAAACACACAAACAGATAAATTAAATCACGAAACTTTCACACATGCCTATTCACATATTGTAGGCACAAAAAAATATTAAAATATTTTCTAACTCAGATTTGTGGTCCCGAAACCACTATTCCCACTAAGGTCTAAACCGAACTGTTACATAGCCTGTGTGGCCCACACAGCCACACCCTAGCCATCACACAGCCGTGTCTTGTGCACAGCCTAGCCTTCATCGATCACACGATCGTGTTGTCACACACGGCCTACCACAAGGGTGACCACACGCCCATGTGGCGTCGACAGTGGCCTTTTTCGGCTTTTACTGAAAGCTCGATTTCTGCATTTCGAGTACACACCTGGTATTGTTTTGATTCAAAAATACTCTCAAACAGACCAACACCTAAAAATTGATACCACAAGCCTCCCAAGATCAGTCATAAATCTCTATTAAACTGAAAGCACGAAACCAAAAATATTTGGAATCAAACATTTAACACTTACACAACAACCCCGAACGATTCAATTATGATTCTGAACGAGGAAAGCCCCTATCTTTTTAATTCACTGTTGCCAAAACAAGAATTAAGCTTCAACCAACATGTTGAAAAAACCAAGTTCCAGAAACTAAAATCCCACTTATCAGAATAGTGTGAAACACTAAAATAACGAAACGAAAAGACTACGATATGAAAGATCAAAATCGATGGAGGAAGAGGAAAAAAGAAAATGCAGGGAGAGGGAGATGAAATGTCAGTTTCTTTCTTATTGGGAAGAGAAAAAAATACAAACATTTACTAGAATTATCCCCAAATCCCTACTTCTGATAACTTCATCAGAATTCTTGTTTGACCGAAACTCTCTCGGTCAAATGAGTAAAAATAAACTCCCACGTCGCGCAAGGATTCGAACACAGGACCTCCAGCACAACACAACACACCCTTACCACTCGAACCAGCAGGCTCATTTTGATATGGAACTACATGCAATTAAATATAAGCCAATTGAACAGAGATAGGGCTTAATTCCAAAAATAACAAAAATTGCTAAAGCTAAAGCTTGAACTTGGGACCTCTCACACACTCCCAGAACACTTAACTACTAAAGCAGATACTCATTTGTGCCAAATATTTACAGATACAGAAACAAATATTTTGGGGCGTTACAGCTCTACCCCTCTAAAAGAAATTTCAACTTCAAAATTTACCTTATCAGAACATATAAGGATACTGTTGATGCATCGAATCCTCAGGATCCCACGTGGCCTCCCTAGTGCTATGATTCCGCCACAGCACCTTGATTAAAGGAATAGACTTCTTCCAAAGAACCTCTACATTGCGATCCAGAATCTGAACCAGCTCCTCCTCGAGGGTCAAGTCTGGCCAAACCTAACAGGGACAACATGAGTAGGATCAGAGCGGTAACGCCTCAACATCGAGACTTGGAATACGTCATGAATGCGGTCTAGCTCTGGAGGTAACTCTAATTGATAAACGATCAGTCCCACTAGCTTCAAAATCTGATATGGCCTGATGAACCAACGGCTAAACTTGCCCTTGCGGCCGAACCTCAGGACTTTCTTCCATGGAGAGACCTTAAGAAACATGAAGTCCCCCACCGAATACTCAATCTCACGCCTCTTCAGATTATTCAATTTTTGTCTGTCAGAAGCCGCCTTCAGATGATCTTAAATCAGTTGAACCTTATCCTCAGTCTCAGAAACCAACTTAAGACCCAAAACTCGACGTTCACCCAACTCAGTCTAACATAGGGGAGTACGATGCTTACATCCATATAGAGCTTCGTATGGTGCCATCTGAATGCTAGATTGGAAGCTGTTATTATTGGCGAACTTCGCTAGTGGTAGATAATCCTCCCAATTGCCTCAAAAATAGATGACACAACTCCTCAACATATCCTCCAGTATCTGAATCACCTTCTTAGATTGACCATCGGTTTGAGGATGGAACGCAGTACTGAAGTCCAATCTCGAACTTAGAGCCTTATAAAACTTTTTCCAGAACCGAGATGTGAAATGAGGATCCCTATCAGAAATGATTGAGACTAGTACCCCATGCAGTCTCACTATCTCAGAAATGTAGAGCTTCGCCAACTTCTGAAGAGAATAGTCGATCCTAATCGGAATGAAGTGCGCAGACTTAGTCAATCGATCCACGATGACCTAAGCAGTATTTCTTTGTGGGTGTTAGGGGCAACCCACTAACGAAGTCCATCGTTACTCGCTCCCACTTCCACAGCGGGATCTTAAATAGCTGCATCAAACTCGAAGGTAACTGATGCTCAGCCTTAACATGCTGGCATGTCAGACATCATGCCACAAAATCAGTAACCTCCCGTTTCAATCTCGGCCACCAGTACAGTTCTTGAAGATCTTAGTACATCTTATTCCCATCGGGATGCATAGCATAAGGGCTACTATGCACCTCTTTCAGAATAGACTGTCTCATATCAGTATTATTCGGTACACAAATATGACCATGGAAACAGAGCACCCCATCATTATTTAGCCCAAAGTCTGTAGTGCTGCCACTTTCAATCTAACGGAACCGAAGACCCAACGATTCGTCCTCTATCTGCCTATCCTGAATCTGTTCTATCCAAGTCGGCTTAACCCGGCCCATGAGTCTCGACCGGATCTGGTATGTTCCTCGAGTAAAATTGTTCAAATCGGATTTGTATCTGTTCAAAATTTTTGAGTGTTTTTGGGAGAAAACTCGAATTTGGGTTGGGCTTAAGTTGGAAACCAGTTTATTTTTAAACATAAGTTTTTATAAAAATTCCATTGTTAAGTTTCCAAAACTTTAAATTGAAAGGTATACCGAATTTGTTTTAGGTTTCATCTTTAAATTAAAAATCATTTTCTTTTAGGTGTCAAAACATTTAGGGTCCATTCTTAAATAAAATTTATTTAGTCTTTAAGTTGATAAAAAATTTTGTATCATAAGAAAATAATTAACGTGCATGCATAAGATAGTTCGTACTATGGCCTTATTACATCAAAACAAACCCAAAATAAGTTTAAAGTGCTTAAATAAAATAAAATGTCCAAATAAAACAATTTCCTTGCTGAGCATGGCCACCCCTAAGCTCCTGCCGGCCCGGTCCATTACTGATCGTCACCTGAAAAATGTTCCCACAACAGAGTGAGTCAAACAGACTCAATGTGTACACAAACAATAAGTCCAAACAGATTCAGGCATATCAAATCATACATATGTATATATCATAATTCACAATAAATGATGCATTCCCGAACCCAAGCCTAGTTACCAACCGCTACACATCACCCGTACCAACCTGCACACCGTGGGGACTACTAAGTCAACCCTCCATCCTCTACACACCATCGAAGGCAGTCGCTGCAGTCGACGTGCTCATCGCCCTTATAAAATTCGTGGCATAGCCACCAGATAATTATTTTGTGTCATGTGACACCACATTCGGATAATGTGAACGAAGTCACCACATTCATATATCGTGACAATAGTCACCACATTCACTTCCCCTATCATAATCACCCAAATGCCCATGTCATACAAATCATGCATTATCATGCCATGCTCCTTATTCACATTCTTATAGGTTCACAAATATGCCATAACCAATAAAATCATACTCATAGTAGGAGTAGGAAAACGTACCTGAGTACTTTGTACCATCACATGGTACCTTAGCCACATTCACATTCTTATAGTCACATACATCAAAATATAGCCATACATCTATTAAGAGTTAGTGTGGGGTACACACTTGATATACTTAGCAAGTTCACTCCAAATCCCGAAAAGCCCGATCTAATGCCTTAGATCTTGGTTCCTATATTTGGCCAACATTTAGTGTTTAAACAAAAGCCTATTCGGCCATAACCAAATCCCGAAGGATTTATTGCAACCAAAGTCTTACCTTGTTGCCGATTGAATTAAGAATCAAGTCCCGAAACTTTGTGATGCTCTCCCTTGCAATCGGCTAACCACCAAAACTCCTAACTAGTTAGTTTTCGGCTTTTGAATAGGTAAGAAATAAATCTAAGTACTAAAGTAGGGCCTTGGCCGAATGTTCATAGTCACTTACCTTATAAATCCAAATCCCGAAATTGCTAATTACTCTTGGTATTTGTCGAAATACCCATGGATGCATATTAGATCAATTTATAACATTTAAACACATTAAAAATGGCCTATGGCCGAATATCATCTTACCTCGAATCTTAAAAATCTCGAAAGATCCTTCTCTGAAGTCGACAACACCTAAATCCCGAAACTTCCTTCATAGTTTCTGCCAAAGAACAATATGAGGGATTAGTTCCTGAATTTAGACAGGCCTAGAAGAAATAGAATGAAAACCGAACTTGATCTTACCCCTATAGATGAAATCGACAGCTCCTTTGCCTGACCTCACAGAGATTTGGCTTTGAGGTTTAAAGAGTACTCGGCTTGGAATCACTTATGTATTTGGCTTTTGCTTAACAGTAGTGGTACTGAGAAAAAGATGAAAAGAATGCTATGGAGACTCAAGTATGAATCGGCTAGAGGGGAAAAGAAAGAATGAATTGAAAGAATTGGGGAAGAGGATTTTCGGCTAAGAGAGAAACTTTGAGAAAAATGGAGAGAAGGAATTCAAGTGAAGAGGATGATCACAAGGCTTGGGAATTTCGGCTATACACCACCTCCCCCTCAGTATTGGATATTCGGCCAACTCTCCCTATTCTGATAGCTTTATCTCATCTTTTTCATATCCTTTATCCTTCTCCCTTAATTATCCCCATTTATCTCTTAAAAATAAAAGATTTTTGCTCCTAAATTGTAGCTTACTTGCCGTCCATCCCCCTTACCCTAGGAGTGCCGAATTTTAACTCCTTAACTTGGGCCCCTTGCGGCCAAACAAGGCCCAATTCCTCCTCCTAAGTGACGCCATCCTCCTACCCATTTTAGCATTAATAAAATTTGGACTACAAGCCCAATTCCCTTACTATTTGACGCAAAAACACTCTCAAGAGTGCTCCTCTTGCTGCTCGAACCTTGGCCCTGTACACCTGCTGGTGGCGTCACCTACTAAAGCTTTAAGTGGCGCCTCCATGCCACTTAAACAAGCTGATCTTTGTGTCATGTTTTTCCCTACAATTTCTCTTAAGGCCCTATCCGCTTAGCTTCCTCTTAAAACATAAAACTTAATAATTTCTAAGGAATTCTCTTATTTTCTAAAGTTCACAAAAATTCATAAAACACACTTATAATGCACATTCACAACATACGAAGGCATGCTTTCACATACAATTTAGCAATAGTGCATAAGCCATAATTTGGGATATTATACCATAGCTCAGTGCTAAATCGTAAAAGTAACATATTTTAATCCCACATTTAGTATGCTTTTGGATGATTTATCCCTTGATTCATATAAAAAGGTGCTCTTAATCCTTTCTTTTCATGCCTTAGACCTAGGAGAGCACCCGAGGATGAAAAGAACATAAAATGGGCCCAAAACGGAGTAAATGGGCCATATCACGAAATTGACACGGCCTGGACTTAAGCCCACATGGCCGTGCCTCACTAAGTTACTCAAGTTAGAAATCCGAACATGGTCAGGTCTCGATCCATACGGGCGTGTGCCATGGCCGTGCCTCTGTTGCTGGAAAGAGCAATTTCAGTCAGAAAAGGATACTTAGGGAGAAAGAATCGCATTCCAAGAGCCTATATATATCCCCCAAGTACCACCTTTGAAGGACATCGAAAGTAAGGCCAAGGAGCTAAGCCGAGGAGGTTAGAGTTAGGGAATAACGCAAGGATAGCCAATTGATCATCCCAAGAAGCCGGAATTATACTCAAGACGGCGGAATTCTCCTTCAATTCCTTCAGGGGGTTTTAGGGTTTTCTTATGTTTTGATTTATCTTTTCTCTTGCGATGTTTTCTTTATTCATTATGAACTAAACCCCTCAGATACCTGAAGGGGATGAAACCTAGATGGATTTTGTTATTTGATTTTTAAGTTATATGATAATTACTTAGTTTGTTCTTAATTATGTTGCTTAATCCAAACCTGATGTGCTTAGGTGGAGGAGGAATAGATCTAACATAATTAAGCGGAGTTGATCGAACGCCTAGAGATAGGGTTACGAGATTTTGCCGGATTAGGGTGAAACCTAATATGGGAGTCCATTGATCGATATACTGCTATCCTAGGGGGTTATTATAAGTGAACGAGAGTTCCACTAATTAACCTAGGGTTAGACGTTATTCGCCTCGAGAGAGGGTTTAATATAGGTTAGGGAGTCTCACGGATCAAGCTAAGTAAAGAAATCATATAATTTGGGGTTAGATAATAAGTGAAGTCTAGGTGGATTTTTCCCGAAGGTATCATCGCAATCAACTAAGTTTTTCTTCAAAGTTATTTTTTAATTCGTTCTTCTTGCCTTTGTGTTCTTAGTCTTAGTCTCGACAATATAGTTTAAAAGCAACCTTCATTTTAATATAGGCTAAATAATAAAAAGAATGTTAGTATTAATACTTTTAGTTCCTTTGGGTTCGAAAATCCGGTTTTGCCTAAGCTATACTACTGTTCGATAGGTACACTTGCCTTTAATCATTGTCAGAGTTAGTCTCCAAGTTCGATCATTCTTTTATAAATTTTAAAGCTCTGATTTTGACAGATCAAGTTTTTGGTGCCGTTGCCGGGGAACTAAAATATTAAGAAAACTCTATTTTTATTACTTTAGCCCTAATTTTTGTTTTTCGCAATTTATTTCTTGTTTTTGTTTTTATTTTTACTTTTAGCTAAAATTTCCTTTATTTCTTCTTTCTAGCAGGTACCTCTAGTTTATGACTAGAAGGAACCCGAGAGGACCTTTGATTTTCGACAGTGAAATCGAAGCTACCGCTCGTAGGAATCGTCGGGAAACCAGACGAGCCCTAGATTACACAGAAAGGGAGGAAGAAGGCAGATCCAATCTTACTGAAGGGATGGACGAAAACAACCCACCACCACGTGATGTGGGGGAAAATAATGCTCCACGCACAATGTTTGATTATGCGAAACCGCATTTAACAGGAGCAGAATCTAGTATTGTTAGGCCTGCTATATCTGCTAACAATTTTGAATTAAAGCCTAACACAATACAAATGATTCAACAGTTTGTTCAATTTGATGGTTTGCAGGAAGATCCAAACACGCATATAGCTAACTTTTTAGAGTTCTGTGATACTTTCAAAATAAATGGCATTTCTGATGATGCCATACGTCTTCGATTATTCCCTTTTTCATTAAGAAATAAAGCTAAACAATGGTTAAACTCATTACAACGAGGGTCAATCACTACATGGGATCAGATGACCGAAAAGTTTTTAATGAAATATTTTCCACCGGCCGAAATGGCTAAATTACGGAATGATATCTCTTCTTTTTTCCAGATGGATTCAGAGATGCTGTACAATGCATGGGAGAGATTTAAGGATCTCTTGAGGAGCTGCCCACACCATGGCCTACCCTTGTGGCTACAAATCCAAACTTTCTATAACGGTGTCAACCCCTCAACAAGGCAACTAATAGATTCAGCCGCCGGTGGAACCTTGAACAACAAAACTCCAGAAGTAGCCTACGAGTTCATTGAGGAGATGTCACTAAACAATTATCAATGGCAGGCTTCAAAGACTAAAATGACAAAATCGGCAGGAGTTTTCAACGTCGATGCCATGACCATGCTATCAACACAGATCGAGATGATGAACAAAAAGCTTGATAATTTGTGTTCTTTACAGGCACACCCAGTCATGCAGTGCGACGCAAGTGGAACTATTGCGAATCCTGGGTACCCACCCTACCAACCGGGAGCAGAACATGAACAGATGAACTATATAGGTAACAATTTCCGATCCAATAATAATGCTTATAGTAACACTTACAATCCAAGTTGGAGGAACCACCCAAATTTTTCGAGTGGAGGCCAAGGTAATCAAGGAAATCAAAGGCGACAACCTCCTCAGAACTTTCGAAATCAGCCCTATCCACAAGAAAAGAAACCAACCCTCGAGGAACATCTCCAAGAAACTGATAGAGCAATCAAAAGCAACGAGAGCCGAATCGATGAAATTGCTAAGTCAGTTAAGGAAGTGACTAATGCAGTCGAACAACTCGCAAAACTAATGTCAGAACGACCGCAAGGACTCTACCAAGTAACACTGAGGTTAATCCTAAGGAGCAAATTCAAGCAATCACAGCTCAAGACAGTAACGAATTAGCTGAACCTAATCCAATACCGGAAAACAAGGTAGACGAAGGTAAAATAGAGGTACCACAAGAGAAGCCAAAACCGGTAATTAAAGAGTACAACCTCGCATACCTTATCCTGAAGCCATAAAAAAGAGACGATTCAGAGGAGCAGTTCGGTAAGTTTCTTAAGCTGTGAAAGAAATTACATATTAATTTACCTCTTCTTGAAGCTCTTTTTCAGATGCCAGACTCAAGAAAATTTTTAAGATGGCTCTTGACCAACAAACGCAAAATAGATGAAGAGCACCACGTGGAATTAAACGCAACATGCTCGGCGATGTTACAAAATAGACTACCACAGAAACTAAAAGATCCAGGGAGTTTTACAATTCCATGTTTAATTGGTAGTCTACATATTGATAATGCGTTAGCTGATCTTGGGCCAAGCATAAATGTCATGCCTTATTCACTGTTTAAACGACTAGGTCTAGGGAAGCCCAAACAAACTAGGATGAGCATTCAGTTAGCTGATAAAACTGTTAGAATTCCTAAGGGCATTATCAAAGATGTTCTTGTCAAAATAGATAAATTTTTTTTCCAGTAGACTTTGTTGTCTTAGACATGGATGAGGATAACTCAATCCCCTTAATTTTAGGAAGGCCTTTTCTAGTAACTGCCAAAACAAAAATTGATGTTGCTACAGGTGAGTTCATACTTCGTGTAGGAGATGAATCAATCAATCTTCAAGCTCTCGACTCGGCCAGAACAATAGTCAATGAAGAATTACATGAGGAACAAAGCTTTAGGGTCGATAATTTAGAGAAGCAGAAGACAGAGATCAAAGAAGAGCTAGATCCACATGAAGTAAAACCCGAGGAACCACCAGAAGAGCTCATAGGGTCATCAAATCACTTCGAAATAAGAGACCAGGTACTGTTAGACAAAGCCGATCCGCACATCACTTCAACAGGACCAAGGGCAAAGGGAGAAATAATTCTCAAGGTACACATGGAATAGTCGAGGTAAGCAATCCAATATTCGGCAATTTCAAGGTAAACACTTCTCGACTTCAACTTTGTGATGAAAATAAAGTTGTAGGCATGAGGGAAGATATTCAAACCTTTAAACCTCCCTAAAATTTTCCACAACGAGGAAAGTCTAACTTAAGACTATAAACGAGCGCTTCTCGGGAGGCAACCCGAGTACTAACCTTATTCCTTTTCGTAATTATTTTATTTTCCTTCTCTTTTCCTTTCTTTTTCTTTTCCTTTTTAAATTAACCAAAAAAAATGCAGGTTTTTCAAGCCACACAGCCTTACACACGGCCGTGTCCGTGGCCGTGTGGACCACCTAAACTGCCACACTAACAAGGCAGAGGCTGTGCAAGTCAGTCCAACCAGCCCTTCAACGTCACGGATCCAACCACCCTCCCCACGGGTACCGACAGATAGGGCACGGTCGTGCCCTCAATCGTGTGAAGCTACTGACATCCACACCACGGGTAGAACACGCCCGTGCCTACAAACCGTGTGAAGCTACTGACTTGACAAACACGGGCGTGCAGATCCGGAGCACGAGCATGGAGAGGGAAACACACACCACAACATGGCCGTACGAGGTGGCCGTGTAAATCAACACACCCTAGGACCACGGCCATGGGGGAGCACCAAATTTGAACATTTATTTAAACCCCTCACCTTTTCCCCTTCCCTCCATCTGACTTCTTCTTTATTTTCTCTCATTTTCACTCTTCTCTATCTCAGACTCTCTACGACTCTAGATCCTTGAGCAAATCAACACTATACCGAAGAAGCGAAAGAAGCTAAGCGTAGACTCCTTAACAAAGAACGATAAACATGACTTCATGCCGGCAGCTTCGTCTCAACACCAAGCCAAGGGTCTTTGAGACCAAATTATTTTTCCTTTTTGTTTCTCTTCTTCTTTATTTTCCTTATCTAAGCTTCTCAACTGCTCTTTTCACTTACTTTTCTTTTAGTTTCTTAGTATCAGGTTCGACAGGCTGCTAGGGAATCACACCAACCACCATAATTACTACACCACTTTCACCACCGCCACCACCTTCACAAACTTAGGAGTCACACCCACCTTGCGAACCATCCCCCAATAAGGACTCTCCGGTCCATTCTTCTTTTCTTTTGTTTTCGTTTTCCTTCTTAGTCCCCTTTCCTTTTTCTTTTTTGCTTTTAATCTTATATTTAGTTTAATATAACTATGTCTTAATAACCTCTGGCTAATCCTTCATGAGTCCCCCAATTTCTTCATCTAGCATAGAGCTTGGGAACCACCACCACCACCATACCGATGCCTTTGCCACCATAACCTCCACGACCCCTGCCATCTGCCAAGGAAACCGTCCACACCTCAGGGAGTATCCTAACCCCTCCTTTTTAATTTTGAACATAACTATATTATCTAGCTTTGTACATTGAGGACAATGTACATCTTAAGTGTGGGGGGTAAATATACCTAACTTTTTGCATTATTCTCAAATCCCTGAGGGTAAAAGTAGAAGAAAAGTGCCAAACTTTTTTCATTATTCTCAAATCCCTGATTCAGTCTTATTTTTATGCAAAGTTGTCATATTACTAATTAGGATGAAATTTCTGATGATTTGTGATGATTATTGACATGTTTTAGAATAAGTCATAGTTAATTGTACATTGATGTTTAATTTAAGCAATACTAGAGAATCAAGCATGATAAGTCTGTTTTTCAGGAATTAAAATTTTGCTAGGTTGTTGACCTAAAGTTGAATACTAACTTGAAATTTAAAATTCATAAGGATGATGTCAAAACACCCATAATTTTTGTGAGTATTTGAACCTTATAGAGCATACATTCTTTTTCGTGCTCATTTTTTGATTATAAGTGTGTCAAATATGAACTATTATTCTAGAACTTGCCTAGTTTATACATGTTGAGACCACAGTTATGATTTGATATACAGAGACGATAAAGGCACCTAGGTTTTAACCCACTAATTCCACTAAATAGCCCACCTTTACAATTAACCCCTAGTGAACCCCGTTGATCCTAACAAACCCTTTTTATTTGACTCACCTACTAATATTAACCCAAAACCTTTGTGTTTGTTATCACCCTTTCTGTTGACTACCCCTTAATCGAGACTTGATTTGATCAGTTACCGAAGTTTATTATTCTGATAGTTAAATTTATGTATTACTTAGTTTGTTCTTAAAAAAAATCCAAGTTATTCAATATTAGTAGTATCAAAAGAGAGCCTACACAATCAAAGACTGTTTTCAAAAGAAAAGCTCGTATTAGTAGGATTACTACTTTTCAATTAGTAAAGTTTCGGTAAAGTTTTAGGTAGGTTCTTGTCAATTCAATCTTGATTCTAACCCTCTAATTTCAGCCTGTGACCACATCTTTTACCCTAACCCCGTTACAACCCTAACAAAGACCTTTTGAACTTTTTGTCATCTCATATTACAGTGGTGGAGATTTGATTTTCAGGCAAGCCTATGGGATTAACTTTTCAGGTTCGACTTATGAGCAATCTTTTTCTGAACCTTAAACACTCTAGAGTGATTTGAGTGAATCTTAAGTGAGGATATCAATCCTTGTCGGTTTTGAATTAAAAAGGTAGTTATTTAAAAGAGGGGAGACACCTATGTTTTCGAGGTACAAAATCATGACTTATCTCGTTTGAATCTTTAGGATGCTTTGAATCAAATTATCCATGTATGAATTCCCTATGAATTAGGATAAGACATTGTTGATAAAAATTATAGATCATGGAAAGTTTGTTTTAATTGTAAGTTGAGAATTTTGCTTAAGGACAAGCAAAAGCTTAAGTGTGGGGGTACTTGATAAACCGTAAAAGTAACATATTTTAATCCCACGTTTAATATGCTTTTAGATGATTTATTCCTTGTTTTATATAAAAAGGTGCTTGTAATCCTTTCTTTTCATGTCTTATACCCAGGAAAGCACCCGACGATGAAAAGAACATGAAACGGGCCCAAAACAGAGTAAATGGGCCTTAGCACAAAATTGACACGGTCTGGCCCAAAGGCCACACGACCGTGCCTCGACGAACACCTAGAGTACAGTCTCAACTCCGTCACACACGGTCGTGCCTCAAGTTAGAAATCTGGACACGGTCAGGTCTCGATCCACACGGGCGTGTGCTATGGCCGTGCCTCTGTCACTGGAAAGAGCAATTTCAGTCGGAAAAGGATACTTAGGGAGAAAAAATCGCATTTGTAACAGTCCGAATTTGCCCTAATCGGAATGGTGGTTTTGGGACTACAAATCCGAGTCTGAAAAATTTTTAAATATTATATTTTGTGTTTATTATATGTGAATTAATGTGTGTGAAAGTTTCGTAGAAAAATTTATCGTTTAAGCGCTTAATTTGATAAAAAGGACTTAATCGCGTAAAGTGTAAAAGTTGCAAATTATAGTGAAAAGTCCTAATGTGATAGTGGCTTTTTAAATTGAAGTCCTAAAAGGACAAATGGCCCATTTCTATAGTAAGTGGCCGGCCAAGTACATAACTAGCCTTAATTTATAATGTTTAATATTTTATATCATAAGGTTAAAATGGTAATTATTAAATTATGTTAATAATAGTTAAACAATTCATAAAATAAAGCCATTTGCATGCTTATCTTGCCGAAACTAAAAGAGAAACAAAAAGGAGAAAAGCTTTGAAGCATTCAGCCTTATTCAAGCTTATTTAGGTATGAAATCTAGCTCGGTTTTTGTTAATTTTTACGTTTTTGAGATCGTTGCTTAGTATATTACCCGACCCATGCTAGAATTTCTAAGATTAGTGTGTATATATGATTCGACCATTGATGAATTCTTGAGGTTTTTGATGTTTGATGATTTTTAAATTAAAGATATGTTAAGGATTGATATGTTTTGTATTAGAAATTTTAGTGAATTTTAGTATTTTGGGCTAAATTGCAAAAATGAAATTTTGAGGGCTCTAAAATTCAAAATAAATTAAAGAAATGGACTTGTATGGTCCTTGTTAATATTCAGCCCTAGAGAATTGTAGTGAAATTTTGTATATTTTGTGTTTTGTGCAATTAGGACTAAATTGTAAAAATGTGAAACCCTAGGGGTAAAATGGTAATTTGCCTATTTATGTGTTTAGGGATTAAATTGAGATGAAATGTATTTGAATGAGCTGAATTTTAATATATTTAGATCAAGAACAACGAAAAACGGATTTGGATCGGGGAAAGACAAAAGTTATTGAATAATCGGTATACGCGGTTCGTCGATAGTCGAGGTAAGCTCTTAAGCTAAAATATGCCAAAGTGTTATTTATGAACATAGCGGTTGATGAAATTTAGAAATTTTGAGTATAAAAGTATGTGATAGCCGAATGTGGGAATGTGGTTGAAGAGAAAATAAATTGTTACTTGTGATTTTAAGAAGTTTATTCGGATTGAGATGCAAAATTAAATTAACCTACATTTGATGTTTGTGATTTAGTACTGAATGATGTGTATCGAATGAACAACTGTATTGATATTCAGGCTTTAAGCCTAGCAGGCCTAGTGCCGGTGTTATTTATCGGGCTAAATGCCTAGCAGGCCTTGTGCCGGTGGCGTAATTCGGGCTTTGAGCCTAGCAGGCCTGTGCCGGTGGTGTAATTCGGGCTTTAAGCCTAGCAGGCCTTGTACCGGTGATGTGTATCAGGCTTATTACCTAGCAGGCTTAAATGCCGGTGATGAATTTGGAATCCTTTCAAGGCGGAATGTAATTACCTCAATGAATAAGATGCTCAGTAAATATAAATGTTTATAGATGCAAGGAATGAGGTAAGTTATTATTTTTCTTTTCGAATTACATAAGAGATTAAATGGTCAAGATTTATAGTAATGGAATTTTATGATATGTGCTTTTGATCTATTCATTAATGGGTGTGATATGTGTGTTAGAATATAAGCGTGGAATAGCTTGAGATTCGGTCATTTGCTTAGATGTCAAAGATGAAAGTTATTGAAAATGCTTACATATACGCATGGTAAATGGTATGTGTTTAAGGTAATAAATGTAGTTATATTCAATACATGTGAATAAAGTGAAAAGTATTTAATTAAATATGTATTTTTTTTTGTTTGTTAAATTTATGTATGGTGATATATGACTGTGATGATCTGAATTGGGTTTGGTAATGCCTCTTTACCCTAATCCGGCGACGGATACGGGTTAGGGGTGTTACATTTTATTGGTATCAGAGCTACGGTTTAGTCGATTCTAGGACTACCATAGAGTGTGAGAGTCTAGCTATACATGCCTTTGATTGTACGTAATTGATAGTGTGGTGACTTCTGACATATCGAATTGTGTTTTATATAGCAAATGGATTCTAATCTCGATAGAGCAGTAGCGGATGATGTAGAGAGTGTAGCGCCTGACCGTGCACGCGGATCAGCGCCAATAGACTCTCGACCAGTTTCGGGTAGCCACGATGGGGAGGCTAAACAAGCCTTCTACCAGATGATGACTGAGTGGTTTACCCAGTTTGTTCAGAATAATCCGGCTGGACAACAACCTCCACCCCTGAATAATCCAACTCCAGTACCTCCAGCACCCCCGATGACAGATCCGATGAGATCTAGTAGGTCACCTGTTGATAAAATCAGAAAATATGGGGCCGAAGAATTTAAGGCCAATGATGATGATGATGCTGAGCGAGCCGAATTGTGGCTTGATAACACTATTCGCGTACTTGATGAGTTATCCTGTACACCAGATGAATGTCTGAAGTGTGCCATATCCCTACTACGGGACACTGCATACCACTGGTGGAATACACTAGTATCAGTGGTTCCGAAAGAAAAAGTAATATGGGAATTCTTCCAAATTGAGTTTCGAAAGAAATACATCAGCCAGCGATTCATTGATCAAAAACGGAAGGAATTGCTCGAATTGAAACAGGGGCGAATGACTGTGACAGAATATGAACAGAAATTTGTCAGACTCAGCAGATATGCTAGAGAGTGTGTTTCTTCTGAAGCCATTATGTGTAAAAGGTTTGAAGACGGTCTGAATAAAGAAATAAAATTGCTTGTTGGCATTCTTGAGATCAAAGAGTTCGTAGTACTTGTAGAGCGAGCTTGCAAAGCCGAAGAGCTTGGAAAAGAAAAAAGGACAGGCTGAAATTGAAGCTAGAGACACTCGTAAAAGATCGTTTGGTAAGACTTTCCATTATGGGTCTAAGAAGTTAAGAGATGACTTAAGCCGACATAAGACTACTTCAGACATGTATAGACGAGATCGACCTCCAATAGGTTCTCAAGCTACCTCGATAGCCAGTGTTGGTAATGCTCTGCAGAATCGAGTTGAATGCAAGCACTGTGGTAAATGGCATTCCGGGAGTTGTAGATATCGTGATCGGTCTTGCTTTAAATGTGGATCGTCAGATCATTTTATCAGGGAATGCCCGATGTTAGCTGAGCAGAATACAGTTCAGAACACTAAGCCGAGCAACACTTCAGCACGAGGCAGGCCACCCAGACATTCTGGAAATGTAGGTGGTAGTCAGAGAGGAACGAAGGACACTACAGTTCGATCCGAGGCTAGAGCACCAGCTAGAGCTTATGCTGTACGAGCTAGAGAGGATGCTTCATCCCCAGATGTTATTACCGGTACTTTCACACTTTATGATACTATTGTGATTGTATTGATTGATCCTGGTTCAACTCATTCATATGTGTGTGACACTCTAGTATCCAGTAAGACTCTACCTATTGAGTCTACTGAGTTTGTGATCCCTGTGTCCAGCCCTTTGGGTCGTAGTGTAATGGTTGATAAAATGTGTAAAGGTTGCCCATTGATGATTCGGGATTCTTGCTTCCCAGCTGATTTAATATTATTGCCTTTCAACGAGTTTGATATAATTCTGGGAATGGACTGGCTAACTTTGTATGATGCAGTGGTAAATTGTAAAAGAAAGATCATTGATTTGAGATGCCAAAACGGTGAGATCATTCGGGTTGAATCTAATGATTTAAACGGGTTACCTACAGTAATATCATCATTGCTAGCCCGAAAGTATGTGACAAAAGGATGCGAAGCTTATTTGGCTTATGTGTTTCCTGAAGAATTACCGGGTTTACCACCAGTACGAGAGATCGAGTTTGGGATTGAATTAATACCAGGGACGACTCCGATCTCGATAGCTCCGTATTGGATGGCACCTACTGAGTTGAAAGAGTTGAAAGCACAGTTGCAAGAGTTGACAGATAAGGGTTTTGCACGCCCGAGTTTCTCTCCTTGGGGTGCACCAGTTCTTTTTGTGAAAAAGAAAGATGGAACGATGTGAATGTGTATTGATTATCGGCAGCTGAATAAGATGACTATAAAGAATAAGTATCCGTTACCTCGGATTGATGATTTATTTGATCAGTTGAAAGGAGCTTCAGTGTTATCGAAGATAGATTTGAGATCAGGTTACTATCAGTTGAGAGTTAGAGATTCTGATGTGCCAAAAACTGCATTTCGGACGAGGTACGGCCATTTTGAATTTCTGGTTATGCCCTTTGGACTTACTAATGCACCCGCTGTATTTATGGACTTGATGAATCGAATCTTCAAACAGTTTTTGGATCGGTTTGTAGTAGTATTTATTAATGATATACTGATCTACTCCAAAGATGAAACTGAACATGCTGAGCATTTGAGATTGGTGCTACAAACTGTGCGAGATAAGCAGTTGTACGCAAAGTTTAGTAAGTGTGAATTCTGGATGAAGGAAGTTAGCTTTTTAGGTCACGTCGTTTCAGCATCAGGTATTCGTGTTGACTCGAACAAAATATCGGCTATTCTTGATTGGAAACCACCAAAGAATGTTTCTGAAATTCGAAGCTTTCTAGGACTTGCGGGTTATTACCGACGATTTGTGAAAGATTTTTCTATAATAGCTACCCCGTTAACAAAGCTATTGCAGAAAGATGTCAAGTTTGAGTGGTCGAAAAATTGTCAGAAAAGCTTCGATCAGTTGAAAGCCCTTTTGACCGAAGCTCCAGTATTAGTTCAACCTGAATCGGGTAAAGAATTTGTTGTTTATTCTGATGCTTCTTTGAATGGTTTAGGCTGCGTTTTGATGCAAGAAGGCAAAGTTGTAGCCTACGCTTCAAGACAATTGAAGCCGTATGAAAAAAATTACCCGACACATGATTTAGAACTCGCAGCTATTGTGTTCGCATTGAAAATTTGGCGTCATTACTTATACGGTGAAAAATGTCATGTTTACTCGGACCATAAAAGTTTGAGGTATTTGATGACTCAGAAAGATCTGAATTTGAGGCAACGCAGATGGTTAGAGCTGTTGAAAGACTATGAATTGGTGATTGACTACCATTCAGGGAAAGCTAACGTTGTAGCTGATGCATTAAGTCAAAAATCGTTATTTGCTCTTCGTGCGTTGAACGCACATATGGTTATGTCTAGTGATGGTTCAATCATAGCCGAGTTAAAAGCAAAACCAATGTTTAGTCAACAAATTTGTGATGTACAAAGAATTGATAAAGACTTGATTGTTAAACGAGCTTAGTGTGAAAATGATGCAGAGCCAGAGTTTCAAATAGATGCAAATGATTGTTTGAACTTCAAAGGCCGAATTTGTGTCCCGAAGAATGTGGATTTGATTCAGATGATTCTGAATGAGGCTCATAATAGCCAAATGTCGATACATCTAGGTAGCACGAATATGTTTAATGATTTGAAACAGTTTTATTGGTGGCCTGGCATGAAAAGAGATATATCTGAATTTCTTTCAAAGTGTTTAATATGTCAGCAAGTTAAAGCTTAGCATCAGGTACCTTCTGGACTACTTCATCCAATCATGATGCCTGAATGGAAATGGGATAGAATCACAATGGATTTTGTATCAGGTTTGCCTTCGACACCGAGCAAGAAGGATGTAGTCTGGGTTATAGTTGATAGACTGACTAAATCAGCTCATTTTGTGCCAGTTCGTACAGAATATTCACTTGAGGTTGCATGGTGTACCGAGTTCCATTGTTTCGAACAGAGACCCGAGATTCACATCGCGATTTTGGAAGAAGTTGCAAGATGCTTTAGGTACTAAACTTCATTTTAGTACAGCCTTTCATCCGCAGACAGACGGTCAATCTGAACGAACTATTCAGATACTTGAGGATATGTTGAGATGCTGCGTTCTTGAGTTTGAAGGTACGTGGGAAAGGTACTTACCCCTGATTGAATTTGCCTATAATAATAGTTTTCAATCTAGTATCAAAATGGCGCCCTATGAAGCCTTGTACAGGCGAAAGTGTCGAACACCATTATACTGGACTGAGCTCAGCGAGAATAAGATAAAAGGGGTTGATTTGATTAAAGAGACAGAATAGAAAGTAGCCATAATCAGAGACAATTTGAAAGCTGCTTCAGATCGTCAAAAGTCCTATGCTGATTTGAAATGTAAAGACATTGAATTTCAGGTCGGAGATCGAGTATTCTTGAAAGTTTCTCCGTGGAAGAAAGTACTCCGATTTGGTCGGAAAGGCAAGTTGAGTCCGAGATTTATCGGACCGTATGAAATCACTGAACGTATTGGGCCTGTTGCGTATAGATTGAAGTTGCCCTCTGAATTAGAAAAGATACATGACGTAATTCACATTTCGATGCTTCGTAAGTACAGATCAAATCCGTCGCATGTGATTACTCCGTCTGAGGTTGAAATCCGAACCGATATGACTTATGATGAAGAACCGATCCGTATCTTAGCTCGGGAAATAAAAGAGTTGAGAAACAAGAAAATTCCATTAGTAAAGGTATTATGGAATCGTCACGAAGTTGAAGAGGCTACGTGGGAGCCTGAAGATTCAATGAGGCAACAATATCCGACCTTGTTTAACGGTAAGATTTTCGGGGACGAAAATCCCTAAAGGGGGGGAGAGTTGTAACAGTCCGAATTTGCCCTAATCGGAATGGTGGTTTTGGGACCACGAATTCGAGTCTGAAAAATTTTTAAACATTATATTTTGTGTTTATTATATGTGAACTAATGTGTGTAAAAGTTTCGTAGAAAAATTTTATCGTTTAAGCGCTTAATTTGATAAAAAGGACTTAATCGCATAAAGTGTAAAAGTTGCAAATTATAGTGAAAAGTCCTAATGTGATAGTGGCTTTTTAAATTGAAGTCCTAAAAGGACAAATGGCCCATTTCTATAGTAAGTGGCTGGCCAAGTACATAACTAGCCTTAATTTATAATGTTTAATATTTTATATCATAAGGTTAAAATGGTAATTATTAAATTATGTTAGTAATAGTTAAACAATTCATAAAATAAAGCCATTTGCATGCTTATCTTGCCGAAACTAAAAGAGAGACAAAAAGGAGAAAAGCTTTGAAGCATTCGGCCTTATTCAAGCTTATTTAGGTATGAAATCTAGCTCGGTTTTTGTTAATTTTTACGTTTTTGAGATCGTTGCTTAGTATATTACCCGACCCATGCTAGAATTTCAAAGATTAGTGTGTATATATGATTTGGTCATTGATGAATTCTTGAGGTTTTGATGTTTGATGATTTTTAAATTAAAGATATGTTAAGGATTGATATGTTTTGTATTAGAAATTTTAGTGAATTTTAGTATTTTGGGCTAAATTGCAAAAATGAAATTTTGAGGGGTCTAAAATTCAAAATAAATTAAAGAAATGGACTTGTATGGTCCTTCTTAATATTTGGCCCTAGAGAATTGTAGTGAAATTTTGTATATTTTGTGTTTTGTGCAATTAGGACTAAATTGTAAAAATGTGAAACCCTAGGGGTTAAATGGTAATTTACCTATTTATGTGTTCAGGGATTAAATTGAGATGAAATGTATTTGAATGAGCTGAATTTTAATGTATTTAGATCAAGAACAACGAAAAACGGATTTGGATCGGGGAAAGACGAAAGTTATTGAATAATCGGTATATGCGGTTCGTCGATAGTCGAGGTAAGCTCTTAAGCTAAAATATGCCAAAGTGTTATTTATGAACATAGCGGTTGATGAAATTTAGAAATTTTGAGTATAAAAGTATGTGATAGCCGAATGTGGGAATGTGGTTGAAGAGAAAATAAATTGTTACTTGTGATTTTAAGAAGTTTATTCGGATTGAGGTGCGAAATTAAATTAAACTACATTTGATGTTTGTGATTTAGTACTGAATGATGTGTATCGAATGAACAACTGTATTGATATTTAGGCTTTAAGCCTAGCAGGCCTAGTGCCAGTGTTATTTATCGGGCTAAATGCCTAGCAGGCCTTGTGCCGGTGGTGTAATTCGGGCTTTGAGCCTAGCAGGCCTTGTGTCGGTGATGTTGTAACATCCCAAAATTGGGCCTAGTAGGATTGGGCCGATTGGGCCTTGGGCTTAGGAGTGTTTAAAATCTTCAAGAATATGAGAATGGTGTTATTGCAAATTGGACTTATTAGTTAAGTGGATTTGGAAGGTTACAAGGTTTTATGAAGTCTCAGGTTTAATTGGACTTTAGGAAAAATTTGGTATTTTAGCACTTTAAGGAGAGATGGTAAGTAGCTTCAAGACATATAGAAATTTATGAGTAAATAGCTAGCATAAATGAGCTATTAGTCAAGTGGTTATGGCGTTACTTGTAGTACCTTGAGGGAAGGAGTTCGGATCACTTTGTGTGCAAATTGAGATTATTTTTGCATGCTTTCCTTAAGTATCGGTCAAGAGGTATTTTTGGTAAGTTGTACTCTAAATTTTTATGGCAAGATGACAAATAGTTTAGGTAAGCTTGAACTTGGGGAAAGGAATCATTTTGATTAAGGAATGATAAGGGGATATAAGGCTTGGATTAAGGATGAGGTTTTTGGAAACTTTTTAATGGCCAACTTGTCCATGTATGTGGACGGCATTATGGTCTAGGGGGGTGACCGAATTTTGTTGAAGGTTTTGGTAGGTTGGTAGCTAGTTGGTCAAATTCCTTAGCATTTGGTGCATCATTTTCTTTTCTCTCCAAAATCACTTTCCCTAGTCGAATGTGTTATTGACAATAGCTGAAATCTTGTTTTGGTTTTGGCTTTATTCTTTGTTTTGTGTCAAGCCGAAAAACCCCTTTTGGAGCCTTGCCGATTTTCCCTAGTACACCATATTGAGGTAAAAGCCAAAACCACCATAGGTACTTGTCGTTTTTCCCCTCTAAAACCCTTAGCTGAATGTCTTGCTAAACTTCTTTAATTTGACTTTATTTCTTTTTCTTCTCAAGTGCTTGGCCGAACCTCTCTTGTTCCCATCTTTCTTTTCCTTTCTTTTCATATTTGTTCAAAAACCACATCTCTTCTTTTACTTTCTTTTTGGCCGAACCTTCTTCTTCCCCATCTCTCTTGGTTTTTCATCCATTGTTTGCTCAAGCCGAATCCTCCCTCTCCCATTTTATTTTACTTTGTCACTCTCGTCCTTCATTTCTTTTTAGCCGCATATCATTTGTTTTCTTCTTTCAAAACCTTAGCCGAATCATCTTGGTCACTCAACCTTTGTCGAAATTTCCTTTCTTTCTTCTGGTGTTATCTTGGCCGAATATCAATCAAGGGGTAGATCTTCTTTTGGTTTTTCTCCAATCAGTTTTGGAAGGGGGTAAATGTTCATGGCCGAATTTCTTTTGGTTCTTTTGGTTCGTTTCTCTTCTCTTTGTCGACTCTCATGCGTAGACAAAAGCCGATTCTCCTAGGATCTTCAGGATTTTTGGAAGCATCAGATCGGGAGTAGTATTCTCTGACAATCCATTGTCATCCAGTCTGTGGAGGGGAGAATCAGTCTCGCGTATCGTGTGTTGTGATTAGCATTCGTAAGGCAGAAAGGACAAGGGGATCTAGTGCAGTAGATCAGGTTTCAGGATTCAGCGGTTGCGTTAGTATCAGGTGTGTAACTTACACACTTTATAACTTGGTGATATATTAATATCCTAATCATGATTAAAAGCCGAAAACTGTGATATCTTGATATGATACCTTGATGGGTATGAGCAAGGATTCGGGTAAGTCCGTTTCGATATGATGTTGCTATATGTTGTTTAATACCATGATCTACGATATATTTGCTGTATGTTCTTATTAAAGCATGATGGCATGATTTGCATAATATTTGCACTGTCATAGGTGATATGAGAGGAGGGGGAAGATTTGATATCCGTGTCTTTGGGACACCAGAGGTTTGGCACCTCTAGTGGTTTGGTACCACAGTTTATTTTGTGACTTTGGGTCACCAGAGGTTTGGCACCTCATAGTGACTCGTCCCAGTGGCTTAGCACCACAGTGGGTTGGCCCCACATTTGATATTACGGGATTGTCGCCAGTGATTGGTATCACAATGTGGGTTGGCCCCACAGATGGATTATTCGTGACTTTGGGTCACCAGTGGTTTGGCACCACATTATTATTGGATATCGTGACTTTGGGTCACCAGTGGTTTGGCACCACCAGTGGTTTGGTACCACACGGGGTAGAAACAGAGTTACGGATGGCTAGGTTTGGGTGCATTACATATATTGCTTGGTTGTGATTTGTGTAAGTATGTGGCATTAATCGAGAGAGGGATTATGCACTGAGTCTTGGTGACTCACCTTCTCCCTTATCTTTTCAGGTGATTCGTAGATCGCGGATGAGGAGCCAGGTGGACTCGAGGTGGCCCATGCATTAAAACATTTGGTTTTACTTGGATTTTGAATTTGGTAATTATTTTATATTTTGCTTTTACTATTTGGGTTTGTAATAAGGCCTTTTAAATTATGTTTTGAATTATTTATATGTTTTGGATTTGATTTCGAACATTGTTAAGTGAATTACTTGATTAATTTAATAATGTGAGCGCAAGGTTTTCAAAACTACAAAACGTAATGGTTTTCAAAACCTTACCATCGGGTAATACAAATCACTTGATAATAAATGACAGCTCAAATGTTTTCGACAACTTAAACGGTTTCCAAACTTAGGTTTCCAAACTCAAATAGAAACGGTTTTCAAATTAATCATTTGGGTTTCTTTTAAAAATGACAAAAAGGTTTTCTAAATCTATAAATCGACAACTAAGTTTTAAAGATTTATTCCCGGGATTTCAAAGTAAACTATCGATTTTTAACTAATCATGCACCTGATTTCTACAAATATAGAGCAACAAAGAGTTTTCCACAAAATTTAACCGTAACTTGATTTTCTTCAAAACATTTTTCCTCTGTGACATGCCAGATTCGGTCGTGGTGGGTTGACCGGGTTTGGGGTGTTACAATTGTGGTATCAGAGCCAAGTTCAAAGGCTCGGCTGTGGGCCCGAGGCCCAAAATGTTTTAAAGTATGGTCTTAAAATGTTTTTGTTTGAAATTATATGATTTGAAAGGCATGGCACCGAGTCCCCGGCACCAATCCGCCCAGGTAAGTACCCCTAGCCTTTGGTTGTGATTTTTGGATGTTATAAATTTTGAATGACTAGTGATAGTGGACTACCTTAGAGACTGAAATTTATAGGACTCTATGGACTCGCGAAAATAAAACTCTTTAATAAGAATTATTCATAAAATCGTGCTTTAAAGATAGTGGAATAATGACTAAAGCATAAAACTTTTAAATCAGATAAGTCGAGACTTTAGACATGAGCACTCGAGGTCAGGGTCGTAATACGCGTGGACGCGGTCGGGGTAGGATGGCTGTGTCTGAGCCAGTGAGGTCTGGTCAGGGGTCGAAAAATGAGATACCAGCACCACCACCAGCTGTAGGTGGTGTGTTCCAGGATCAGACGGGGGATGACGCAGTGTCGCAGGCGATGTTGCAAGTTCTTGAGAGGGTAGCTGAAGTAGGTGGAGGCGCGGGAGCTCAGAAATCCGTACCTGAGCGACTCCGAGCCAATGGAGCTGAGGTATTTCGAGGTGTTTCTGGTGTGGCTTCCAGTACGGCTGAGTATTGGTTAGAGGCGACGGAGCGAATCATGGATGACTTGGATCTGACTGCTGAGGAAAAGCTGAAAGGGATAGTGTCGCTTCTTCGGGATGAGTCATACAAGTGGTGGCTCACGGTGCGGGATAGTGCTGCAGCGGAGGATCTCACTTGGGACTATTTTAAGGCAGCGTATCAGAAGAAATATGTTGGGTCTAGCTACATTGATGCACAACGGAAGGCATTTCTGAGATTGATTCAGGGGAGTAAGTCCGTATCAGAGTATGGGGCAGAATTTTTAAGATTGAGCCGGTATGCTGGAGGTATCGTGGCTACGGAGCACGAGCGATGTGTCAGGTTCGAGGACGGATTGAGGGATGAGCTGAGATTGCTGATTGCTCCACAGTAGGAGCGAGAGTTTGCTGTGCTAGTAGAAAAGGCTAAGATAGCCGAAGGGATAAAGGAATCTGTGAGGCAGAATCATGACAGGAATAAACATAAGAGAAGTTTTGGATCATCTAGGTCGGGCGGAGATTCTCAGAAAAGGGCTAGGCATGGTGGGTTGAATCAGGCGGGGAGGCCTGTGGCTGCTAATCAGGGACCAGCATAGTGTAATCAATGTGGGAAATCTCGTTGGGGAGAATGTTGGACCGTTGGCAAAGGATGCTTTGAATGTGGCTCGCTGGATCATCGTGTGAGGGACTGTCCACGTAAGCTAGCCAGGAATCAGTCTGAGGGTCAGGGTCGTGCTCAGATCAGAAATGAGGGACCGCCACTGCAGAGGGGTCGTGGTAACGGTAGAGGAGGTAATGGTTCTGGTCGGGGCCACGGAGCACCGGGCAAAGGTGCAAGCAACACTGAGGCAAGACAGCCTAGGTTGGTGTATGCAGTGAGGCGTCGAGAGGAGGGCAACGCACCGGACATCCTAGTCGGTACGTTCTTAATCTTTGGGTTACCATATACTGCTTGGATAGATGTTGGTTCGACTCATTCGTATGTTGCTAGTAGCATAGTAGAGACCATGAACCTAGACTCTGAGACTACTTTTAGGGAGATGACAGTACTTAGCCCTCTAGGTCACTCTGTAGAAGTAAATAAACTATATAGGGATGTACCCCTAGAACTCCAAGGGGTAGTGGTTGTGGCTGATCTGATGGAACTGCCGTTTGGGGAGTTCAATATGATTCTTGGGATGGAGTGGCTAGGTGTTTTGAGCATGTGTAGGAGTTCCAAATTCTAGTTAAAAGTATAGTAGTGTTATTAGAATCAGAGTGCGCAGCATGGGCGTAGTGTTGTAAATTAGGATGTGCGACTGTTAGTTAGTTGGAAATTTCGAGGATGAAATTTCTTTAAGGAGGGTAGAATTGTAACATCCCGAAATTGGGCCTAGTAGGATTGGGCCGATTGGGCCTTGGGCTTAGGAGTGTTTAAAATCTTCAAGAATATGAGAATGGTGTTATTCCGAATTTGATTTATTAGTTAAGTGGATTTGGAAGGTTACAAGGTTTCTATGAAGTCTCGGGTTTAATTGGACTTTAGGAAAAATTTGGTATTTTAGCACTTTAAGGAGAGATGGTATGTAGCTTCAAGACATATAGAAATTTATGAGTAAATAGCTAGCATAAATGAGCTATTAGTAAAGTGGTTATGGCGTTACTTGTAGTACCTTGAGGGAAGGAGTTCGAATCACTTTGTGTGCAAATTGAGATTATTTTTGCATGCTTTCCTTAAGTAACGGTCAAGAGGTATTTTTGGTAAGTTGGACTTTAAATTTTTATGGCAAGATGACAAATAGTTTAGGTAAGCTTGAACTTGGGGAAAGGAATCATTTTGATTAAGGAATGATAAGGGGACATAAGGCTTGGATTAAGGATGAGGTTTTTGGAAACTTTTTAATGGCCAACTTGTCCATGTATGTGGACGGCATTATGGTCTAGGGGGGTGACCGAATTTTGTTGAAGGTTTTGGTAGGTTGGTAGCTAGTTGGTCAAATTCCTTAGCATTTGGTGCATCATTTTCTTTTCTCTCCAAAATCACTCTCCCTAGTCGAATGTGTTATTGACAATAGCTAAAATCTTGTTTTGGTTTTGGCTTTATTATTTGTTTTGTGTCAAGCCGAAAAACCCCTTTTGGAGCCTTGCCGATTTTCCCTAGTACACCATATTGAGGTAAAAGCCGAAACCACCATAGGTACTTGTCGTTTTTCCCCTCTAAAACCCTTAGCCGAATGTCTTGCTAAACTTCTTTAATTTGACTTTATTTCTTTTTCTTCTCAAGTGCTCGGCCGAGCCTCTCTTGTTCCCATCTTTCTTTTCCTTTCTTTTAATATTTGTTCAAAAACCACATCTCATCTTTTACTTTCTTTTTGGCCGAACCTTCTTCTTCCCCATCTCTCTTGGTTTTTCTTCCATTGTTTACTCAAGCCGAATCCTCCCTCTCCCATTTTATTTTACTTTGTCACTCTCGTCCTTCATTTCTTTTTAGCCACATATCATTTGTTTTCTTCTTTCAAAACCTTAGCCGAATCATCTTGGTCACTCAACCCTTGTCGAAATTTCCTTTCTTTCTTCTGGTGTTATCTTGGCCGAATATCAATCAAGGGGTAGATCTTCTTTTGGTTTTTCTCCAATCGGTTTTGGAAGGGGGTAAGTGTTCATGGCCGAATTTCTTTTGGTTCTTTTGGTTCGTTTCTCTTCTCTTTGTCGACTCTCATGCGTAGACAAAAGCCGATTCTCCTAGGCTCTTCAGGATTTTTGGAAGCATCAGATCGGGAGTAGTATACTCTGACAATCCATTGTCATCCAGTCTGTGGGGGAGAGAATCAGTCTCGCGTATCATGTGTTGTGATTAGCATTCGTAAGGCAGAAAGGACAAGGGGATCTAGTGCAGTAGATCGGGTTTCGGGATTCAGCGGTTGCGTTAGTATCAGGTGTGTAACTTTCAAACTTTATAACTTGGTGATATATTAATATCCTAATCATGATTAAAAGCCGAAAACTGTGAGATCTTGATATGATACCTTGGTGGGTATGAGCAAGGATTCGGGTAAGTCCGTTTCGATATGATGTTGTTATATGTTGTTTAATACCATGATCTACGATATATTTGCTGTATGTTCTTATTAAAGCATGATGGCATGATTTGCATAATATTTGCACTGTCATGGGTGATATGAGAGGAGGAGGAAGATTTGATATCCGTGTCTTTGGGACACCAGAGGTTTGGCACCTCTAGTGGTTTGGTACCACAGTTTATTTTGTGACTTTGGGTCACCAGAGGTTTGGCACCTCATATCGACTCATCCCAGTGGCTTAGCACCACAGTGGGTTGGCCCCACATTTGATATTACGGGATTGTCGCCAGTGATTTGGTATCACAACGTGGGTTGGCCCCATAGATGGATTATTCGTGACTTTGGGTCACCAGAGGTTTGGCACCACCAGTGGTTTGGTACCACACGGGGTAGAAACGGAGTTACAGATGGCTAGGTTTGGGTGCATTACATATATTGCTTGGTTGTGATTTGTGTAAGTATGTGGCATTAACCGGGAGGGGGATTATGCACTGAGCCTTGGTGACTCACCTTCTCCCTTATCTTTTCAGGTGATTCGTAGATCGCGGATGAGGAGCCGGGTGGACTCGAGGTGGCCCATGCATTAAAACATTTGGTTTTACTTGGATTTTGAATTGGGTAATTATTTTATATTTTGCTTTTACTATTTGGGTTTGTAATAAGGCCTTTTAAATTATGTTTTGAATTATTTATTGTTTTGGATTTGATTTCGAACATGGTTAAGTGAATTACTTGATTAATTTAATAATGTGAGCGCAAGGTTTTCTAAACTACAAAACGTAATGGTTTTCAAAACCTTACCATCGGGTAATACAAATCACTTGATAATAAATGACAGCTCAAATGTTTTCGACAACTTAAACGGTTTCCAAACTTAGGTTTCCAAACTCAAATAGAAACGGTTTTCAAATTAATCATTTGGGTTTCTTTTAAAAATGAAAAAAAGGTTTTCTAAATCTATAAATCGACAACTAAGTTTTAAAGATTTATTCCCGGGATTTCAAAGTAAACTATCGGTTTTTAACTAATCATGCACCTGATTTCTACAAACATAGAGCAACAAAGAGTTTTCCACAAAATTTAACCTTAACTTGATTTTCTTCAAAATGTTTTTCCTCTGTGACATGCCAGATTCGGTCGTGGTGGGTTGACCGGGTTTGGGGTGTTACAGATGTGTATCATGCTTATTGCCTAGCAGGCTTAAATGCCGGTGGTGAATTTCGAATCCTTTCAAGGCGGAATGTAATTACCTCAATGAATAAGATGCTCAGTAAATATAAATGTTTATAGATGCAAGGAATGAGGTAAGTTATTATTTTTCTTTTCGAATTACATAAGAGATGAAATGGTCAAGATTTATAGTAATGTAATTTTATGATATGTGCTTTTGATCTATTCATTAATGGGTGTGATATGTGTGTTAGAATATAAGCGTGGAAATAGCTTGAGATTCGGTCATTTGCTTAGATGTCAAAGATGAAAGTTATTGAAAATGCTTACATATACGCATGGTAAATGGTATGTGTTTAAGGTAATAAATGTAGTTATATTCAATACATGTGAATAAAGTGAAAAGTATTTAATTAAGTATGTATTTTTTTTGGTTTGATAAATTTATGTATGGTGATATATGACTGTGATGATCTGAATTGGGTTTGGTAATGCCTCTTTACCCTAATCCGGCGATGGATACGGGTTAGGGGTGTTACAGCATTCCAAGATATATCCCCCAAGTACCACCTTTGAAAGACATCGAAAGCGAGGCCAAGGAGCCAAGCCGAGGAGGTCAGAGTTAGGGAATAACACGAGAATAGCCAGTTGATCATCCCAAGAAGCCGGAATTATACTCAAGACGACGGAATTCTCCTTCAATTCCTTCAGGGGGTTTTAGGGTTTTCTTATGTTTTGTTTTATCTTTTCTCTTACGATGTTTTCTTTATTCATTATGAACTAAACCCCTCAGATACCTGAAGGGGATGAAACCTAGATGGATTTTGTTATTTGATTTTTAAGTTATATGATAATTACTTTGTTTGTTCTTAATTATGTTGCTTAATCCAAACCTGATGTGCTTAGGTGGAGGAGGAATAGACCCTGCCTAAGAGTAGATCTAACATAATTAAGCGGAGTTGATCGAACGCCTAGAGATAGGGTTACGAGATTTGCCGGATTAGGGTGAAACCTAATATGGGAGTCCATTGATCGATTTACTGCTATCCTAGGGGGTTATTATAAGCGAACGAGAGTTCCACTAATTAACCTAGGGTTAGACGTTGTAACACCCTGGTTTTAGGGGTTAGATTTTTGGTGCTTAGTTCGGGTGTTGGCACACTTCAGTGTGTGGTTGGGTGAGTTTTAGGGGTCCTGAGAACCCTAGAAGGTGGGGCAATGCCTTAGAAAATTTTTGGTTTTTAGTGTTGAAAGGGGGGAGCTTGGCAAAGAGGGGACTTAAGAGAATTATTTGGGAGTTTATGTCGCAAGAAAGGAGTTGGTGGAGTGGCAGGATGGGCGCCACTAAGGCCTTGTGTGTATGACGCCATTTGCAAGGGGAAGGGTCTCATGTTCGATTCGCGGGAGCAGCAGATGGGCATTGTTTTTTTGGTAAGGAGGTTGGACGGTTTTGGAGGCTTAAAAATAGATGAAGACTTGGTCTTCTTTTTTTTAAATTTTGGCTAGAAGGTTTGACCCATTCAAACTATTTTGAATGGATGGTGGGGAGGTATTTTAGGAGATTTTTAGGGATTATTTTTGGGGGGTTGGAGCTTGGCTTTTTAGTATAAATAGGGGGGGGAGGTGCTCATTATTCATTCATCATTTGTTTTCTCTCCCTTGCCAAATTGTGCTTCACATTTTCTTTGGTTGCCGAAACCCTTTTCTCCAAAGCTTAGTTGCCAAATCCTTTGCTCTCCCTATTTCCTTTCCTTTTCACTTCAAAACCGAAAGTACACCCCACATCTTTCTTTCTCTTCTCTTTGGCCGAAACCACTATTCCCTACTTCTTGATTTTATAGATAGCCGAATCTACACCACCACCCTTTGCCGAATTTTCCTTCCCTCAGTTTGGTAGTGTTATTGGCCGAATGTTGGCATAGACTTCTTCGGGTTCCATAGCAATCGATTTGGTAAGGCTTTGTTTTAATAAGCTATGTATTTAGTATTCGTTTAACCTAAGGTTATGATGATAAGGCCGTTTGTAGGGGGGAGAGGAGACTAGCGCAGGAGACCTTTTCGGGATTGGTATAGGCAGCATTTGCTGAGGCATAGAGTAGCGTTTCGGGTTTGGATTGTTGAGCTATTAAGGTGCGTAATCATCGCACTATTTCTGTGGTTTTGGTTGCTAACTTGTTACATGTGTATTATGTGTGGAAGCCGTTTATAATGGCATAAGTGATGAGAACTGGTGATGGTAAGACTATTTGTGATGTATTTATGTATGTATAAATATTTATATACTTATGTGATATGATGACTTAACATGTTGCATCTACATATTTGCATGAGGTGGGGCTTGATTTGATGAAGGAGGAAGAGTACACAAGTTGTACGTGGTCTAATGATAGCTCCGGCTACATTAGCGCTTGGGGATTTGCTGTGTGCTACCTCAAGGGAGGTGTTGGCTCGGTGCCCATCTCGGCGGTTGATTGCTATGTGCATCACCGTAGACAGATTACGATATTGGATCACTTGGGTTGATCGGTGGCTCAGCCACGGCCTTGAGCAGCGAGCTTGCCAAGGTAAGATGTTATGGATCACAATGTGATCGGTGGATTAGCCACGGCCTTAGGCGGGGAGTCTGCTAAGGTTGGTGTACGGTTGGACAATGGGTTGGGCTGAGATGCATTCTTGCATGATTTGTTTCGATGGCTGTGTGGGTATGGGCCAAGCCCATACGGATGGAAATATGTGTTGTGATTATGCACTGAGTCAGTGGACTCACTCTTTTAATTAACCATTTCAGGTGACGCGTAGAGTGGACCGGGATCGGAGAGGACACGTGGTGGCCCATGCAGAAAGAATAGTTTAAATATTTTAAGTTTATTTATATTAAGTACTAGATCTTTTAAACATTGATGTAATAAGACCCCTTTGATTTTTATTTACTTTGGGAATTATTTAATTATTTTATGTTTGGATTATATTAAATTACTAAGTGGAAACGAATTTATTTTTGACAACTTATTTATTTAGAATTAGTCTTATATATTCATTAAAGTTTATTTTTGGGCATTTTATAATATTGATATGATAACAAAGTTTTACTCATAAGTTTGAATAAACATGGATTTTACAAAAGGTAGCAAGTTTTACTAAATTTTTCTAAGTTAAATAGATTTTTCCACCGTCTTTTCCGCACTAATATAACCAGATTCGGTCGTAGTGAATGGGTCGGGTTTGGGGATGTTACAGTTTGGTATCAGAGCCAAGTTCAAAACTCGGCTTTGAGGGTTTTGGGCCCGAAATAGTTTTCAAAATGGGTTTTTGGAATGGGGGCTTTTATAAAAAGGTTTTCAGGTTATTCTGGCATGGCACCTGTGTCTCCGGCCCAAGTCCGCCAGGTAAGTACTTCGGACTTTTGAAGTGTTTTGTTTATGTGTATTATTATGGGTTTATTTGGGCTCGTAGATTAGTTTTTAGGGCTATTGGACCCTAGGATTAGTCTACTCAAACACATGCATAAGACTTAAAGCTCTTAAACAAACCTGTGAAGTAAGTCGCCGAGTTAAGGTGTGGCAACCTGGGTGCGCATGTCTAGGATTGGATCCGGAAGAGCTAGGTATTTAAGCAGTCCTCGTGACTCACCTCCTCTTCGCAGGAATCCTACCTGGTGCGTAGCTACGGTTCACCTTAACCAAGAGGACTTGTTCATAGGCTAAACCGATTATTAAAACCCGAAAGGGAATTAGCCTTGCTGTTTTCTAAAATTCCCTGTTTTAAAATTTTTCAAATTTTCCCCTCTGGTTTGTGAAACCTTAAATCTGATTTTGAAGGACGTTTTTCTTTCGATTTACAAAATTACCAAAATGCCCTTAGTGGCAAAATTACCAAAACGCCCCTGTATTGCAAAATTACTGTACTACCCTCAAATTTTGATAAAATGCTCTTTACTTTGCAAAATACTAAAATCCGAGTTTTCAAAATATTAGGATACTCTGATTTTTGGAAATTTACGAAAATACCCCTGGTTGACAAAATTACCGAAATGCCCTTGGTTTCTAAATTCTCAGATTTCTCTCGACTTTTACTGAAATAATCCTATTTTATCAAATGTCAGAAAATTCTATTTTTGTGAAATATTGTGATATTCTGATTTGGAGAATTTACAAAAAAATGTCGTGATTTTCAAAATTACTGAAATAACCCTGACCTCTGAAAATTTTGCAACACATCCGATTTGAAACAAAATTTTTCAAGATAACCCCTGTGACTTTGTAAATTTTGAGATATCTTTAAGTTAGAAAACTATTTTCAAAATTGACCCTGAGTTATTACCGAAATACCCCTCTCTAGGAAAAATGACGAAATTATCCCTGGGTAGGAAGGAAACTTGATTGCTCGAAAGAACTACTCTCGGAAACTTTATTGCATAAAATTGCTCGTGGATAAACAGTGAAACAAGAATTTCTAATCCATAAAACTTTCTAAACAGACTAAATCGAGGCGCTAGATATGAGTTCTAGGGGGCGTGGTCGCAATACTCGTGGACGTGGTAGAGGCAGGATGTCAGTATCGGAACCGGTTGGGTCACGCCATGGGTCAGAAAGCGATGCTCCGCCACCAGCTGTTGAGGTTGAACAGCAGGATCAGACTGGAGGAGACGACGCAGTGTCACAAGCTGTGCTGCGAATGCTCGAACGAGTGGCAGGAGCCAATATGGGCAATAGGAATCGGAAGTCAGTGCCCGAAAGGCTTAGGGCGAATGGAGCCGAGGTTTTCAGAGGAGTATCTGGGGTAGCTCCGAACGTGGCAGAATACTGGCTTGAGGCTGTTGAAAGGATTATGGACGACTTAGACTTGACTGCTGAGGAGAAGCTTAAGGGAGTTGTTTCATTGCTACGGGATGAGGCCTACCAGTGGTGGCTCACGGTTAAGGAAAGTACCCCTGCGGATCGAGTGGACTGGGGTTATTTTAAGATCAAGTTTGAAGGAAAGTATGTTGGAGCAAGCTATGTTGATGCTCAGAGGAAGGCGTTCCTTAACTTGGTGCAAGGAAACAAGTCGATAGCGGAGTACGAAGCTGAGTTTCTGCGTTTGAGCCGGTATGCTCGGGGCATCGTGGCAACGGATTATGAGAGATGCGTTAGATTTGAAGATGGTCTGCGGGATGAGTTGCGAGTTTTGATTGCTCCGCAGAGGGAAAGAGACTTCGCCGTTTTAGTGGAGAAAGCTCGAATAGCTGAGGAGGTCAAGAAGGCTGAAAGGCTCAATAGGGAAAGGAACCGTGATAAGAGAAGTGTTGGATCTCCAGAAGTGGTTGAGAGGGTCCAGAAAAGACCAAGGGTTGAGACTCCTGTTCATATTGCTAAGCCGGTCGCCGGAAATCCAGATCATCCGTGTGCGCAGTGCGGAAGGTATCATATTGGCGGGTGCTGGAATCGAGTTCGGGAGTGCTTCAGATGTAAGTCCAAGACTCATCTGATTAAGGATTGTCCCCAGAACCCGAATAGGACTCAGACAGTGAGTCAAGGTTATGTGCAACCAGGCAGAGAAGGTCAGCAAGCGACGAGAGGTCGTGGTTCGAACCGTGGAGGAAATGGTTCCGGCCAAGGTCGTGGAGTAGTAGACCGCGGTAATGGTGCCACTGAGGCAAGGCAGCCAGGACTGGTTTATGCAGTTCGTCGGAGAGAGGATAATGATGTGCCTGATGGGTCAACTGGTAAGTTCCTTAAGTCCGGAATGCTCTTTGTGGTTTTGTTCGTTTTGGTGATTGTTTAATCTGTTGCTCGTAAAGTAGTTGGAACCTTGAGTATGTTAGAATCCATGCCTAATAGTATGTTAGCTCTTTAAAGATCAGAGTGCGCAGCTATAGTGTAGTGGGAGAAATTGGATGGTTAGTCTAGACAAGTAATTTCGAGGACGAAATTATTTTAAGGAGGGTAGAATTGTAACACCCTGGTTTTAGGGGTTAGATTTTTGGTGCTTAGTTCGGGTGTTGGCACACTTCAGTGTGTGGTTGGGTGAGTTTTAGGGGTCCTGAGAACCCTAGAAGGTGGGGCAATGCCTTAGAAAATTTTTGGTTTTTAGTGTTGAAAGGGGGGAGCTTGGCAAAGAGGGGACTTAAGAGAATTATTTGGGAGTTTATGTCGCAAGAAAGGAGTTGGTGGAGTGGCAGGATGGGCGCCACTAAGGCCTTGTGTGTATGACGCCATTTGCAAGGGGAAGGGTCTCATGTTCGATTCGCGGGAGCAGCAGATGGGCATTGTTTTTTGGTAAGGAGGTTGGACGGTTTTGGAGGCTTAAAAATAGATGAAGACTTGGTCTTCTTTTTTTTAAATTTTGGCTAGAAGGTTTGACCCATTCAAACTATTTTGAATGGATGGTGGGGAGGTATTTTAGGAGATTTTTAGGGATTATTTTTGGGGGGTTGGAGCTTGGCTTTTTAGTATAAATAGGGGGGGGAGGTGCTCATTATTCATTCATCATTTGTTTTCTCTCCCTTGCCAAATTGTGCTTCACATTTTCTTTGGTTGCCGAAACCCTTTTCTCCAAAGCTTAGTTGCCAAATCCTTTGCTCTCCCTATTTCCTTTCCTTTTCACTTCAAAACCGAAAGTACACCCCACATCTTTCTTTCTCTTCTCTTTGGCCGAAACCACTATTCCCTACTTCTTGATTTTATAGATAGCCGAATCTACACCACCACCCTTTGCCGAATTTTCCTTCCCTCAGTTTGGTAGTGTTATTGGCCGAATGTTGGCATAGACTTCTTCGGGTTCCATAGCAATCGATTTGGTAAGGCTTTGTTTTAATAAGCTATGTATTTAGTATTCGTTTAACCTAAGGTTATGATGATAAGGCCGTTTGTAGGGGGGAGAGGAGACTAGCGCAGGAGACCTTTTCGGGATTGGTATAGGCAGCATTTGCTGAGGCATAGAGTAGCGTTTCGGGTTTGGATTGTTGAGCTATTAAGGTGCGTAATCATCGCACTATTTCTGTGGTTTTGGTTGCTAACTTGTTACATGTGTATTATGTGTGGAAGCCGTTTATAATGGCATAAGTGATGAGAACTGGTGATGGTAAGACTATTTGTGATGTATTTATGTATGTATAAATATTTATATACTTATGTGATATGATGACTTAACATGTTGCATCTACATATTTGCATGAGGTGGGGCTTGATTTGATGAAGGAGGAAGAGTACACAAGTTGTACGTGGTCTAATGATAGCTCCGGCTACATTAGCGCTTGGGGATTTGCTGTGTGCTACCTCAAGGGAGGTGTTGGCTCGGTGCCCATCTCGGCGGTTGATTGCTATGTGCATCACCGTAGACAGATTACGATATTGGATCACTTGGGTTGATCGGTGGCTCAGCCACGGCCTTGAGCAGCGAGCTTGCCAAGGTAAGATGTTATGGATCACAATGTGATCGGTGGATTAGCCACGGCCTTAGGCGGGGAGTCTGCTAAGGTTGGTGTACGGTTGGACAATGGGTTGGGCTGAGATGCATTCTTGCATGATTTGTTTCGATGGCTGTGTGGGTATGGGCCAAGCCCATACGGATGGAAATATGTGTTGTGATTATGCACTGAGTCAGTGGACTCACTCTTTTAATTAACCATTTCAGGTGACGCGTAGAGTGGACCGGGATCGGAGAGGACACGTGGTGGCCCATGCAGAAAGAATAGTTTAAATATTTTAAGTTTATTTATATTAAGTACTAGATCTTTTAAACATTGATGTAATAAGACCCCTTTGATTTTTATTTACTTTGGGAATTATTTAATTATTTTATGTTTGGATTATATTAAATTACTAAGTGGAAACGAATTTATTTTTGACAACTTATTTATTTAGAATTAGTCTTATATATTCATTAAAGTTTATTTTTGGGCATTTTATAATATTGATATGATAACAAAGTTTTACTCATAAGTTTGAATAAACATGGATTTTACAAAAGGTAGCAAGTTTTACTAAATTTTTCTAAGTTAAATAGATTTTTCCACCGTCTTTTCCGCACTAATATAACCAGATTCGGTCGTAGTGAATGGGTCGGGTTTGGGGATGTTACAGACGTTATTCGCCTCGAGAGAGGGTTTAATATAGGTTAGGGAGTCTCACAGATCAAGCTAAGTAAAGAAATCATATAATTTGGGGTTAGATAATAAGTGAAGTCTAGGTGGATTCTTCCCGAAGGTATCGTCACAATCAACTTAGTTTTTCTTCAAAGTTATTTTCCAATTCGTTCTTCTTGTCTTTGTGTTCTTAGTCTTAGTCTTCGACAATATAGTTTAAAAGCAACCTTCACTTTAATATAGGCTAAATAATAAAAATAAAGTTAGTATTAATACTTTTAGTTCCTTTGGGTTCGATAATCCGGTCTTGCCTAAGCTATACTACTGTTCGATAGGTACACTTGCCTTTAATCGTTGTCAGAGTTAGTCTCCAGGTTTGATCATTCTTTTATAAATTTTAAAGCTCTGATTTTGACACTATCAGATACTTAGGGGCCAAGTAAGGCATCACAAAGTCTATATAAACACCCAAGGGGGCAACTTGAAAAGGGAGTTCGGTAGAAGCCGGAACGAGCGGTTAGCTAGGCCATGGAGCAAAGCCGAGAAGGTCAGATTTGTGGGAATCACTCGAAGATGGCCAATTGATCCATCCCAAGAAGCCGGAATTCTACTCAAGGCGGCAGATTTCTCCTTCAATTCCTTCAGGGAGTTCTAGGGATTTCTTATATTTTGTTTTATCTTTTCTCTTGAGATATTTTCTTTATTTATTATGAACTAAATCCTTCAGATACCTGAAGGGGATGAAACCTAGATGAATCTTGTTATTATTTTCTGAATTATATGATAAATACTTAGTTTGTTCTTAATTATGCAAGCTTAATCCAAATTTGATGTGCTTAGGTGGAGGAGGAATAGACCCTGCTTAAGAGTAGATCTAGCATAATTAAGCGGAGTTGATCGCACGCCTAGAGATAGCGTGGTGAGATTTTTCTGGATTAGGGTGAAACCTAATATGGGAGTCCATAGATCGATTTACTGGTATTCTAGGGGGTTATTATTCGAGAAAGAGATTTTCGTTAATTAACCTAAGGTTAGACATTATTCGCCTCGAGAGAGGGTTTAATATACGTTAGGGAGTCTTATGGATCAAACTAATAATATAAATCGTATGGTTCAGGGTTAATTAACAAGTGAAGTCTAGTTGGATTCTTTCTGAGGGTATCGTCTTAATCAACTGAGTTTTTCCTAAAGTTCTTTTCCCAATTCATCCTTTTTGTCTTTGTGTCTTTGGCTTAGTAATTAGTTTAGATTTTATTAAAGTAACTTCACTTATTTTAGGCTAAATAATAAAAAGAAGGTTAGTATTAGTACTTTTAGTTCCTTTAGGTTCGATAATCCGGTCTTGCCTAAGCTATACTACTGTTCGATAGGTACACTTGCCTTCAATCATTGTCAGAGTTAGTTTCCAAGTTTGATCATTCTCTTTATAAATTTTTAAAACTTGACAGACATACGATCACTCAGCCAACAAACTTTCATCCTCGAACAAACTAAGTCGAGCGAACATTGCTCTTAGATTAGTCATCGCCCTACGGCTCAATGCATCGGCCACCACATTGGCCTTGCCAGGATGGTACTCAATAGTACAGTCATAGTCCTTAAGCAGCTCAATCCATCTACACTGCCTAAGATTCAACTTCTTTTGAGTCAGGAGGTACTTAAGGCTTTTGTGATCAGTGTAGATAACGCACCTCTCACCGTACAGATAATGCCTCCAGATTTTCAAAGCAAAGACTATGGCGGGCAACTCCAAATTATGCGTTGGATAGTTTGCCTCATGCGTCTTGAGCTGACGAGATGCAGATGCCACAACCCAGGTAGCTCTTCAGGAAACACGTCCAAAAAGTCCTTAACCATCCTGATATCCTTAACTGAAGAATCCCTAGAATCTGAAACACTGATGTAGGCCAAATACGCCTCACACCCCTTACGGACCAACTTTCGGCCATCAACACACGAAAGCACAATAGAGGTGACAAGTTGCGGCAATAAGAAGAAGGTTAGGAAACAAGAGAAATCAGCACCAAAAAGGAAAGGAAGGAATCGACAGAACCAAGAGAAAAATAAAAGAAGAAATGAGAGGGGAAAGGAAAATACCCGAAAATCACAGCAATATTCGGCACCACGGAAGAAGAATATTTGATAGGAAAAGTTGAGAGAAAACCAATGCCAAAGCCAAAATTAGAAAAAGAAAAGAAGTGATCAGATTGTTTTGGTAAACCCCCCTGATCCCTTAACTTTCTCCCCATATCCCTAACTTCCCTCCTAAAACTGTCCATCACACTCCCATAAACCTCAAACTCCCCCCAAACGTCCATCACATTCTCCTCAACAACCGAATTCAACCCTCATTCAAACACTACAGTATTTCGACTAAACTAAAATTCCTACATGGCACAGTTAGCAAAATAATCCCTTGTTTGCACAAAGACTTGAACTCCAGACCTCCAGTTTATTTACTCTCCACTCAACCACCAGACCAACAGGCCCATTCTGACATATTTTACCAACATTTAACTATAAGCCTACTGACTATAGATAGAGCTTTATTCATAAAAATGCAAAAATTTGCCCAAGTCAAGGCTTGAACTTGGGACCTCTCAGGCATTTCCCAGAACACTTAACGACTGAAGCAGATATACAATTGTGTCACAAACACACGAAAATAAATATATAAGGGATTTTTGGGGTGTTACATTCTAGCCTAGCCATGTTACAACCTATTTAAAAGACCTTTCGATTCAAAAATCTGTGTTGCCTATAGTAGTAGAGAGAAATATCTAAGTTCAACATATGAATGCATAAATTAAACTTAGTGATTGCAGTTTAGTTTTAAATAAGGGAGTAAAAATTAATTGGTAAAAATTAGCTTATCTTTATTGAGAAAACATTTAGTCTATTCTTTTTCTCATGGTAATGATTGAGAATAATTTGAACAGTATGTATACTTGAGTTGCACAATTTCAAAAATCTTGTTCTTGATCATAATTACACTAAACTCATAGTTGTGGGGAAAATGTGTTCCAAAGATTTTCTTTCAATGGTGATTTCAAGCAATTTCTCTTTACCATCTATGCATTACTCTGGATGAGCTATGTATTAAGTTTGGGTGTGTGGAAACACAAATATATATACAGACTTTTTCAGCATCTTTTGAGCTCTAATTCATGCAGTTTCGTAGTAATTTTTGTCGAAATTCATAATTTAATTATAAAATAATTAATTTGCACTTAAATTATTAGCATATTGAATTTTAATTATTTTTATAATGAATTTACACAAATTTGTTTTATTTTCAATAGTTTTGCACAAAGGGTGAAAATCAATTCGGCAGTCACCTCGAGAGGCTTGAAACGTCGGAGCAATTTTTGCATCAAGTGAAACAAGAGTATGGTTAAATAATTTTCTAGTCATGGACTGTCCAAAAATATGTATTGAATATATCTTATAATTAATTTTGGTCCAACATTAATTGGGTTAAAAATTAATTATAAGTCTAAAGAAGAAAATGGGCCCAAATTGTGTTAAGAAGAGGACTGATCCATCAAGGGATGTGAAGGCCCAAACCGTCAATATAAGCTGACCCAATCAAATTATTTATCTGATTTTATTAATTACAAAACAGCCCTTGAAGTTCACCTTATTTCCGTTCAAACTCCTCCTCCTTTCTTGCCTTCTATTTTTAGCCCCAAGTTAAAAACAGCAAGTATGAATCACTCAAGCTTGCACCAAGCATGACCGGCCAAGGGAGAGGGAGTTACTGATAATTCTTTGCTATTTTTAGTATCCATTTTGACCTATAAATAACCCTCTTCCCTTCTTCATTTGACACAACTTATTTCACACACATCTCTTCATTTCTTTCATCCATTTTCATCATTTTTTTCTCATATCCTTTTTCCTCTTCCCCTGTTGATTTCCACTCTTGAAAGAGAGCTTGCATCCCCTTTGGAGTAGCAATATTCAAGTGTTTCTGAAGGCATTGAATCGATAGAATTTGTATAGAAGAAGAGGAGCGCACTAGTCTGGCTTCGGAGAAACACTAGGATTTGTTTCCTAGTTCCCTTCTCTTTAATTTTTCTTGTTTATGTTGTGATCAAGAACATGAATATTTGTTGTGTTGTTATTCTTGATTTAATTAAAATGACTTAAATTTAATTCGTGTTAGATTGATTGTATTTTGTTTGCTTAAATTACTAAGATCATCTTTGTGTTGTTATTAGGCCTTGGTATATTGTTCAATTAAATAAAACCATGCTTAGGTTATATTTGCATTACTATTGCAAGGTAACAAATGAATTAATTATTAATAGTATTGAAATTGTAATTAATTGACACAATATTTAATTGGTGCATGTTTAATCTTCTAAGGTAGTTGAAGGTTAAATTAGTGATGGTATTAAACGAAACATTAGCCTTGCATAACTTGCAAGATTATTGTGATTAAATAGTTTCAATGTAGGAGTATGTTGTTACTTCTGTAACACCCCAAACCCGGCCTAAACGTTAAGACCGGATCTGGCATGTCACAGAAAAGGGTTGTTTAAAAAGCTGCGCGGTTGTTAAAAAGTTCGAGTTTAAATATTTATTCGCTTGTTATCCTTTTGTTAACATTTTGGAAAACAGTTATTAAGAGTTTAGGAAATTCCCGTATTGAACATTTAATAATAATAGGTAGTAATCAAATTAAAAGCTAAACCAAATAAAATACCAAAATTAAAGTTATAGTGGCCTTATTACATAACAAAAACCCAAATAAAAATATGTCCAAATAAAAGAAACGAGTTTATGAGAAAACATTGCATGGCCACCACAAGTCCGCCTCAGCTCCCAAATTCGCGATCTAATGATTACCTGCAAAATTAAACGACGGGGTGAGTCATTGAGACTCAGTGTGTAAATTCCCCGAAACACATAAACGACTCGTAGCCCACAAATGCATGTTGGGCCTTAGCCCACTCAATATGGCATAGAAATAAATGAATGCAACATGTCCCATCCCAACCTAGTTTTTCCATCCTTTACACGCCAACCCGTACCAACCAACACACCGTGGGGATTTCTACAATCAACCCTCCATCTGCTACACGCCGTCTCGATAGTCATGCTGCCGGTTATATCAACGATCACTATGTGACCTCATAAATCATTTGTGGCAGAGCCACCGATCATTATGTGACCTTATAATCAAGTGTGGCAGAGCCATCGATCAGTATGTGACCTTATCACTTCCCCTTTATCATCATTCCCACATCCCATGCATAGCATATATGTCATAATAAATGTAACATGCTATTAACAAGGCATTAAAATATCACATACATCCAACCTCATATTGAATAATTTCAGACATGTACCTGGCACTCCCTGCCTTACCCAAAAGGGTATTTCAACTGTATACATACCCTTCTCCAGCTTTTCAGCCCATTCAAGTAATAGTACATTTAAAAATAAAGTGTGTTAGGGTCTACACACAATCACGCTAAAACTACCTTGGTATAACAGTAAGTTTACCCACCAAGGGTATTTTCGTAATTTACCTATCGAGGGTATTTCAGTAATTTTGCACCTACAATGGCCCTTCCAAAGGCCTAATGTTACCCAAGCGACTCAGCTACCATTTCCGGTTGTACCGGACTATTGGGCCTAAAACTCGATTTCGGCCCATTCAGGCCCACACGCTCGTGTGGCCCACCTAACACAAATCTACCCACGTATATGAGATACACCTAGTCTAGTTCACTATATACTACACCATCATACAATTTCTTGAATTCGGACGACGGGCCCATTGGGCCCATTTCGGCCCATCGTGGCCCAAGCAGCCTCAACCCACAAGAATACTACTGATGGCCTCAACTATCACGTCGAAGCCCCACACTGCGTTCGCACGCTCGTGTGGCTACTATTGCCGTGACCGGCATTTCGGCATTTGCCGCTCTACAACTAGAGTAGAGAGAGTTACACACCTGATAGGAATCTGGTACTAAACCGCGCTGCGACCACTCCTGTGCCCAAACGCCCACCAATGTATGTTTACCCCCTCCTAGAATGCTCTTTATATAGCCAGCTTCTCACCTTTCTTCTTTGTATCTTCCCGATGTGGGATCCTTCCATCAGCAGAGTTTAAATCCAACTCAAACTCTTCCCGACCAATTCGCAAAATAAATACTCCCTTGCTTTTCATGAGATTCGAACCCAGGCTCCCTTGCAACATAATCCACTCCGCTAACCACTTGGCCACAAGCTCCTCTTGTGTCTAAAACCATGCGCAATAAACTATGAATCTATAGCCAACTTCTAAGGTCCATGTAAAAAGAAAACCTAGATGCAAAAGCCAAGACTTGAACCTTGGACCTCCTTCCTTCCTTGTGGCGTCACCCCCTTGTCTCTTATGTGGCGTCACTTTGCCACTACACCACACACTCAACTTGTGTCATTTTCCTCCATATTTTATTATTAAAGCCTACCTACCAACTGCCAGGGTTTTTTTCACCTAAAACCAAAATTTCCCCAAAGCCAAAGTGTAACACCCCAAACCCGGCCCAAACGCTACGGCCGAATCTAGAATGCTACTGAGGAAAAAGCTTGAAAAGAATTTGTCATAAGGGTGAAAACATAAAAATTTTCTGTCATTTATAAAAACATTGTATATTTAAAATTTTAAGTAAAATTACATTGTTACAAATTTCCGAATTAAAACTTTAATATAAGTTTTGATGATGTAAATCGCTTTCTAAAATAAAACATTCCCAGATATTATCTCGATCGTCAATTCAACCCAAACACACTAAAAATTCCCTAATACTTTAAGTGGCCTTATTACAATAAATATTTATTCCAAAGTACTAAAAATATAAAGTGCATGAAATAATTAAAAACATCTTCTGCATCGCCACCTCGTATCAGCTCCAGCCCGGTCCAAGCATCATGTATCACCTGCGTTGTTTGGTAAAAATTGGGTGAGTCAAACCGACTCAGTGTGTAATTAGTCCACAGATTTCCACACATGGGCTTAGCCCAAACCACACCAACCCACATATCAAATAATAATGCAAAATGCACCCAACCCAGCCTAGGGTCCATCCTCTACACACCCCCGTATCCAGCCACCACACACCAGGAGATTACTAAATCAACCCTCCAACCTCTACACACCAATTTGGCAAGCAATGCCATCCACCAAGTGGTCAAGCCACTGGTCCACGTGAAATAAATCACAGTATATTCCACAACGTGACCTCAGTCAACGTCAATCCACGATGTAGCTCGTAGCTAACATCAAATCACGATGAGGCACATAGCCATCACCAACCACGATATGGCACAAAGCCGATACCAACCACGATGAGGCACAGAGCCGATCATCAATCCACGTGAGGCTCGTAGCCATCACTAAACCACGTACATAAATGTACACCCTGTCCTTCAATAATCATATCCCAATCCCTATGCATATGTCAGTATCATGGCCAAATAACAGTAAAATTCCAATGAGCATACATCACATGCTTACCACAATTCCACACATATACCATGGTAAAATAATATCATAAAACTGACCTGGTTAACCGAATACCCACCATGGGTAGCCACCATCTCAGCCATTATTTCTGGCTATCGTACACATCTTATACGTATATATATATATATTCATAGCAACACACAAACAACAAGAGATCAGTGTGATAACTACACACCTTTTTCGGCACAGTCGACTAAATCCCGAAACCCAAAGCCTAAACGATTTGCACCTTGCGATTTGATGAACTCCCTCCTACGTAACTATGTTAGAATCAGCTTCAACCCATAAGGCTTACAAAAATGGCCTTTGGCCGAATATCACACTTCACTTGCCTTGGATACTCAAATCCCGAATAATCTCCCCTTAATCGACGGCTACAAAATGATCTCGAAATCCTCCTTCAAGTATTCGACCAAAGAGAATATATAGAGATTAGATTCCTAATTTATGACTAATCCAAAAGAAAAAGAATGAACAACAAATGACAGTTGATCCTTACCCCTAACACTGAGATCGAAGCTTATTTGGCTTATGTACTGGATAATAAAGTGTCGGAAAAACAGATTGAATCTGTACCAGTTGTGGGTGAATACCCAGATGTGTTTCCTGAAGAATTACCGGGTTTACCACCAGTACGAGAGATCGAGTTTGGGATTGAATTAATACCAGGGACGACTCCGATCTCGATAGCTCCGTATCGGATGGCACCTACTGAGTTGAAAGAGTTGAAAGCACAGTTGCAAGAGTTGACAGATAAAGGTTTTGCACGCCCGAGTTTCTCTCCTTGGGGTGCACCAGTTCTTTTTGTGAAAAAGAAAGATGGAACGATGTGAATGTGTATTGATTATCGGCAGCTGAATAAGATGACTATAAAGAATAAGTATCCGTTACCTCGGATTGATGATTTATTTGATCAGTTGAAAGGAGCTTCAGTGTTATCGAAGATAGATTTGAGATCAGGTTACTATCAGTTGAGAGTTAGAGATTCTGATGTGCCAAAAACTGCATTCCGGACGAGGTACGGCCATTTTGAATTTCTGGTTATGCCCTTTGGACTTACTAATGCACCCGCTGTATTTATGGACTTGATGAATCGAATCTTCAGACAGTTTTTGGATCGGTTTGTAGTAGTATTTATTAATGATATACTGATCTACTCCAAAGATGAAACTGAACATGCTGAGCATTTGAGATTGGTGCTACAAACTTTGCGAGATAAGCAGTTGTACGCAAAGTTTAGTAAGTGTGAATTCTGGATGAAGGAAGTTAGCTTTTTAGGTCACGTCGTTTCAGCATCAGGTATTCGTGTTGACTCAAACAAAATATCGGCTATTCTTGATTGGAAACCACCAAAGAATGTTTCTGAAATTCGTAGCTTTCTAGGACTTGCGGGTTATTACCGACGATTTGTGAAAGATTTTTCTATAATAGCTACCCCATTAACAAAGCTATTGCAGAAAGATGTCAAGTTTGAGTGGTCGAAAAATTATCAGAAAAGCTTCGATCAGTTGAAAGCCCTTTTGACCGAAGCTCCAGTGTTAGTTCAACCTGAATCGGGTAAAGAATTTGTTGTTTATTCTGATGCTTCTTTGAATGGTTTAGGCTGCGTTTTGATGCAGGAAGGCAAAGTTGTAGCCTACGCTTCAAGACAGTTGAAGCCGTATGAAAAAAATTACCCGACACATGATTTAGAACTCGCAGCTATTGTGTTCGCATTGAAAATTTGGCGTCATTACTTATACGGTGAAAAATGTCATGTTTACTCAGACCACAAAAGTTTGAGGTATTTGATGACTCAGAAAGATCTGAATTTGAGGCAACGCAGATGGTTAGAGCTGTTGAAAGACTATGAATTGGTGATTGACTACCATTCTGGGAAAGCTAACGTTGTAGCTGATGCATTAAGTCAAAAATCATTATTTGCTCTTCGTGCGTTGAACGCACATATGGTTATGTCTAGTGATGGTTCAATCATAGCCGAGTTAAAAGCCAAACCAATGTTTATTCAACAAATTTGTGATACACAAAGAATTGATAAAGACTTGATTGCTAAATGAGCTTAGTGTTAAAATGATGCAGAGCCAGAGTTTCAAATAGATGCAAATGATTGTTTGAACTTCAATGGCCGAATTTGTGTCCCGAAGAATGTGGATTTGATTCAGATGATTCTGAATGAGGCTCATAATAGCCAAATGTCGATACATCTAGGTAGCACGAAGATGTTTAATGATTTGAAACAGTTTTATTGGTGGCCTAGCATGAAAAGAGATATATCTGAATTTGTTTCAAAGTGTTTAATATGTCAGCAAGTTAAAGCCGAGCATCAGGTGCCTTCTGGACTACTTCAGCCAATCATGATGCCTGAATGGAAATGGGATAGAATCACAATGGATTTTGTATCAGGTTTGCCTTCGACACTGAGCAAGAAGGATGCAGTCTGGGTTATAGTTGATAGACTGACTAAATCAACTCATTTTGTGCCAGTTCGTACAGAATATTCACTTGATAAACTTGCTGAATTGTATGTATCATAGATTGTGAGGTTGCATGGTGTATCGAGTTCCATTGTTTCGGACAGAGACCCGAGATTCACATCGCGATTTTGGAAGAAGTTGCAAGATGCTTTAGGTACTAAACTTCATTTTAGTACAGCCTTTTATCCGCAGACAGACGGTCAATCTGAACGAACTATTCAGATACTTGAGGACATGTTGAGATGCTGCGTTCTTGAGTTTGAAGGTACGTGGGAAAGGTACTTACCCCTGATTAAATTTGCCTATAATAATACTTTTCAATCTAGTATCAAACTGGCGCCCTATGAAGCCTTGTACAGGCGAAAGTGTCGAACACCATTATACTGGACTGAGCTCAGCGAGAATAAGATAAAAGGGGTTGATTTGATTAAAGAGATAGAACAGAAAGTAGCCATAATCAGAGACAATTTGAAAGCTGCTTCAGATCGTCAAAAGTCCTATGCTGATTTGAAACGTAAAGACATTGAATTTCAGGTCGGAGATCGAGTATTCTTGAAAGTTTCTCCGTGGAAGAAAGTACTCCGATTTGGTCGGAAAGGCAAGTTGAGTCCGAGATTTATCAGACCGTATGAAATCACTGAACGTATTGGGCCTGTTGCGTATAGATTGAAGTTGCCCTCTGAATTAGAAAAGATACATGACGTAATTCACATTTCGATGCTTCGTAAGTACAGATCAGATCCGTCGCATGTGATTACTCCGTCTGAGGTTGAAATCCGAACCGATATGACTTATGATGAAGAACCAATCCGTATCTTAGCTCGGGAAATAAAAGAGTTGAGAAACAAGAAAATTCCATTAGTGAAGGTATTATGGAATCGTCACGAAGTTGAAGAGGCTACGTGGGAGCCTGAAGATTCAATGAGGCAACAATATCCGACCTTGTTTAACGGTAAGATTTTCGGGGACGAAAATCCCTAAAGGGGGGGAGAGTTGTAACAGTCCGAATTTGCCCTAATCGGAATGGTGGTTTTGGGACCACGAATTCGAGTCTGAAAAATTTTTAAATATTATATTTTGTGTTTATTATATGTAAATTAATGTGTGTAAAAGTTTCGTAGAAAAATTTTATCGTTTAAGCGCATAATTTGATAAAAAGGACTTAATCGCGTAAAGTGTAAAAGTTGCAAATTATAGTGAAAAGTCCTAATGTGATAGTGGCTTTTTAAATTGAAGTCCTAAAAGGACAAATGGCCCATTTCTATAGTAAGTGGCCGGCCAAGTACATAACTAGCCTTAATTTATAATGTTTAATATTTTATATTATAAGGTTAAAATGGTAATTATTAAATTATGTTAATAATAGTTAAACAATTCATAAAATAAAGCCATTTGCATGCTTATCTTGCCGAAACTAAAAGAGAAACAAAAAGGAGAAAAGCTTTGAAGCATTCGGCCTTATTCAAGCTTATTTAGGTATGAAATCTAGCTCGATTTTTGTTAATTTTTACGTTTTTGAGATCGTTGCTTAGTATATTACCCGACCCATGCTAGAATTTCTAAGATTAGTGTGTATATATGATTTGGTCATTGATGAATTTTTGAGGTTTTGATGTTTGATGATTTTTAAATTAAAGATATGTTAAGGATTGATATGTTTTGTATTAGAAATTTTAGTGAATTTTAGTATTTTGGGCTAAATTGCAAAAATGAAATTTTGAGGGGTCTAAAATGCAAAGTAAGTTAAAGAAATGGACTTGTATGGTCCTTCTTAATATTCGGCCCTAGAGAATTGTAGTGAAATTTTGTATATTTTGTGTTTTGTGCAATTAGGACTAAATTGTAAAAATGTGAAACCCTAGGGGTTAAATGGTAATTTGCCTATTTATGTGTTTAGGGATTAAATTGAGATGAAATGTATTTGAATGAGCTGAATTTTAATGTATTTAGATCAAGAACAACGAAAAATGGATTTGGATCGGGGAAAGACGAAAGTTATTGAATAATCGGTATACGCGGTTCGTCGATAGTCGAGGTAAGCTCTTAAGCTAAAATATGCCAAAGTGTTATTTATGAACATAGCGGTTGATGAAATTTAGAAATTTTGAGTATAAAAGTATGTGATAGCCGAATGTGGGAATGTGGTTGAAGAGAAAATAAATTGTTACTTGTGATTTTAAGAAGTTTATTCGGATTGAGATGCAAAATTAAATTAAACTACATTTGATGTTTGTGATTTAGTACTGAATGATGTGTATCGAATGAACAACTGTATTGATATTTAGGCTTTAAGCCTAGCAGGCCTAGTGCCGGTGTTATTTATCAGGCTAAATGCCTAACAGGCCTTGTGCCGGTGGTGTAATTCGGGCTTTGAGCCTAGCAAGCCTTGTGCCGGTGATGTTGTAACATCCCAAAATTGGGCCTAGTAGGATTGGGCCGATTGGGCCTTGGGCTTAAGAGTGTTTAAAATCTTCAAGAATATGAGAATGGTGTTATTGCAAATTGGACTTATTAGTTAAGTGGATTTGGAAGGTTACAAGGTTTCTATGAAGTCTCGGGTTTAATTGGACTTTAGGAAAAATTTGGTATTTTAGCACTTTAAGGAGAGATGGTAAGTAGCTTCAAGACATATAGAAATTTATGAGTAAATAGCTAGCATAAATGAGCTATTAGTCAAGTGGTTATGGCGTTACTTGTAGTACCTTGAGGGAAGGAGTTCGAATCACTTTGTGTGCAAATTGAGATTATTTTTGCATGCTTTCCTTAAGTATCGGTCAAGAGGTATTTTTGGTAAGTTGTACTCTAAATTTTTATGGCAAGATGACAAATAGTTTAGGTAAGCTTGAACTTGGGGAAAGGAATCATTTTGATTAAGGAGTGATAACGGGACATAAGGCTTGGATTAAGGATGAGGTTTTTGGAAACTTTTTAATGGCCAACTTGTCCATGTATGTGGACGGCATTATGGTCTAGGGGGGTGACCGAATTTTGTTGAAGGTTTTGGTAGGTTGGGAGCTAGTTGGTCAAATTCCTTAGCATTTGGTGCATCATTTTCTTTTCTCTCCAAAATCACTCTCCCTAGTCGAATGTGTTATTGACAATAGCTGAAATCTTGTTTTGGTTTTGGCTTTATTCTTTGTTTTGTGTCAAGCCGGAAAAACCCCTTTTGGAGCCTTGCTGATTTTCCCTAGTACACCATATTGAGGTAAAAGCCGAAACCACCATAGGTACTTGTCGTTTTTCCCCTCTAAAACCCTTAGCCGAATGTCTTGCTAAACTTCTTTAATTTTACTTTATTTCTTTTTCTTCTCAAGTGCTTGGCCAAACCTCTCTTGTTCCCATCTTTCTTTTCCTTTCTTTTAATATTTGTTCAAAAACCACATCTCTTCTTTTACTTTCTTTTTGGCCGAACCTTCTTCTTCCCCATCTCTCTTGGTTTTTCTTCCATTGTTTGCTCAAGCCGAATCCTCCCTCTCCCATTTTATTTTACTTTGTCACTCTCGTCCTTCATTTCTTTTTAGCCGCATATCATTTGTTTTCTTCTTTCAAAACCTTAGCCGAATCATCTTGGTCACTCAACCTTTGTCGAAATTTCCTTTCTTTCTTCTGGTGTTATCTTGGCCGAATATCAATCAAGGGGTAGATCTTCTTTTGGTTTTTCTCCAATCGGTTTTGGAAGGGGGTAAGTGTTCATGGCCGAATTTCTTTTGGTTCTTTTGTTTCGTTTCTCTTCTCTTTGTCGACTCTCATGCGTAGACAAAAGCCGATTCTCCTAGGCTCTTCAGGATTTTTGGAAGCATCAGATCGGGAGTAGTATTCTCTGACAATCCATTGTCATCCAGTCTGTGGAGGGGAGAATCAGTCTCGCGTATCGTGTGTTGTGATTAGCATTCGTAAGGCAGAAAGGATAAGGGGATCTAGTGCAGTAGATCGGGTTTCAGGATTCAGCGGTTGCGTTAGTATCAGGTGTGTAACTTACACACTTTATAACTTGGTGATATATTAATATCCTAATCATGATTAAAAGCTGAAAACTGTGAGATCTTGATATGATACCTTGATGGGTATGAGCAAGGATTCGGGTAAGTCCGTTTCAATATGATGTTGCTATATGTTGTTTAATACCATGATGTACGATATATTTGCTGTATGTTCTTATTAAAGCATGATGGCAGGATTTGCATAATATTTGCACTGTCATAGGTGATATGAGAGGAGGGGGAAGATTTGATATCCGTGTCTTTGGGACACCAGAGGTTTGGCACCTCCAATGGTTTGGTACTACAGTTTATTTTGTGACTTTGGGTCACCAGAGGTTTGGCACCTCATAGCGACTCGTCCCAGTGGCTTAGCACCACAGTGGGTTGGCCCCACATTTGATATTACGGGATTGTCGCCAGTGATTTGGTATCACAACGTGGGTTGGCCCCACATTTGATATTACGGGATTGTCGCCAGTGATTTGGTATCACAACGTGGGTTGGCCCCACAGATGGATTATTCGTGACTTTGGGTCACCAGTGGTTTGGCACCACATTATTATTGGATATCGTGACTTTGGGTCACCAGTGGTTTGGCACCACCAGTGGTTTGGTACCACACGGGGTAGAAACGGAGTTACGGATGGCTAGGTTTGGGTGCATTACATATATTGCTTGGTTGTGATTTGTGTAAGTATGTGGCATTAACCGAGAGAGGGATTATGCACTGAGTCTTGGTGACTCACCTTCTCCCTTATCTTTTCAGGTGATTCGTAAATCGCGGATGAGGAGCCGGGTGGACTCGAGGTGGCCCATGCATTAAAACATTTGGTTTTACTTGGATTTTGAATTGGGTAATTATTTTATATTTTGCTTTTTCTATTTGGGTTTGTAATAAGGCCTTTTAAATTATGTTTTAAATTATTTATATGTTTTGGATTTGATTTCGAACATGGTTAAGTGAATTACTTGATTAATTTAATAATGTGAGCGCAAGGTTTTCTAAACTACAAAACGTAATGGTTTTCAAAACCTTACCATCGGGTAATACAAATCACTTGATAATAAATGACAGCTCAAATGTTTTCGACAACTTAAACGGTTTCGAAACTTAGGTTTCCAAACTCAAATAGAAACGGTTTTCAAATTAATCATTTGGGTTTCTTTTAAAAATGACAAAAAGGTTTTCTAAATCTATAAATCGACAACTAAGTTTTAAAGATTTATTCCCGGGATTTCAAAGTAAACTATCGGTTTTTAACTAATCATGCACCTGATTTCTACAAACATAGAGCAACAAAGAGTTTTCCACAAAATTTAACCTTAACTTGATTTTCTTCAAAACGTTTTTCCTCTGTGACATGCCAGATTCGGTCGTGGTGGGTTGACCGGGTTTGGGGTGTTACAGATGCGTATCCGGCTTATTGCCTAGCAGGTTTAAATGCCGGTGATGAATTTCGAATCCTTTCAAGGCGGAATGTAATTACCTCAATGAATAAGATGCTCAGTAAATATAAATGTTTATAGATGCAAGGAATGAGGTAAGTTATTATTTTTCTTTTTGAATTACATAAGAGATGAAATGGTCAAGATTTATAGTAATGTAATTTTATGATATGTGCTTTTGATCTATTCATTAATGGGTGTGATATGTGTGTTAGAATATAAGCGTGGAAATAGCTTGAGATTCGGTCATTTGCTTAGATGTCAAAGATGAAAGTTATTGAAAATGCTTACATATACGCATGGTAAATGGTATGTGTTTAAGGTAATAAATGTAGTTATATTCAATACATGTGAATAAAGTGAAAAGTATTTAATTAAATATGTATTTTTTTGTTTTTGGTTTGATAAATTTATGTATGGTGATATATGACTGTGATGATCTGAATTGGGTTTGGTAATGACTCTTTACCCTAATCCGGCGATGGATTCGGGTTAGGGGTGTTACAGCATTCCAAGAGCCTATATATATCCCCCAAGTACCACCTTTGAAAGACATCGAAAGCGAGGCCAAGGAGCCAAGCCGAGGAGGTCAGAGTTAGGGAATAACATGAGAATAGCCAGTTGATCATCCCAAGAAGCCAGAATTATACTCAAGACGACGAAATTCTCCTTCAATTCCTTCAGGGGGTTTTAGGGTTTTCTTATGTTTTGTTTTATCTTTTCTCTTACGATGTTTTCTTTATTCATTATGGACTAAACCCCTCAGATACCTGAAGGGGATAAAACCTAGATGGATTTTGTTATTTGATTTTTAAGTTATATGATAATTACTTAGTTTGTTCTTAATTATGTTGCTTAATCCAAACCTGATGTGCTTAGGTGGAGGAGGAATAGACCCTGCCTAAGAGTAGATCTAACATAATTAAGCGGAGTTGATCGAACGCCTAGAGAAAGGGTTACGAGATTTTGCCGGATTAGGGTGAAACCTAATATGGGAGTCCATTGATCGATTTACTGCTATCCTAGGGGGTTATTATAAGCGAACGAGAGTTCCACTAATTAACCTAGGGTTAGACGTTATTCGCCTCGAGAGAGGGTTTAATATAGGTTAGGGAGTCTCACAGATCAAGCTAAGTAAAGAAATCATATAATTTGGGGTTAGATAATAAGTGAAGTCTAGGTGGATTCTTCCCGAAGGTATCGTCACAATCAACTTAGTTTTTCTTCAAAGTTATTTTCCAATTCGTTCTTCTTGTCTTTGTGTTCTTAGTCTTAGTCTTCGACAATATAGTTTAAAAGCAACCTTCACTTTAATATAGGCTAAATAATAAAAATAAAGTTAGTATTAATACTTTTAGTTCCTTTGGGTTCGATAATCCGGTCTTGCCTAAGCTATACTACTGTTCGATAGGTACACTTGCCTTTAATCGTTGTCAGAGTTAGTCTCCAGGTTTGATCATTCTTTTATAAATTTTAAAGCTCTGATTTTGACACTATCAGATACTTAGGGGCCAAGTAAGGCATCACAAAGTCTATATAAACACCCAAGGGGGCAACTTGAAAAGGGAGTTCGGCAGAAGCCGGAACGAGCGGTTAGCTAGGCCATGGAGCAAAGCCGAGAAGGTCAGATTTGTGGGAATCACTCGAAGATGGCTAGTTGATCCATCCCAAGAAGCCGGAATTCTACTCAAGGCGGCGGATTTCTCCTTCAATTCCTTCAGGGAGTTCTAGGTATTTCTTATGTTTTATTTTATCTTTTCTCTTGAGATGTTTTCTTTATTTATTATGAACTAAATCCTTTAGATACCTGAAGGGGATGAAACCTAGATGAATCTTGTTATTATTTTCTGAATTATATGATAAATACTTAGTTTGTTCTTAATTATGCAAGCTTAATCCAAATTTGATGTGCTTAGGTGGAGGAGGAATAGACCCTGCTTAAGAGTAGATCTAGCATAATTAAGCGGAGTTGATCGCACGCCTAGAGATAGGGTGGCGAGATTTTTCTGGATTAGGGTGAAACCTAATATGGGAGTCCATAGATCGATTTACTGGTATTCTAGGGGGTTATTATTGGAGAAAGAGATTTTCGTTAATTAACCTAAGGTTAGACATTATTCGCCTCGAGAGAGGGTTTAATATACGTTAGGGAGTCTTACGGATCAAACTAATAAAATAAATCGTATGGTTCAGGGTTAATTAACAAGTGAAGTCTAGTTGGATTCTTTCTGAGGGTATCGTCTTAATCAACTGAGTTTTTCCTAAAGTTATTTTCCCAATTCATCCTTTTTTTCTTTGTGTCTTTGGCTTAGTAATTAGTTTAGATTTTATTAAAGCAACTTCACTTATTTTAGGCTAAATAATAAAAAGAAGGTTAGTATTAGTACTTTTAGTTCCTTTAGGTTCGATAATCTGGTCTTGCCTAAGCTATACTACTGTTCGATAGGTACACTTGCCTTCAATCGTTGTCAGAGTTAGTTTCCAAGTTTGATCATTCTCTTTATAAATTTTTAAAACTCGACAGTCATACGATCACTCAGCCAACAAACTTTCATCGTCGAACAAACTAAGTCGAGCGAACATTGCTCTTAGATTAGTCATCGCCCTACGGCTCAATGCATCGGCCACCACATTGGCCTTGCCAGGATGGTACTCAATAGTATAGTCATAGTCCTTAAGCAGCTCAATCCATCTACACTGCCTAAGATTCAATTTCTTTTGAGTCAGGAGGTACTTAAGGCTTTTGTGATCAGTGTAGATAACACACCTCTCACCGTACAGATAATGCCTCCAGATTTTCAAAGCAAAGACTATGGTGGGCAACTCCAAATTATGCGTTGGATAGTTTGCCTCATGCGTCTTGAGCTGACGAGATGCAGATGCCACAACCCAGGTAGCTCTTCAGGAAAAACGTCCAAAAAGTCCTTAACCATCCTGATATCCTTAACTGAAGAATCCCTAGAATCTGAAACACTGATGTAGGCCAAATACGCCTCACACCCCTTACGGACCAACTTCTCGGCCATCAACACACGAAAGCACAATGGAGGTGACAAGTTGCGGCAATAAGAAGAAGGTTAGGAAACAAGAGAAATCGGCACCAAAAAGGAAAGGAAGGAATCGACAGAACCAAGAGAAAAATAAAAGAAGAAATGAGAAGGGAAAGGAAAATACCTGAAAATCACAGCAATATTCGGCACCACGGAAGAAGAATATTTGATAGGAAAAGTTGAGAGAAAACCAATGCCAAAGCCAAAATTAGAAAACCAATGCCATATCCCTAACTTCCCTCCTAAAACTGTCCATCACACTCCCATAAACCTCAATCTCCCCCCAAACGTCCATCACATTCTCCTCAACAACCAAATTCAACCCTCATTCAAACCCTACAGTATTTCGACTAAACTAAAATTCCTACATGGCACAGTTAGCAAAATAATCCCTTGTTTGCACAAAGACTTGAACTCCAGACCTCCAGTTTATTTACTCTCCACTCAACCACTAGACCAACAGGCCCATTCTGACATATTTTACCAACATTTAACTATAAGCCTACTGACTATAGATAGAGCTTTATTCATAAAAATGCAAAAATTTGCCCAAGTCAAGGCTTGAACTTGGGACCTCTCAGGCATTTCCCAGAACACTTAACGACTGAAGCAGATATACAATTGTGTCACAAACACATGGAAATAAATATATAAGGGATTTTTGGGGTGTTACATTCTAGCCTAGCCATGTTACAACCTATTTAAAAGACCTTTCGATTCAAAAATCTGTGTTGCCTATAGTAGTAGAGAGAAATATCTAAGTTCAACATATGAATGCATAAATTAAACTTAGTGATTGCAGTTTAGTTTTAAATAAGGGAGTAAAAATTAATTGGTAAAAATTAGCTTATCTTCATTGAGAAAACATTTAGTCTATTCTTTTTCTCATGGTAATGATTGAGAATAATTTGAACAGTATGTATACTTGAGTTGCACAATTTCAAAAATCTTGTTCTTGATCATAATTACACTAAACTCATAGTTGTGGGGAAAATGTGTTCCAAAGATTTTCTTTCAATGGTGATTTCAAGCAATTTCTCTTTACCATCTATGCATTACTCCGGATGAGCTATGTATTAAGTTTGGGTGTGTGGAAACACAAATATATATACAGACTTTTTCAGCATCTTTTGAGCTCTAATTCATGCAGTTTCGTAGTAATTTTTGTCGAAATTCATAATTTAATTATAAAATAATTAATTTGCACTTAAATTATTAGCATATTGAATTTTAATTATTTTTATAATGAATTTACACAAATTTTTTTTATTTTCAATAGTTTTGCACAAAGGGTGAAAATCAATTCGGCAGTCACCTCGAGAGGCTTGAAACGTCGGAGCAATTTTTGCATCAAGTGAAACAAGAGTATGGTTAAATAATTTTCTAGCCATGGACTGTCCAAAAATATGTATTGAATATATCTTATAATTAATTTTGGTCCAACATTAATTGGGTTAAAAATTAATTATAAGTCTAAAGAAGAAAATGGGCCCAAATTGTGTTAAGAAGAGGACTGATCCATCAAGGGGTGAAGGCCCAAACCGTCAATATAAGCTGACCCAATCAAATTATTTATCTGATTTTATTAATTACAAAACAGCCATTGAAGTTCACCTTATTTCCGTTCAAACTCCTCCTTTCTTGCCTTCTATTTTTAGCCCCAAGTTAAAAACAGCAAGTATGAATCACTCAAGCTTGCACCGAGCATGACCGGCCAAGGGAGAGGGAGTTACTGATAATTCTTTGATATTTGTAGCATCCATTTTGACCTATAAATAACCCTCTTCCCTTCTTCATTTGACACAACTTATTTCACACACATCTCTTCATTTCTCTCTTCCATTTTCATCATTTTTTTCTCATATCCTTTGTCCTCTTCCCCTGTTGATTTCCACTCTTGAAAGAGAGCTTGCATCCCCTTTGGAGTAGCAATATTCAAGTGTTTCTGAAGGCATTGAATCGATAGAATTTGTATAGAAGAAGAGGAACGCACTAGTCTAGCTTCGGAGAAACACTAGGATTTGTTTCCTAGTTCCCTTCTCTTTAATTTTTCTTGTTTATGTTGTGATTAAGAACATGAATATTTGTTGTGTTGTTATTCTTGATTTAATTAAAATGACTTAAATTTAATTCGTGTTAGATTTATTGTATTTTGTTTCCTTAAATTACTAAGATCATCTTTGTGTTGTTATTAGGCCTTGGTATATTGTTCAATTAAATAAAACCATGCTTAGGTTTTATTTGCATTACTATTGCAAGGTAACAAATGAATTAATTATTAATAGTATTGAAATTGTAATTAATTGACACAATATTTAATTGGTGCATGTTTAATCTTCTAAGGTAGTTGAAGGTTAAATTAGTGATGGTATTAAACGAAACATTAGCCTTGCATAACTTGCAAGATTATTGTGATTAAATAGTTTCAATGTAGGAGTATGTTGTTACTTCTGTAACACCCCAAACCCGGCCTAAACGTTACGACCGGATCTGGCATGTCACATAAAAGGGTTGTTTAAAAAGCTACGCGGTTGTTAAAAATTTCGAGTTTAAATATTTATTCGCTTGTTATCCTTTTGTTAACATTTTGGAAAACAATTATTAAGAGTTTAGGAAATTCCCGTATTGAACATTTAATAATAATAGGTAGTAATCAAATTAAAAGCTAAACCAAATAAAATACCAAAATTAAAGTTATAGTGGCCTTATTACATAACAAAAACCCAAATAAAAATATGTCCAAATAAAAGAAACGAGTTTATGAGAAAACATTGCATGGCCACCACAAGTCCGCCTCAGCTCCCAAATCCGCGATCTAATGATTACCTGCAAAATTAAACAACGGGGTGAGTCATTGTGACTCAGTGTGTAAATTCCCCAAAACACATAAACGGCTCGTGGCCCACAAATGCATGTTGGGCCTTAGCCCACTCAATATGGCATAGAAATAAATGAATGCAACATGTCCCAGCCCAACCTAGTTTTTCCATCCTTTACACGCCAACCCGTACCAACCAACACACCGTGGGGATTTCTACAATCAACCCTCCATCTGCTACACGCCGTCTCGATAGTCATGCTGCCGGTTATATCAACGATCACTATGTGACCTCATAAATCATTTGTGGCAGAGCCACCGATCATTATGTGACCTTATAATCAAGTGTGGCAGAGCCATCGATCAGTATGTGACCTTATCACTTCCCCTTTATCATCATTCCCACATCCCATGCATAGCATATATGTCATAATAAATGTAACATGCTATTAACAAGGCATTAAAATATCACATACATCCAACCTCATATTGAATAATTTCAGACATGTACCTGGCACTCCCTGCCTTACCCAAAAGGGTATTTCAACTGTATACATAGCCTTCTCCGGCTTTTCAGCCCATTCAATTAATAGTACATTTAAAAATAAAGTGTGTTAGGGTCTACACACAATCACGCTAAAACTACCTTGGTATAACAGTAAGTTTACCCACCAAGGGTATTTTCGTAATTTACCTATCGAGGGTATTTCAGTAATTTTGCACCTACAATGGCCTTTCCGAAGGCCTAATGTCACCCAAGCGACTCAGCTACCATTTCCGGTTGTACCGGACTATTGGGCCTAAAACCCGATTTCGGCCCATTCAGGCCCACACGCTCGTGTGGCCCACCTAACACAAATCTAGCCACGTATATGAGATACACCTAGTCTAGTTCACTATATACTACACCATCATACAATTTCTTCAATTCGGACGACGGGCCCATTGGGCCCACTTCGGCCCATCGTGGCCCAAGCAGCCTCAACCCACAAGAATACTACTGATGGCCTCAACTATCACGTCGAAGCCCCACACTGCGTTCGCACGCTCGTGTGGCTACTATTACCGTGACCGGCATTTCGGCATTTGCTGCTCTACAACTAGAGTAGAGAGAGTTACACACCTGATAGGAATTTGGTGCTAAACCGCGCTGCGACCACTCCTGTGCCCAAACGCCCACCAAGGTATGTTTACCCCCTCCTGGAATGCTCTTTATATAGCCAGCTTCTCACCTTTCTTCTTTGTATCTTCCCGATGTGGGATCCTTCCATCAGCAGAGTTTAAATCCAACTCAAACTCTTCCCGACCAATTCGCAAAATAAATACTCCCTTGCTTTTCATGAGATTCGAACCCAGGCTCCCTTGCAACATAATCCACTCCGCTAACCACTTGGCCACAAGCTCCTCTTGTGTCTAAAACCATGCGCAATAAACTATGAATCTATAGCCAACTTCTAAGGTCCATGTAAAAAGAAAACCTAAATGCAAAAGCCAAGACTTGAACCTTGGACCTCCTTCCTTCCTTGTGGCGTCACCCCCTTGTCTCTTATGTGGCGTCACTTTGCCACTACACCACACACTCAACTTGTGTCATTTTCCTCCATATTTTATTACTAAAGCCTACCTACCAACAGCCAGGGTTTTTTTCACCTAAAACCAAAATTTCCCCAAAGCCAAAGTGTAACACCCCAAACCCGGCCCAAACGCTACGGCCGAATCTAGAATGCTACTGAGGAAAAAGTTTGAAAAGAATTTGTCATAAGGGTGAAAACATAAAAATTTTCTGTCATTTATAAAAACATTGTATATTTAAAATTTTAAGTAAAATTACGTTGTTACAAATTTCTGAATTAAAACTTTAATATAAGTTTTGATGATGTAAATCGCTTTCTAAAATAAAACATTCCCAGATATTATCTCGATCGTCAATTCAACCCAAACACACTAAAAATTCCCTAATACTTTAAGTGGCCTTATTACAATAAATATTTATTCCAAAGTACTAAAAATATAAAGTGCATGAAATAATTAAAAACATCTTCTGCATCGCCACCTCGTATCAGCTCCAGCCCGGTCCAAGCATCATGTATCACCTGCGTTGTTTGGTAAAAATTGGGTGAGTCCAACCGACTCAGTGTGTAATTAGTCCACAGATTTCCACACATGGGCTTAGCCCAAACCACACCAATCCACATATCAAACAATAATGCAAAATGCACCCAACCCAGCCTAGGGTCCATCCTCTACACACCCCCGTATCCAGCCACCACACACCAGGAGATTACTAAATCAACCCTCCAACCTCTACACACCAATTTGGCAAGCAATGCCATCCACCAAGTGGTCAAGCTACTGGTCCACGTGAAATAAATCACAGTATATTCCACAACGCGACCTCAGTCAACGTCAATCCACGATGTAGCTCGTAGCTAACATCAAATCACGATGAGGCACATAGCCATCACCAACCACGATATGGCACAAAGCTGATACCAACCACGATGAGGCACAGAGCTGATCATCAATCCACGTGAGGCTCGTAGCCATCACTAAACCACGTACATAAATGTACACCCTGTCCTTCAATAATCATATCCCAATCCCTATGCATATGTCAGTATCATGGCCAAATAACAGTAAAATTCCAATGAGCATACATCACATGCTTACCAGAATTCCACACATATACCATGGTAAAATAATATCATAAAACTGACCTGGTTAACCGAATACCCACCATGGGTAGCCACCATCTCAGCCATTATTTTCGGCTATCATACACATCTTATACGTATATATATATATATATATATATATATATATATATATTCATAGCAACACACAAACAACAGGAGATCAGTGTGATAACTACACACCTTTTTAGGCACAGTCGACTAAATCCCGAAACCCAAAGCCTAAATGATTTGCACCTTGCGATTTGATGAACTCCCTCCTACGTAACTATGTTAGAATCGGCTTCAACCCATAAGGCTTACAAAAATGGCCTTTGGCCGAATATCACACTTCACTTACCTTGGATACTCAAATCCTGAATAATCTCCCCTTAATCGAAGGCTACAAAAGGATCTCGAAATCCTCCTTCAAGTTTTTGACCAAAGAGAATATATAGAGATTAGATTCCTAATTTACGACTAATCTAAAAGAAAAAGAATGAACAACGAATGACAGTTGATCCTTACCCCTAACACTGAGATCGATTGCGCCCTTACTTGGAACCACAGAGATATTCGGCTACTATAGAGGAGTGATTGACTTTGGAAGAAGAAAGAGATGGAGAAATCGGCTAAGGCTTACTTGTGTTTTCGGTTTTTGATGGATTGTGAAAAGAAAAGAGAAGGTTGAGACTTGATGCAATTTAGCTTTGGTATCCAAAGGGAGATTCGACCTAAGCAAAGTAAAAAGAAAAGAAAAGAAGAGAAAAGAAGAAGATGAGGGAAAGAGAGAATGATGACTTTAAGTTTCGGCCAAGGAAGAAAAAGAATAAAATGAAAGAAAAACAATACTCCTTTCAATGGTAGTAATTTCGGCACAAAGAGGAAAAGAGCTTGAGAGGGAAAAGAAAAATAATACCAATTTGGTCAAGAATAATAGCCAAAACCAAAGCAAAATTTTACCAATAGCCCCAAACACATTCGGCTAGGAAGAGAGGTTTTGGAGAGAAAAGAAAATGGTGCCCAATTTGCTAAAGAATTTGACCAACTATCCCCTAATCCCTTTAAATATTCGGCCAACCCCCCTAGCCCCAAAAACCGACCAGGCTCATGGTCAAAATGGCCATGAAATAATTTCCAAAACAAAGCCCTTGATTCATGCCTTATAATCCTCTACTTTCCCAAAGTTTAAGAAATTCTATCCCTTATTACAAGCCTTATGTCCCCTTATCATACCAAAACTTAGGATTTCATTCCTTAAATTAACACTTACCTTTTTCCTTAGTCTACTATCCATAAAAGAAAATAGTCCAACCTTACCTTAATTAAAGTTTGACTATCACATGCCATACAAGTCCAAAATAAAAATCACCTTAAGACTATCTATGGGATTCGAACCTAAGCCCCCCTCACACTGCTTGTGGCGTCATTTCTTAAGGCCCTAAGTGGCACCTCCCTTGCCACTTTGCCAACTGAATTCTTGTGTCTTAACCTCCACATTAAATCCCTTAAGGCCTAGCTCCCTTAGCTCCCTTTAACTAACACTTAAAACAAAAATTTTTCCTACAGCTCGGGCTTACCCTTGGCTTATATCTAGATCTTAAAACACCTTAATTAATGCACAATCAAGCCATACACATGCAAAACAATTCAAACCTAATAGCCCCTATTTCAGGATGTTACAGTTTTACCCTCCTTAAAGAAATTTCGTCCTCGAAATTTCCAACTAACTAACAGTCGTGCATCCTAACTCACCATGCTACGCTCTTGCTGCGCACTCTGATCGTAATAAAACTAACATACTTTCTATGTACAGTCTCAAAGTTCACACTCAAAGTTCTAGATACTTCACTAGCAATACAGGAATGAGTTGACCCTATATCTAACAAGGCAATAAAGGGTATTCAGGAAATAAGGACCGTACCCGTTATCACATCTGGCACATCTTCCTCCTTGCGACGCCTGACTGCATAAACTAACCCTGGCTATCTCGCATCTACACCCTCAGCACCTCTGCCTGATGCTCCACCACCTCGGCCAGAACCATTCCCTCCATGGTTCGGACCACGACCCCTTGTCGCCTGCTGACCACCCCTGCCCGGCTGCACATAACCCTAGCCTACTGTCCGAGCCCTATCCATCTCCTGAGGACAATTCCTAACCAAATGAGCCTTAGACCCACACCGGAAACATTCCTTGCTATTTCCCCAGCACTATCCTGCATGAGCTCTCCCACACTGAGCACATGGACAACTCCGATTCCCAGAAACTGGTACAGGTGCACGTACAGAATTCTCAATCCTTGGTCTTTTCTGAAAATTCCCAGATGATTCTGACGATCCATAACTCCTCTTATCCTGGTTCCTATCCCTATCTCTATTCTGCCTCTCGGCCCTCTTGACCTCCTCAGCTATCCGAGCTCTATCCACTAAGACTGCAAAGTCCCTCTCTCGATGCGGAGCAATCAACACTCGCAGTTCATCTCGCAACCCATCCTCAAATCTGACACACCGCTCGTAATCAGTAGCTACAATCCCTCTAGCATACCGACTTAACCGCAGAAACTCCGCTTCATACTCAGCTACCGACTTATTTCCTTGTACTAAATTCAGAAACGCCTTTCTCTGAGAGTCGATATAGCTAGCTCCAACGTATTTCCCTTCAAACTTAACCTTAAAATACCCCCAATCCACTCGATCCGCAAGGATACTCTCCTTGACAGTGAGCCACCACTGATAAGCCTCGTCTCAAAGCAGCGAAACAGCACCTTTTAGCTTTTCCTCAGCAGTGCAGTCCAAATCGTCCATGATCCTCTCGACTGCCTCTAACCAATACTCCGCTACAGTCGGAGCTACCCCAGATACTCCCCTAAAAACCTCGACTCCGTTTGATCTAAGTCTCTTAGCTACTGACTTTCGAGCCCCATTACCCATACTAGCTCCCGCTACTCGCTCTAGAACTCGTAGCATAGCCTGCGATACTACGTCATCTCCTCCAGTTTGCTCTTGAAATTCTGCCCCAACAGCCAGTGGCGGAGCCTCATTTTTGAAACCCTGACCAGGCCCAACTGGTTCCGACACAGCCATCCTACCTCTACCGCGCCCACGACGACCACGTCCCCTAGAACTCATGTCTACTATCGCGATTTAATCTGATTTAAGAAATTTTATGCATTAATATTTTGTTCCATTGATTATCCGCGAACAATTTTATGAAAATAAGATTAGTAGTAGTTCTTTCGATCAACCAAATTTTTCATCTCAAGTTTACTACCCTAATTCAGAGAGTCACATTCATTCATCCACAACATCCTCTACACTACTTTGGGCATTTTGCCCATTCCCAACCCAGGGGTATTTTCGTAATTCATCCTACAGGGGTATTTTAGTAATAAAACGGGGTTATTTAAAAAAAATCTTTATAAACCAAAGGCATTCCGGAATTTTCAAAACTCGAGGTTATTTTGAATTTTTTTTCCAAATCAAAGGTATTGCGGAAATTTCAGAAATCGGGGTTATTTTGGTAATTTTGTAAATCAGGGGTAATTTAGAATTTTTTTTAAACCGGGATATTCTGGTCATTTTCAAATCTTAAGGTAGTTTTTACAAAATAGTGTAACTAGTCCCTTTCGGGTTTTAATTATCGGGTTAAGCCGGTGAATAAGTCCTCTTGGTTAGGGTGAACCATCACTACCCACCAGGTAGGATTCGAGTGAAGAGGAGGTGAGTCACTAGGATTGCTTAAATACCAAGCTCCCACCGAATCTAATCCTAGACATGCGCACAACTGTTGCCACACCCTAACTCGGCGACTTACTCACAGGTTTGTTTGGTTGTATTTAAGTCTTATGTATCTTGTGTTGGAGTAAGCTAGCCCTAGGGTTCAATAACTCCTAATCTACTAATCTACGATCCCATAATGCCCATAAAGTTTCACAGACCAATCACTTCAGTAGTTAGGGGTACTTACCTGGTGGACTTCGGGCCGGAGATACAGGTGCCATGCCAGAATAAACCTGAAATAGTTCATGAAAGTCTATGTTTTTGAAAAACCCATCTTTGAAAAAAATGTTTTTGGGCCCAAAACCTTCAACGCCGAGTTTTGAACCGGGCTCTGATACCAAATTGTAACACCCCAAACCCGGCCCAAACGCTACGGCCAAATCTAGAATGCTACTGAGGAAAAGGTTTAAAAAGAATTTGTCATAAGGGTGAAAACATAAAAATTTTCTGTCATTTATAAAAACATTGTATATTTAAAATTTTAAGTAAAATTACGTTGTTACAAATTCCAAATTAAAACTTTAATATAAGTTTTGATGATGTAAATCGCTTTCTAAAATAAAACATTCCCAGATATTATCTCGATCGTCAATTCAACCCAAACACAATAAAAATTCCCTAATACTTTAAGTGGCCTTACTACAATAAATATTTATTCCAAAGTACTAAAAATAAAGTGCATGAAATAATTAAAAACATCTTCTGCATCGCCACCTCGTATCAGCTCCAGCCCGGTCCAAGCATCATGTATCACCTGCGTTGTTTGGTAAAAATTGGGTGAGTCAAACCGACTCAGTGTGTAATTAGTCCACAGATTTCCACACATGGGCTTAGCCCAAACCACACCAATCCACATATCAAATAATAATGCAAAATGCACCCAACCCAGCCTAGGGTCCATCCTCTACACACCACCGAATCCAGCCACCACACACCAGGAGATTACTAAATCAACCCTCCAACCTCTACACACCAATTTGGCAAGCAATGCCATCCACCAAGTGGTCAAGCCACTGGTCCACGTGAAATAAATCACAGTATATTCCACAATGCGACCTCAGTCAACGTCAATCCACGATGTAGCTCGTAGCTAACATCAAATCACGATGAGGCACATAGCCATCACCAACCACGATATGGCACAGAGCCGATACCAACCACGATGCACAGAGCCGATCATCAATCCACGTGAGGCTCGTAGCCATCACTAAACCACGTACATAAATGTACACCTTGTCCTTCAATAATCATATCCCAATCCCTATGCATATGTCAGTATCATGGCCAAATAACAGTAAAATTCCAATGAGCATACATCACATGCTTACCACAATTCCATACATATACCATGGTAAAATAATATCATAAAACTGACCTGGTTAACCGAATACCCACCATGGGTAGCCACCATCTCAGCCATTATTTCCGGCTATCATACACATCTTATACGTATATATATATATATATATATATATATATTCATAGCAACACACAAACAAGAGGAGATCAGTGTGATAACTACACACCTTTTTCGGCACAGTCGACTAAATCCCGAAACCCAAAGCCTAAACGATTTGCACCTTGCGATTTGATGAACTCCCTCCTACGTAACTATGTTAGAATCGGCTTCAACCTATAAGGCTTACAAAAATGGCCTTTGGCCGAATATCACACTTCACTTACCTTGGACACTCAAATCCCGAATAATCTCCCCTTAATCGACGGCTTCCAAAGGATCTCGAAATCCTCCTTCAAGTTTTCGGCCAAAGAGAATATATAGAGATTAGATTCCTAATTTACGACTAATCCAAAAGAAAAAGAATGAACAACGAATGACAGTTGATCCTTACCCCTAACACTGAGATCGATTGCGCCCTTACTTGGAACCACAGAGATATTCGGCTACTATAGAGGAGTGATTGACTTTGGAAGAAGAAAGAGATGGAGAAATCGGCTAAGGCTTACTTGTGTTTTCGGTTTTTGATGGATTGTGAAAAGAAAAGAGAAGGTTGAGACTTGATGCAATTTAGCTTTGGTATCTAAAGGGAGATTCGGCCTAAGCAAAGTAAAAAGAAAAGAAAATAAGAGAAAATAAGAAGATGAGGGAAAGAGAGAATGATGACTTTAAGTTTCGGCCAAGGAAGAAAAAGAATAAAATGAAAGAAAAACAATGCTCCTTTCAATGGTAGTAATTTCGGCATAAAGAGGAAAAGAGCTTGAGAGGGAAAAGAAAAATAATACCAATTTGGTCAAGAATAATAGCCAAAACCAAAGCAAAATTTTATCAATAGCCCAGACACATTCGGCTAGGAAGAGAGATTTTGGAGAGAAAAGAAAATGGTGTCCAATTTGCTAAAGAATTTGACCAACTATCCCCTAATCCCTTTCAATATTCGGCCAACCCCCTAGCCCCAAAAACCGACCAGGTTCATGGTCAAAATGGCCATGAAATAATTTCCAAAACAAAGCCCTTGATTCATGCCTTATAATCCTCTACTTTCCCAAAGTTTAAGAAATTCTATCCCTTATTACAAGCCTTATGTCCCCTTATCATACCAAAACTTAGGATTTCATTCCTTAAATTAACACTTACCTTTTTCCTTAGTCTACTATCCATAAAAGAAAATAGTCCAACCTTACCTTAATTAAAGTTTGACCATCACATGCCATACAATTCCAAAATAAAAATCACCTTAAGACTATCCATGGGATTCGAACCTAAGCCCCCCTCACACTGCTTGTGGCGTCACTTCTTAGGGCCCTAAGTGGCACCTCCCTTGCCACTTTGCCAACTGAATTCTTGTGTCTTAACCTCCACATTAATTCCCTTAAGGCCTAGCTCCCTTAGCTCCCTTTAACTAACACTTAAAACAAAAATTTTTCCTACAGCTCGGGCCTACCCTTGGCTTATATCTAGATCTTAAAACACCTTAATTAATGCACAATCAAGCCATACACATGCAAAACAATTCAAACCTAATAGCCCCTATTTCAGGATGTTACACAAAGTTTGATCTCGGGACTTCATAGAAGCCCTCTAACCTTCCAAAATCACTTATCTAATAGCTCCAACTGGTTCCGACACAGCCATCCTACCTCTACCGCGCCCACGACGACCACGTCCCCTAGAACTCATGTCTACTATCGCGATTTAATCTGATTTAAGAAATTTTATGCATTAATATTTTGTTCCACTGATTATCTGCGAACAATTTTATGAAAAGAAGATTAGTAGTAGTTCTTTCGATCAACCAAAGTTTTCATCTCAAGTTTACTACCCTAATTCAGAGAGTCACATTCATTCATCCACAATATCCACTACACTACTTTGGGCATTTTGCCCATTCCCAACCCAGGGGTATTTTCGTAATTCATCCTATAGGGGTATTTTAGTAATAAAACGGGGTTATTTAAAAAAAATCTTTATAAACCAAAGGCATTCCGGAATTTTCAAAACTCGAGGTTATTTTGAATTTTTTTTCCAAATCAAAGGTATTGCGGAAATTTCAGAAATCGGGGTTATTTTGGTAATTTTGTAAATCAGGGGTAATTTAGAATTTTTTTTAAACCGGGATATTCTGGTCATTTTCAAATCTTAAGGTAGTTTTTACAAAACAGTGTAACTAGTCCCTTTCGGGTTTTAATTATCGGGTTAAGCCAGTGAATAAGTCCTCTTGGTTAGGGTGAACCATCACTACGCACCAGGTAGGATTCGAGTGAAGAGGAGGTGAGTCACTAGGACTGCTTAAATACCAAGCTCCCACCGAATCTAATCCTAGACATGCGCACAACTGTTGCCACACCCTAACTCGGCGACTTACTCACAGGTTTGTTTGGTTGTATTTAAGTCTTATGTATCTTGTGTTGGAGTAAGCTAGCCCTAGGGTTCAATAACTCCTAATCTACTAATCTACGATCCCATAATGCCCATAAAGTTTCACATACCAATCACTTCAGTAGTTAGGGGTACTTACCTGGTGGACTTCGGGCCGGAGATACAGGTGCCATGCCAGAATAAACCTGAAATAGTTCATGAAAGTCTATGTTTTTGAAAAACCCATCTTTGAAAAAAATGTTTTTGGGCCCAAAACCTTCAAAGCCGAGTTTTGAACCGGGCTCTGATACCAAATTGTAACACCCCAAACCCGGCCCAAACGCTACGGCCGAATCTAGAATGCTACTGAGGAAAAGGATTGAAAAGAATTTGTCATAAGGGTGAAAACATAAAAATTTTCTGTCATTTGTAAAAACATTGTATATTTAAAATTTTAAGTAAAATTACGTTGTTACAAATTTCCAAATTAAAACTTTAATATAAGTTTTGATGATGTAAATCGCTTTCTAAAATAAAACATTCCCAGATATTATCTCGATCGTCAATTCAACCCAAACACAATAAAAATTCCCTAATACTTTAAGTGGCCTTATTACAATAAATATTTATTCCAAAGTACTAAAAATATAAAGTGCATGAAATAATTAAAAACATCTTCTGCATCGCCACCTCGTACCAGCTCCAGCGCGGTCCAAGCATCATGTATCACCTGCGTTGTTTGGTAAAAATTGGGTGAGTCAAACCGACTCAGTGTGTAATTAGTCCACAGATTTCCACACATGGGCTTAGCCCAAACCACACCAATCCACATATCAAATAATAATGCAAAATGCACCCAACCCAGCCTAGGGTCCATCCTCTACACACCCCCGTATCCAGCCACCACACACCAGCAGATTACTAAATCAACCCTCCAACCTCTACACACCAATTTGGCAAGCAATGCCATCCACCAAGTGGTCAAGCCACTGGTCCACGTGAAATAAATCACAGTATATTCCACAACGCGACCTCAGTCAACGTCAATCCACGATGTAGCTCGTAGCTAACATCAAATCACGATGAGGCACATAGCCATCACCAACCACGATATGGCACAAAGCCGATACCAACCACTATGAGGCACAGAGCCGATCATCAATCCACGTGAGGCTCGTAGCCATCACTAAACCACGTACATAAATGTACACCCTATCCTTCAATAATCATATCCCAATCCCTATGCATATGTTAGTATCATGGCCAAATAATAGTAAAATTCCAATGAGCATACATGACATGCTTACCACAATTCCACACATATACCATGGTAAAATAATATCATAAAACTGACCTGGTTAACCGAATACCCACCATGGGTAGCCACCATCTCAGCCATTATTTCCGGCTATCATACACATCTTACACGTATATATATATATTATCATACACATCTTACACGTATATATATATATATATATATCTATTCATAGCAACACACAAACAACAGGAGATCAGTGTGATAACTACACACCTTTTTCGGCACAGTCGACTAAATCCCGAAACCCAAAGCCTAAATGATTTGCACCTTGCGATTTGATGAACTCCCTCCTACGTAACTATGTTAGAATCGGCTTCAACCCATAAGGCTTACAAAAATGGCCTTTGGCCGAATATCACACTACACTTACCTTGGATACTCAAATCCCGAATAATCTCCCCTTAATCGACGCTACAAAAGGATCTCGAAATCCTCCTTCAAGTTTTCGGCCAAAGAGAATATATAGAGATTAGATTCCTAATTTACGACTAATCCAAAAGAAAAAGAATGAACAACGAATGACAGTTGATCCTTACCCCTAACACTGAGATCGATTGCGCCCTTATTTGGAACCACAGAGATATTCGGCTACTATAGAGGAGTGCTTGACTTTGGAAGAAGAAAGAGATGGAGAAATCGGCTAAGGCTTACTTGTGTTTTCGGTTTTTGATGGATTGTGAAAAGAAAAGAGAAGGTTGAGACTTGATGCAATTTAGCTTTGGTATCCAAAGGGAGATTCGGCCTAAGCAAAGTAAAAAGAAAAGAAAAGAAGAGAAAAGAAGAAGATGAGGGAAAGAGAGAATGATGACTTTAAGTTTCGGCCAAGGAAGAAAAAGAATAAAATGAAAGAAAAACAATACTCCTTTCAATGGTAGTAATTCCGGCACAAAGAGGAAAAGAGCTTGAGAGGGAAAAGAAAAATAATACCAATTTGGTCAAGAATAATAGCCAAAACCAAAGCAAAATTTTACCAATAGCCCCAGACACATTCGGCTAGGAAGAGAGGTTTTGGAGAGAAAAGAAAATGGTGCCCAATTTGCTAAAGAATTTGACCAACTATCCCCTAATCCCTTTCAATATTCGGCCAACCCCCCTAGCCCCAAAAACCGACCAGGTTCATGGTCAAAATGGCCATGAAATAATTTCCAAAACAAGCCCTTGATTCATGCCTTATAATCCTCTACTTTCCCAAAGTTTAAGAAATTCTATCCCTTATTACAAGCCTTATGTCCCCTTATCATACCAAAACTTAGGATTTCATTCCTTAAATTAACACTTACCTTTTTCTTTAGTCTACTATCCATAAAAGAAAATAGTCCAACCTTGCCTTAATTAAAGTTTGACTATCACATGCCACACAAGTCCAAAATAAAAATCACCTTAAGACTATCCATGGGATTCGAACCTAAGCCCCCCTCACACTGCTTTTGGCGTCACTTCTTAAGGCCTTAAGTGGCACCTCCCTTGCCACTTTGCCAATTGAATTCTTGTGTCTTAACCTCCACATTAATTCCCTTAAGGCCTAGCTCCCTCAGCTCCATTTAACTAACTCTTAAAACAAAAATTTTTCCTACAGCTCGGGCCTACCCTTGGCTTATATCTAGATCTTAAAACACCTTAATTAATGCACAATCAAGCCATACACATGCAAAACAATTCAAACCTAATAGCCCCTATTTCAGGATGTTACAGTTCTACCCTCCTTAAAGAAATTTCGTCCTCGAAATTTCCAACTAACTAACAGTCGTGCATCCTAACTCACCATGCTACGCTCTTGCTGCGCACTCTGATCTTAATAAAACTAACATACTTTCTATGTACAGTCTCAAAGTTCACACTCAAAGTTCTAGATACTTCACTAGCAATACAGGAATGAGTTGACCCTATATCTAACAAGGCAATAAAGGGTATTCAGGAAATAAGGACCGTACCCGTTATCACATCTGGCACATATTCCTCCTTGCGACGCCTGACTGCATAAACTAACCCTGGCTGTCTCACATCTACACCCTCAGCACCTCTGCCTGATGCTCCACTACCTCGACCAGAACCATTCCCTCCATGGTTCGGACCACGACCACTTGTCTTATGCTGACCACCTCTGCTCGGCTGCACATAACCTTGGCCTACTGTCCGAGCCCTATCCATCTCCTGAGGACAATTCCTAACCAAATGAGCCTCAGACCCACACCGGAAACATTCCTTGCTATTTCCCCAGCACTCTCCTGCATGAGCTCTCCCACACTGAGCACATGGACGACTCCGATTCCCAGAAACTGGTACAGGTGCACGTACAGAATTCTCAATCCTTGGTCTTTTCTGAAACTTCCAGATGATTCTGACGATCCATAACTCCTCTTATCCCGGTTCCTATCCCTATCTCTATTCTGCCTCTCGGCCCTTTTGACCTCCTCAGCTATCCGAGCTCTATCCACTAAGACTACAAAGTCCCTCTCTCGATGCGGAGCAATCAACACTCGCAGTTCATCTCGCAACCCATCCTCAAATCTGACACACCGCTCGTAATCAATAGCTACAATCCCTCTAGCATACTGACCTAACCGCAGAAACTCCGCTTCATACTCAGCTACCGACTTATTTCCTTATACTAAATTCAGAAACGCCTTTCTCTGAGAGTCGATATAGCTGGCTCCAACGTATTTCCCTTCAAACTTAACCTTAAAATACCCCCAATCCACTCGATCCGCAGGGATACTCTCTTTGACAGTGAGCCACCACTGATAAGCCTCGTCTCGAAGCAGCGAAACAGCACCTTTCAGCTTTTCCTCAGTAGTGCAGTCCAAATCGTCCATGATCCTCTCGACTGCCTCTAACCAATACTCCGCTACAGTCGGAGCTACCCCAGATACTCCCCTAAAAACCTCGGCTCCGTTTGATCTAAGTCTCTCAGCTACTGACTTTCGAGCCCCATTACCCATACTAGCTCCCGCTACTCGCTCTAGAACTCGCAGCATAGCCTGCGATACTGCCTCATCTCCTCCAGTTTGCTCTTGAAATTCTGCCCCAATAGCCAGTGGCGGAGCCTCATTTTTGAAACCCTGACCAGGCCCAATTGGTTCCGACACAGCCATCCTACCTCTACCGCGCCCACGACGACCACGTCCCCTAGAACTCATGTCTACTATCGCGATTTAATCTGATTTAAGAAATTTTATGCATTAATATTTTGTTCCACTGATTATCCGCGAACAATTTTATGAAAAGAAGATTAGTAGTAGTTCTTTCGATCAACCAAAGTTTTCATCTCAAGTTTACTACCCTAATTCAGAGAGTCACATTCATTCATCCACAACATCCACTACACTACTTTGGGCATTTTCCCCATTCCCAACCCAGGGGTATTTTCGTAATTCATCTTATAGGGGTATTTTAGTAATAAAACGGGGTTATTTAAAAAAAATCTTTATAAGCCAAAGGCATTCCGGAATTTTCAAAACTCGAGGTTATTTTGAATTTTTTTTCCAAATCAAAGGTATTGCGGAAATTTCAGAAATCGGGGTTATTTTGGTAATTTTGTGAATCAGGGGTAATTTAGAATTTTTTTTAAACCGGGATATTCTGGTCATTTTCAAATCTTAAGGTAGTTTTTACAAAACAGTGTAACTAGTCCCTTTTGGGTTTTAATTATCGGGTTAAGCCGGTGAATAAGTCCTCTTCGTTAGGGTGAACCATCACTACGCACCAGGTAGGATTGGAGTGAAGAGGAGGTGAGTCACTAGGACTGCTTAAATACCAATCTCCCACCGAATCTAATCCTAGACATGCGCACAACTGTTGCCACACCCTAACTCGGCGACTTACTCACAGGTTTGTTTGGTTGTATTTAAGTCTTATGTATCTTGTGTTGGAGTAAGCTAGCCCTAGGGTTCAATAACTCCTAATCTACTAATCTACGATCCCATAATGCCCATAAAGTTTCACATACCAATCACTTCAGTAGTTAGGGGTACTTACCTGGTGGACTTCGGGCCGGAGATACAGGTGCCATGCCAGAATAAACCTGAAATAGTTCATGAAAGTCTATGTTTTTGAAAAACCCATCTTTGAAAAAAATGTTTTTGGGCCCAAAACCTTCAAAGCCGAGTTTTGAACAGGGCTCTGATACCAAATTGTAACACCCCAAACCCGGCCCAAACGCTACGGCCGAATCTAGAATGCTACTGAGAAAAAGGTTTGAAAAGAATTTGTCATAAGGGTGAAAACATAAAAATTTTCTGTCATTTATAAAAACATTGTATATTTAAAATTTTAAGTAAAATTACGTTGTTACAAATTTCCAAATTAAAACTTTAATATAAGTTTTGATGATGTAAATCGCTTTCTAAAATAAAACATTCCCAGATATTATCTCGATCGTCAATTCAACCCAAACACAATAAAAATTCCCTAATACTTTAAGTGGCCTTACTACAATAAATATTTATTCCAAAGTACTAAAAATATAAAGTGCATGAAATAATTAAAAACATCTTCTGCATCGCCACCTCGTATCAGCTCCAGCCCGGTCCAAGCATCATGTATCACCTGCGTTGTTTGGTAAAAATTGGGTGAGTCAAACCGACTCAGTGTGTAATTAGTCCACAGATTTCCACACATGGGCTTAGCCCAAACCACACCAATCCACATATCAAATAATAATGCAAAATGCACCCAACCCAGCCTAGGGTCCATCCTCTACACACCACCGAATCCAGCCACCACACACCAGGAGATTACTAAATCAACCCTCCAACCTCTACACACCAATTTGGCAAGCAATGCCATCCACCAAGTGGTCAAGCCACTGGTCCACGTGAAATAAATCACAGTATATTCCACAATGCGACCTCAGTCAACGTCAATCCACGATGTAGCTCGTAGCTAACATCAAATCACGATGAGGCACATAGCCATCACCAACCACGATATGGCACAGAGCCGATACCAACCACGATGCACAGAGCCGATCATCAATCCACGTGAGGCTCGTAGCCATCACTAAACCACGTACATAAATGTACACCTTGTCCTTCAATAATCATATCCCAATCCCTATGCATATGTCAGTATCATGGCCAAATAACAGTAAAATTCCAATGAGCATACATCACATGCTTACCACAATTCCATACATATACCATGGTAAAATAATATCATAAAACTGACCTGGTTAACCGAATACCCACCATGGGTAGCCACCATCTCAGCCATTATTTCCGGCTATCATACACATCTTATACGTATATATATATATATATTCATAGCAACACACAAACAAGAGGAGATCAGTGTGATAACTACACACCTTTTTAGGCACAGTCGACTAAATCCCGAAACCCAAAGCCTAAACGATTTGCACCTTGCGATTTGATGAACTACCTCCTACGTAACTATGTTAGAATCGGCTTCAACCTATAAGGCTTACAAAAATGGCCTTTGGCCGAATATCACACTTCACTTACCTTGGATACTCAAATCCCGAATAATCTCCCCTTAATCGACGGCTTGAAAAGGATCTCGAAATCCTCCTTCAAGTTTTCGGCCAAAGAGAATATATAGAGATTAGATTCCTAATTTACGACTAATCCAAAAGAAAAAGAATGAACAACGAATGACAGTTGATCCTTACCCCTAACACTGAGATCGATTACGCCCTTACTTGGAACCACAGAGATATTCGGCTACTATAGAGGAGTGATTGACTTTGGAAGAAGAAAGAGATGGAGAAATCGGCTAAGGCTTACTTGTGCTTTCGGTTTTTGATGGATTGTGAAAAGAAAAGAGAAGGTTGAGACTTGATGCAATTTAGCTTTGGTATCCAAAGGGAGATTCGGCCTAAGCAAAGTAAAAAGAAAAGAAAAGAAGAGAAAATAAGAAGATGAGGGAAAGAGAGAATGATGACTTTAAGTTTCGGCCAAGGAAGAAAAAGAATAAAATGAAAGAAAAACAATGCTCCTTTCAATGGTAGTAATTTCGGCACAAAGAGGAAAAGAGCTTGAGAGGGAAAAGAAAAATAATACCAATTTGGTCAAGAATAATAGCCAAAACCAAAGCAAAATTTTACCAATAGCCCCAGACACATTCGGCTAGGAAGAGAGATTTTGGAGAGAAAAGAAAATGGTGTCCAATTTGGTAAAGAATTTGACCAACTATCCCCTAATCCCTTTCAATATTCGGCCAACCCCCTAGCCCCAAAAACCGACTAGGTTCATGGTCAAAATGGCCATGAAATAATTTCCAAAACAAAGCCCTTGATTCATGCCTTATAATCCTCTACTTTCCCAAAGTTTAAGAAATTCTATCCCTTATTACAAGCCTTATGTCCCCTTATCATACCAAAGCTTAGGATTTCATTCCTTAAATTAACACTTACCTTTTTCCTTAGTCTACTGTCCATAAAAGAAAATAGTCCAACCTTACCTTAATTAAAGTTTGACCATCACATGCCATACAAGTCCAAAATAAAAATCACCTTAAGACTATCCATGGGATTCGAACCTAAGCCCCCCTCACACTGCTTGTGGCGTCACTTCTTAGGGCCCTAAGTGGCACCTCCCTTGCCACTTTGCCAACTGAATTCTTGTGTCTTAACCTCCACATTAATTCCCTTAAGGCCTAGCTCCCTTAGCTCCCTTTAACTAACACTTAAAACAAAAATTTTTCCTACAGCTCGGGCCTACCCTTGGCTTATATCTAGATCTTAAAACACCTTAATTAATGCACAATCAAGCCATACACATGCAAAACAATTCAAACCTAATAGCCCCTATTTCAGGATGTTGCACAAAGTTTGATCTCGGGACTTCATAGAAGCCCTCTAACCTTCCAAAATCACTTATCTAATAGGTCCAACTTACATTTAAGCCGATCTCTTGTTCTCCAAAAATTTAAACGTTACTACGCTCAAGGCCTATTGGGCCCAATCCTACTAGGCCCAATTTTGGGATGTTACAAATCTACCCTCCTTAAAGAAATTTCGTCCTCAAAATTTCCAACTAACTAACAGTCACACATCCTAACCTACCACACCACGCTCTTGCTGCGCACTCTGATTTTAATAACACTAATATACTTTTAACTAGAATTTAGAACTCCTACACATACTCAAAAACACCTAGCCATTAAAGCAGACAAATATTTCATAAGCAAACAACTCTATATCCGAACATCACATCCAAAGGAAACACACAGAATAGATACCAAAAATACAGCATATAACAAAGCAAAGTATCAGGAAACTTACAGTGCGGATTGGTGCCGGAGACTCGGGTGCCATACTTCCAGAAACACATATATTTCTTAAACAATATTACAAACCAATTTTCGAAAAACGTTGTCAAACCCATTCCACAGCCGAGGTTTGCAACCTAGGCTCTGATACCATAATTGTAACACCCAAATTCGGCCTAAACGTTACGACCAGATCTGGCATGTCACATAAAAGGGTTGTTTAAAAAGCTGCACGGTTGTTAAAAATTTCGAGTTTAAATATTTATTCGCTTGTTATCTTTTTGTTAACATTTTGGAAAACGGTTATTAAGAGCTTAGGAAATTCCCGTATTGAACATTTAATAATAATAGGCAGTAATCAAATTAAAAGCTAAACCAAATAAAATACAAAAATTAAAGTTATAGTGGCCTTATTACATAACAAAAACCCAAATAAAAATAAGTCCAAATAAAAGAAACGAGTTTACGAGAAAACATTGCATGGCCACCACAAGTCCGCCTCAGCTCCCAAATTCGCGATCTAATGATTACCTGCAAAATTAAACAATGGGGTGAGTCATTGAAAGTTAGTGTGTAAATTCCCCGAAACACATAAACGGCTCATAGCCCACAAATGCATGTTGGGCCTTAGCCCACTCAATATGGCATAGAAATAAATGAATGCAACATGTCCCAGCCCAACGTAGTTTTTCCATCCTCTACACGCCAACCCGTACGAACCAACACACCGTGGGGATTTCTACAATCAACCCTCCATCCGCTACACACTGTCTCGACAGTCATGCTACCGGTTATATCAACGATCACTATGTGACCTTAAAATCCACTGTGGCTTAGCCACCGATCACCATGTGACCTCATAAATCATTTGTGGCAGAGCCACCGTTCATTATGTGATCTTATAATCAAGTGTGGCAGAGCCATCGATTAGTATGTGACCTTATCACTTCCCCTTTATCATCATTCCCACATCCCATGCACAGCATATATGTCATAATAAATGTAACATGCTATTAACAAGGCATTAAAATATCACATACATCCAACCTCATATTGAATCATTTCAGACACGTACCTGGCACTCCCTGCCTTACCCAAAAGGGTATTTCAACTGTATACACAGCCTTCTCTGGCTTTTCAGCCCATTCAATTAATAGTACATTTAAAAATAAAGTGTGTTAGGGTCTACATACAATCACGCTAAAACTACCTTTAAGGGTATAACAGTAATTTTAACCACCAAGGGTATTTTTGTAATTTACCAATCGAGGGTATTTCAGTAATTTTGCACCAGCAATGGCCTTTCCAAAGGCCTAATGTTGCCCGAACGACTCAGCTACCATTTCCAATTGTACCGGACTATTGGGCCTAAAACTCGATTTCGGCCCATTCAGACCCACACACTCGTGTGGCCCACCTAACACAGATCTAGCCACATATATGAGATACACCTAGTCTAGTTCACTATATACTACACCATCATACATTTTCTTCAATTCGGCCCACGGGTCCATTGGGCCCACTTCGGCCCATCGTGGCCCAAGCAGCCTCAACCCACAAGAATACTACTGATGGCCTCAACTATCACGTCGAAGCCCCACATGTGCGCTCGCACGCTTGTGTGGCTACTATTGCCGTGACCGGTACTTCGGCATTTGCCGCTCTACAACTAGAGTAGAGAGAGTTACACACCTGATAGGAATTTGGTGGTAAACCGCGCTGCGACCACTCCTGTGCCCAAACACCCACCAAGGTATGTTTACCCCCTCCTAGAATGCTCTTTATATAGCCAGCTTCTCACCTTTCTTCTTTGTATCTTCCCAATGTGGGATCCTTCCATCAGCAGAGTTTAAATCCAACTCGAACTCTTCCCGACAAATTCGCAAAATAAATACTCCCTTGCTTTTCATGAGATTCGAACCCAGGCTCCCTTGCAACATAATCCACTTCGCTAACCACTTGGCCACCAGCTCCTCTTGTGTCTAAAACCATGCGCAATAAACTATGAATCTATAACCAACTTTTAGGTCCATGTAAAAAGAAAACCAAAATGCAAAAGCCAAGACTTGAACCTTGGACCTCCTTCCTTCCTTGTGGTGTCACCCCATTGTCTCTTATATGGCGTCACTTTGCCACTACACCACACACTACTTGTGTCATTTTCCTCCACATTTTATTCTTAAAGCCTACCTACCAACTCCCAGGGTTTTTTTCACCTAAAACCAAAATTTCCCTAAAGCCAAAGTTTGATCCCGGGACTTCATAGAAGCCCTCTAACCTTCCAAAATCACTTATCTAATAGGTCTAACTTGCATTTAAGCCGATCTCTTGTTATCCAAAAATTTAAACGCTACTACGCTCAAGGCCCATTGGGCCTAATCCTACTAGGCCCAATTTCGGGATGTTACAACTTCACTTAATCTTATACTTACTTTTGAAAATTGATTAATTATTTTTGTAACACCCCAAACCTGGCCTAGAAGTAAGGCCCGAGTCCGGAATGTCACTGATAAACCGTAATTATAACATATTTTAGACCCACATTTAATATGATTTTGGATGGTTTATCCCTCAATTTATGTAAAAAGGTGCTCTTAATCCTTTCTTTTCATATTTTATACTCAGGAAAGCACCCAAGGATGAAAAGAACGAGAAACGGGCTTAAAACGGACCAAATTGGGCCAAGAGAGAAATCAACACGGCCTGACCCAAAGCTAACACGGCCGTGCCTCATTAAAAGTCCGAGCACGACCTGGCCATGATCTACATGGGCGTATGCCATGGCCGTGTCCCTGTAGCTGGAAAGAGCAATTTCATTTGGGAAAGGATACTTGGAGGCAAAGAAACACATTCCAAAGCCTATTCCAACACCCTTTTAGGAATTCTACTTAAATTAGGATACTTAGGGGCCAAGCAAGGCATCACAAAGTCTATATAAACACCTAAGGGGGCAACTTGAGAGGAGAGTTCGGCAGAAGTCGAAGGGAGCGAAAGCGAGGCCAATGAGCCAAGCCGAGAAGGTCAAAGTTAGGGAATAATGCAAGGATAGCCAGTTGATCCATCCTAAGAAGCCGGAGTTATACTCAAAACGGCGGAATTCTCCTTCAATTCCTTTAGGGGGTTTTAGGGTTTTTCTTATGTTTTGTTTTATCTTTTCTCTTGCGATGTTTTGTTTATTCGTTATGAACTAAACCCCTCAGATACCTGAAGGGGATGAAACTTAGATGGATTTTGTTATTTGATTTTTAAGTTGTATGATAAATTACTTAGTTTGTTCTTAATTACGTTGCTTAATCCAAATCTAATGTGCTATGGTGGAGGAGGAATAGATCCTGCCTAAGAGAAGATCTAACATAATTAAGCGGAGTTGATCGAACGCCTAGAGATAGGGTTACGAGATTTTACCGGATTAGGGTGAAACCTAATATGGGAGTCCATTGATCGATTTACTGCTATCCTAGGGGGATATTATAAGCAAACGAGAGTTCCACTAATTAACCTAGGGTTAGACGTTATTCGCCTCGAGAGAGGGTTTAATATAGGTTAGGGAGTCTCACGGATCAAGCTAAGTAAAAGAAATCATATAATTTAGGGTTAACTAATAAGTGAAGTCTAGGTGGATTCTTCCCGAAGGTATCGTCGTAATCAACTGAGTTTTCCCTCTAAGTTATTTTTCTAATTCATCTTCTTGTCTTTGTGTCCTTAGTTTAGCTGTCGTCGATATAGTTAAAAAGTAAACTTCACCCTAACTTTAAGACTAAATAATAAAAAGAAAGTGAGTATTAATACTTTTAGTTCCTTTGGGTTCGATAACCGGTCTTGCCTAAGCTATACTACTGTTCGATAGGTACACTTGCCTTAATATCGTATCAGAGTTAGTCTCCAGGTTTGATCATTCTTTTATAAATATTTAAAACTCTGATTTTACAGCGATCAGTCACATTAAAGGCACACTTCAAAACGATTTTACCATTTAACAATTTAAGGCCCCAAAGCCCAAAACCCTTATATCTTGTTAAGTTACGTTGAAAAGCCCATATTTTAGAAAACATTCATAGGTTAAGTTATTTCGAAAACCATGTTAACTTTAGAAACTTTATGAAATTTATTAAGCAGATAGTTGAAACAATAATAATAAAACCCAAAATATAAAGTCAATTAGGAGTTACATGGCCTTATTACAATCCAATGAAAAGAAAAAAAATGAAGTATTTAAAATAAATTCATTTGAATGAAATAAAATATTTGATCAGCTTGTAGTGTGGCCATCTCCGAGTCCTCTCCCACGTTGAGCCGTTTATTCAGGATCACCTGAAACATTAAATAAAAGGGTGTGACTTTTGAAACTCAATATGTACAACCGTTGGAAATCAAATCACATACAAGTATTCACATTGGGCCTAAGCCCTATCAAAATCGGTGGTCTTGGGCCTTAGCCCACAATGGCATCATATCATATCGTAACATATACAAGCAAGATAATGCAAAACCCTCCCTAAAAATCCATCCGCTACACACACCATTTCCTTTCCAACCATAACACACCTGTGGGGATTTCTAAATAATCCCACCCATCCTCTACACACCAAAGGTAGCCCGGTTGTGGTACTACCTAACGTTACATCAAAGCTGCTAGTCATATAATGGGCTTAAAGCCTCCGGTGGATCCATAGTCTTCAAGCGACTATGCGACCCTCAAATCTTCCTCCGTACCATAATTCCCACCCATATGCATCCTAAGCAAAATATCATATGAATGCATCAAACAAATAAGTAACATCCACAAACTCATATTCGTCACATAAGGGTATTTTCGTCATTTCACTACCGATGGGTATTTTCGTATTTTTACCCTATAGAGGTATTTTGGTAATTTGGCAAAATAGGGGTATCTTGGTAATTTTACAAAACTGGGGTGTTTTAGTAATTTACAAAACATGGGTATTTTCGTACTTTTAAAAAATAGGGGTATTTTAGTAATTTCCACAAATCTAAAGGTATTTTAGTAATTTTACAAATCTAAGGGTATTTTAGTAATTTTACAGATCTACGGATATTTGGTCCCTCTCAGGTTTTAGTTATGAACTTTGGCCCATCAACAAGTCCTCGCGGCTAAAGTGAACAGAAACTACGCACTAGGTAGGATTCCAGAAAAGAGGAGGTGGGCCGCTAGGGCCGCTTAAGTACCAAGCTCTCCCTAGATCCAATCCTAGACATGTGTATGTCCGTTGCCACACTCTAAACCAGGGACTTGTTCACGGACATGTTTAATTAGATTAAGTCTTATGAAATTTAAGAGTTGTTCAAACCATGACTTAAGTCCATAAACCCTAGAATACTTGTCTACGTCCCCATAAAGCCCATCAAACCCAAATTGCATCCTTATGGCCCATTAGGCTCAAATCACATCCTTATGGCCTGTTAGGCCCAAAAAAATTCCAGATCAAGTATTATGCTTGACCCAGGGAGTTTTAGGGATTTCTTATGTTTTGTTTTATCTTTTCTTCTAAGATGTTCTCTTTATTTATTATGAACTAAACCCTTCAGATACCTGAAGGGGATGAAACCTAGATGAATCTTGTTATTGTTTTCTGAACTATAAGATAAATACTTGATTTGTTCTTAATTATGTGCACTTAATTCTTGTGTTAATATTTCCAGGATATTGATTCAAGTTAAATGTTCTTAGGTGGAGGAGCAAAAGTTCCTGCTTAAGAATAGATCTAGCATAATTAAAGCGGAGTCATTCGCGCGCCTAGCGATAGGGTGACGAGATTTTGCCAGATTAGGGTGAAACCTAATATGGGAGTCCATAGATCGATTTACTGCTATTCTAGGGGTTTATTAAGTGAGAAAGAGATTTCCTTTAATTAACCTAGGGTTAGACGTTATTCACCTCGAGAGAGAGTTTAATATAAATTAGGGAGTCCTACGGATCAAGTCAAGTGAATAAATCGTATGGTTCAGGGTTAGATAACAAGTGAAGTCTAGGTGGATTCTTCCTGAGGGCATCGTCTTAAATCAATTGAGTCTTCCCTCAAGTTATTTCCTAATTCATTCTTTTTGTCTTTGCGTCTTTAGCTTAGTAGTAGTTAAGTCTAAACAACTTCACTTATTTTAGGCTAGATAATAAAAAGATGGTTAGTATTAGTACTTTTAGTTCCTTTGGGTTCGACAATCCGGTCTTGCCTAAGCTATACTATTGTTCGATAGGTACACTTGCCTTTAATCGTTGTCAGAGTTAGTTTGCATTTTTGATCATTCTCTTTATAAATTTTAAGACTCTAATTCCAGCGATCAAATTTTTGGCGCCATTGCCGGGGAACTAAAATATTAAGAAAGCTCTATTTTTATTACTTTAGCCATTATTTTTTATTTTTCGCAATTTTATTTTTTTAGGTTAAATTTTGATTTTTTGCTAAATTCTCTTTCTTTGTTTTCCAGCAAGTACCTCTAGTTTATGACTAGAAGGAACCCGAGAGGACCTTTAGTATACGACAATGATATTGAAGCTACCGCTCGAAGAAATCGCAGAGAAATCAGGCGAGCCCTGAATTACACAGAGGAAAATCAAGAAGGAAGATCCAATCCTACTGAAGGGATGAACGAGAATAATCCACAACCACATGATGTGGGAGAAAACAATGCTCCACGTACTATGTTTGATTATGCTAAACCGCATTTAACAGGAGCAGAATCAAGTATTGTTAGGCTTGCCATAGCTGCTAATAATTTTGAATTAAAGCCTAACACAGTACAAATGATTCAATAATTTGTTCAATTTGATTGTTTACAGGACGAAGACCCAAATACTCACATAGCTAATTTTTTAGAGTTCTGTGATACCTTCAAAATAAATGGTGTTTCTGATGATGCCATACTTCTTCGGTTATTTCCCTTTTCATTAAGAAATAAAGCCAAACAGTGGTTAAACTCGTTACCACGAGGGTCAATCACACATGGGAACAAATGACCGAATTTTTTTCAAAAATATTTCCCACCGGCCAAAACAGCCAAATTACGGAATGATATCTCCTCTTTTGTGCAGATGGATTTAGAGACACTATACGACGCATGGGAGAGATACAAGGATCTCTTGAGAAGGTGTCCGCACCACGGTTTACCCTTATGGCTAAAGTCCAAACCTTCTATAACAGTGTAAACCCCTCAACGAGGCAATTAATTGATTCAGCCGCCGGTGGAACTCTGAACAATAGAACTCCTGAAGCAGCCTACGAGTTCATTGAAGAGATGTCACTGAATAACTATCAGTGGCAAGTTACAAGAACTAAACCAACAAAATCAGCCGGAGTTTACAACCTTGATGCAGTGACCACACTAATAACACAAATAGAGACGATAAATAAAAAGCTTGATAGTTTGTGTTCTTCGCAGGTACACCCAATCATGCAATGCGACGCAAGTGGAACTATGGCGAATCCTGAGTACCCACCCTACCAACCAAGCGCAGAGAGCGAACAAATGAACTATATAGGTAATAATTTCAGATCCAATAATAATCCTTATAGTAATACTTATAATCCAGGTTGGAGGAACCACCCAAATTTTTCATGGAGAGGTCAAGGAAATCAAGGAAATCAAAGACAACAACCTCAAAATTTCCAAAATCAGCCATATCCATAAGAGAAAAAGCCAAACCTTGAAGAGATGCTGACAAAATTCATGGCAGCCACATAAAATCGTCTCCAAGATATTGAGGAAACACTTAAAGATCAACAAACAACGGTTGAAGAGACCAAAAACCGAGTCGGGGAACTTACTAAGACAATTGGGGAACTCACTAAGTCAGTTGGACTACTTACTGAGATGATTTGTGAAATACGGGCAGAGATTTTTCTAAAGAAACAGAACAGGTAAAAGCAGTTACACTAAGAAATGGAAAGGAGCTAGTCGAACCAAAGAGAAAAATACCACACGAAGATCACAACATAACGGATGAGGGAGTTGAGGATGTAAATCCAGTACGCAAAGAAAGTAAACCACCAATCCCATATCCAGCAAAATTGAAAAAAGAACGATTAGATGCCCAATACGGTAAGTTTCTCAAACTTTTTAAACAAATACATATTAACTTACCTTTTGTTGGAGCCATTTCACAGATGCCAAAATATGCAAAATTTTTAAAGGAACTCCTGACGAATAAAAGGAAGCTTGAAGAAGTATCAACGGTGGAACTTAATGAAGAATGCTTAGCCATCCTCCAAAACAAGTTACCAACCAAATCAAAAGACCCAGGAAGTTTTACTATTCCTTGTTTAATTGGTAGCCTAAATATTAAAAAGGCATTAGCAGATCTAGGTGCTAGTATTAATTTAATGCCTTACAAAATCCTTAAACAATTAGATCTTGGGGAACCAAAACCCACTAGGATGAGTATTCAGTTAGCATATAGATCTATTAAATATCCTAGAGGAGTTATCAAAGATGTCTTGGTAAAAATTGATAAATTCATTTTCCCTATTGATTTTGTAGTGCTAGACATTGATGAAGATATTGACGTTCCCTTAATTTTAGGTCGTCCTTTTTTAGCTACTGCTAGGGCTGTTATCAATGTAGGTAACGGTAAACTTGCATTAAGGATAGGCGACGAGGAAATTATTTTTCAAATTTATGATGCCATGCGATATTCTAGAGAACAAGTTGATGCCTGTTATTTTATTGATACTACTGATCATATCATTCAAAACTCATTACAGGAAATCATACATGATGACACGATGGAACTGTTCCTAACTCAAGAAGAGGGGGAAGGAGATGAAGACGACGAGTTGAATTTGAATACATCTTCATCTAGACAAATGGAAGAAGAAAGCATTAAAGTCAATGACGAACTAAAACAACAACCCTCCATTGATGAACCGCCCAATCTGGAATTGAAACAGTTGCCGAAACACTTAGAATATGCATTCCTTGGGGACAATTCTACGCTACCGGTAATTATCTCTTCAAAACTAAAACCTAAGGAAAAAGAGGTGTTGATACAGGTACTAAGAGAACATAAAAAGGCCATCGCTTGGAAAATTTCTGACATCAAGGGTATAAGCCCATCATTCTGCACCCACAAAATTTTAATGGAAGAGGAATACAAGCCGTGTGTGCAGCCTCAGAGACGCTTTAATCCCAACATGAAAGAAGTGATCAAGGCTGAGGTAATTAAACTTTTAGATGCAGGAATAATTTATCCTATTTCTGACAGTACTTGGGTAAGTCCTGTGCAGGTAGTTCTAAAGAAAAGAGGTATGATTGTGGTGCCCAATGAAAGGAATGAGTTAATCCCTACAAGAAGAGTTACAGGTTGGAGAGTCTGTATAGACTATAGAAAGCTGAACGATGCCACCAGAAAAGATCACTTCCCTCTACCCTTCATAGATCAAATGTTAGAAAGACTATCCAGGCATATGTACTACGATTTCTTAGACAGACTCTCCGGCTACTTCCAAATCCAAATAGCTCCTGAAGATCAAGAGAAGACAACATTTACATGCCCATACCGTACGTTTGCTTATCGAAGAATGCCTTTTAGATTATGTAATGCACCTGTTACATTTCAGCTCTGCATGTTGGCAATCTTTGATGAACTTGTGGAGGATATTACGGAAGTATTTATGGATGATTTCTTGGTATTCGGTAATTCTTTCCATCTTTGCCTTAAAATTTTAAAACGAGTTCTAATGAGATGTGAGGAAACAAACCTTGTTTTGAATTGGGAAAAATGTCACTTTATGGTTAGAGAAGGGATTGTATTAGGACATAAGATTTCTAGTAAAGGGATTGAAGTAGATAAAGCAAATGTTGAAACCATAGAAAATTACCTCCCCCTAGTTCAGTTAAGGCTATTAGAAGCTTTTTTTGGACATGCAGGATTCTATAGAAGATTTATTAAAGATTTTTCTAAAATAGCTAAGCCTTTAAGAAAATTACTAGAAAAAGATGTTCCTTTCAATTTCAATCAGGAATGTTTAGATGCATTTAATATCCTTAAGAATAAATTAATAAATGCTTCGATTATAATTGCACCTGATTGGAATTTATCCTTTGAACTAATGTGTGATGCAAGTGACTTTGCAGTAGGTGCAGTTTTAGGACAACGAAGAGACAAGCACTTTCAGCCAATTTACTACGCTAGCAGAACATTAACACCCGCACAAGAAAACTACACCACCACAGAGAAAGAATTGCTAGCAGTAGTTTTTGCTTTTGACAAATTTAGGCATTTAATATTGTCTAAAGTTGTCGTTTACACTGACCATTCAGCTCTTCATTATCTTTTAACTAAATCTGATGCAAAACCTCGACTCATACGATGGATTTTACTTTTACAGGAATTTGATTTGGAAATACAAGATAGGAAGGGAGCTGAGAATCTTGCGGCAGATCACCTCTCCAGACTTGAGAATCCACATATCGAAGAGCTCGATGAAAATGAGATAAACAACTCATTCCCCGAAGAACAACTCTTTTCTATAACACATTCTGAGGTACCATGGTTTGCAAATATTGCGAATTATTTAGCCGCTAACATCTTGCCAAAAAGACTAACACATCACCAAAAGAAATGATTCTTTACTGATGCGAAAGACTATTTTTGGGAAGATCCCTTTCTTTTCCGCATATGTGTAGATTAGGTAATTCGAAGATGCATTACAAAGGTAGAAGCAAGCAAAATCCTGGAACACTGCCATTCAAGACCCTTAAGAGGACACTACAGTGGCATTACGACGGCACATAAAATACTCGAATCAGGTTTTTATTGGCCCACTCTATTCAAAGATGCCAACAGGTATGTCGTTTCGTGTGATAAATGCCAAAGAATAGGAAAGAAACAAATGATGCAGATCAACGAGCTAGCCGAATGGAGAGCTGAGGCGTACGAGAACTCGGAACTATACAAGGAGGCAACAAAACGACGCCATGATGCTCGTCTCAAGAAATCAAAATAGTTCGAAGTAGGGGACTTGGTTCTGCTATACAACTGAAGGCTTAAACTATTCCCTGGGAAGCTGAAATCAAGATGGTCAGGACCATTCATGATCAAAACAATTTTTCCATATGGCACAATTGAGGTAACTCACCCCACTAAAGGCACATTCAAGGTTAATGGTCACCGACTCAAAATTTATAATGGTACAGATTTTAGGGATATGTGGGAGGAGCTTCAGCTCCTTGAACCTCTTTTCAGAAATGAAAATAGGGTAAGTCTAGCTTAAGACTATAAACGAGCGCTTCTCGGGAGGCAACCCGAGCACCAACCCTATTTACTTTCGCATTTATTTTTCAGTTTCTTTTCTTTTTTTACTTCTGAAAATTTAGTTTTTAAACTAACACAAAAGTGCAGATTTCCAAGCCACACGGCCTTGCACACAGCCGTGGCCGTGGCCGTGTGGACCACCAAAATCTCCGTACTGACATAGCAGAGGCGATACGAATCAGTCCCAACCAACTTTTGAATTCACGGACTCAACCACTTCCCCATGGGCACCGACAAAGTGGCACGGTCGTGCCCGACAACTGTGTGAAGCTACTGACTTGCAAACCACAGGCAAAACACGCCCATGCCTTCCAACAGAGTCAACATACTGACTTGTCTCCAATGGGCGTGGCTGGCTAAAAAATGGGCATGGAGAAACAACACGCCCAGACACACGGCCGTGCATCAACACGCCCTCGGTCCACGGGCGTGGGAGAATGTCAGAGTTGGGCCTCTATTTAAACCCAACCTCCCTTCCCCATTCTTTCCACTGTTCAATTGTTTTTTTTCTCCCCCCTTATTTTTAGATTTCCCTCCCCATAACAAATCTCAATAACTCTTGGGATACACCAAAACCATACCGAAGAAGCGGAAGAAGCCAAGCATAATCTCACCAAGGGTGACCCCTATACATAAGCTCATGCCGGCCGCTTCATCCAAACAACAAGGCAAGGGTCTTTGAGACCATTTAGTTTTTATTTTTCTTTTCTCTTTTGCTTTAACTCTTTGACAATCTTATGCTTAATTTAGTTTAATATATTTTAATTTCTTAGTGTTAGGTTGTAAAGGCTGCTTGGGAATCACACCACTTCCGCCATCGCCAGCACCTCAGCAGCCTTAGAGGTCACACCCACCTCGCGAACCATCCATAAATAAGGACTCTTCGGTCCATCCACCTTTTCTTTTAACTTTATTTTACTTTTTATTTTCATGTTCTTTAGTTTTCTTATCTTTAAATATATATTTAGTATATTTTAAATGTGTCTTAATAACTCCTGGCTAACTATCTACGAGCTCCCCAATTTCTTCATCTAGCTCAGGATCGTCATCCAGACCAACTCCTCCAACTCTGGGATCTCATCCGTAATTCAGGAAGTTTCACCTCTCCCTCTCTCTTAAATTTTATATCTGTCTTTGTACATTGAGGGCAATGTACATCTTAAGTGTGAGGGGTGAATATTTATTTGAAGAAAGGGTCTAAGTTTCTGCATTATTCTCAAATTCGGCCTAACTTTCTTCATTCTCGAAATCCCTGAATTTAGTCTTGTTTTTAAGTAATTTACTCATATTACTAATTAGGATAAAATTTCTGATGGTTTATAATTTTTATTGATATGTTTTAGATTAAGTCATAGTTAGTTGTGCATGGATGATTAAATTAGAAGAATACTAGAGAATCAAGCATGATAAGTCTATTTTTCAGAATTAAAATCTTTGCTAGGTTGTTGAGCTGAATCTGAATACTATTTGGAAGTTTGAAATTTACAAGGTTGATGTCAAAACACCCATAATTTTTGTGAGATTTTGAGCCTATTAGAGAATATATTCTTTTTCATGCTCACTTGTTTTGATTATGAGTGTGTCAACTATGAACTGTTATTCTAGAACTTGCCTCGATTATACATGTTGAGACCACATCTATGATTTGATATACAGAGATGATAAAGGCACCTAGGATTTAACCCACACACTCCACTAAAAAGCCTACCTCAATAAATTAACCCTTAGTGAACCCCGTTGATCCTAACAACCCTTTTTATTGACTCACCAGCTAATATTAACCTAAAACCCCTTTGTATTTGTTATCATTGTTCCTTTTGACTACCCTTTGATCGAGATATGATTTGATTAAGTTACCTAATTAAATTAGTTCAGTAGTTGAATTTATCTTTTATTATTTGATTTGTTCTTAAAAAGATTAAGTATATTCAGTGTTAGTGGTGAGCTTATACAGTTAAATTCTATTTTTCGAAAGAAAAGCTCGTGTTAGTAGGATTATTACTTTTCAGAATGTAAATATTATCTCTATATTTTCTAAGTTTGGTAACTTGTCAATTCAATCTCGATTCTAACCTTCTAATTTAGCCTTTATCCACACCTTTAACCCTAGCCACCGTTACAACCCTGTTAAAGACCTTTTGATTTGTGTATCATCTCATATTACGGTGGTGGAGATTTGATTTTCAGGCAAGCCTATGGGATTAACTTTTCAGGTTCGACTTATGAGAGCTTAATTTTGAACCTTAAACACCTCGAGTGATTTGGGTGAATCTTTAGTGAGGATGTCAATCCTTGTCAATTTTGAATCAAAGGTAATTATTTAGATAAGGGGAGACACCTACGTTTTTGTGCTACAAATGTATGACTTTGACTGTTTGAATCTTTAGGACTCTTCGAGTTAAATCATCCATGTATAAATTATCTATGAATTATGATGAGACATTATTGATAGGAATTATGAATCATGGAAAGTTTGTCTTGCTTGTAAGTTGAGAATTTTGCTTGAGGACAAGCAAAAGCTTAAGTGTGGGGGTATATGATAAACCGTAAAAGTAACATATTTTAATCCCACATTTAGTATGCTTTTGGATGATTTAAGCCTCGATTGATATAAAAAGATGCTCTTAATCCTTTCTTTTCATGTCTTATACCCAGGAAAGCGCCCGAGGATGAAAAGAACATAAAACGGGCCCAAAACGAAGTAAATGGGCCATATCACGAAATACACACGGCCTGGACTTAAGCCCACACGGCCGTGCCACATTGATCATCTAGAACACGACCTTACCTCTGAGTCACACGGCCATGCCTCATTAAAGAAGTCCGAACACGGCTTGAAGACTAGTCACACGGACATGTGACATGGCCGTGTCCCTATCGTGGCAAAGAGCAATTTCATTTGGATTTGGATACTTTGGGGTGAAAAAACACATTCCAAGAGCCTATATAAACCCCCTAAGTGTTACTTGAAAGGGGGGTAGTTAGGTAGGCCAAGGAGCCAAGCCGAAAAGGTCAGAGTTGTGGGAATCACTCGAAGATAGCCAGCTGATCCATCTCAAGAAGCCGGAATTCTACTCAAGACGATGAATCTCTCCTTCAATTCCTTCAGGGAGTTTTAAGGATTTCCTATGTTTTGTTTTGTCTTTTCTTCTGAGATGTTCTCTTTATTTATTGTGAACTAAACCCTTTAGATACCTGAAGGGGATAAAACCTAGATGAATCTTGTTATTGTTTTCTGAACTATAAGATAAATACTCGATTTGTTCTTAATTATGTGCGCTTAATTCTTGTGTTAATATTTCCGGGATATTGATTCAAGTTAGATGTTCTTAGGTGGAGGAGCAAAAGTCCCTGCTTAAGAATAGATCTAGCATAATTAAAGCGGAGTCGTTCGCGCTCCTAGAGATAGGGTGACGAGATTTTGCCAGATTAGGGTGAAACCTAATATGGAGTCCATAGATCTATTTACTGCTATTCTAGGGGGTTATTAAGTGAGAAAGAGATTTTCGTTAATTAACCTAGGGTTAGACATTATTCGCCTCGAGAGAGGGTTTAATATAAATTAGGGAGTCCTACGGATCAAGTCAAGCGAATAAATCGTATGGTTCAGGGTTAGATAACAAGTGAAGTCTAGGTGGATTCTTCCTGAGGGTATCGTCTTAAATCAACTGAGTCTTCTCTCAAGTTATTTCCAAATTCATTCTTTTTGCCTTTGTGTCTTTAGCTTAGTAGTAGTTAAGTCTAAACAACTTCACTTGTTTTAGGCTAGATAATAAAAAAGTAGGTTAGTATTAGTACTTTTAGTTCCTTTGGGTTCGACAATCCGGTCTTGCCTAAGCTATACTACTGTTCGATAGGTACACTTGCCTTTAATCATTGTCAGAGTTATTTTGCAGGTTCGATCATTCTCTTTATAAATTTTAAGACTCTGATTCCAGCGATCAAACACATATATCATCAAAACCAAGTGACCCATATTGTACATAAGTCACCCCTACGAGCCACATTAGATTCGGCCATTTACTAAACCATGACTGAGTCGAGAACACTTACTCCCTTGTTAGCAATCCTTACCTACCACGCTTGCGATTGTTGAGCCTTACCCTTGTTAATACAGGTTAACGACAAGGATTGGGTTAGATAGCCCTTCGGCTTTTAACAAAACACACTAAAAAATTCAACTAAGCACTTATCGAAATTCTCCTTTGACCCCGCGGCTTAAATCCAGCTTTTGAGACTAGTAAGGTGACAGGTACAATTCGGCAATACCAGGGAGAATAAGAAAAGAGGTGGTTCGGCTAGAACCAAGTGGTGAACCAAAAAGGGAATTTGAGAAGGGAGAGTATGGAGGATTCGGCTTCTGAACACTTAGAGAGAAAAAAGGGTGTTTGGGTATCTCTCAAGTGAAGAAATTCGGCCAGATGGAAAATAAAATTTTGGCATTACTCTAGGAACTTAATTAGGCACCCATATATATATATAGCCCCTAGCCGAAACATCCTTTCCCCAAGAGTCCAAATCGGCACCACTATATCCACCCCCCAATCCCTATCTTTTCTCACTTATCTTTACCTTAAATTTCTCTCCTGAACACTCCCTTCCAGAGTCCCCTCCAACACCAACTCCTTTTGTCCAGGCACAAAAGATATTTGGTGTTTTTCATATATTTCACATATTAACCACAAACTTTATAACCTTTTCATCAAGGTCCTATTTGGTGTTTTTCATGCTAACACCTTCACAAAAGTTGTTATCTAATAGCCAAGACTCAATTTATTCCATTAAAATGCAGCAAATAACTGAGATAGCTCTCATGGAAAAACTCTAAACTTTTTACCATATTGCACAATAGTCCCCTCATTTGAAACCTTAAGCTTTAGGGGTCCCAAAAGTACAACTATCTTCAAGAAAAGATCACTAGAACACTTACTTGGGAAAAGATGAGTGTGCTGGAAATTTCAAAGCTTTCTACCCTCTATTTGCTGCTAATTTTTGGTGGAAGAGTGAAAGAGAAAAATATGATATCTTTCCTCTCCTTATTTTATTAATACTAGTCAAATTAGTCCACCTACTACCACCAACTTTGACCAACATTGACAAATTTGTTTCCCATGCTGGTCTATGGCCGGCCAAGCAAATATTGGGGGTCTAATTGCCTTTTAAAGACCTCCAATTGTCAATCTATGGCTATTTGGTACCTTTAGCTTATAGAATGGAACTTTCGCACCTTATGCGATTTAGTCCTTTTTCGCAATTAAACATGAATTCGTTAAAATTCAAGCACCAAAATTTTCATGCACATATACTATCATGCTATGACTCAGAATATATCATGAAAACAAATTTCTCTAATCTTGGATTAGTGATCCCGAGGTCACTATTCTGACTAGCCCCTAAATCGGGCTGTTAAAAATCTTACCAGTGAAAAGATTGGGATATTGGTTTTTCATCGTTTCCTCGGGCTCCCATGTAACCTCTTCTATTCCGTGCCTTTGCCATAGAACTTTCACTAGGGCTATGCTTTTGTTCCTTAATTGCTTGACCTCTCACGTCAATAGTCTAACCGACTCTTCACCATAAGTCAAGTCTGGTTGAATCTCTGCCTCTATCAGCACTATGACATGTGAAGGGTCTGAACGGTATCGTCACAGCGTGGATACATGAAAGATGCATGAATCTTTTCTAGTTCAGGTGATAAGGCCAACCGATAAGCTACTGATCCTATTATCTCTGTTACTTCATAAGGTCTGATAAAGCACGGACTCAATTTGCCCTTCCGGCCAAATCTAAGGACTTTCTTCCAAGGTGATACTTTCAAGAACACTTTATCACCGACTTTTAATTCTATCTCTTTCCTTTTTAAATCTGAATAGGACTTTTGTCTATCTAAGGTGACTTTCAGACAATCACGTATCACTTTTACTTTCTCTTCAGTTTCCTTAACCAAATCAACCCTGTGTGTAACACCCCTATCCCGTATCCATCGCCAGATTAGGGTAAAGGGTATTACCTAACAGATCGAAAACTTAAACAGACAACTCATGAAATAATTTATCAATCACAATCATTGTGTCCCTTTTTATAGGTCAACTAGACCTAAAACATGCTTTAAACGGGGTTGGGACTAAATCGAAACACATACGAAAATTCTCAGAAATTTAAAACTTTCCAAAGTTTCAAGGATTACAAGCCCGTGTGGGCAGGCCGTGTGCCTCCCACGGCTGCTAGACACACCCATGTGTCTTTCCCGTGGTCGAAACTGACTTAACTCTACGGCCATACAGCACGCCCATGTACCTTGGCCGTGGTCGATCCTGACTAAACCACATGGCTACCAAGCACGCCCGTGTGCCAAGGCCGTGTACACCTAATTAGCTACTGACTTAATCCCACGATCATTAGGCACGCCCGTGTGCCCCAACCATGTGACAAAATAGACCATTTGCAAGGCCAAAATGCCACAAACATTAGAGTCACCTACAAGCCAATTACCAATACATCTCATTACACATTTAGGAACCAAGAACATATCAAAATAACCATCCAATCCTACATTTAAACCCAATTCCAATCATGCCAATTTACAAGATTAAAATTCAAGTATACACAAGCATATTTCATCCATATTTACCTTCATGAACTCATTCCTTTGTTCAAACATTTAAGCTAAAATTTCATCTGTATACTTACCATAAACATAAACATTTCATAAGCCATCAAACCACACCAAAGCATACACCATATCTCATATTCATTAACACATATTACCCACACATAACTAGCCAAATCACATGGCTAAGTTCAACTCTCAACTTATATAATTAACTAGCCTATACATGCCATATCTAGCTATATACATTTCCAAAATGTACCAAACAAGTTGAGTAGAGTGATGACAATCCTCGACGGTCCCCGAGCCCTCAGTAGCTTTGACGATCTATAAAACAGAGAAACACACAAAGAGTAAGCTTCTGAAAGCTTAGTAAGACATATACAAATAAACTTAATATACAATACATATGACCAAATTGAATCATTGGTACTTATAAATCTCATAGCCATTTTATTGCATAAACTTTGGCACATTTACTCACACAAAGCTTGCCACATATTTCAATTCACATAACACATATGTACTTAGCTTATTCAAGCTTAAATCCATTCTTGCATCTCATTCATATTCTCATGTTCAATTATACATTTCATCAAAGTAAATTCATATAGGTTCTTACCTTTTATACACACTTAGTGTACATATCAAACGTACCTGAAATGAATTTTCAATCCACGTAACCATTCGTATCACAGATTGGCCCGTTGAACCACTCAGAATCTAATAGGATACTCAGAAAGCTCGGATATAGCCGTACAATGCCAATGTCCCAGACGAGGTCTTACATGTACTTGGATGTCGGTCCCAGACAGGGTCTTACACGAATCAATACGATGCCAATGTCCCAGACATGGTCTTACACGTAAGTTTTATATCAATGCCAATGTCCCAACGTGGTCTTACACGAAACCTTAAATCAACGCTAACGTCCCAGACATGGTCTTACATGACATCTCAGAACAGACACCTATGTCATGACATATCTAATCCTATCTATTCCTAGGTTCATACGGGACTTCTCAGAAATTACTACTATGTCGTTCTTATCTCAGAATTCATGTACACATCATCTCGCAAACATTCATCGATATCAATAGTCATATCAACATACACAACTCAATACAAATGCGTTTATTTGCAAAATGACTTACCTCGAGTTCGGTTTACGTAAATAGATATAGCTACTCAATTACTTTCGCTTTCCCGCAATCTAAATCTGATTTCTTCAGCTCTTGATCCTGAATTGAGCTTAATAGTAGCTGAATATTTGAAGAGTTCAAACCCTTTCTTTTTCTTTCTCAAATTGGTGGAAGAACATAACATTATAGCTTATTTTAAGCTTTTGTTTCATTGTCATCTTATTATTACATTAATTACTATATGGTCCTTTGTTTAATATAAGAAACATATATATATAACAAGGGCATAATTGACCTTTATCCATCCACTATCTAAATAGTGGTTTAATTGCCATATAAGGCCTCCTTATTTGAAAACCACCACAAATAGATGATTTAGCAAATAGCAACAATCTTGTATTTAATGCAATTAAATCCTTTTATCAAATTAAACACACAGACAGACAAATTGGCTTACGAAACTTTAACACATGCTTAGTCACATATCATGGGCACAGAAAATAATATTAAAATATTTTACTGACTCAGATTTGTGGTCCCGAAACCACTGTTCCGACTAGGGTATAAATCAAACTATTACTCTGTGTATCTGTTTCTCTCTAAGTTCTGACCAATACAAGGGCGTTCGACACTTACGCCCATACAATGCCTCATAAGGCGCCATTTTCAAACTTGACTGAAAGCTGTTATTATAGGTGAATTCCACCAATGGTAAGTATTTCTCCCAATTACCGTGGAATTCCAAAACACAACATCGAAGCATGTCTTCAAGTATCTGAATTACCCTCTCCGACTGCCCGTCAGTTTGTGGATGAAAGGCTGTACTGAAACTCAATTTCATGCCCATGGCCTCTTGCAACTTTTTCCAAAACTGTGACGTGAATCTCGGATCTCTATCCGAAATGATCGACAACGGTACACCATGGAGTCTTACTATCTCTGACATGTATAAGTCCGTTAATTTATCAAGTGAAAAGTCGACTCACACTGGTATAAAATGGGCTGACTTTGTGAGTCTATCAACCACTACCCATACTGCATCCTTCTTCTTTGGAGTCAACGGTAAGCTCATCACGAAGTCCATGGTAATACGGTCCCATTTCCACTCAGGAACCATAATGGGCTGAAGAAAACCCGAAGGTACTTGGTGTTCAGCCTTCACTTGCTGACAAATCAGGCATCTCGATACAAACTCGGAAATGTATTTCTTCATACCAAGCCACCAATACCATTTCCTCAAATCATTATACATCTTCGTGCTCCTAGGGTGCACAGCTAAACATCCATTATGCGCTTCACCTAAGATCTTACAAATAAGCTCGTCATTCTTAGGCACACAGACCCTATCTCGAAACGTCAGACATCCATCAGGATTTACTCGAAAGTCTGACTCAACATTCAATTCACATAAAACTTTCTTGGCTTGCAAACTGTTATCATATTTCTGAGCTTCATGAATCTCTTGGATAAACAATGGTTTAGCCCTCAATTCAGCTAAAATGGAACCATCATCCAACAAAGTCATCTGAGTACTTATGGCTTTCAGCGCGAACAATGATTTTCTACTCAAAGAATCGACGACTACGTTCGCCTTTCCCGGATGGTAGTCAATTACCAACTCATAATCCTTAATCAGCTCTATCCACCTTTGTTGCCTTAAATTCAATTCTTTTTTAGTCATCAAATATTTTAGGCTTTTATGGTCGATGAAGATCCGACATCTTTCACCATTTAAATGATGTCTCCAAATCTTTAATGCAAAAAACAATTGTAGCCAACTCTAAATCATAAGTCAGGTAATTCTTCTAGTGCGGCTTCAATTGCCTAGAGGCGTAAGTGATCACCTTACCCTCTTGCATGAGTACACAACCCAATCCGTTCAGGGATGCGTCACTGTAAACTACAAATTCTCTTCCCGATTCAGGTTGCACCAAAATCAGAGCTTCAGTCAACAGTGTCTTAGTTTCTCAAAACTCTGTTGACACTTCTCAGTCCAATCGATCTTCACATCTTTCTGCAGAAGTTTCGTCATCAGAGTAGCTATCATGGAAAACCCCTTAACAAAACTCCTATAGTAGCCGGCTAGGCCTAGAAAACTCCTTACTTCAGTTACAGTCCTTGGCAATTTCCATTCAACAATTGCTGAAATCTTACTCAGGTATACTCTAATTCCATCTCCCGAGACTATGTGCCCCAAAAATCCCACTTCCTTGAGCTAAAATTCACTTTTTACTGAATTTGGCGTACAATTGTTTTTCTCTCAGAACTTTCAGAACTATTCTCAAATGCTTGGCATGTTCGTTTTCATCTCAAGAGTAGATCAGTATGTTGTTGATGAAGACCACGACAAATTTATCCAAGTATGGCCGAAAAATACAATTCATCAAATCCATAAAGATTGCAAGGCATTCGTTAGATGAAAAGGCATGACCAAAAATTCATAGTGGACATACCTAGTCCTAAATGCAGTTTTTGGTACATCCGAGTCCTTGACTCTCAGCTAATAGTACCCCGATCTCAAATCTATCTTGGAAAATACCGTGGCTCCCTTCAATTGATTAAATAGATCATCGATTCTAGGCAACGAGTACTTGTTTTTCACTGTTAACTTGTTAAGCTGCTGGTAATCTATGCATAATATCATGGAACCATCTTTCTTCTTCACGAATAAAATGGGAGCACCCCACAGAGAAAAACTCGGTCTCGCGAAACCCTTATCCGTTAGTTCTTGCAACTGTGCTTTCAACTCTTTCAGCTCAGTTGGGGCCATTCTATATGGAGCAATAGAAATAGGGGTAGTACTCAGAGCTAACTCAATCCCAAATTCAATCTCTCTAACCGGAGGTAGCCCTGGCAACTCTTCCGGAAAAACATCTAGGTATTTGCATACTATTGGTACGGACTCAATTCTCAATTTAGTCTCTTTAGTGTTCAACACAAAGGCAAGGTAAGCTTTGTACCCCCTTCCTCAAATACTTCTGAGTCAACAAGGTTGATATCACTACCGACGATCTATCTTGGTTATCTAATTCCACATGAATAAACACCCCATTTTCACTTTTCAACTCAATATGCTTCTTCCCATAATTCACAATTACTCCATGAGTAACTAACCAATCCATCCCAAGGATGGCATCGAACTCATCAAAAGGCAATAGCATAAGATCGACCAAAAAACAATGACCCTTAATCATCAAAGGACATTCTTTACAAACTCTATCAACCAACACATACTTGCCTAGGGGGTTAGACACTCTTATTACAAATTTGGTAGACTCTATAGGCATGCTCATGTTAGAGACTAATTTCATGCATATGTATGAGTGGGTAGATCCCGGATTAATTAAAGCTATAACACGAGTATTATAGAGAGAATGTAACATCCTGAAATAGGGCCTAAATGGAACAGTGGTTGCGAAACCACGAATCTAAGATAGAAAAGTTTATTACGACTAATTATTATGATTTATTGAGTGATTAGATGCATGTGTTAAAATATCGATAGAAAATTTCATGAATTGCATGTCTAATTTGCCTATTAGGACTTAATTGCAAAAGTTGATAAATATGAGTTTTAGGTGTTAAAGGATTTAATTGAAGAGCATAATTGAAGTAGAGGTCTTTAAATGGCAATTATACCATTAGGTTTTCATGGACAAAAATGGACATATATAGGTAGAAAGAACCAAAGTTTTTAATGAAAGGTAATTTAGTCATTTGGTAATAAAAAGAAATTAAAAGGGAAAAAGATAGCAAAATGTGCTCATCTTCTTCATTAGGCCAAATTTTCAAGGGTTCACCACAGCTAGGGTTTGTTTCAAGCTCCCAAGCTCCATAGTAAGTGATTCCAAGCCCCGTTTTTAATGTTCTTTACATTTTTGAAGCCCCGGTAGCTCGGTTTAGGTTATTCTATCAATAATTCATGCTAGGGTTCATATTTGGAAAAATACCCATAGGTGAAATGTGTTTATTTTGATATTTTATTATGGAATATGAAGTCTAAAATCATGTTAAACAACTTTTGCTAAGTGATTTTAAGTAGAAACGAGTAAAACGGCTTAATCGGTAAAAATACCTAATGTTCATAAGTACATGTTAGAGTGAGAATTTGATGTTGTCATAGAATGGAAAAATGATCAACATGTCATAAAACATAAGAATAAGGGATAAGTTTAATTTCCGAGCTTTGGGGAAAATGTGTAAATATGTAAAAGTTTAGGGGCAAAATTGTAATTTTTCCAAAGTTAGAGTTAAAGGCTATTTTAATAAATGTGAGTATTAAATAAGCCAAATTTACTATTATAGATCAAGAGGAACGAAATCCGGAGTTAGATCAGGGAAAGAAAAAGATAGTGGACTAAATCGATATAGTTTATCGTATTTTGTTTCGAGGTAAGTTTGCGGTAAATAAATGCAATATTCTATTATTTTACATTTAAAACTATTAAATTCTTGCATTTACATAATTATTTTATAAATTTATCATTTAAAGACTCAAGTATGAATTGACGAAAAAACTATCATAGAAAGTTCCGGTTGAACCTTAGGAATGTGTAGGATACAAATGTCATGACATTAGGGTTTAAGGAAATCATGTAAGACCATGTCAAGACATGGCATTGATAAGTTTCCATAAGGCTAAGGTCCCATGTAAGACCATGCCAAGGCATGGCATTGGTGAGTTCACAAGGCAAGGATACCATGTAAGACCATGTCAAGACATGGCAATGGTTATGTTTCATAAGGAAAGGTACCCGCGTATCCTTAGTATTCCAAGTGGTTCAACGGGAAAATTCAACGAGTATACCAAAGGAAAGGTAAGACAAGTTCAAGCTAAAAAGGTACAGGTAAGAATTTAAGACCTAAGTATATTAAATTAAAGGCTTAAATAATCTTGGTAAGAAAAGATTAGGATAATTCATTAAGAATGTTGTTATTTATTTACATGTAGACTTACTAAGCTTTATGCTTACTCCCATTCCTTTCTCTTTTTTTATAGTATTACAAGCCAACTCGGGGATCGCAAGGACGTCGGAGTTTGTTACACACTATCAAAGGATTATATTGGTATTTTGTGACTTGAACGTTTTAAGTTATGGCATGTATAGGGACTTAGCCATTTTGTGTGTATGTCCTTATGATATGCCTTAATATTGGCTTGTAAATGCTTCATAATGACTAGCCATTAAAATGGTTAATTAAGAACATGTTTTGGATGTTATGTATGTCTAGATGATAGTTTTTACAAAGAAATTATGAAAGAATAAAAAAATCTGCAGGGGAACAGTTTTGGACAACAACTGTGACGTGATTTTGAAAAATCACTAAACATAGTATAAATGGAATTATGGTGTGAATGAGATATTGAATTAAAGCTTATTGAGTATATTTTTATATGAAGGAAACGGTGTAGGAAAAAGAGTTGTATATTATGAGATAATTGATTTTTTGTGCAGAGGGGTCAGAACTGTCGAATTGTGTAACAGGGGAGACTTTAACTAATAAACTGTACTAATTAGCCACACCAAAAATTATGGAAAAATTATAGTAAGAAGACATATGAGTCTAGTTTTAGGGAAAATTTACGAATCTAAATTTCGGATCCAAAAGCTCAAACCACTTCGATTGCGAGTGCTGGCAGTACTCAGCCTGATAGACCCGAGTGTCTTCAATGTGGTCGACGTCATCCAGGTCCATGTCGAGCAACTGAGATTGGCTATTTTCGATGTGGTGCATCGGATCATTTCATTCGGGAGTGTCCCGAAATGGTTAAAAGAGAAGTAATACTGAGTGCAAGATTAGGCAATGTCCCCGTTAGAGGCAGACCTCCGAGAAGTCCCGGAGTAGGGGCAGGTAGAGGTATATTTAGAGATACAGCAATGAGATCAGATGTTAGAGCACCCGCAAGGACTTATGCTATTCATGCTCGTGAAGAGGCATCCTCCCCCAACATAATTACTGGTACATTTTGTCTTCATGATGTTACTGTTATTGCTTTGATTGATCCGGGTTCAACCTATTCCTATGTTTGTATGAAATTGATGCCTAGTATGAACATGCCCATAGAGTTTACGGAATTTGTGATTAAAGTATCGAATCCATTAGGTCAGTATGTGTTAGTAAACAAAGTATGTAGAAATTGCCCTTTGATGATTAGAGGTTACTGTTTTCCGGCCGATCTCATGCTATTGCCGTCTGATGAGTTTGATGTGATTCTTGGTATGGATTGGTTAACTGCACATGATGTGATAGTGAATTGTGGAAAGAAATTCATTGAGTTGAAATGTGAAAATGGTGAGATACTTCGGGTTAATTCAGATGAGTTAGGTAGTTCAATTTCCATGATTTCTGTTATGTCTACTCAGAAATGTTTGAGGAAAGGATGTGAAGCTTATCTTGCTTTTGTGTTGAATACTAAAGATCCAGAGTTGAAAATTGAATCAGTGCTTGTGGTAAATGAGTTTCCTGATGTGTTCCCGGAAGAACTACCAGGTTTGCCTCCTATCAGAGAAGTTGAGTTTGGTATTGAATTGATTCCAGGTACCACACCTATTTCTATTGCTCCTTATAGAATAGCTTTGATAGAATTAAAAGAATTGAAAGCTCATCTACAGGAATTAACTGATAAAGGCTTTGTAAGACCTAGTTATTCACCATGGGGCGCTCTAGTATTATTTGTGAAAAAGAAGGACGGTTCCATGAGATTGTGCATAGACTATCGACAGCTTAACAAGGTAACCATCAAGAACAAATATCCATTGCCTAGAATAGATGATTTGTTTGATCAATTGAAAGGAGCCACTGTGTTCTCTAAGATAGTTTTGAGATTCGGATACTATCAGTTGCGAGTTAAAGAGTCAGATGTTTCGAAAACTACTTTTCGAACTAGGTATGGTCACTATGAGTTTCTTGTGATGCCATTTGGCTTAACCAATGCTCCTGCCATATTTATGGATTTAATGAACCAAATTTTTAGACCTTATTTGGACAAGTTTGTAGTTGTGTTCATTGATGACATCTTGATTTGTTCTTATGATGAGACTGAGCATGCAGAACATTTGAGAACAGTTTTACAGATTTTGAGAGATAATCAGCTTTATGCCAAGTTTAGTAAAAGTGAGTTCTGGTTACGGGAAGTTTGTTTTCTTGGACATATTGTCTCAGGTGAAGGTATTAAAGTTTATCCGAGTAAGATTTCAGCCATTGTTGGTTGGAAGCCTCCTAGGAATGTATTAGAGGTCAGAAGTTTTCTGGTCTTGCCAGTTATTATAGACGATTTGTAGAGGGATTTTCAATGATAGCTACTCCATTGACAAGATTGCTATAGAAAGATGTCAAGTTTGAATAGACTGAGAAGTGCCAACAGAGTTTCAACAAGTTAAAGGCATTGTTGACTGAAGCTCCTGTCTTAGTATAACCAGAATCGGGTAAAGAGTTTGTGATTTACAATGATGCATCCTTGAACGGACTAGGCTGTGTACTTATGCAGGAAGGAAGGGTAATTGCTTATGCCTCTAGACAATTAAAGCCACATGAGAAAAATTATCTGACACATGATTTAGAGATAGATGCTATTGTATTTGCATTAAAAATTTGGAGACATCACTTGTATGGTGAGAAATGTCGAATATTCACTGATCATAAAAGTTTGAAATACTTGATGACTTAGAAAGATCTGAACTTGAGGCAAAGAAGATGGCTAGAGTTGATTAAAGATTGTGAGCTAGTGATCGATTATCACCAGGGTAAGGCAAACGTTGTTGCTGATGCTTTGAGTAGAAAATTGTTATTTGCATTGAGAGCTTTGCACACTAGTTTGGCCTTATCAGATGATGGTTCTATTTTAGCTGAGTTGAGAGCTAAACCAACGTTTCTTGAAGAAATTTGTGAAGCTTAGAAGGATGACAGTGAGTTGGAAGCCAAAAGAGTTCAGTGCGAGGCAGGTGTGGAGTCTGATTTTCAGATTGGTTCTAACGGTTGTTTGATGTTCAGAGATAGAGTGTGTGTACCCAAGAATGATGAACTTATTCGGAAAGTCTTACAGGAAGCACATAGCAGTTCTTTGTCTATTCACCCAGGTAGTACAAAGATGTATAATGATTTGAAGAAAATGAATTGGTGGACAGGAATGAAAAGAGATATTTCAAAGTTTATTTCTAGATGTTTGATCTGTCAGCAGGTAAAAGCCGAACATCAGGTACCTTCAGGTTTATTACAGCCTGTATTAGTTCCCGAGTGGAAATGGGACCGAGTTACTATAGATTTTGTGACAGGATTGCCTTTGACACCGAGAAAGAAAGATGCAGTATGGGTTGTGATTGATAAGTTAACGAAGTCGGCTCATTTTATTCCAGTTCGTATGGATTATTCACTTGACAAGTTGTTTGAGTTGTATATTTCAGAGATAGTTAGACTACATGGAGTATCGTTATCGATTATCTCGGATAGAGATCCGAGATTCACTTCGCGGTTTTGGAAGAAATATTTGCCTTTAATAGAGTTTGCCTACAATAATAGTTATCAATCGAGTCTAAAGATGGCAACTTATGAAGCTTTGTATTGACGTAAATGTTGTACACCTTTGTATTGGACAGAGCTTAAGGAAAATCAGATTTAAGGGGTTGATCTAGTCAAAGAAACAGAAGAGAAAGTAAAAGTCATCAGAGATTGCTTGAAAGCAGCTTCAGATAGGCAGAGATCCTATGCAGATTTGAAAAGAAAAGAAATTGAATTTCAAGTTGGTGATAGGGTATTCTTGAAAGTATCCCCGTGGAAGAAAGTTCTCAGATTTGGCAAGAAAGGCAAATTAAGTCCCCGTTTTATTGGACCGTTTGAGGTGATCGAGAGAGTTGGGCCATCGGCATATCGGTTAGCTTTGCTGACTGAGTTAGAAAAGATTCATAATGTGTTCCATGTGTCTATGCTACGTCATTATCGTTCAAATCCATCGCATATAATTTCGCAGACAGAGGTTGAAATTCAGCCAGATATGATTTACGGTAAGGAACCGGTAAAAATTCTAGCTCGAGAGGTTAAGCAACTAAGGAACAAAAGAATTGCACTTGTGAAAGTATTATGGAATAGGCATGGGATAGACGCGGCTACATGGGAGCCCGAAGAGACTATGCGAAAACAGTACCCAAATCTCTTCACAGGTAAGATTTTCGGGGACGAAAATCCTTAAAAGGGGGAGAAATGTAACATCCCGAAATAGGGCCTAAACGGAAAAGTGGTTGTGAAACCATGAATCTAAGATAGAAAAGTTTATTACGACTAATTATTATGATTTATTGAGTGATTAGATGCATGTGTTAGAATATCGATAGAAAATTTCATGAATTGCATGTCTAATTTGCCTATTAGGACTTAATTGCAAAAGTTGATAAATATGAGTTTTAGGTGTTAAAGGATTTAATTGAAGAGCATAATTGAAGTAGAGGTCTTTAAATGGTAATTATACCATTAGGTTTTCATGGACAAAAATGGACATATATAGGTAGAAAGAACCAAAGTTTTTAATAAAGGGTAATTTAGTCATTTGGTAATAAAAAGAAATTAAAAGGGAAAAAGATGGCAAAATGTGCTCATCTTCTTCATTAGGCCGAATTTTCAAGGGTTCACCATAGCTAGGGTTTGTTTTTAGCTTCCAAGCTCAATAGTAAGTGATTCCAAGCCCGTTTTTAATGTTCTTTACATTTTTGAAGCCCCGGTAGCTCGGTTTAGATTATTCTACCAATAATTCATGCTAGGGTTCATATTTGGAAAAATACCCATTGGTGAAATGTGTTTATTTTGATGTTTTATGGTAGAATATGAAGTCTAAAATCATGTTAAACAACTTTTTTTAAGTGATTTTAAGTGAAAATGAGTAAAGTGACTTAATCGGTAAAAATACGTAATGTTCATAAGTAAATGTTAAAGTGAGAATTTGATGTTGTCATAGAAAGGAAAAATGATCAGCATGTCATAAAACATAAGAATAAGGGATAAAGTTTAATTTCCGAGCTTTGGGGAAAATGTGTAAATATGTAAAAGTTTAGGGGCAAAATTGTAATTTTGCCAAAGTTAGAGTTAAGGGCTGTTTTAAAAAAAATGAGTATTAAATAGGCTAAATTTGCTATTATAGATCAAGAGGAACGAAATCCGGAGTTAGATCGGGGAAAGAAAAAGATAGTGGACTAAATCGATATAGTTTATCGTATTTTGTTTCGAGGTAAGTTTGCGGAAAATAAAAGCAATATTCTATTATTTTGCATTTAATACTATTAAATTCTAGCATTTACAAAATTATTTTATAAATTTATCATTTAAAGACTCAAGTATGAATTGACGGAAAAGCTATCTCAGAAAGTTCCGGTTGAACCTTAGGAATGTGTAGGATACAAATGTCATGACATTAGGGTTTAAGGAAATCATGTAAGACCATGTCAAGACATGGCATTGATAAGTTTCTATAAGGAAAAGGTCCCATGTAAGACCATGCCAAGGCATGACATTGGTGAGTTCATAAGGCAAGGATACCATGTAAGACCATGTCAAGACATGGCAATGGTTAAGTTTCATAAGGAAAGGTACCCACGTATCCTTAGTATTCCAAGTGGTTCAACGGGAAAATTCAACGAGTATACCAAAGGAAAGGTAAGACAAGTTCAAGCTAAAAAGGTACATGTAAGAATTTAAGACCTAAGTATATTAAATTAAAGGCTTAAATAATCTTGGTAAGAAAAGATTAAGATAATTCATTAAGAATGTTTTTATTTATTTACATGTAAACTTACTAAGCTTTATGCTTACTCCCATTCCTTTCTCTTTTTTTTTTATAGTATTACAAGCCAACTCGGGGATCGCAAGGACGTCGGAGTTCGTTACACACTATCAAAGGGTTATATTGGTATTTTGTGACTTGAACGTTTTAAGTTATGGCATGTATAGGGACTTAGCCATTTTGTGTGTATGTCCTTATGATATGCCTTAATATCGGATTGTAAATGCTTCATAATGATTAGCCATTAAAATGGTTAATTAAGAACATGTTTTGGATGTTATGTATGTCTAGATGATAGTTTTTACAAAGAAATTATGAAAGAGTAAATAAATCTGCAGGGGAACAGTTTTGGACAGCAACTGTGATGTGATTTTGAAAAATCACTAAAAATAGTATAAATGGAGTTATGGTGTGAATGAGATATAGAATTAAAGCTTATTGAGTCTATTTTTATATGAAGGAAACAGTGTAGGCAAAAGAGTTGTATATTATGAGATAACTGATTTTTTGTGTAGAGGGGTCAGAACTGTCGAACTGCGTAACAGGGGAGACTTTAACTAATAAACTGTACTAATTGGCCACACCAAAAATTATGGAAATATAGTAAGAAGGTATATGAGTCTAGTTTCAGGAAAAATTTAAAGATCTAAATTTTGAGTTTCGTAACTCGAGTTATAGTCAATTTAGTGAACATGACGCAGATGGACAGTTTCAATTTTTATGCTCCGAACTAGTAAGTTAAGTCTAGTAATGACTTCTGCTCGACTTCGGCAATGGTCTCGGGTAAGGGGTGTTACAGAAAAGGTACCCGTGATTACGACAGGGGAAGATGCCTCTTTAGAGCATGGATAGCATAAGTTCTCGCCAGTCCTCTACCCTCGACTCTAGCGGTTGGCTCTCTGGATAGGTTCTTGCTACCCATCTCATGTCCTAGGTTTCTCAGTGGTCTCCCCGTAGCAGTACTTCCTGATCTTGCATTTTGAGGCTTTTCTTTCTCGCCCGCCTCGAGGCAATCTCTGATAAAGTGGTCTAAGGACCCACATTTGAAACAAGCTTTCTTATTAGTTCGACACTCACCAGAGTGGCGCCTTCCACACTGAGGGCATTCCGGTCTACTTGGTCGGGCGTTGGCCACACTAGCAACTGATGTGGTCTGCCCTTTTGACCCCTAATGTAACACTCCAAACCCGGCCTAGAAGTTAGGCCCGAATCCGACGTGTCACATCAAAGGCATAATTCAAACGATTTTGCTAATTAAAAGTTTTAGGCCCAAAAGCCCAAAATCCCTAAGTCTTGTTAAGAAAAAAACCCATTTTATAATTTTAAGTATTTCGAAAACCAAGTTTAGACGTAAGAAATTTTATGTAGGTTTAATAATTAAGTAAACAGTTGAAACAATAAAACCCAAAATCTAAAGTCAAATCGGAGTACAAGGCCTTATTACATCCAGCGAAAAAAAAAATTAAAACTATGTCTTTTGAAACAAATAAATAAAAAATTAACCATCTTGTAGTGCGACCATCTCCGAGTCCTCTCCCACGTCAAGCCATTTACTGAGGATCACCTGAAACATTAAATAAAGGGTGTGAGTTTCGAAACTCAGTCTGTACAATCCTTGGCATTCAATTCAATATATAATTATTCACATTGGGCCTAAGCCCTATTAAAATCAGTGGTCTTAAGCCTTGGCACACAATGACCTCATATCATATCATATCATATCATATCATATGCAAAACAAGGCAATGCAAAACCCTCCCCAAAAATCCATCCGCTACACACCATTTCCCTTCAAACCCTACACACCTGTGGGGATTTCTAAATCGACTCACCCATCCTCTACACACCAAAGGTAGCACTCACAGCGGCACTGCTCAATGTTGCAGCAAAGCTGCTAATCATATAATGGGCTTAAAGCCACCGGTGGATCCATGGTTGTCAAGCGACTATGCGATCCTCAAATCTTCCTCCGTACCATAATTCCCACACATATGCATCCTAATCAGAATATCATATGAATGCAACATGAACATGAGTAACATCCACAAAACTCATACTCATCACATAGGGGTATTTTCGTCATTTCACAACCCAAGGGTATTTCTATAAATCTACTCTACAGGGGTATTTAGGTAATTTTGCAAAACAAATGTATTTTGAAAATTTTATAAATCAAGGATATTTTGGTAATTCTGCAACCTAATGGTATTTTGGTTATTATCAAATTAGGGGTATTTTAGTAATTTTACAAATCTAAGGGTATTCTAGTAATTTACAAATCTAAGGGTATTTTGGAAATTCACATATCAGGGGTGTTTTGGTCCCTCTCGGGTTTTAGTTATGAACTTCAGCCCATTAACAAGTCCTTACGGTCAAAGTGAACAGACATTATGCACCAGGTAGGATTCTAGAGAAGAGGAGGTGGGCCGCTAGGGCCGCTTAAGTACCAAGCTCTCCCTAGATCCAATCCTAGATATGCACATGCCCGTTACCACACTCTAACATAGCGACTTGTCCACAGGCAATGTTTAATTATTATAACGTCTTATGCGGTTTAAGAGTTGTTCAGTACTAAGCCTAAAGTCCATAAAACCCTAGCATACTAGTCTACGTCCCCCATAAAGCCCATCAACCCATTTCATGTTCATATAACCCATAATGGCCACATCACATTCTTATGGCCCAATAGGCCCAAATCTCAGTCCTACGACCCATTAGGCCCAAAACAAATCCAGATCATGTGACATGCATGCTTAACCCAATTCATATATTAAAATTAATCCATTTCATCAAACTTAGCCTCAGGGCCCACCGGGCCCATTTAGCCACTTTCGACTTTTCAACTTTTCGGTATTGCCGATTTCGTGTGTGCATAGTATTAGTACACACCTGGTAACCTCGCGTGCTACAAACCCCTTAATCACGAAACTACAATCGACATCACTAGTGATTAACCAAGGCTTAACGCATACTTATCAAAAACTGAAACCTCACCGTACCCTTACCGTGTGCCACACGTTCTAGTAGCCCTTCCTTTACTACTATTTGCGAATATTCTCTAAATCTGCACCCAAACGTATATCGTCAAAATCAAGTGACTCGTATTCCACACAAGTCACCCCTATAAGCCATATTACATTCGGCCATCCACTAAACCATAACTGAGTTAAGAACACTTACCACCTTGCTAACGATCCTTACCTACCACGCTTGCAATTGTTGAGCCTTACCCTTGTTAATACAAAGTTAACGATAAGGAGGGGTTATATAGTCCTTCAGCTTTTAACAAAATTCACTAAAAAGATCAACTAAGCACTTACCAAAATCCTCTTTTGATCCTGCGGCTTAAATTTGGCTTTTGAGATTAGTATGGTGACAGAGGCAATTCGACACCACTAGGGAGAGGAAGAGGAGAAGTGATCGGCTAGAACTAAAGGTGAACAAGAAAAGGGATTTAAGAAGAAAAGGTATGGGGAATTCGGCTAAAGAGGAAACCGAAATTTCGGCAAAGGGATGATGGGGTTTTTTTTGGCAATTGGAAGAATTCGGCTAAAGGGGAGAAAAAAATGTAACAGAACCCAAGGAACCTCTCCAAGGAATTTGGCACCTCCTTTTATAGCCAATAGCCAAATCATACCTTTCCCCACAGTCTAATTTGGAACCAACTCTTCCCACCTCTCATCTCCTAATTATTCTCCATGATATCTACCTTATCTCATCCGAAATTCCCTCCTTTATCAGCTCACAAGACCAATTCAAACACTTCAACAAAAGAGTCCAAATTCCACACAACTCTGGCCGTCCACTATGCAGTAAACACTCCAAAACACCTTACCACTACTCGAACCTTGGACCTCTTCACGCCACCTTGTAGCTCCCCTAGTGACGCCACATTGCCACTGGACCACAAGACCATTTGTGTCCTATTTTCCCCTTAATCTGCTTAAGAGGCCTAATGCCTGAGACTAGGGTCCACTAAAGCAAGAAAAAATAAATTTTTCCCTATGGTCATCCCTATCTCTAAGACTTCAAATAATCCCGATAATACCTTAAAATTAATATTCTAAGTGCTACTCATACATACCAACCTCAGTGCACAGAAATTTAAAGTTTCGGGATTTTTGGGGCGTTACAACCCAATAGGGCCAAATCTACTAAGCCCAAATTCGGGACGTTACATCGAAAATTGCTTGCCTTTACTTCGGGTTGAAAACTCCACTAAAGTGACTGATCGAGTAGAGAACCCCTCGATTTCTTAGATGAGGACTGGTGAGACTTATTTAGTTGTCTCTTCCTCAAGTCACGAGACTCATTTTTAGCTCTTCTCTTCTCTTTAGCCAACTCTTTGGCTTTACAGGCTCTATCTACTAGCACTACAAACTCTTTTAGTTTGAGGAATCCTATGTATAAACAGATCTTTCATTTAATCCGTCCTTGAATCTCTTGCACATGACGGCCTCCGTGGAGACACACTCACGGCATACTTGCTAAGCCTTACGAACTCCTGTTCGTAATCAGTTACTGACATATGACATTGCTTCAGTTCTAAAAACTCCTTTCTTTTGTAGTCTGTAAACCTCTGGCTGATATACTTCTTCTGGTATTACTCTTGGAATAATTTCCAGCTAACTCTCTCCCTTGGCACCACCAACACCTGGGTGTTCCACCATCGGTAGGCTGAATCTCTCAGGAGAGGTACTGCACACTTTAAGCACTCCTCAGGCACGCAAGATAACTCATCGAATACCCTGATGGTATTCTCGAGCCAAAATTCTGCTCTCTCCGGGTCTTCGTCCTTATTTGACCAAAAGTTTTCGGCTCCTTGCTTTCGGATCTTATTGACCGGAGGCCTTTCTCTTCTCACTACCTCAATCACTTGAGGATCGACTGAAGCGGGTTGAAGAATAGGTGAAGGTGGGGGGTTGAGCATTAGGATTCCCTTGAGTATACTCGGTATACCAGTTTCTCATCATGCGAAGAAAGGCTTCTTGGCCCTTTTTCCCCTGTCCTAAGGTCTCAGGTCTACTACTAGCTTGCGCGATCCCTTGAGCGGGAGCTGATGCATTACTCCCAGCATCATCGGCTGCTATTTGGTCTGGATTAGAATCTATATACTACATAAAACACGATTTTATATGTTAGGAGCCAATCACACTATCATTACTCAGACATTCTTACATATGGCATGTATAACTAGACTCGTATTTATGCTATGTTAGTCCTAGAACCCACTAAACCGTTGCTTTGATACCAATAAATGTAACACCCCTTACCTGTGTCCGAAGTCGGTACTGGGCTTGACGCATTACCTAACTAATCTCACTTGATATCTTTGAACGGACTATAAAATTTCAATTAAACCCAACCCTTGCTAAAACTCGGCACACGAGGCCCTATGCATACTTTCGAGATGTTTTGGAATCAATCTGAGAACTTTCATGAGCATGGAAAACTTTTTCCTCAAAACAGTGCCCAAGCGCCCGTGTTGGTCTGGGCCTAAGACATGCCCGTGTCTTCTGCCGGTGGTCGACCCTGACCAAAGCACACGGCCTAGACACTCCCGTGCCTTCTATCTGTGGTTGATCCTAACCAAAGCACACGACATAGACACGCTCGTGTCTCCTACCCGTGGAGCTCTCTGACTATGACATCATCAACCCTTAATTAGTGCACGGCCAAAGCACACGCCGGTGTGGCTGGCCTGTGGTCACCTCTGATTAATCCACACGGCCAGTCGCACGCCCGTGTGCTGCAACCGTGTGGCGATTTAAATTTCAATTCCTAGGTGTAGACTTCACATGGCTCGGGCATACGCCAATGTGATAGCCGTGCCTCCCACATGGTCTAGACATACGCCCGTGTGTTTACCCATGGGGACAATTGGCATGCTATATACCAAGCCCTTACCACCCTACGTTACACACATACATATTCCAATTCAAAACAATACAACTTCTACCCCAATGACACATCTAAGAACTCATTCCAACATAAAAGATAATCAAAAGGTATCTCTAAGAGCTCAAGAATCAAGATATACAAAAGGACATATACTTCATGAAATTCATCTTCATTAAGCAACAGAACTTGCCAAGTATTTGCCTAACTTATAAGGCCATTTACAAAAATGACTTTATAACTTACATAGCCAACACTTTGACTAACAATTGCAACTTAACAAAATACCCAAGTCTTATACATGCCATACTCAAAATAAGTCTAAATTGTTATACCAAAGTGGTGTCGATATTGTGATTTCCAAACTCCTACGTCCACGATCCTCGAGTTATATTGGCAATACTACAAGGAAGAAGGGCAATGAAAGGGGTAAGCATGAAACTTAGTGAGTTTGCATGGAAATATATAGCAATAATAAGCTCATAATATAATCCATCCATGGCATTAACTAAACGTACACGAGCCAAAGGCTTTTCGACATACTTACTTACGATTGCCCTTATTTAGCACATACCGTGCCACATGTTGTAATCATTTCATCGTGACTCATTCACGAGTACCTAATATTCACTCATTCCCATGACTTTAGTACCATTCTCATTTGTACCTCTAAAATCATCTACTTATCCCATTAATCACTAGAGATGCTCAAAGATACATTTCCATCGTTATTGAGATGGGTACAAAGCCAATGCCACATCCCTGAGGTGGTCTTACATGGGGTCACCTCTAAATGCCAATGCCATATCCCGAATAAGGTCTTACATGGACTTCTATATTAAGTATCGATGCCACATCCCGCATGTGGTCTTAAATGATTTTCATATTCATTTTCGAAGCCATATCCCGAATATGGTCTTATACAGGACACCAACTCGGTGCCGAGGCCATGTCCCGGACATGGTCTTATACGGGACCTTATCTATTTCATATCTTGATGATAGCATTTTCATATTCAATATGGTCCACTAAGACTTCAATATCTCATTCATCATCAATTTAGCAGAACATCATACATCCATAGAATACCAAGCATTCTCAATTATGCTAACATAATTATTGCATTAATCACATACATACTTACCTCGATTTCTAAATGAGCTAACTCGTCGGTTTAGTCCAAGACTTTGTTCTTTCCCCGATCGAGGCAGATTCTCGGTTCTTCTTGTTCTATAATAACAATTTAGCTTATTTTAATCACCACATTAATGAAAGCATTTCAATAATCATGCTTAGGTAGAATTACTATTTTGCCCTTAGACTTTGGCAAAATGACCATTTTGCCCGTAGGCTCAGAAATTAATTCTAATCACATTTCTACCTTCAACAAGCCCAGGTGAACATTTAATACTCTTACAGCTATCATCAAAACTCAACATTTCACATAATACTACAAATTTGTAACATTTTCATCAAGGTCCAATTAGGTGTTTTCAAGATAACACCTTTCACAAAAGTTGTTCATCTAACAAATAAGACTCAATTTCTTCCATTAAAATGCAGCAAATAACTACGATAGCTCTCATGGAAAAACTCTAAACTTTTTACCATATTGCACAATAGTCCCCTCATTTGAAAGCTTAAGCTTTAGGGGTCCCAAAAGTATAACTATCTTCAAGAAAAGATCACTAGAACACTTACTTGTGAAGAGATGAGTGTACTAAAATTTTTGATTCTTTCTACCCTCTATTTGATGCTAATTTTCGGTGGAAGATTGAAAGAGAAAAAAATGATATATTTTTTATCTCCTTATTTTATTAATACTAGTCAAATTAGTCCATCTACTACCACCAACTTTGACCAACATTGACAAATTTGTCTCCCATGCTAGTCTATGGTCGGCCAAGCAAATATTTGGGGTCTAATTGCCTTTTAAAGACCTCCAATTGTCAATCTATGGCTATTTGGTACCTTTGGCTTATAGAATGGAACTTTCGCAACTTATGCGATTTAGTCTTTTTTCGCGATTAAACATGAAATCATTAAAATTAAAGCACCAAAATTTTCATGCACATATACTATCATGCTCTGACTCATAATATATCATGAAAATAAATTTCTCTAATCTCATATTAGTGATCCTGTGATTACTATTCCAACTAGCCCCTAAATCGGGATGTTACAAATGTACCTTCGAGGGGTAGACCACAAAAGAACCTGGGAGGTGGGACTAGTAGTAGAGGTACGCCTAGAGACTCTACTGTGAGATCGGAAGGTCGAGCATCTGCAAGGACTTATGCCATTTGCGCTCGCAAAGAAGCATCATCTCCAGATGTGATAACAAGTACTTTTACTCTTCACGATATTTATGTTGTTGCTTTGATTGGTTCAGGGTCTACCCATTCTTATATTTGCATGAAATTGGTATCTAGCATGAGTATGATTGTCGAGTCTACAAAAATTGTAGTAAAAGTGTCTAACCCGTTAGGCAAACATTTGCTAGTTAACAAAGTGTGTAGGAATTGTCCTTTGACAATTAGAGGTCATTGTTTTCGGGCTAACCTTATGCTGTTGCCGTTTGATGAATTTGACTTGATTATTGGCATGGATTGGCTGACTACTCATGATGTTTTAGTGAACTATGATAGTAAGTTCATTGAATTGAGATGTATAAATGGAGATATCATTCGGGTTGAATCGGGTAAATCAGACAGTTTGCCTGTAGTGATATCGTCTATGGTAGCCGAGAAATACATGAGAAAAGGGTACGAGTCCTATCTGGCCTTTGTGTTGAATACTCAAGAGTAAGAGGTAAGGATTGAATTAGTGCCTGTGGTGTACGAGTATCTGGATGTGTTTCTGAAAGAGTTACCCGATTACCCCTGGTTAGAGAAGTCGAGTTTGGGATTGAGTTAGTTCCGGGTACAACACCTATTTCGGTTGCCCCGTATAGGATGGCACCATTATAGTTGAAAGAGTTGAAGGTTCAGTTGTAAGAGTTATCGGACAAGGGTTTTGCAAGACTGAGCTATTCACCGTGGGGTGCTTCGGTACTTTTTGTGAAGAAGAAAGACGGGTCGATGAGGTTATGTATAGGTTATAGACAACTCAACAAGGTGACATTGAAGAATAAGTATCCTTTGCCAAGGATAGATGATTTATTTGATCACTTGAAAGGAGCTACGGTGTTCTCTAAGATAGACCTAAGGTCTGACTATTACTAGTTGAGGGTTAAGGAGCAAGATGTGCTGAAAACTGCATTTCGAACGAGGTATGGCCATTATGAGTTTCTTGTCGTGCCATTTGGCTTAACAATGCTCCTGCGATATTTATGGAACTAATGAACCATCTTCCGACCATATTTGGAAAAGTTTGTAGTCGTTTTCATTGACGACATACTAATTTATTCCCGGGATGAGAGTGAACATGCAGAACACTTGAGAACTGTGTTGCAGACTCTAAGAGACAAGTAGTTATATTCTAAGTTTATCAAGAGTGAGTTTTGGCTCTGAGAAGTCAGATTTTTAGGACACATTGTGTCGGGTGATGGCATTAGAGTTGATCCAAGCAAGATCTCGGCTATTGTGGAGTGGAAACCGCCAAGGAACGTGTCAGAGATTAGGAGCTTTTTGGGTTTAGCGGGGTACTACAGACGTTTCGTAAAAGGGTTCTCTATGATTGCTACCCCGATGACAAAACTATTGCATAAAGTGTTAAGTTTGAATGGACTGAGAAATGCCAATAGAGTTTCGAGAGATTGAAAGCATTATTGACTGAGGCGCTGGTTTTAGTACAACCTGAGTCGAGGAAAGAGTTTGTGGTTTACAATGATGCGTCACTAAATGGTCTTGGCTGTGTGTTGATGCAAGAAGGTAAGGTAGTAGCTTACGCCTCGAGACAGCTAAAATCGCATGAGAAGATTTATCCGACTCACGATTTGGAGTTGGCTATGATCATTTTCGCTTTAAAGATTTGGCGTCATTATTTATATGGTAAGAAGTGCCAAATCTTCATCGATCACAAGAGTTTGAAGTACTTGATGGACCAAAAAGATTTGAATTTGCGACAACGACGATGGCTCGAATTATTGAAGGATTATGAGTTAGTAATCGACTACCATCAGGGGAAAGCGAATGTGGTTGCGGATGCCTTGAGCAGAAAGTCCTTGTATGCTTTGAGAGCTATGAGTACGAGCTTAGCATTGTCTGATGATGGTGCTATATTGGCCGAGTTGAGGGTGAGACCATTATTTCTTCAACAGATATGTGAAGCTTAAAAGAATGATAGAGAAATGCAAGTTAAGAGAGCTCAGTGCAGATCGGGAAGTGACTCTGACTTTTGGGTTGGTGTGGATGATTTTTTGATGTTTTGTGATAGAGTTTGTGTACCTAAAGATGATGAGTTAATCAGGAAAATTTTACATGAAGTACACAATGGTTGTTTGAGAGTACTTCCGGGCAATACAAAAATGTACAATGATTTAAAGAAGTTGTATTGGTGGCCGGGTATGAAAAGAGACATCTCCGAGTTTGTTACAAAGTGTTTGATCTGTTAACAGGTGAAAGCCGAACATCAAGTACCTTCGGGATTACTTCAGCCAGTGATGGTTTTCGAGTGGAAGTGGGATCGAATTAAAATGGATTTCGTAACGGGGTTACCTATGACTCCAAAAAAGAAAGATGTTGTGTGGGTTATTGTGGATGGATTAACGAAGTCGGCTCACTTTATACCAGTGCGTGTGGATTTTTCACTTGATAAGTTGACTGAGCTATATATTGCTGAGGTGGTAAGATTACATGGGGTGCTTATATCTATTATCTCGGATACAGATCCAAGATTTACTTCGAGGTTTTGGAAGAAGTTGCAGGAAGTTTTGGGTACAAGATTGAATTTTAGTACCGCATTTCATCCACAAACCGATGGCCAATCTGAAAAAGTGATTAAAGTTCTTGAGGATATGCTCTGATGCTGTGTGTTAGAGTTCGAAGGTAGTTGGGAAAAATATCTACCTTTGGTTGAGTTTGCCTATAACAACAGTTATCAATCGAGTATACGAATGGCACTGTACGAAGCTTTATATGGTCGCAAGTGTCGGACTCCCTTGTATTGGACAGAGCTTACTGAGAAGCAAATTCACGGGGTTGATTTAGTTAAAGAAACCGAGAAGAAAGTGAAAGTAATCTGTGATAGCCTGAAAGTTGCTTCAGATCGACAAAAGTCATACGCGGATTTAAAAAGGAAAGAAATCGAGTTTCAAGTGGGTGACAAAGTATTCCTGAAAGTATCCCCGTGGAAGAAAATATTGAGATTTGGCCGAAAGGGCAAATTGAGTCCACGATTCATAGGGTCGTATGAGGTTATTAAAAGGATTGGGCCAGTAGCATACCGATTGGCTTTGCCGGTAGAGTTACAGAGAATACACAACGTGTTTCATGTGTCGATGTTCTGGCAATATTGTTCCGATCCTTCGCATGTGATCCTTTCGACCGAAATTGAGATACGACTGGACAGACGTATGAAGAGAAACCAATTAAGATTTTGGCTCGAGAGGTTAAACAGCTGAGGAATAAGAGCATAGCCTTAGTGAAAGTGTTTGGGCAAAAACATGGTGTAGAAGAGCATATGTGGAAACCAAAAGAAACTATGAGAGAACAGCACCCAAACATTTTTACCGGTAAGATTTTCGGGGACAAAAATCTCTAAATGGAGGAGAGTTGTAACAACCCAATTTTGGGGCTAGTCGGAATAGTGGTTTCGAGACCACTAATTTGAGGTTCAAGAAAATTATTTAAATATTATTTTGTGTGTTATAGCAAGATTATAAGGATGCATGAAAATTTTGGTGCTTTAATTTTAGCAATTGTGTGCTTAATTGTGAAAAAGGACTAATTCGCATAAAGTGCGAAAGTTCTATTATACAAGGTAGAGGTGTCACATAGCCATAGAATATTAAATTGGAGGTCCTTAAAGTACAATTAGGCCAATAATGGGGTGTTGGCCGGCCATAGAAATAAGGGAGACAAGGGCATTAATTTTAGTCAGAAATTTGGTGACATTAGGTGACCAAAAATGAATAAAATAAGATAAATAAAAGAGTTGTCATCTTTTACTATTCAAACTTCTTCTCCACCGAAAATTGAAGTGAGAATAGGGATTTTTGGAGTTCAAATTTTTAGCCAAGCAAATCTCTTGCAAGTAAGTGATTTTAGAGATCTTTCTTGATAATTCTTGTACTTTTGGAACCCCTAAAGCTTAAGCTAGCTAATGGAGGGACTATTTTGAAAAATGGTTGAAAGTTTAGGGACTTTCAATGAGAGTGTTTATGTTGTTTGCTGAGTTTTTATGGAAGATAATGAATGTTAGTGAGTTCAGGAATAACTTTTGTGAAAGGTATTAACATGAAAACACCTAAATGAGACTTATTTGTGAAAGTTGCAATTGAGTAATAAATGCATGAAATGATTGGTTTTGTGAGTTGTTGTAAAGGAAATAAATGTTCAGCTAGGCTTTTTTAATAAGAAAAAGTGATGAAAAATGATTTACGAGCTTAGGGGGAAAATCACAATTTTGCCAAAGTATAAGGGCAATATGGTCATTTTTCATAATTTTGCCAAAGTATAAGGGCAATATGGTCATTTTTCGTAATTTTGCCAAAGTATAAGGGTAATATGGTCATTTTTGCCTAAGTAGAAATTTTGATGTATCATGAGTTATAAAGTGATTGAATGAATAAATTTTATTATTATAGATCAAGAAGAATGCAGAAACAACCTTGACCGAGGAAAAGGCAAGGGTACGGACTAAGTCGTCGATTAATACATTTTGCACCGAGGTAAGTTTATATGTAAATGATGCATCGTTAATATATATGTAGTTACTTATTGATGCATTGTATGAATGAGATCAATTATGAGTGAGATTGATTGAAATTGATAGATAGTGAGTAATTCTCGTATGAACCTCGGAATAGAAATGTAAGTGCGGAAAATATCCGTAATTATAATTTAGTGGGCTGTGTGCGATACCACCTTATTATTTATTCACGATGGGCTATGTGCAATACCATAGTTTATATTATTATTTGGTGGGCTATGTGCGAAACCACCGTAATTATTCTTGTTGGTGGCCTAGGTGCGATACCACCCTATTATTGACCATTGGTGGGCTGTGTGTGAAACCACAGGGTACTTAGTATCATTCTGAAGGGTTCATCGAGAAATTGTCTAAGTAAATATATTTCATGTGGCTTTTGGTGATGAGTGCTGAGAATATGTGAAAGTAAATGTGAGCAATATATATGTATATGGTTGGAAGGAGGTAAGAAATGAAATGAGTAAACATGATTATGAAAATGTGAATTGTTCTTACACATTATACAATGTTTTTGGTTACTTTGCATATGATATGATGCTTATTGTTTACATGTAAACTTACTAAGCTTAAAGTTTACTCCCTTTCTTTTCCCTTGTTTTATAGTGTCAAAGAGCCAGCGCGAGTGTAATATCCCGGGTTAGGGGCTATTTTGTTGTGACATTGTTTGCATGTTAGGGGCTTGCTGTGTTGTTGTTTGTGAGGTTTCGGGACTTAGTTGTAGGCTAGGAGTAAGCCTGGGTAGGTAGGAAAAATTTTAGTTTTAAGCCTTATGGGAGAGGAGCTGAAGGAGCTGGGGCTTATGTATTTTATTTGGTGTTTTTGAGCACAAGAGTTGAGCTAGCAAAGTGGCAGAGCAAGGTGCCACTTGGAGCTTGGTTGGCGTCACTTGCAGGAGTGGGAGGTCTTGTGTTCAAGCTGCGGAGTGGCCACTTTTTGCACTCTTTTTGACGGCATGGAAGGAAGAGGTTGTAGGCAGTTCAAACTCTGCCTTGGACTTAGTCTTCCCATTTGAATGATGGGTGGAGAGTAATTTGTGGAGGAAGACTAGTTCAACAAGTTTGAAGGAGTGGTTGGGAGCTAATGGGGGGTTGTGGCCGAATTTTGGGGTGTGTTTGGAGGTGTTGGCCGAAACTTGGGAAGCTTGTGGGGGAGTGGACGGTTTGGTAAGCATGGGAGATGGGTATGCCGAAAATGCATTGGGCATTTTTGGTGTTTTTCGGTCAATTTGTGAAAGCCAAACTTCTCTTTTTTGGTCTCTTGTTAGCCGAATGTCAATAGAGCTTCTTCACATTTTCTTTTCTCAAACCGAAAAGTCCAAGCAACCTTGCTGAATTTGTGCTTTGTTTTCTCTCAATTATCTTGGTAGCCGAATGCTCTCTCTCTCTCCCTTTCTTTTCATGTAGGTAAGCCGAAACTAGTTTCTCCTCTACTCAAACTTTCTTTTTCTTCTTGAAACCGTGATAGCCGAATTACCCATTTGTCATCCCATTTCTTTTGTGCCGAAACTACAATCATCTTGCTTCTCAAACTTTTATTTTCTTTTCTTAAGCATAATTGCCGAAACTCTACTCCCATTTCACATTGTCTTTTTCACTCAAAGCCGAAAATAGAAGTGTTAAACACCTAGTGCCGATTTCTCCTTTCTATTGCTCACAACTTAGCCGAATATCTCCCTTCTCCTAGTAGTCTCTCTTGGCCGAATATCGGTGAAGGGTGATCTTATTTGGTTGATCGATCATTGGAGTTAGGTAAGTACTAGGCCGAATGGCCATTTCTTCCCTCTCTTATGTTTCATCGGTTTTGGTTGGGTTAATAGCCGATTTTGGGCATATGTTGAAAGGAGTTGATCTCTTATGTTGGAACCGATTTCAGGATAGGGCAACCGGGGATTTCGAAGCAGTCGACTGAGGACTTTACTTGTAGGGGTAAGTGATTGGTAAGTGTGGTAAGGGTTGGTTCTTCTAGTCCATTCGTTAGTTTTTGTTAAGATAAGGCTTCAGAGGACTAACTGTTTGCTTGTTAGGGGTTGGCCGATTGTCAGAGTAACCACTGTTTGGTTCGGGATTTGGTAGGAAACCAAATCATTCGTAAGGTGAGAAGTTCAAACGCTAACCCTTTGGGTTACTTGTATTGGCTGAATGGTTCAGTGACTAACCCCTATTTGGTCGATTATAGGAGCAAAGTAATCAAGGGGACTTAGATCAGTTCGTTGGGTTTAAGGCTTTGCGTTTAATCAGGTGTGTAAACTAACCCCTATTAATGTGATTAATAACCTGTGATGTAATAAGTGAAACAGTGGTGATTGATATGATACCCTATTGGGTATGATCACGGATTCGGGTAAGTCAGTGTTATTATGAGTTTATTGGTGATTTATATGATCTCATGATTATTGATGTATGTGATATGAGTTACGATGTTAGACATAATGGCATGAACACATGATTTACATGATTTGCATTAGTTTGAAATGCATGGGTGATACGAGAGGAGGGGGAATATGATATCCGTGTCTTTGGGACACTGTGTCTTTGGGACACCAGAGGTTTGGCACCTCCAGTGGTTTGGTACCACAGTGATATTTTGTGACTTTGGGTCACCAGAGGTTTGGCACCTCAGCGTCTCGTCCCAGTGGCTTAGTACCACGGTGGGTTGGCCCCACGGTTGATTATTCGGGATTGACGCTAGTGATTTGGTATCACACGATGGGTTGGCCCCATCATCGGATTTGTGATTGCGGTCACCAGTGATTTGGTATCACATGTGTCTTTGGGACACCAGAGGTTTGGCACCTCATTGCGACTTGTCCCTGTGGTTTGACACCACCGTGGGTTGGCCCCACTTGAGAGATACGGGATTGTCGCTAGTGATTTGGTATCACACGATGGGTTGGCCCCATCATTGGATTATTCGTGACTTTGGGTCACCAGTGGTTTGGCACCACACTTATGGATATCGTGACTTTGGGTCACCAGTGTTTTGGCACCACCAGTGGTTTGGTACCACGCGGGGTAGAAAGGTGATATGGATGGTTAGGATCGGGGTGCATTAATTATGTTGCTATGATATGATGTGTGTTAGCATGCTGTATTATCGGGAGTGGGGTTTATGCACTGAGTCTTGCGACTCACCCTCTCCTTTGACTTTTCAGGTGACTCTTAGACACGGACATGGAGCCGGGATGGACTCGAGGTGCTCATGCCACGCCTGAATAAAGATTTGCTCAGACTTTATAAAATTTGGTATTTCAGCTTATTTATTACTGTTGGGTTTTATTTTGGTTTGTAAATGGCCTTTTAAAATTATGCTTTGGTTATTTATATGTTTAAGTTTGATTTCAACTGTGCCTTAACAAATTATTGGATTAATATTGGGTAAAACTTGGAAAGAAAAAGGGTTTTCAAAACTACAAAGCGATATGTTTTAAACTTTACCATCGGGTATCACATTAAAACTTTAAAATGAATACACCCAAATGTTTTCCAAACTTAAGATTTTCTTCACACTAAGTTCAAAATGTTTTTGATTCAACTAAGTTTTCAACATTCTCGGGTTTTCAAAATACACTATCAGCTTTAAAACAATCATGCCCAAGATTTTGACAAGTATAAACTATAACAAAGAAGTTTTCCACCAAATCTTTAACTGGAAACCTAACCCCTCAAATACGATTCTCCCCGTAACATGCCAGATTCGGTCGTGGTGTATTGACCGGGTTTGGGGTGTTACAGCGAGATGCGAAGATAATCTGAAGATCATTGACACTATTAGCTCATCTCGGTATATTTAGACCTAGTATTTTGAGTATGGCATGTATAGGGGCTAGACTTAGTGAAATGTCTTGTTGTTTTGGCCAAGTGTGTTGGCTCTTTTAAAGATGAACTCTTTTGTAAATGGCCATATTTAATGGCTCCCTTATTAATAATATATGGAAAGATGAGGTTATTCATGAATATGTATGATGCATGGTTGGGTTGCTTGGTTAATGGTTGAATGTGATTTATGTTGTATGAGTTAGGGTGATAAAAAGAGCTTGGAAAATAGCCTTGTTCTTCTCCACACGGGTAGGCACACGGGCGTGTGTCTAAGCCATGTGTGACACACGGTCAGTCCCATGGGTGTGTGGCTAGGCTGTGTGTCCCCTGCATGTTAGTGTCACAAGTCAGTGTCGACCACGGGTGGAGTACACGGGCATGTGACAGGCCGTGTGTCCCTTGTGAGGTTGTTGACGTCATAAACAGAATACCCAGGTTTTCGCACACGGGTGAGGACACGGGCGTGTCTAGGCAGTGTGAAGGACACGGGCCAAAGACACGAATATGTGCCCGGCCGTGTGAAAAACCCTTGTAGGTTCGAAAAGAAAAATAAATTCCACACGGGCTAGGTACATGGGCGTGTGTGACCACACGGCCTGCCCACACGGGCATATCCCATTTCACACTGGCGTGTGGCCTTGTTTGGGTAAAAATTTTCTAAGTATACAAAATTTTCCGATTTGATTCCGAGACCCTCCGTTTGCATGTTTAAGGCATGTAGGCCCATAATAAGGATGTTATGAATGTGAATGAGAAGTTTTAAGTGGGAAATGAATTTTAAAGCCCAAAGTTGTATGTTCAAGCAAGATAAGCCCGGTAATGCATCGTACTCGGTCCTGACATTGAATACAGGTAAGGGGTGTTACAGGACCTTAGCCATCAGTAGGACATCTAAGACTAGCACCTGAAACTGTAAATAACCCCTAATAACATTGTAACAACCTGTTTTCAGTGAAATAAGAACATTGATTTTAAGACCACAAATATGATGAGAAAATATTTATTTTATTATTATTTTTCATGTTTACGGTATGTTAGCAGTGCCGTGTAAAAATTTTGTTAAGAAATTTTAGCGTTTGTATGCTTAATTGAGTAAAAAAGGACTAAAGCGTAAAAGGTGCAAAAGTAGGGTTCTATTAGTTAAAGGTATCTATTAGCTATGAAATTAAATTTTTAAGGGATTTAAATGGTAAATAGACCATTATTATTAGTGGACATATATGAACATAAATTAGATGATTTTTATGTTAAGAGATAATGGTAATTAAGTAATTCAATTAATAAGTTACTGTTAAAATAATAAAAACAAAAGTGCCGTATTCCTAATTGCCATCTACCACTAAAATTGAAGAAGAAAGAAGCCATGGTTAGGGTTTGAAAACTTCGGTCATTTGATTATCTTGCATGTAAGTGATTTTGAGTCTGTTTTTAATGATTTTTATGTTCTCGGGGTCGTTGTAGCTTAATCTAGCTAACCCAAGGTTCTTACATGGTTTTTGAATCTTTATGAAATATTATGAGTTCTTGTTGTTAAATAAATAAGTTTTGTAAAGTGATTTTTGATGAAATTATCATTTAGGGACTTAGTTGTAAAAAGTAGTAAAATACCATGATAAGTTTATGAAATGTTGAATTGTATGAGGTTGTATAAGCCCCTAGGTAATTCGGCTAGCATGAAAAGTGGATGAATTTGCATAAATTGTAAAGAAGTTGAAATATTAAAGGCAAAAGTGTAAATTTACAAAAGTATGAATTTTGGATTGAATTGAATAGTAGGAATAATAAATGGATTGAATTTGCTTATTTATATCAAGATAAACCTCGTACAGATCTAGATTTAGGAAAGCTAAAGCCTCGAATTAGTTGATCTTATTTTGACATATTTGTAATCGAGGTAAGTTCTTATGTTTAATTAACATTTTAATGTTATTTTGATATTTATGAATTGTGTTATATATCATGTATTGAAATGATAAGAACCCAATGACGTTTGGATGATTATCGAGTCTCGTTTGAACCTTAGGAATATATAGGATACAAATGACATGTCATTAGGGTTACCATGTTTCGGGTGTCGGTCCTGAATGTCCTATCAATGGCTGAGTTTTGACATTTGTTACTGATACTTGTCAGCTTGTGTGAGCTGCATCGTGTAGATACATTCCAATCGTCAGCTTGTGTGAGCAGACCCATTTGTGGCTCGAGTGAGCCTTGATGTAAAGGGAAAGGAAAAGGAATGGCTCGAGAGAGTCGAGTTCTAGTTAGAAAACACAATCAGGGTTTTCGATGAGTTATCTTGTAGAGTGCGTGAAATGTGTTGTTTTCTTATTGAAAGACTCAGCCTATCAGTGGTGGAACACCTTGATTTCAATTGTACCGAGAGAGCGAGTAAACTACGAATTCTTTTAAACCAAAATTTGAAAGAAGTATGTGAGTTAGAGGTTTCGTGTTAAGAAATGCAAAGAGTTTCTCGAGCTTAAACAAGGTCAGATGTCAGTATCTGAGTACGAGAGGAAATTTGTTCGATTGAGCAAGTATGCCCGAGAATTTGTACTAAACAAGATTGCTATGTGTAAACGATTTGAAGATGGGCTAAATGAAGACATAAAGCTGTTAGTCGGGATTCTAGAATTGAAAGAATTTGTTGTATTAGTTGATCAAGTGTACAAAGCTAAAGAATTGAGTAAAGCTAAAAGAAAAGCTGATTATGAGGCTCGTGATTAAGGTAATAGATTAGTAGGAAAATCATATCAATCGCCATCAGAAAAGTCAAAAGAATGTCATAATCGTTCATCAGCTTCGGTGGGTTATTCTGGTAGGGATCGAGGAAAACAACATGCAGCTTCAAAACCTCAGGCTACATCTGTAGCAAGCGTAGGCAGCGTGAAGAGTAACAATCCTGAATGTCAACAGTATGGACATCGACACTTTGATGAGTGCAAGATGAAAGATGGGGCATGTTTTAAATGTGGTTCATATGAACATTTTATCAGAGATTGCTCGAAAAAGTCCGATAAAGAAAAGGCTCAGACTATTTGACCGAGAAACACTACTTCGAGAGATAGATCGCTAAGGAACACTAGAAATACAAGAAATAGCCGTAGTGAGACAAAAGACTCTACTGTGAGATCTGAGGCACGAGCGTCGGCTAGAGCTTACGCGATCTGTGCTAGAAAGGAAGAATCAGTGCTAGATGTTATCATCGGTACTGCTTTGATTGACCCAGGGTCAACATATTCATATGTTTGCACGACTTTAGTGTCAAGTAAGAAATTACATTTCAAGTCTACTGAGTTTGTGATTAAAGTAATGAACCCCTTAGGTCAATATGTGTTAGTTGATAAAGTTTGTAAAAACTGTCCTTTGATGATTCGGGGTTGCAACTTTCCTGCTGATTGAATGTTACTACCCTTTGATGAGTTTGACATGATTTTGGGTATGGATTAGTTGACTCTGCATGATGCCATTGTGAACTGTAGATGAAAGCTTATTGTGTTAAAGTGCTAGAACGGTGAAAACCTTCAGATTAAATTGGATAGATCGAGTAGTGTATCTAATGTGATATCAGTTATGTTAGCACATAAATATGTTAAAAAAAGCTGTGAAGTGTATCTTGCTTACATATTTGATTCTAGAGTATCTGAGTTGAAGCTAGGATAGGTTCTAGTGGTATGTGAATATTCAGATGTGTTTCCAGAGGAGTTACTTAGGTTACCGCCGATCAGAGAGGTTGAGTTTGCTATTGAGTTAATGCCAGGAACATCTCCGATATCGATAGCTCCTTAGAGAATGCCACCTAAAGAATTGAAAGAGTTGAAAGCGCAGTTGCAAGAGTTGAAAGATAGGGCTTTTGTTCGACTCAGTTTTTCTCCTTGGGGTGCACCTGCTCTATTTGTTAAGAAAAATGATGGGTCTATGCGATTATGTATTGACTATCAGCAGCTCAAAAAAGTTACGATCAAGAATAAGTATCCATTTTTGCGTATTAACGATCTGTTTGATCAATTGAAAGGTGTGATAGTGTTCTCAAAGATTGATCTTTGTTTTGGTTATTATTAGTTGCGAGTTAACGACTCAAATGTGCCAAAAACCGTGTTCAAGACCAGGTACGAACATTTTGAATTTCTTATGATGTCGTTTGGTTTGACTAATGCACCTATAGTATTTATGGATTTGATGAACATAATTTTCAGACCGTATTTAGATAGATTCGTGGTGGTATTCATTAATGATATTTTAATTTATTCATGGGATGAGACAAAGCATCTCGAGCATTTAATAATTATTTTGCAAACTTTGCGCGAAGAATAATTATTCGCTAAGTTTAGCAAATTTGAATTCTAGCTTTGGGAAGTCAGGTTTTTTGGACATGTTGTATCGATAGATGGCATTAGAGTTGATCCGAGCAAAATTTCAACTGTTGCAGATTGCAAGCCTCCGAGAAATGTATCTGAAGTTAAAAGTCTTCTAGGTTTAGCCGGATATTACAGAAGATTCGTCAAGGGAATTTTGATGATTGCTACACAGTTAACGAGACTATTGAAAAAAGATGTTAAATTTGGGTAGTCTGTGAAATGTCAGCAAAGCCTCAATCAATTGAAAGCATTGTTAACCGAGGCACCGGTGTTAGTTCAGCTAGAGTGGGGTAAGGAATTTGTGATTTATAGTGATGCATCGTTAAACGGTTCCGGCTGTCTTCTAATGCAAGAGGGTAAAGTGATAGCGTATGCTTCTAGACAGTTGAAACCGCACGATTAAGAACTTACAGCAATTGTGTTTGCTTTGAAGATTTGGCGATACCACTTGTGTGGAGAAAAATGTTATATCCTCGCGGATCATATAAGTCTAAAGTACTTAATGTCGCAAAAAGATTTGACTTTGAGATAGTGCATATGACTCAAGTTATTAAAAGACTATGATTTGATCATTGATTATCATCCAGGAAAGGCTAATGTCATTGTTGATGCTTTGAGTAGAAAATCTCTATTTCCTTTGTGAGCTTTGGACATGCGATTGACGTTGATTGATGATGTTTAATTTTAGCTGAGTTGAAAGCTAAATTGATGTTTTTACAGCAAATTTGCGAAGCCCAGAAAAATGATGAATTATTGATAGCTAAACGAAAATAGATTGAACCGACTCCTAATTCAAACTTCTAGATTGTGTCCGATGATAGTTTCTATTTTAAAGGCAAAATTTTTTTTCTGAGAAATTCTGATCTCATTCAGAAGATTTTGCAGGAAGCTCACAATAGTAGCTTGTTTATTCATCTTGGTAGCAATAAAATGTTCAGTGATTTGAAACAAATGTACCGGTCCAAGTATGAAACGTGAGATCTCAGAGTTTGTATCGAGATGTTTAGTTTGTCAGCAAGTTAAAGCTAAACGTCAAGTACCTTTTGGTTTGTTACAGCTAGTGATGATTCTAAAGTGGAAATGGGAACATGTCACGATGGATTTCGTATCAGGACTGCCTCTATCTCTGAGAAAGAAATATGTTGTTTAGGTCATTGTTGATCATTTGATGAAATCCGCGCATTTCATTCCAGTGCGTACAAATTATTCACTCGAGAGATTAGCGGAGTTATATGTTGTTAAGGTTGTCAGATTGCACGGGGTGCTAGTTTCTATTAGTTCTGATAGGGATCTGTAGTTTACATCTCGATTCTGGAGCAAGTTACATGAGGCTCTAGGTACTCGTTTGCATTTTAGCACTGTGTTTCATCCTCAGACTAATGGTCAGTCTGAGTGAGTGATTCAAATATTCGAGGATATGCTTCGATGTTGTGTTTTAGAGTTTGAAGGTAACTGGGAGAGATTTTTACTGTTAGTTGATTTCGCATACAACAACAGTTATTAGTTGAGCATCAAAATGGCACCGTGTGAGGCTTTATTTGGTCGGAAATGTCGAACTCCATTGCATTAGACTAAGCTTAGTGAGAAAAAGCTTCACGGGGTTGATTTGATACAAGAAACAAAAGAAAAGGTTAAAGTAATACGAGACTGTTTGAAATAAGCTTCAGATCGAAAAAAATCTTATGTGGATTTGAATAGAAAAGACATTGAATTTCAAGTCGGTGACAAAGTGTTCTTAAAAGTATCACCCTAGAATAAAGTTCTTCGATTTGGTCGTAAAGGAAAGATAAGTTCGCTGTTTATTGGGCCGTATAAGATTATTGAAAGAATTGGACTGGTAGCTTACAGATTAGCTTTGTTGTCAGAGTTAGAAAAGATTCATAACATATTTCATGTATCTATGTTACAACGATATCGATCAGACCCTTTGCATGTAATTTCACCTGTTGAACTTGAGATTTAGCCTAATATGACGTATAGTGAAGAACCAATCAGAATTTTAGCTTGAAAGGTTAAAGAATTGATAAATAAAAGCATAGCGTTAAAGAAAATCCTTTTGCAACAACACGGTATAAAAGAAGCTACCTGTGAACCGGAAGAATCTATGAAAGTACAATATCCAAACCTCTTTTTTGGTAAGATTTTTGGGGATGAAAATTCCTTTAAGGGGAAGAGTTGTAACAACCCATTTTCAGCAAAATTGGAATAGTGGTTTTTGGACCAAAAATCCAACAAGAAAATATTTTTTTATTATTATTTTATTGTTTGAGGTATGTGAGTAGTGTCGTGTAAAAATTTTGTTTAGAAATTTTGACGTTTGCATGCTTAATTTAGTAAAAAGGACTAAAGCGTAAAAGCTGCAAAAGTAGGGTTCTATTAGTTAAAGGTATCTATTAGCTATGAAATTAAATTTTTAAGGGATTTAAATGGTAAATAGACCGTTATTATTATTAGTGGACATATGTGAACATAAATTAGATGATTTTTATATTAAAAGATAAGGTTAATTACAATTAATAAGTTAATGTTAAATTAATAAAAACAAAAGTGTCATCTTCCTAATTGCCATCTACCATCGAAATTGAAGAATAAAGAAGCCATAGTTAGGGTTTGAAAGCTTCGGTCATTTGATCACCTTGCATGTAATAATTTTTATGTTTTCGGGATTGTTGTAGATTAATCTAGCTAACCCAGAGACTAATTTGCAAAACTGTTAAATGTTTAGGGTTTTTCCATGAATTTTCTTGCATGATTTTTGAAGCTTGATGAAATATTATAACTCTTTGTTGTTAAATAAACAAGCTTTGTAAAGTGATTTTTGATGAAATTATCATTTAGGGACTTAGTTGTAAAAGTAGTAAAATACCATGATAAATTTATGAAATTTTGCATTGTATGAGGTTGTATAAGTCCCTAGGTGATTCTACAAGCATGAAAAGTGGATGAATTTACATAAATGTCAATTTACGAGCTTAAGGACTAAATTGTAAAGAAGTTGAAATATTAGAGGCAAAGTGTAAATTTGTAAAAGTATGAATTTTGGATTGAATTGAATAGTATGAATAATAAATGGATTGAATTTTCTTATTTAGATCAAGATAAACCTCGTACAGATCTAGATCGAGGAAAAGCTAAAGCCTTGGATTAGTTTATCTTATTTCGACATCTTTGTAATCGAGGTAAGTTCGTATGTTTAATTAACGTTGTAATGTTATTTTGGTATTTATGAATTGTGCTATATATAATGTATTGAAATGGTGATAATCCAGTGATGTTTTGATGATTATCGAGTCCCGTTTGAACTTTAGGAATATATAGGATACAAATGACATGTCATTAGGGTTACCATGTTTCGGGTGCTGGTCCTGAATGTCCTACCAATGGCTGAGTTCTGGCTTTTGTTATGGATACTTGTTAGCTTGTGTGAGTGGAATCGTGTAGCTACAGTCCGACCATCAACTTGTGTGAGCAGACCCATTTATGGCACGAGTGAGCAATGATGTAAAGGAAAAGGAAAAGGAATTGTTTCGACCATATGATTAGCACACTTTGTGTGAGCTTCCTGCGTATCTGATATTATTCTAAGTGGTTCAACGGGTATGAAAAGGGAAAAAACGGTAAGTTTTCCTATGACTATGTTATGAACTTATGGACAAGTATGAATTTATAATGATCAAAGTATGTATAACTATACTTATGGAAAGTATGAATTCAATTGTACAATGCTCATGAAATCTATCTTACCATGTGATGATTTTGTTAAGTTATGTATTACAACACTAACTTGTGTTGTTGATGATGCTTAGGCTTCTGCCAAGCTTATGTTGGATTGATTCATGTTTAATTTATAAGGTTTTGCATTGAAATGGTAAGCTGTGTTCATGATTTATGAACTTACTAAAAATTATATGCTTACATAGTTTTCTTTCCTATGTTTTATAGACTATCGGAAGCTTGATCGGTTTGAAAGCTTGTCAGATACCTATCACACTATCCAACAATTATATCAGTAGATTTTGATATTTTGGTCAAGGTTATAATGGCATGTATAGGTGGACTTGTGTTTAATGATCTAGTTGTTTTGACATGTATAAGTGATCTTATAGTTGATGTACTTATGGTATTTTGGTGCCTTGATGGTTGGTGTTATTATGGCCAAGATGATGCATGTTTTGAATGACCGATTTGGTATGTGGTGGTGTATTTTCAATGTGGTCAATTAAGGTATGTTTTGAATTGAAACAAGTTAGATGTGTAAGGTTGATGAATGGCCAAGTATGCATATGTTTATATATGTTTGATGGATTGTATTTGAGGTGCCTTATTGGCATTTTGGTTTTATGTATTATTACTATAGGGATCTGGTCATTTGATGTATGTTTTGGGCACGTTTTAAGGTCTTGGTTATATGTAAAAATGGCTTGTAGGTACATGTTTGAATGGGTGAAAGAAAAGGCTTGATTTTGGCAAATTTCTTGTCCACACGGCCTAAGACACGGGCGTGTGTCTCAGTCGTGTGTCCCCTGTAGGTTTTTAAAGGTTGCAAGTTAGACAGTTACACGGCCTAGCACACGAACTGGCACACGGGCGTGTGAGGCCATTTCAAAAGTTACACGGCCTGGCACACGGGTGTGTGGCTTGGCCGTGTGACCCAAGTCAGAGAGTTACATGGGCATGGACATGGGTTGGGACACGACCGTTTGTCCCTATTTCAAATTTTACACGGCCTAAGACACGGGCGTGTGTCTCAGCTGTGTGACCCTACAGTTTGATTTTTTCTAACTTTTCCCTAAATGTTGCAAATGTTCTCAATTTAGTCCTAAATTGTTCCTAAAGCATTTCTAAGGCCTCGAGGGCTCAAATAAGGGGCGATATGCATGAATATGAATTTTTATGCTATTTTTAATGAAATGTTTGGAACTGTATGTTTTTATGTTACAGTTTTACGATAATGCTCTGTAACCTTATTCTGGCAACGGATATGGGTTAGGGGTGTTATAAACATGTCATTTGTATCCTAAGCATTCACGAGGTTCATTTGGGTCACTTTTTATTTCCAAAACATTTAACTTTACACATATTATACTTTATCAATCCACATTCATATAGTTCTCATTTTTTTTTCAAACATAACCATCAATTTAGCCTTTAATGCAATTTGATCCAAATTACCAATTATCACATAACAGTCATTTTAAAACTATACATAACATAGATATTATTAACATTTCATCCAAAATAGCAATTTAATAAATTCAATAATCATACGAACTTACCTAAACAAAAACGATCACGAACACGTTGTCGACGACTAATCTGTTAACTTAGCTTTTCCATGGTTTGAGTCTAATTGATTCGTTTCTTAATTTAAATAATAATTTTCACTCAATTAATTAATTCAAACAACTAAAATTATTAAACTTATTCTTATAAGTCATTTGATTAGCAAATTACAAAATTACCCTTAAATTTACACTTTATACAATTTAGTCCCTTAAGCCGAAACTTAAAAATTAACTACATTTAATCACAACTCAAGCTAGCTGAATTTTTTAAGGCCTCTCTATAGCCCATATTTATCAATTTAATAAAGTTTTACTATTTTATCAATTTAAGCCCTAAACATTAAAATCATTAAAAACTACTTTACAAAATAATCCTATTTAACAACCAAGCTTAATAATCTACCATTAAACTTAAAAAACACTTCAAACTCATAAACGACATAATCTATAACATTTAATAATTTTACGAATTACCCCTCAGGTTAGCTAGATTAAGCTAAAATGAACTCAAAAACATAAAAATCACTAAAACAAACCTCAAAATCACATACATACAATGAAGAGAGCTTCGTTGAACCTCCTTTTGACCCAAAAATGGTGGTTTTCGATTTGGGGAAGAAGAACATAGGAATAAAAATGATATGTTTTATTTATTTTATTTTATTTTATTTTAACTTTTCTTTTAATTTTAATAAATTATAACACATAATTTACTCAAAAACCAGTACTAATCGTGTATACCATTTAGTTATGGTATATTTTCCACATAAACCTTTGTACCTTTCTTTTTTAGCCAATTAACTAATAGAAACTAACTTTTGTAGCTTTTATGATTTAGTCCTTTTCACTTAATTAAGTAACTGAACATTAAAATTGCTTAACCAAATTTAAATATGACACTAATAAATATTCGTAAATATTAAATAAATAATATTTACTGACTAACTTGTCGGAATTGTGGTCCCTAAACCACTGTTTCCAACACCACTAAAAACGAGTTGTTACATTATGTATTCTGGATGAAGCTGTGTTGAAATAGGATATTCTATGAGAAGCTCATAATAGTGTTTATGCAATGCATCCTAGAAGCAATAAGATGTATAATGATTTAAAACCACACCACTGGTGGTCAGGCATGAAAGGAGACATAATTGAGTTCATATCTAATTGCTTAATGTGCTAACAAGTGAAAACAGAACATCAAGTTGCTTCTAGACTCTTGCAAGCCATTTCAATTCTTAAGTGGAAAAGAGAGTGTGTCACTATGGATTTTGTAGTATGACTACCTTTGACACTAAAAAAAGGATTCAATCTGGGTTATTATTGATAGATTGACATAGTCAACTTACTTTAGACCTATTTGAGTTGACTACTTATTAGAGAAACTGGTTGAACTTTATATTGTAGAGATTATAAAGTTACATGGTCTACCATTATCTATTATCTCTCATAGAGATTCGAGATTACTTCCCAATTTTGGAGCACATTGCATGAGGATATTGGTACACGCTTGAGCTTTAATGTTGCTTTTCACCTTGAAATGATTGACTAATCAAAGAGAGTGATAAATATTCTTGAAGATATGTTGAGAAGTTGTGATATTAAGTTTGAGGATAGTTGGGAAAGATACCTACCATTGGTTGAATTTTCCTACAATAACAACTGCTATCAGTCTAGCATTCAAATGGCACCCTGTTAGTCTTTGTACGAGAGAAAGTGTATGTAACATCCGGGTTCTAGGGGTTATGCATTTAGTGCATAACTCAAGTGATGGTAGGCTTATGGTGTGTTTGGATGAGTTTTAAGGGGTTTGGAGAACCCTAGAAGGTAGGAGAAGGCTTAAGGAATTATTGAATTTTTAGTGTTAAGAAGGGGAGCTTGGCTATAGAGGTCTTAAGAGAAATATTGGGGAGGTTAAGGCACAAGAATTGAGCTAGTAGAGTGGCAAGGAGGCGCCACTTAGGGCTTTGGAAGGTGACGCCTCAGGAAGCTGAAGGGGGGACAAGGTTCGAGCAGCAAAGGAAGCATTTTGGTTTTGTTTTTTTTTTTTTTTTTCGTCATGAGAGGGGGAGTTGTTGGACGGCTAAAAGGCTTTTAATTAGATGAGGTAAGACTTGGTCTTTTATTTTTGAAATTCGGCTAGGAAGGTAGGATGAAGGTTTGACTCCTTCAAACTTTTTGAATGAGTGTCAAGGAGGGAATTTAGGAGCAGAAAGAGGGATTTGAGAAGAGAAGGGGTAGTGGCCGGCCAAGGGTCTCTCTTGGTGGCTATTTTCGGGTTTGTTGGAGTGTGTTTAGGTGTGTGCCGAATCTAGTAGTATAAGTAGGGGGTGCTCACCTTTTGGCCACTATTTTTCTCCATTTATTCTCTCCCTGCCGAAAGGTGTTTCACCCATTTCTCTTGTGTCGAATTATTTCTTTTCTTCCCTTAGTCTCTTGCCGAAGGTAAGTCAAAGAAACACTCCCTCTTTTCCTTTTATTTTGCTGAAGCCAAAATTGAAAGTTGTGCAGCTACTTCCTCTTTTCCTTCACACTTTTTTTTAACTCTGCTTAAGCCGAATCACCCCTAAAGCTTGCCATTGCCGAATATCCCAACTCCATCTAGGAATCATTGCCGAAACATTTAGTCTCTCATCCTCTCTGTTTTGTTTGCAAGTTCTTGAAGCCGAACCTTAAAGCTTGTGGGGGGGCCGATTCCTTGTTAGGACAAAAAGGAGTGGTGATTAAGGTAGGGTTTCGATAACTCTTCTTTGTTTTGGGTTCATGTCTTGGCCGAATGGCCCTAGGATTTCTCTAAAGATTGTTAAGGCCGATTGTAGGGGAGGAGAACCTAACGCAAGAGACCTCTTCGGGAGACGTATAGTCAGCAATTGCAGAAGTGATCTACCGGGATTCGAGTGTGTTTTGGTAAGGAATATTTAGTAAGATTCGATACTTAGATTTATGACTTGGGTGATTAACCGTTTAATCTGATTAAGTGTTTTGATGGAGGCGAATATCAGTCAAGGAGGGCAAGGGAAAGTCCCTATTCCGAAGTTTAAGAAAAGAGCTGTCTCGGCGGTTCGGGATTGGCCACCGGGGTGTGGGCCAGCAGCAGGAGAAAACTATAGGAAGATAGCCGTAGTCTCGCTTAGCGATAGCGTAGGGATCGACAGTTTAGAACTTCAAGTAATAAGGTGCGTAATTATCGCACTGTTTCTCCTGATAATTGTGTATTGATGTATATACTTGTGTATGATGTGTGGTAGCCATCAATAATGGCTTAAGTGGTGGATACCCATGTTGGGGTAATCGGTTAACAGGTTAGTAGTCTGTGTTATTAAATAATTTATGGTGTATGTGTGATATGGTAATAAGCATGTGATGTATATTCACTCTATATGTTGATTTGACATGGTACATTTACATATATGCATGGGGGTTGGATTTGACCGAGGAAGGATGGGGTGTACATATTTATGTACATGGTCTAATGTGAGCCTCGTGCTACATTAGCGCTTGATGATTAGCTGTGTGCTCATCAAGGGAAATGTTGGCTAGGTGCCCATTTCGGCGGTTGATAGCTATGTGCATCACCGTAGACGGATTAATATTGGGATCACTCATGTGATCGGTGGCTCAGCCACGGCCTTGAGCAGCAAGTCTGCCAAGGTAAGATATGTGGATCACGATGTGATCAGTGGTGGATTAGCCACGGCCTTGGGCACGGAGTCTGCTAAGGTTGGTGTAGCGGGTGGACTTTAGGTTGGGCTGGGGCACATGTTTGCATGACTGGTTACGTGTACTGTGTGGATGTGGGCCAAGCCCTATGTGGAGAATGTAATGATTATGCACTGAGTCTGTGGACTCACCCAATTTTCCTTAACCATTTCTGGTGATGCGTAAAGTTTGGACCGGGTTGGAGAGGATACAGGGTGGCCCATGCAGAAGAAGATGTTTTAAATTATTTTTATGCATTTCTCATATTAAGTACTTTGTTTAAGTATTGGTTGTAATAAGGGCCTTATTATTATATTTGATATTATTTTATTATGGCTTGATTAAATTACCATGTGCAAATGATTTCGTTTTAGCAACTTATTTACTCAAATATATATATATATATATATATATACAATAAAGATTTAATTCGAATATTTTGTAACATCAAAGTTTTACATATAATTTCAAATGGACATGGTTTTCAAAAGATGACAAATTTTCATGTTTTATCATAAGTCAAAAATATTTTCAACCGTTCTTCCACAGTGGCATTTCAAATTCGGTCGTAGTGAATGGGCCGGGTTTGGGGTGTTACAAATTGGTATCAGAGCCCGGTTCAAAACTCGGCTTTGAGGGTTTTGGGCCCAAAATTTTTTTTAGATGCGCTTTTCAAAGATTTGGGCTTCCATAAATTTTTCAGGTTATTCTGGCATGGCACCTGTACCTCCGGCCCGAAGTCCACCAGGTAAGTATTTCTAATTAGTGAAGTGATTTGTTTATGTGAACTGCTATGGGTTTATTTGGGCTCGTAGATTAGAATATTAGGACTATTGGACCCTAGGACTAGTCTACTCAAACACATACATAAAACTTAAGGACTATTAAACAAACCTATGAAGTAAGTCGCCGAGTTAAGGTGTGGTAACCACTGTGCGCATGTCTAGGAGTGGATTCAGTAAGAGCTTGGTATTTAAGCAGTCCTAGCGACTCACCTCCTCTTTACTCGAATCCTACCTGGTGCGTAGCTACGGTTCACCTTAACCAAGAGGACTTGTTCATAGGCTAAACCAATTATTAAAACCCGAAAGGGATTAGCCTTACTGATTTAAAACCCTTAGTTTTAAAATTTTCAAACTTACCCCTTTGGTTTGTAAACCCTAAATCTGATTTTGAAAGACGTTTTCTCGATTTACAAAACTACCCAAAATGACCCTAGTGGCAAAATTACAAAAAATGCCCCTGTATTGTAAGATTACCATACTACCCTCAACTTTTGTTAAAATAATTTTACTTTACAAAAATACCAAAATCTCGAGTTTCAAAATATCAAGATACTCTGGTTTGGAGAAATTTAGGAAAATACCCCTGGTTGATAAAATTACCAAAATGCCCTTGGTTTCTAAATTTTCATATTACCCTCGACTTTTACTAAAATATTCTTATTTTACAAAATATCAGAAAATCTTATTTTGCAAAATATTGAGATACCCAGATTTGGAAATTTACAAGAATACCCCCGACTTACAAAATTACCAAAGTAACCCCCAATTTCTGAAATTTTTGGCAACAACTCTGATTTGAAAAATAAATTTTCAAGATGACCCCCGAGATTTTGTAAATTCTAAAATAACTTTAATTTGAAAACTATTTTCAAATTGACTCTGATTTATTACCGAAATACCCCTATAGGAAAATGACAAAATTACCCCTGGGTTGGGAATGCTCAAGAAAGTGACGTGGACAAATGAATGTGTCTTTAGTGAAGAATGTGAATGTTTGAATTAGAATAGAGAACTTGGAATGAAACTTTGATTGATCGAAAGAACCACTTCCGGAAACTTCTTTTCATAAAATTTGCTCATAGATAAACAGTGAAACAAAATTTCTAATGCATAAAAATTTTTAAACAGATTAAAGCGTGACGCTAGATATGAGTTCTAGGGGGCGTGGTCGCAATACTCGTGGACGTGGTAGAGGCAGAATGGCAGTATCAGAACCGGTTAGGTCTGGCCATGGGTCAGAAAACGATGTGCCGCCACCACCAGCTGTTGAGGTTGAACATCAGGATCAGACAGGAGGAGACGACGCAGTATAGCAGGCTATGCTACGGGTGCTCGAGCGAGTGGTAGGAGCCAATGTGGGCAATGGGACTCGAAAGTCAGTATCCGAAAGACTTAGGTTGAACGGAGCCGAGGTTTTCAGAGGAGTGTCTGGGGTAGCTCCAAGCGTGGCAGAATACTGGCTTGAGGCAGTTGAATGGATTATGGATGACTTAGACTTAACTGCTGAGGAGAAGCTTAAGGGCGCTGTTTCGTTGCTACGGGATGAGGCCTACCAGTGGTGGCTCACTGTTAAGGAAAGTACCCCTGCCGATCGAGTGGACTGGGGTTACTTTAAGATCAAGTTCGAAGGGAAGTATGTCGGAGCAAGTTATGTGGACGCTCAGAGGAAGGCGTTCCTCAATTTGGTGTAAGGTAGCAAGTCAATAGCGGAGTACGAGGCTGAGTTTCTGTGTTTGAGCCGGTATGCTCGGGGCATCGTGGCTACCAATTATGAGAGATGCGTCAGATTTGAAGATGGGTTGCGGGATGAGCTACGGGTTTTGATTGCTCCGCAACGAGAAAGAGATTTCACCATTTTAGTGGAGAAAGCTCGGATAGCTGAGGAGGTCAAGAGGACTGAGAGGCAGAATAGAGATAGAGAAAGAAACCGGGATAAGAGGAGTTCTGGATCACCAGAATCGTTTGAGAGCTTTCAGAAAAGACCGAGGGTCGAGACTTCTGCTCGTATTTCTAAGCCAGCTACTGGGAATTCGGACTGTTCATGTGCTCGGTGTGGAAGGTATCATGTTGGCGAGTGCTGGAATCGGGATCGAGAATGTTTTAGGTGTAAGTCCAAGACTCATCTGATTAAAGATTGTCCCCAGGATCCGAATAGGACTTGGACATTAGGCCAAGGTTATGTGCAGTCGGGCAGAGGTGGTCAGCAGGCGACAAGGGGTCGTGGTCCGAACCATGAAGGGAATGGTTCCGGCCGAGGTCGTGGAGCAGTAGGCCGCGGTAATGGTGGCACTAAGGCAAGACAGCTAGGTCTGGTTTATGCAGTCCGTCGAAGGGAGGATAATGATGTGCCAGATATGTCGGCAGGTAAGTTTCTTATGTCTGGAATATTCTTATTTGTTTTGTTGCTATAGTGGCAGTTTGTTTTATTGATAGTAAGTATCTAGAACCTTGAGTGTGGACTTGGAAGTTGTACCTAGAAAATATGGTAGTTTCTTAAGATCAGAGTGCGCAACAATAGCGTAGTGTGGTGAATTAGGATGTACGACCGTTAGGCAACCAAGTAATTTTGAGGACGAAATTATTTTAAGGAGGGTAGAATTGTAACATTCGGGTTCTAGGGGTTATGCATTTAGTGCATAACTCAAGTGATGCTAGGCTTATGGTGTGTTTGGATGAGTTTTAAGGGGTTTGGAGAACCCTAGAAGGTAGGAGAAGGCTTAAGGAATTATTGAATTTTTAGTGTTAAGAAGGGGAGCTTGGCTATAGAGGTCTTAAGAGAAATATTGGGGAGGTTAAGGCACAAGAATTGAGCTAGTAGAGTGGCAAGGAGGCGCCACTTAGGGCTTTGGAAGGTGACGCCTCAGGAAGCTGAAGGGGGGACAAGGTTCGAGCTGCAAAGGCAGCATTTTGGTTTTGTTTTTTTTTTTTTTTTTTTTGCGTCATGAGAGGGGGAGGTGTTGGACGGCTAGAAGGCTTTTAATTAGATGAGGTAAGACTTGGTCTTTTATTTTTGAAATTCGGCTAGAAAGGTAGGATGAAGGTTTGACTCATTCAAACTTTTTGAATGAGTGTCAAGGAGGGAATTTAGGAGCAGAAAGAGGGATTTGAGAAGAGAAGGGGTAGTGGCCGGCCAAGGGTCTCTCTTGGTGGCTATTTTCGGGTTTGTTGGAGTGTGTTTAGGTGTGTGCCGAATCTAGTAGTATAAGTAGGGGGTGTTCATCTTTTGGCCACTATTTTTCTCCATTTATTCTCTCCCTGCCGAAAGGTGTTTCACCCATTTCTCTTGTGTCGAATTATTTCTTTTCTTCCCTTAGTCTCTTGCCGAAGGTAAGTCAAAGAAACACTCCCTCTTTTCCTTTTATTTTGTTGAAGCCAAAACCGAAAGTTGTGCAGCTACTTCCTCTTTTCCTTCACACTTTTTTTTAACTCTGCTTAAGCCGAATCACCCCTAAAGCTTGCCATTGCCGAATATCCCAACTCCATCTAGGAATCATTGCCAAAACATTCAGTCTCTCATCCTCTCTGTTTTGTTTGCAAGTTCTTGAAGTCGAACCTTAAAGCTTGTGGGGGGGGCTGATTCCTTGTTAGGACAAAAGGGAGTGGTGATTAAGGTAGGGTTGCGATAACTCTTCTTTGTTTTGGGTTCATGTCTTGGCCGAATGGCCCTAGGATTTCTCTAAAGATTGTTAAGGCCGATTGTAAGGGAGGAGAACCTAACGCAAGAGACCTCTTCGGGAGACGTATAGTCAGCAATTGCAGAAGTGATCTACCGAGATTCGAGTGTGTTTTGGTAAGGAATATTTAGTAAGATTCGATACTTAGATTTATGACTTGGGTGATTAACCGTTTAATCTGATTAAGTGTTTTGATGGAGGCGAATACCAGTCAAGGAGGGCAAGGGAAAGTCCCTATTCCGAAGTTTAAGAAAAGAGCTGTCTCAGCGGTTCGGGATTGGCCACCGGGGTGTGGGCCAGCAGCAGGAGAAAACTATAGGCAGATAGCCGTAGTCTCGCTTAGCGATAGCGTAGGGATCGACAGTTTAGAACTTCAAGTAATAAGGTGCGTAATTATCACACTGTTTCTCCTAATAATTGTGTATTGATGTATATACTTGTGTATGATGTGTGGTAGCCATCAATAATGGCTTAAGTGGTGGATACCCATGTTGGGGTAATCGGTTAACAGGTTAGTAGTCTGTGTTATTAAATTATTTATGGTGTATGTGTGATATGGTAATAAGCATGTGATGTATATTCACTCTATATGTTGATTTGACATGGTACATTTACATATATGCATGGGGATTGGATTTGATCGAGGAAGGATGGGGTGTACATATTTATGTACGTGGTCTAATGTGAGCCTCGTGCTACATTAGCGCTTGATGATTAGCTGTGTGCTCATCAAGGGAAATGTTGGCTAGGTGCCCATTTCGGTGGTTGATAGCTATGTGCATCACCGTAGACGGATTAATATTGGGATCACTCATGTGATCGGTGGCTTAGCCACGGCCTTGAGCAGCAAGTCTGCCAAGGTAAGATATGTGGATCACGATGTGATCAGTGGTGGATTAGCCACGGCCTTGGGCAGGGAGTCTGCTAAGGTTGGTGTAGCGGGTGGACTTTAGGTTGGGCTGGGACACATGTTTGCATGACTGGTTACGTGTAATGTGTGGATGTGGGCCAAGCCCTATGTGGAGACATGTGTAATGATTATGCACTGAGTCTGTGGACTCACCCAATTTTCCTTAACCATTTCAGGTGATGCGTAAAGTTTGGACCGGGTTGGAGAGGATACAGGGTGGCCCATGCAGAAGAAGATGTTTTAAATTATTTTTATGCATTTCTCATATTAAGTACTTTGTTTAAGTATTGGTTGTAATAAGGGCCTTATTATTATATTTGGTATTATTTTATTATGGCTTGATTAAATTACCATGTGCAAATGATTTCGTTTTAGCAACTTATTTACTCAAATTATATATATATATATATATACAATAAAGATTGAATTTGAATATTGTGTAACATCAAAGTTTTACATATAATTTCAAATGGACATGGTTTTCAAAAGATGACAAATTTTCATGTTTTATCATAAGTCAAAAATATTTTCAACCGTTCTTCCACAGTGGCATTTCAAATTCGGTCATAGAGAATGGGCCGGGTTTGGGGTGTTACAGTGTAGGACTCCTTTGTGTTGGACCGAGTTGAGTGAAAACAAGTCACTAGGACCCGAGTTGGTTTAAGAAATTGAGGACAAACTGAGGATCATTTAGGACTGTTTGAAAACTATTTTCGACCATACAAAGTGTTACACAGGCTTAAAAAGAAAAGATATATAGTGTAGGCGACAAAGTATGCTTGAAATTATCACTGTAGAAGAAAGTACTTTGATAAGGGTGGAAAGGAAACTTGAGCCCAAGATTCATTAGACAGTAAGAATTACTTGAACGTGTTGGGTCGGTATCATATTGACTAGCACAACCTCTTGAGTTGTAAAAAATTCGCAATGTCTTCCATGGCTCTATGTTGAGGAAGTATAGGTCTTATCCTTCTTGTAACACCTCTAACCCGTCTCCAATGCTGGATTAGAGTTATGGAGCATTACAGAACAAAACAGAACCTTTAACTTTAAATTAGAACAAATAATTCAGCTAAATTAAATTTTCAATAATTCATTCAACTCATAAAAAAATATATACATTTAGACCTTAATTCGAGCTTTCGGGGCCTAAAATACTCTTTAAAAGCAATAAGGAAATAAATCAAAAAAATCTTTAGAAAAACATAAAAAATTTTATAAACAGTGGTCACACAGTTATGTGGCCAAGCCGTATGACATAGCCTTTGACCGTGTGGGTATTTGAAGTAGGGACACATGGCCGTGTCCGAGCTCATGTGTTTGTCTGTGTGTATTCAAGAAAAGGGCCACACAACCATGTTCAAAATTGTTTTGAGAGACACAACTGTGTGGTAGAGCGTGTCTCAGATCGTGTGTAACCTGTACATAAAATTTTTAAGACACATGGAAGTTTGGGTTATCCGTGAGTGGCACACGGCCGTGTGACAGCCCATGTCCTCAGTTATATGCTCCATAATTAGCCCCTAAAACAATCCATTTGAAAACCAAACCTTGCCCAACAAGCTACTCCATTTGTACATACATTCAATGGACATAACCACACTTCAAACATTCATAAACATACCAATTCAATCAACCTAAATCTTCTAACCAATATTCAATTCAAAGGCACCTCATTTCATATCAAAACAAAATAAATTAAGCACAAGCTATAATGCCACATCTCAATCACAGAACATACGTATAAAAGCTACCTAATGCCAACCATCATCAACCCATTTCACCATTCAAAATAAGCATACGAAAATGACTACTTTCACATAGTTTTTAACATGTACAATCAAACTATACCATATATGCATATAACCATTTACAAAAGTGACCAAAACAGAACAAAAGTGTAAATGACATTAAACCTTATACATGCAATGTAACAACCTATTTTCAGTAAAATCTGAACAGTGGTTTTGGGACCACAAATCTAAATTCTAAATAATTATTTTATTATTATTTTAATTTCTACAGAATGTCAGTAGTGTCGTATAAAAATTTATCTAAGAAATTTTATCGTTTGCATGCTTAATTTGATAAAAAGGACTAAATCGCGTAAAGTACAAAAGTTGTGTTCTAATAGCTAAATGTGTTTAATAGCTATAAAAATTTAAAGTGGAGGTCCTTATGTTGTAATTAAACTATCCATAAAGTGAGTGGACTTTCATGGACATGATATATGTGTTTTCAAATGTTAATATTTAAGGTTAATATAGTAAATTAGTAAATAACTTAAATAAAATATTAAATAAAATAATGAATAACATAAATATATCATCATTTTCTCTTATTCACCACTAAATTTAGAAAGGAAGAAGCCATGTTTAGAGCTTTAAGGTTTCAGCTACTTCTCTAGCTAGCATGTGAGTATTTTTTGTCCCATTTTTAATGATTTCTATGTTTTTAGAGTCGTTGTAACTTAATCTAGCTAGCCCGGGGACTAATTTGTGAAACTACTAAAATATTAGGGTTTTACTATTGATGAATGTGTATGTGTTTTGATGTTTGATGATAGAAAATGAATGGTTGTTGTTAGATAAACAAGTTTTGTAAAGTGATTTTGGTTGAAAATGTCAAATAGGGAGTAAATTGAGAAATGTGAAAATTATGTGGTAAATGTGTGAAATAATGAAAAATATGGGTTGCTATTGGTCTAAACAATATTCGGCTATAATAGGTTGAAATTTAATTTCATGAATTTGTATTTTTATGAGCTAGGGACTAAATTGTAAAGAAGTTAAGTGTTTAGGGGAAAATAGTAATTTTTCCATAATATGATTTTTTAATTAAATTGAATAGAATGATATTTAAATAAGTTAAATTTGATTATATAGATCAAGAAAAGCAACGTACAGATTTAGATCGGGGGAAGAATAAATTAGTGGATTGATCGCTCGATTTTCTTCGTATTAATTCGAGGTAAGCTCGTATGTTTAATAAGCATTAAATTATATGTATTTGAATGCTTAATTGATATAATTGTAATGATACGACACCACAAAAATTCTCGACGAGTTATCGGCAATGTATGGATTTCGGTTGAACCTTAAGAATTGATAGGATATAAATGACATGTCATCAGGGGTTACTGTGTTTTGGGTGCTGGTCTGTACGTTCTACCAATGGCTGAGTTTTCTGGCAATTTTCGCGGTTACTCGTTAGTTTGTGTGAGCAGCACCGTGTAACTATGTCTTGACCGTCAGCTTGTGTGAGCAGACCTAGTGATAGCTCAAGAGTGAGCATTTGTACGAGATATATGATAGAGATGGTTTCAACCATGTATTGGCACTTAATGGGCGAGATTCCCGAGTATCCGATAGTATTCCAAATGGTTGAACGGGTAAAGATGATGGTAAGAGGATATAAGAGATTATACGTACCAATTTAGGTATTTGTGAGAAGTATGTCAAGTAATTTATAGTTGATGTATTCATACATAACTAACATGGTTTTGATTATGTGTTAACCTTTGAATTTGATTGAAACTTATAGATGTTTAATTATGCTTCTTTAAATTGAGAATGAATGGAAAGTTGTACTTATTAGACATATGAGCTTACTAAGCTTAATAGCTTACTTCTTTTTTTTATTTTCTTTTTTGTGTTTTATAGTGATTTCAAAGCTTGCTCGGATTGGAAGTTGTCAGAGATATCATCGCACTATCCAACCGTTGTTTTAGTACTTTTAAACTATGTGTATTTTGGTTATATGGAATGTATAGGTCTTTTGGCTAAGGTAGCCTTTATGTCTTGATAAATTTTGGCCATTTGAATTGGCTTGTAAGTAGTCATATATTTTTAAATGTATATATGTAAATATGGTCTTGTGAAATGTGGTGTTTAGTTGCTATATGATTGCCTTTCTTGTGAAATTGTGTTTTGGTGCCAAATAGTTGAAATTGAGAGTGTATTAGCATGCTAAGCATTAGGCAAGATAATCCATAAAGAAAGTTACCATTTAGGTGAATGCTTGAAGGTGATTTGGTATGTATTGAAATGGCATATTGAATGTGTGTTAGGCACAAAAAGTGTATATTTGTATTTGGCCATTTAGGTAACTTTTGATAGTGATATTGGTATGATTTTGAATGGCCAATTGTGATGTTTATGAGCGTTGTTGGTTGTTGGTAAAGGTATTGCATGATTTGAACTTGAATTTTTGTTAGTTTGAATGCTCATTGATGAGTTTAGGTGTTGGGTGAGAAAAATGGCTTGGAAAATAGCCTATTTTTGTCCACACGGGCGTGTGTCTCAACCGTGTGTGATACACGGCTAGATGGAACGGCCGTGTGTCCCCTAATATTTCTTTATAAACCAAGTCAGTAGCTTCACACAGCCTAGCATACGGGCGTGTGAATTGGCCGTGTGGCATAAGTAAGTATACCCTTCAATTTTCACACGGCCTATGTAACACCCCAAACCCGGCCTAAAAGTTAGGCTCGAGTCCAGAATGTCACATTAAAGGCACACTTCAAATTGATTTTACCATTTAACAATTTAAGGCCCAAAAGCCCAAAACCTATGTATCTTGTTAAGTTACGTGGAAAATCCCATATTTTAGAAAACATTCATAGGTTAAGTTATTTCGGAAACCATGTTAACTTTAGAAATTTTATGTTATTTCGAAAACCATGTTAACTTTAGAAATTTTATGAAATTTATTAAGAGGACAGTTGAAACAATAATAATAAAACCCAAAGTCTAAAGTCAATTAGGAGTTACATGGCCTTATTACAATCCAATGAAAAAAAAATAAAGCATTTAAAATAAATTCATTTGAACGAAATAAACATTTGATCAGCTTGTAGTGTGGCCATCTCCGAGTCCTCTCCCACGTCGAGCCGTCTATTCAGGATCACTTGAAACATTAAATGAAAGGGTGTGAGTTTCGAAACTCAGTGTGTACAACCCTTGGCAATCAAATCACATACAAAAATTCACATTGGGCCTAAGCCTTATCAAAATTGGTGGTCTTGGGCCTTAGCCAACAATGACCTCATATCATATCATATCATATCGTATCATATACAAACAAAATAATGCAAAACCCTCCTTAAAAATCTATCCGCTACACACACCATTTCCCTTCCAACCATAACACACTTGTGGGGATTTCTAAATCAACCCACCCATCCTCTACACACCAAAGGTAGCCCAGTTGCGGTACTACCTAACGTTGCAGCAAAGCTGCTAATCATATAATGGGCTTAAAGCCACTGGTGGATCCATGGTCGTCAAGCGACTATGCAATCCTCAAATCTTCCTCCGTACCATAATTCCCACCCATATGCATCCCAAGCAGAATATCATATGAATGCATCAAACACATGAGTAACATCCACAAACTCATATTCGTCACATAGGGGTATTTTCGTCATTTCACTATCCAGGGGTATAATCGTAATTCTACCCTACAGGGGTATTTTGGTAATTTGGCAAGATTGGGGTATCTTGGTAATTCTGCAAAACAGGGGTGTTTTGGTAATTTTCCAACTTTAGGGGTATTTTAGTAATTTTACAAATCTAAGGGTATTTTAGTAATTTTACAAATCTAGGGGTATTTGGTCCCTCTCGGGTTTTAGTTATGAACTTTGGCCCATCAACAAGTCCTCGCGGCTAAAGTGAACAGACACTACGCACTAGGTTGGATTCCAGAGAAGAGGATGTGGGCCGCTAGGGCCGCTTAAGTACCAAGCTCTCCCTAGATCCAATCCTAGACATGCGTATGTCCGTTGCCACACTTTAACCCAGCGACTTGTTCACGGACATGTTTAATTAGATTAAGTCTTCTGAAATTTAAGAGTTGTTCAAACTAGGCCTAAAGTCCATAAACCCTAGCATACTTGTCTACGTCCCCATAAAGCCCATCAAACTCAAATTATATCCTTACGACCCATTAGGCCCAAATCACATCCTTATGGCCTGTCAGGCCCAAAAAATTCCAAATCATGTATTATGCTTGACAGAGTCAATTCATACACCAAACCAAACAAACCCATCAAACCTAGCCTTAGGGCCTAGCGGGCCCATTTAGCCACTTTCAGCTTTTCGGCATTGCCGATATCGTGTGTGTAGTGTTTGTACACACCTGGTAACCTCGTGTGCTGCAAACCCCTTAGTCAAGAACCTACAATCGACATTAATAGCGATTAACTAAAGCTTTAACACATACTTATCAAAAACCGAAACCTCACCATACCCTTACCGTGCGCCTCACGTTCTAGTAGCCCTTCCTTTGCTACTATTTGCGATTATCATCTAGATCTGCACCCAAACACCTATATCGTCAAAACCAAGTGACTCATATTGTACATAAGTCACCCCTATGAGCCACATTAGATTCGGCCATTTACAAAACCATGACTGGGTCAAGAACATTTACCACTTTGTTAGCAATCCTTACCTACCACGCTTGCGATTGTTGATCCTTTCCCTTGTTAACACAAAGTTAACAACAAGGAGGGGTTAGATAGCCCTTTGGCTTTTAGCAAAACTCGCTAAAAGATCAACTAAGCACTTACCGAAATTCTCCTTTAATCCTGCGGCTTAAATCTGACTTTTGAGACTAGTATGGTGATAGAGGCAATTCGGCAACACTAGGGAGAATAAGAAAAGAAGTAATTCGGCTAGAACCAAGTGGTGAACCAAAAAGGGAATTTGAGAAGGGAGAGTATGGAGGATTCAAATTCTAAACACTTAGAGAGAAAACGGGTGTTTGGGCATCTCACAAGTGAAGAAATTCGGCCAGAGGGAAAACAAAATTTTGGCATTACTCTAGGAACTTAATTCGGCACCCATATATATAGCCCTTAGCCGAAACTTCCTTTCCCCCAAAGTCCAAATCGGCACCACTAAATCCACCCCCCAATCCCTATCTTTTCTCCCTTATCTTTACCTTTAAATTTCTCTCCTGAACACTCCCCTCCAAAGTCCCCTCCAACGCCACCTCCTTTTGTCCAGGCACAAAAATAAAACTCCTTAATTCTCCCCCTTAGGCCTCGAACCTTGGACCTCCTTAACTGAAAAACACGCCATCTAATAGCTCCCAGGTGACGCCACTAGCCAATGGACCACAAGCCTATCTTGTGTCCTATTTTCACTCAATCTGCTTAAGAGGCCTAATGCTTGAGACTAGGGTCCACTAAAGCAAGAAAATAAATTTCTCCCTATGGTCTTCCCTATCTCTAAGGCCTCAAATAAACCCGATAATACCTTAATATTATTACTCTAAGTGCTACACATACATATTAACTTCAATGCACAGAAGTTAAAGTTTCATGATTTTTGGGGCGTTACAATTCTACCCCTCTTAAAAAAATTTCAGGCTCGAAATTTACCTAATTGAAACAAGTGAGGGTATTGTCGACGCATTGCCTCCTCAGGTTCCCAAGTAGCCTTCTCGGCATTATGGTTACGCCAAAGTACTTTGACTAAAGGGACAGACTTCTTCCTTAGCACCTTGACATCTTGATCAATTATCTGAACTGGCTCCTCTTCAAAAGTTAGATCTAGTCTAACCTCGATCTCCTCGACTGACACGATTTGAGAAGGGTCTGAGCGATAATGCCTTAGCATTGACACATGGAACACATCGTGTATTTGGCTCAACTTAGAAGGCAACTCCCGTTGATAGGCAATCGACCCAATCCGCTACAATACTCGATAAGGCCCAATGAACCTTGGGCTTAATTTGCCCTTCCGACCAAACCTTAACACCTTCTTCTAAGGGGAAACCTTGAGAAAAACAATGTCCCTCACAACATATTTGATCTCTCTTTGTTTGAGGTCAGCATACGACTTCTGCCTATCCGCCGCCTCCTTCAATCGATCCCGAATCAATTTCACCTTATCTTCGGTGTCTGCTACCAACTCCGAACCCAAAACTCGTCGCTCACCCAACTCAGTCCAACAAGTCAGAGTATGACATTTTCATCCATACAGTGCTTCATATGGTGCCATTCCAATACTTGCTTGATAACTATTGTTATATGCAAATTCAGCTAATGACAAGTAGTCCTCCCAACTACCTCACAACTCAATTACACACCCTCTCAGCATATCCTCCAAAACTTGAATTACCCTTTTCGACTGACCATCAATCTGAGGGTGAAATGTTGTACTGAAATCCAACCTTGTACCTAGCGCTTCGTGCAGCTTCTTCCAAAAGTGAGATGTAAAACGAAGATCTCTATCTGATATGATCGAGACCGAAACTCCATGCAACCTCACAATCTCTGCCACATACAACCTTGCCAATTTCTGTAGTGAGTAGTCAGTGCGGACCGGTATAAAATGGGCAGACTTAGTTAGCCGATCCATAATGACCCACACAGAGTCCCTCTTAGTAGACGTCAAGGGTAACCCATTAACGAAATCCATAGTAACCTGCTCCCACTTCTATTGTGGGATCTTAATTGGCTGAAGTAACCCCGATGGCAACTGATGTTCCACTTTCACCTGCTGACATACCAAACATTTGCCCACAAACTCCGTAACCTCACGTTTTAATCCCAGCCACCAATAAAGCTCTCATAAATCTCGGTACATCTTGTTACCTCCGGGGTGCATAGCATAGGAACTACTATGCACTTCCCGTAGTATAGACTTCCTTAGCTCTTCGTCCCTTGGTACACAAATTCTACCACGGAAACAAAATAACCCATCACCGTTCATCCCGAAATCCGATATTTCCCCATTCTCAACTTGCTTGAATCGAGAACTCAGAGTTTCATCCAATGACTATTTAGCTTTAATCTGCTCAACCCACAGTTGCCTCACTTGCAATTCGGATAACAAACTCCCGTCGTCATACAAACTCAATCGAGCAAACATTGCCCTTAAATCCAACATAGCCCTACGGCTTAGCACATCAGCCACCACATTCACTTTGCCCGGGTGATATTCGATCGTGCAATCGTAATCCTTTAACAGCTCAATCCATCTGTGCTGCCTCAAGTTCAACTCCTTCTAAGTCAAGAGGCACTTCAGACTCTTATGATCCGTATAGATGGTGCACTTCTCTCCATACAAGTAATGCCTCCAAATCTTGAGCGCGAAAACTACTGCTGCCAATTACAAATCGTGGGTTGGGTAATTCCCCTCGTGAGTCTTAAGTTGGTGTGATGCATAAGCAACCACCTTCCCCTCCTGCATCAACACACAGCCTAAGCCCACGTGTGATGCATCGCTATAAACTGTAAACTCATTTCTGTGCTCTGGTTGGATCAGAACAGGGGCCTCCATTAAAACCTTCTTAAGCTTATCAAAGCTTTCTTGCTATTTATCAGTCCACACAAACGACACCCCCTTTCAAAGCAGCTTGGTCAATGGTGCCGCGATTAGGGAAAACCCTTCAACAGACCACCTATAGTACCTTGCCAGGCCTAGAAAACTCCGATTTACGACACCGTCTTAGGTCGTTTCCAATCCAACACTACTTCCACCTTCCGAGGGTCAACCCTAATTCCCTCAGTGGAAACCACGTGTCCTAAGAAACTGACTTCCCTTAGCCAGAATTCGCAGTTGTTAAACTTAGCATAAAGTTGCTTCTCCCTTAGAACTTACAACACAATCCTTAAGTGTGCATCATGATCAACCTCCGTTCTCGAGTATACTAGGATGTCATCTATGAATACTACTACGAACTGATCTAGATACGGTTGAAAAACCCGATTCATGAGATCCATAAAAGCAGCAGGTGCGTTTGTTAACCCAAACGGCATTACCAAGAACTCGTAATGTCTATAACGAGTTTTGAAAGCTGTCTTATACACATCGGCTTCCTTGACCCTCAGTTGATGATATCCCGAACGCAAATAAATGTTTGAAAAAATCGAGGCTCCCCTAAGTTGATCAAAAAGGTCATCTATCCTAGGCAGAGGGTACTTATTCTTAATGGTTAACTTGTTCAACTGCCTGTAATCGACGGAGATCCTCATGGACCCATCTTTCTTCTTTAAGAATAATATTGGTGCTCCCCATGGAGGCACACTTGGCCTAATGAATCTGTGGTCCAATAACTCCTAAATCTGGGCCTTCAACTCCACTAGTTCCTTCGGTGCCATCCTGTAACACCCCATACCCGAGTTCAAGGCTGAGACCGGATACGAGACATTACTATGCATGAACTTGCTTAAACTTGTATTTAGGAGCTATAAAATTTCGTTTCGAATTAAAAACTTCCCTTTCTTAAATAACTCATACATTTCATAGGCCTACGAGGCCTTAAACACATATCTGGAAACTTTCAGAATTCAATTGAAAACTTTTCCTTAAAACAGGGGTCACACGCCCATGTGGCCTGGGACACGCCCGTGTACTCCTCGACATGCCCGTGTCTTCCACCCGTGGTGGACACTGCCAAATAGCACACGGCCTTGACACGCCCGTGGGCTTAGACCGTGGTCTAGTCTAACTTAAAGTACTAAGGTGCAGGGGACGCACGGCTTAGACATACGCCCGTGTGTCTATTCGTGTGGGCACTTGAAGACTATTTACCAAGCCAATTGCCACCCTGAAATTATAGATCAATCTCAAGCTACATTCATCAATTCAAATATTTCATCTAACAAGAACAATGATGTATACTTCTTTGACATTTATAAACATACATACTTAGACAATCTTGGCCTATCGCTTGGCCACATACAAAAGAATAATAAATTTGATAGCCCATACTTTTGCCCTTCTTAAGACATATTCTCAAAATGAAATGCTTCTTATACATGCCATACTTAATATAAACATCTTGGCTATACCAAAATAGCGATTGATAGTGTGCTCCGAGCTCTAATGACGATGATCCACGAGATTAGCTTAGCAGGACTACATGGAAAGAAAGAATAAATGACGTAAGCATTTAGCTTAGTAAGTTTGAATGTAATGCATATAGCAATATTCTTGTTTAACATAAACAATTTGGTAAAACAATGGCATCATAACTTTCAGCTATTTAAGCTTACTTACTCATATTGGTTTTTACATATCTCATGATACTTACTAGTCTCATGCTCGTGAACTAAACGAGGTATCTGTGTCACTTAATCATATAGATTAACATACTCTGTCATGGTAAGCATAATCTTAACTTCATCGTTCATAACATGAATAATACTCTTAATTAGCCTTAGCTTGCATTCTTTAATAATAACTTTACTTTCTTGCTTTCTCATTTATTCTTTACTCATTTGCCCGATGAATTTCTATGAATAACTAAGGATACTGAATCTCATTTCACATTACTAGATGCCAAAGCCATATCCTAGATACGGTCTTACATGGGATCTCTCATCTTGGTGTCGATGCCATGTCTTGACATGGACTTATACGAAGTCTTTCTCATAAGTTCCCTTGGGAACTTACCATTGCCATGTATTGACATGGTCTTACTTGGTATCTTTACTCATGAACTAGTCAATGCCGAGCCTTGGCTTAGACTTAAAAGAAATCTTCCTTGTTACTCACCAATGCCATGCCTTGGCTTGTGTCGTAACCATTTTTTGAAAACGGGAATCGACTAGGGTTTTGAAAACGAAAATAAGAACAGGCCACCAATCCTTTTTGATGAGGTGTGATCGGGTCACCTTGTAAAACGGTTGTTTTTAATAAACAGTTTGATTTATCAAAACAACGATTTTGGTCTACGAAATCCAAAAAATGGGTTCGGGAGTCGATTACGTACGAGGAAGGGTTAGCACCCTCGATACGCCCAAAATTAGTACCTAATTGATTATTTAATGTCCTAATGTCGAAAATTGGAAGAACAAACCCTTTAAAAAATGTTTGGATAATTCGGATTAGACATCGAAATTTTCTTATTCCGAAAAGATGAAATATCACATCCTGCACGATAGGACACGATGTTTCACCCCTTGATACCAAGATCATTTCATGATTTCCAAAATTCATACATTGCGATTTTGAAAAGGGTATTCCACGATTTGGCCAAACCAAAAAACTGAAACCCAGCACGATTGGGTACGATTCCTTAAATTTCCAAACATGAAATATTGCCTTATTTAAGAAAACACGATCAAAATCTTAAAAAGGATATTTAGTCATTTAGATGAACGGGAAATCGAAACCCAGCACGATTGAGCACGATTCCTCGAACTTCTAAATACGGAATATCAATCATTTTAAAACCTGATGTATCGAATAAAGGTTAATGAGACAAGTAGTAATACAATGCTACATACTTGACAGGATAAATACGTTAGTAGTAATGATATGAAATTCAAAAATAAAATGAGCAAGATAAGATATATATTGCATAGGTTTCGAGTAAATAAATAAGGACATGTAATAATAATAATATAAAAGAATAATAATACTATATTAATATGAACAATACATATATATATAATATTAGTGGTAAAATAGAATAATAAAAATTTATAATAATAAAAATAATAGTAGTAATAAAAATAAATACGATAATAATAACGTATGCGAAAAGCAAATTAGAAATAAAGTAAATATAATAGTGAGTATAATAATAACAATAAAAATATGATAGATGATAAAATAGTAAAAATGATGTTAAAAATAGCATTTAAAATAATTATCAAATATAATATAATAACATTAAAATAATAATGGTACAAAAATAATAATATTACAAATAATAAGAATATGGGTAGTGATAGGAATAAATAATAGTAATGTATTTACACGGTGAAAATAATAAGTATGAAAAAAGAAATAATAAATAATAAATAATAATATTAATAGTAAATAAAATAAAAATAAAATAAACAATAATAATAAGGTTAAATAATAACAGAGTAAAGAATATGAATAAAGAATAATAATATGTAAAATATATATATATATATATATATAGTAATAATAATGAGCCTGATAATAATAAACAAATAAAATAGTAGTAATAATATTAATAGCAAAATTAAAATAATAATAAAATGGTAAAAATAACAACAAAAAGAAAGGGGACTAATTTGAATTAAAAATAAAATTTCGGGGCTAATTTAAAATAAATAAAAAGGGAAAAGGACCCCAATGTGATGTGCCAAACAAAAGAGGGACCAGGGGGCAAATTATCCCACCCTTCTGAAACATAGCACCTCAAGAAGGGACCAAATTAAAACAAATGTGAAACTGTTGGGCTAAATTTGAAAATCAAAAAAATTTAATTGAGATAAGCTGAAAAAGCGGAAGGACTGGGCGCATAAATAACCCAAAAATCGCAAAAACACGCGGATCCTTTTAGCAGGCGGGTCGGATTTCGGGTCAGCATGTCAAAACGATGTCATTTTGATGTTTAAAGGCCATGGTCAAAAACGATGTCATTTCATTCGCCTATAAAAGGCAAATTTTTTTTTAAAAATTTTCATTTCCACCCTTTCTGAAAAAAAAGGGCCTTTCCCTTTTATATTTTCTCTCTGCTGGGGAAGGATTCCGGCCAACTTTTCGGTCGATCACCACCGTGGTCCGTCGCTGGTGACCGCCGCACACGACAGTGCCCGAGGTAAAAACATCCCCTTTTTATTTATTTATTTATTTATTTATATACTCACATATATATATAATAATGAAAAAAATAGAAAATACTTGAATATAGTCTCGAAGATAAAAAAGAACCAAAATAACCTTTTGTGTGACTTGTATCTGCTCTATTGATGTTTGCTGTTTATATATTTGAATGTATTTGTGTATTGATGACTTTTTTCTTTCTATTTATGCTGATGATCATAAAAAGGGTTTTTTTTTTTTTTTTACAAATACTTTGAATCAGCTTTTATAGCCAAAATTTTTACAACTTTCTTTGCTTTCTGTCTTTTCTTTTTAATGTCTTGCGGTGGCGTCAGAAGTCTGCGCAAGTGGAAGACCCTAAGTGCGGCGCCTAGGGTTTCTGTTTGTTCTTTTTTCCTTTTTTTATTAGGGTTGGGGTTGTAATTGGGCTAATTGGGTCTTTAGGTGATTGGGCTTATTAGCCCGGGCAATTTAGTCCTTCTACAGCTTGGACTTACATGGGATCTCTATCTCATGATAGCTTTTCAATGCCAAGACTTGTCTTGGACTTACATGACATCTTTGCTTGGAGACTCACCAATGCAATGCCTTTGCTTGGGCTTATATGGGTCTTCATCTCATAATAACTCTTCAATGCCAAGACTTGTCTTGGTCTTACATGATAACTTGCTTGATTGCCGATGCCATGCCTTGGATTGGTCTTATACTGACTTTCTCATTCCGTGTGATAGATCGAGTATCCTAGGTAATTCAACTTCAATCAGGACTTTCTCATGCTTAATCTCTTTGATTTCTTCGTTGAACATAGCATTAAACCTTTCCATGGTGATAATGTACACTATACTAAGCAATTCAATGATAGTAATCATAAAGCTTAGAAATCATACAAACTTACCTCGATATACAAAATGTATGTAGATATGCAATTTAGTCCTCGACTTTGTTCTTGCCTCGGTTTCGATCCGTGCTTCATTTTTCTTGATCTATAATAATAGTTTAGATTATTTAATAATCACATTGACTAAATTGACTCTTAACACATACTTTGGCAAAATTATTATTTTGCCCCTAAACTTTCTCATAATTACACTTTTACCCCAAGGCTCGTAAATTGATTTTTATCTATCTTTTGTGAACTTCATGCTTAGCTGATTCATTTTCTCAACTATAGCTGTAACATCCTAAAAATATGAGTATCGATATGTCGAATGTTTTTTTATTTGTGCTTAGCTTGTGAATGATTAAATTTTGTGTGTTTAATGTAGTCCTGAGAAGGCACGGAATTATTTGGAAGTAGAATAAATGTTAGTAGTGAGAATTTTATTGAAGTGGATCAAGTGACCCTGATGCTTAAGTTAATTTAAGTGACAAAAGCTAGCATAAGATGAGCTAGTAGCAAGGTGGTGTTGGCGCATGAGTGATTGCTTGAGGGGAGAGGTTCGAATCCCATGGATAGCATTTAGGTGACTTTTATTTTTACACTTGTATGACATGTGTCAGTCAAGCTTTACTTATGGTAAGGATAGACTAATTCTTTTATGGTAAGGTGGCTAAAGGTTATGGCAAACATGAATTTAGGGATAGAATTTGCTTGATTTTGGGGATAGGATTTCTAAAACTTTTGGAAGGTGGAGGAACATAAGGCACCTCTTAAGGGAGAGTGTTTTGGAAAGTTAAGATGGCCAAGTTTGACCATGTATGTGGACGGCATAGGGGGTTAGGGGGTGGCCGAATTTTTGTGGTAGACTTTGGTAAGGATGTGTAGTTAGTGTGTAATCCCATTTGGTCATTTCTTTGTTTTCTCAAAACACCTTTTCTTTTCATTTTCTCTTTGACCGAATGTGCTTGATGCTTTGGGTAAACATCTTTGTTTTTCATCTTTTTTTCTTCTCTTTTTGACCATTTGGTCATATTTTGCCAACCTTTCAAGTGCTTCATTTTGTGTTACTCTTCTAGTGCCGAAAACATCAAACACAAAAGCCATTTCTTTTTCTTCCTTCTCCCCCCATTGCCTAATGCACCATTGTCTCAAACCCTTTTCTTTGCTCTTCTCTTACCTTTGAAAATTGAATCATAAGCCTCTCATCTTTATTTTTCTTGCCATCTCCATTTTTCTCATCCTTTAAACACAATTTTTCCTTCATACTTCTTCTATGGCCGAATGTTTGTAACCATCCCCATAGCCGAAATTATTTTCCTATCTATTATATCATAGCCGAATCTCTTATTCTTCTTTGACCTTGTTCTCGATCATTTCTTTCATTAAGCTTTGGATAATCGTAAGATAGTGGAGGGCAGAACCACCATTTTGCCAAGTCATCTTGAAAGTTATTTAAGTTTGGATCATATTTAGCAAGGTAAGAAGGAACTCTTCAAGGATTTTTGATCACTCTCATTTTTATCAATGATTATCATTGGAATTTGTTATAACCGAAAGTTTTTACGTATAAGAATCCTTTGGAAATCACTCGGGATTTTAAGGTAAGCCGAGTTCGCCCTTTTAAGCCATTAGTATTAAAATTTCCAATATATTAGTTGGACTAACATATAATTGTCATGGAGGCAATCAAGATAAGGTTGAAAAGGGTTGTTAATAGCGTTCGGAAGAGGGGTGGTTCCGCTATTCCCCCTAAATTCAAGCGAAGGGCTGTTTCGGGAATCCGAGACTTTCCACCGGGTGGTAGACCCACATCCGAGGAGAATCGATTATTCGAAGTCGTTCGTACTCCCGAGCCATTGTTTGTTCGTGGTTCTTCATCGGGTTATGAACCATCAATCGGGGAAAATCGACAAATAGTTGTCATTCGAGATTCTGAAGGTAAAGATTTAGATCGTTTATCAATAGTATAGTTTTTATTAAATACTTGTGTTCTAATCAAGCGTGATAAATATTTAGGTATCGACGAGCGGGAAACTGTAGTTCTCACCGTAATCAGGTGTGTAACTTCACACTTATCACATGGGTTATTTTATACCGTAAGTGTTAGAATAAAAATCGTAAAGTTGGTAAAATTTTGAAAATACGGTATATTAGCACTTTTTGATGTGAATGCATGAAACCGGAATTAAGGTTGTGGAAAAATTACGGATTTGCCCTTGAAGGCTATATTGTTAAAAAGTGATATCTTGGGCCAAATGAATTATTTTGACAAATTGGCCAAGTGTGAAAATTGTGAAAAAGGCCTTATGTGTTAAATGGGCCAAAGTTTGCTAGATCGTTAAATGGGCCAAAGTTGGCTAGATCGTTAAATGGGCCAAATTGCTATTTTGACTAATGGGCCAAATTGATAACTTGTAATATGGGCTTATTGTTGAAATTTATCTTATGAATATATTGTTATGCATTATATGTATATATACACGATTGCATGGGTTGGGATAATTGACGAAGAGAAGAAAGGCCTGTTGCCAAAATCTAGTTCGGTGGTTCTGCCACAAATATTATAAATGGCTTGTTGCCAAAATCTAGTTCGGTGGTTATGCCACAAATATTATAAATGGCATGTTGCCAAAAATATTATAATTGGCTTAATGCCTGCTATTGGTGTGTTGGAGGGGTGGGTTGACTTGATCCCCACAGGTGTGATGGTTGGTACGGGTAGTGTGTAGCGGATGGAAATTAGGCTTGGTTGGGAATTGCATATCACATGCATTATTTTTATATTTGAATTATATATATATATTGTACATTTGCAAATGGGCTCAAGCCCAATTATATGCTTATATGGTTTTGGCCCAGTGGACACGGTAAGTGGGTTACACATTGAGTTCTAAGTAACTCACCCCGTTTTTCTTACCCTTCTCGGGTAATAATAATTGATGGAGGCTTGGGCCGGGGATGACTTTGTGTGGAGGCCATACTACAAATGGTGGTTTAAATAACTTTAAAACTTCTTAAATTATTTTTATTTAAGTACTATTTCAATTGCGATGTAATAAGGCCTCTGGTATTATTTTCATGGATTTTACTTTGTGGGTGGATTTTTATTTTGTTTTAGATTCTTAAATTGGACTGTTTTAGTTTTCATAAATGTTTTCTAAAGCCTTCGTATAAGGTAAAGGTTTTTCTTAAATATAACTAAAACTTAGAAATTTCTTTGAAAATTCTTTTATGAAAATATTTCGACCAAATAAATTTAAAATTTAAATCAATTATTACTCTGAAAATCAAATGATAAACTCTTGTGTTTTAAATCATGGATTTCTAATAAACCTCTATTTTTGATAAAATCATTCTCTAAAATCGTTTGAAGATTTGATTTCTTACATCGTTGATGATTTAAATGTAAGTTCGAATTGTGTGGCATGCCAAGTTTGGTCTTAATGCATAGGACGAGTTTGGGATGTTACATTTTATGGTATCAGAGCCAGTTTCAAAACTCGACTGTGGTTTGGGTTTAACAAAAATTTCTGTTTAAAACTATTTAAATTTCTAGATTTTATGTTTTAAAAGTAGTATGGCACCACGAGCATCCGGCACCAAGTCAAGTAAGTACTCATATTCTGAATGATTATTATTGTGATATGATCATAGGAACACTCTAGAACTTCTAGTTATAGGTGTTGGAAACGGTAGATATTGAGACTATAGGATGTGATTGCGAAAACAACTTTATCTCTTATATCTCATAAAATATCGTTAATAAACACTGAAACAGTATTCTGATTCATAAAACTTGTAATCAAATTAAACCAAATTAGACATTATGAGCTCTAGAGGACGTGGTCATGGACGCGGTAGACGTGGTCGTGGTAGAGGATGAGGTGCTAGGGTTGAGTCTGAAGCGCGGGGTCATATGTCGGAAGTGGATGCACCTGTGTCATTCGGGAGTGAGACTGGATCTCATGATCATGCGAAAGAGGATAATGCTTTGACTCAAGCAATGTTGCGAGTTTTAGAGAGGGTTGCTGGGACTAGAACTGGTCCAGCAATTCGTGGATCAATATCGGAACAACTCAAGTCAAGTGGTGCCGAGGTTTTTAGAGGTGTCTCCGGTGTAGCTCTGAATGTTGTGGAATATTGGCTCGAGGCTGTAGAACGGATTATGGATGATCTGGAGTGCGCCGTCGAGCAGAAGCTGAGAGGAGCGGTGTCCTTACTAAGGGACGAGGCGTATCAATGGTGGCTTACTGTACGAGAAGGCACCGAGGCTGCATTGGTAACTTGGGATTTCTTTAATGCAGCTTTTCAAGGGAAGTACATCGGGACAAGCTATGTAGATGCCCGGAGGAAAGAATTCCTAAATCTAGTTCAAGGAAGTAAGACGGTAGCAGCTTACGAGGCAGAATTTCTTCGTTTGAACCGTTATGCTCGCACTATAGTGCCGACTGATCATGAGCGTTGTGTACGCTTTGAGATGGGCTGAATGATGAGTTGCAGGTACTGATAGCCCCACAACAAGTACGGACTTTTACTTCGCTTGTTGAGAAAGCCAAGATAGCCGAAGAGGCGAAGAATTCAGAACGTTAGAACCGGGAAAGAGTCAGAGGCAAGAGGGATTTTAAGTACACATGTACTACTAAAAAGTTTCAGAAGAGGCCACAGAATGACAAGCCAGCTCAAGCTAGAGCACCTGTGACTACCAATCAGAGTCGAGACTGTACCGACTGTGGGAGACGACATCCCGGGGAATGCTGGAGGAAAACTGGTGCCTGCTATAAATGTGGTTCAAAGGATCATTAGTATAAGAATTGTCCTCGATGGACTGGTACGACTTAGGAAGCTCGTAACCCTGATGCTCAGCCAGCTAGAGGTGCTCAGCAGCCACCGAGAGGCCGTGGACCAGGTCGTGGTGGTAATGGTGTTGGACATGGTGAAGGTGCACCGGGTCGAGGTAATGGCTTTAGAGGTAACGCGGAGGCAAGATAGCCGGGATTGGTCGTGAAGATGGCGATGCACCTGATGTGATAACTGGTACGTTCTTCATCCTTGATGTACCTGTTACTGCTTTGATAGATATTGGGTCTACCCACTCGTATGTTGCTAGTGTCATATCTGGAAACCTGAATATTAGATCTGAGCTTACCGATAGGGAGATGACGGTAATTAGTCCTTTAGGACAGTCGATAATAGTGAATAAACTGTTTAGAGACGTGCCCTTGGAAATTCAAAGAGAAATATTCTTAGCGGATTTGATGGAATTGCCTTTCGGCGAGTTTGATATTATTTTGGGCATGGATTGGTTGGTGAAGCACCGGGCGCAATTGGATTGTGCCGATAAGCGGATGTCAATAAGGACTGTGGATGATGAGGAGGTAGTTATGATAGGCGAGCGAAGGAACTTTTTGGCAAATGTGGTATCTGCTTTGAAGGCAGAAAAGTTGGTGCGGATAGGGTATGGAGCATTCCTAGCTTTCGTTAGTGCTTTGGATGCCAAGGAATTATTAGTGGAAGGTGCGAGAACGGTGAAAGAATTTCCAGATGTCTTTCCCGAAGAACTTCCGGGTCTACCTCCAGATCGGGAAGTAGAGTTTGGCATTGAGCTTTTGCCTGGAACGGCTCCGGTGTCCATTGCTCCTTATAGAATGGCATCGAAGGAGTTAGCGGAGCTTAAAGCTCAAATTCAAGAACTACTAGATCGGGGTTTTATTTGACCAAGTGTGTCTCCGTGGGGAGCACCGGTTTTGTTCGTTAAGAAGAAGGATGGGTCGATGCGTATATGCATTGATTATAGGCAGTTGAATAAATTGAAGATCAAGAATAGGTATCCATTGCTGAGAATTGACGACCTGTTTGATCAATTGAGAGGAGCTTCAGTTTTCTCCAAGATTGATTTGAGATCGAGCTATCATCAACTCAAGGTGAAAGAGACGGACATTCATAAGACGGCATTCCGAACTCGTTATGGACATTATGAGTTTTTGGTGATGACGTTTGGTTTGACCAATGCACCAGCTGCATTTATGGACATGATGAACGGAGTCTTTCAACCTTATCTAGACCGGTTCGTAGTGGTGTTCATAGATGATATCTTGGTATATTCGAGGAATGAGGAAGAGCATGACTCACATTTGTGCATCGTGTTGTAAATTTTGCGAGATAAGCAACTTTATGCCAAATTCAGTAAATGCAAATTTTGGTTGAAGGAAGTGACTTTCTTGGGTCATGTGGTGTCAGCCGAAGGAATAAGAGTTGATCCTCAGAAAGTTGAGGCAGTGTTGGATTGGAAACCGTCGAAGTCAGTGGCTGAGATTCGGAGTTTCTTGGGTTTGGCTGGTTACTATAGACGTTTTGTTGAGGGGTTTTCATTGATCGCTGCGCCCCTAATTAAGCTGTTGCGAAAGGGAGTACCATATGTATGGACCGATAAACAGCAAGAAAGTTTCGAGAAACTGAAGAAGATTTTGACAAAGCGCCAGTACTGATTCAGCCTGAGGCTGGAAAAGAGTTTATCGTTTAATGTGATGTGTCACATACGGGTTTAGGATGTGTGCTAATGCAAGGTGGAAAAGTGGTGGCTTATGCTTCTCGACAGTTGAGGCCACATGAAGTCAACTATCCTACTCATGACTTGGAGTTGGCTGCGGTGGTGTTTGCCTTAAAGATTTGGAGGCACTATCTCTATGGTGAGAAGTCTATCATTTATACGGATCATAAGAGTCTTAAGTACCTTCTTACCCAAAAGGAGTTGAACTTGAGACAACGGAGATTTGTGGAGCTGTTAAAGGATTATGATTTCTCAATTGAGTACCATCCTGGAAAGGCTAACGTTGTGGCAGACGCGTTGAGTCGTAAGGTTGTATCGGAGTTAAGAGCAATGTTTGCTCATCTCAATTTGTATGAGGATGGCAGCCTGCTAGCGGAACTTCAGGTGAAGCCCCTGTGGTTGGAGTAGATCAAGGAAAAGCAGCTATCAGATGAAAAGTTGGGTCCGTTATTGCAACAAGTTGAAAGTGGTATAGTAGGGGACTTTGGAATGAACAAGGATGGCGTGATGTGTTTTCGTGAAAGAGTTTGTATGCCCATGGATTCGGATTTGAGACAAATGATTCTTCGAGAGGCACATAGTAGCCCTTATGCTATGCACCCCGGAAGAAATAAGATGTATCGGGATCTTCGTGAGCAGTATTGGTGGCCAAGGTTAAAGCGGGAGGTTATTGATTTTGTGAGAAAGTGTTTGATTTGTCAACAAGTGAAGGCGGAACATCAATTACCATCGAGATTATTGCAACCGGTAAAGATTCCTCTATGGAAATGGGAGCGGATAACGATGGATTTTGTTAGTGGGTTACCCTTAACACCTACTAAGAAAGATTCTATTTGGGTGGTAGTTAACCGATTAACGAACACTGCTCATTTTCTACCAGTTCGTACGGATTACTCGTTGCAAAAGTTGGCTAAGCTATATGTATCTGAGATCGTGAGGTTGCATGGGGTACCAGTGTCTATCATATCGGAAAGGGATCCCAGGTTTACATCACGGTTCTGGAAAGCTTTACATGAGGCTTTGGGAACAAAGTTAAACTTCAGTACGGCTTTTCATCCTCAGTCAGATGGTCAGTCAAAAAGAGTAATTCAGATTTTGGAAGACATGTTACATGGTTGTGTAATTGACTTCAGAGGTAGTTGGGAGGATTTCCTACCGTTGGCAGAGTTCGCGTATAATAACAGTTATCAATCCAGTATCCAAATGGCGCCCTACGAAGCTTTATACAGTCATAGGTGTCGTACCCCTACTTGTTGGATTGAATTGGGGGAACGACAGTTGATGGGTCCTAAGTTGATTTCTGAGACGGAAGAAAAGGTAAAGGAGATTCGAGCAAGGTTAAAGGAAGCTTCGGATAGACAAAAGTCTTATGCGGATCTGAAGCGTAAGGATATTGAGTTTGCGGTGGGGGATCAGGTCTTTCTGAAAGTCTCACCTTGGAAGAAGATTTTTAGATTTGGAAGGAAGGGCAAGTTGAGTCCTAGGTTCATTGGACCGTACCGTGTGTTGAAGCGTATAGGACCAGTGGCCTATCAGCTTGAATTACCTCCGGAGTTGAGTAGGATTCATAGTGTTTTCCATGTTTCTATGCTGAGGCGTTATAGATCGGATCCGTCGCATATAGTATCGGTGGAAGAAGTGGAATTAAGGCCAGACTTGTCTTTCGAAGAGGAACAGTGAAAATCTTAGACCGTGATGTTAAGGTGTTAAGAAGGAAGACTGTGCCGTTGGTTAAGGTTTTATGGCGTAATCACGGAGCGAAGGAAGCTATGTGGGAGCCTGAGGATGCAATCCGACAGCAATATCCTCACCTCTTTTAACCAGGTAAATTTCGAGGATGAAATTTTCTTTAAGGAGGGTAGAATTGTAACATCCTAAAAATATGAGTATCGATATGTCGAATGTTTTTTTTTTTATTTGTGCTTAGCTTGTGATTGATTAAATTTTGTGTGTTTAATATAGTCTTGAGAAGGCACGAAATTATTTGAAAGTAGAATAAATGTTAGTAATGAGAATTTTATTGAAGTGGATCAACTGACCCTGATGCTTAAGCTAATTTAAGTGACAAAAGCTAGCATAAGATGAGCTAGTAGCAAGGTGGTGTTGGCGCATGAGTGATTGCTTGAGGGGAGAGGTTCGAATCCCATGGATAGCATTTAGGTGACTTTTATTTTTGCACTTGTATGGCATGTCTCGGTCAAGCTTTACTTATGGTAAGGATGGACTAATTCTTTTATGGTAAGGTGGCTAAAGGTTATGGCAAACATGAATTTAGGGATAGAATTTGCTTGATTTTGGGGATAGGATTTCTAAAACTTTTGGAAGGTGGAGGAACATAAGGCACCTCATAAGGGAAAGTGTTTTGGAAAGTTAAGATGGCCAAGTTTGACCATGTATGTGGACGGCATAGGGGGCTAGGGGGTGGCCGAATTTTTGTGGTAGACTTTGGTAAGGATGTGTAGTTAGTGTGTAATCCCATTTGGTCATTTCTTTGTTTTCTCAAGACACCTTTTCTTTTCATTTTTCTCTTTGACAGAATGTGCTTGATGCTTTGGGTAAACATCCTTGTTTTTCATCTTTTTATCTTCTCTTTTTGACCATTTGGTCATATTTTGCCAACCTTTCAAGTGCTTCATTTTGTGTTACTCTTCTAGTGCCGAAAATATCAAACACAAAAGCCATTTCTTTTTCTTCCTTCTCCCCCCATTGCCGAATGCACCATTGTCTCAAACCTTTTCTTTGCTCTTCTCTTACCTTTGAAAATCGAATCATAAGCCTCTCATCTTTATTTTTCTTGCCATCTCCATTTTTCTCATCCTTTAAACACAATTTTTCCTTCATACTTCTTCTATGGCCGAATGTTTGTAACCATCCCCATAGCCGAAAGTTATTTTCCTGTCTATTATATCATAGCCGAATCTCTTATTCTTCTTTGACCTTTTTCTCGATCATTTCTTTCATTAAGCTTTGGATAATCGTAAGATAGTGGAGGGCCGAACCACCATCTTGTCAAGTCATCTTGAAAGTTATTTAAGTTCAGATCATATTTAGCAAGGTAAGAAGGAACTCTTCAAGGATTTTTGATCACTCTCGTTTTTATCAATGACTATCATTGGGATTTGTTATAACCGAAAGTTTTTACGTATAGGAATCCTTTGGAAATCACTCAGGATTTTAAGGTAAGCCGAGTTCACCCTTTTAAGCCATTAGTATTAAAATTTCCGATATATTAGTTGGACTAACATATAATTGTCATGGAGGCAATCAAGATAGGGTTGAAAAGGGTTGTTAATAGCGTTCGGAAGAGGGGTGGTTCCGCTATTCCCCCTAAACTCAAGCGAAGGGTTGTTTCGGGAATCCGAGACTTTCCACCTGGTTGTGGACCCACATCCGAGGAGAAATTCGAAGTCGTTCGTACTCCCGAGCCATTGTTTGTTCGTGGTTCTTCATCGGGTTATGAACCATCAATCGGGGAAAACCAACAAATAGTTGTCATTCGAGATTCCGAGGGTAAAGATTTAGATCGTTTATCAATAGTATAGTTTTTATTAAATACTTGTGTTCTAATTAAGCGTGATAAATATTTAGGTATCGACGAGCGGAAAAGCGTAGTTCTCACCGTAATCAAGTGTGTAACTTCACACTTATCACATGGGTTATTTTATACCGTAAGTGTTAGAATAAAAATAGTAAAGTCGGTAAAAATTTGAAAATACGGTATATTAGCACTTTTTGATGTGAATGCATGAAACTGAAATTAAGATTGTGGAAAAATTACGGATTTGCCCTTAAAGGCTATATTGTTAAAAAGTGATATTTTGGGCCAAATGAATTATTTTGACAAATTGGCCAAGTGTGAAAATTGTGAAAAAGGCCTCATGTGTTAAATGGGCCAAAGTTTGCTAGATCTTTAAATGGGCCAAAGTTGGCTAGATCGTTAAATGGGCCAAATTGCTATTTCGACTAATGGGCCAAATTGATAACTTGTAATATGGGCTTATTGTTGAAATTTATCTTATGAATATATTGTTATGCATTATATGTATATATACACGACTGCATGGGTTGGGATAATTGACGAAGAGAAGAAAGGCCTGTTGCCAAAATCTAGTTCGGTGGTTCTGCCACAAATATTATAAATGGCCTATTGCCAAAATCTAGTTCGGTGGTTCTGCCACAAATATTATAAATGGCCTGTTGCCAAAATCTAGTTCGGTGGTTATGCCACAAATATTATAAATGGCATGTTGCGAAAAATATTATAATTGGCTTAATGCCTGCTATTAGTGTGTTGGCGGGGTGGGTTGACTTGATCCCCACAGGTGTGATGGTTGGTACGGGTGGTGTGTAACGGATGGAAATTAGGCTTGGTTGGGAATTGCATATCACATGCATTATTTTTATATTTGAATTATATATATATTGTACGTTTGCAAATGGGCTCAAGCCCAATTATATGCTTATATGGTTTTGGCCCAGTGGACACAGTAAGTGGGTTACACATTGAGTTCTAAGTAACTCACCCCTTTTTTCTTACCCTTCTCAGGTAATAATAATTGATGGAGGCTTGGGCCGGGGATGACTTCGTGTGGAGGCCATACTACAAATGGTGGTTTGAATAACTTTAAAACTTCTTAAATTATTCTCATTTAAGTACTATTTCAATTGCGATGTAATAAGGCCTCTGGTATTATTTTCATGGATTTTACTTTATGGGTGGATTTTCATTTTGTTTTAGATTCTTAAATTGGACTGTTTAGTTTTCATAAATGTTTTCTAAAACCTTCGTATAAGATAAAGGTTTTTCTTAAATATAACTAAACCTTAGAAATTTCTTTGAAAATTCTTTTATGAAAATATTTCGACCAAATAAATTTAAAATTTAAATCAATTATTACTCTGAAAATCAAATGATAAACTCTTGTGTTTTTAATCACGGATTTCTAATAAACCTCGATTTTTGATAAAAATCATTCTCTAAAATCGTTTGAAGATTTGATTTCTTACATCGTTGATGATTTAAACGTAAGTTCGAATTGTGTGGCATGCCAAGTTTGGTCTTAACGCATAGGCCGAGTTTGGTGTGTTACAATAGCAATAACAAAATGTCACTATTTCTACCATGTATGGCAAATTTTATAATAATTACAAACTAGTCCTTACTAGCATTTCTCATGAAATTCACTTAGAAAAAGATGTTTATCTAACATCAAACTCTCATAATCTTCCATAAAACATCATTTTACAAACATGTCATACATGGGTAGATTTTTGAACATGCATCTTAGCTCAACTTACAGATAAAAATAGCTAATTCATGTTACGAGGACTTGAAAAACACGAAGAATATTAAAAACGGGGCTAAGATGAACTTACTAGCAAGCTTGAAAAATTGAAGAACCCTAGCTATGGCTTCCTTCAAATTTTCGGCACTTGAGGAAGAAGATGAGAATGATTTTTGTCATCTTTTTCCTATTTTAATCATTTCATAGATAAATGACCAAAATGCCCTTCTCATTAAACTTTTACAAATTTCTAACTCATGTCCAATTTTGTCCAAAATTATAATTTGGGGAAATTACTATTTAAGGACTTCTAATTAATATTCTAAAGCTATTTAATACAAAAAGCTTCTAGAAACTCATATTTTGTCCTAATGGACCCTTTAATGGAAATTTCCATAAAATTTCTACATGAAACTTTAATTTCCATAAAATTTCTACATGAAACTTTCATATCATCATGCAAACATCTCAAATACCTTAAAAAATCATATTACTACTTTGGACTTGTGGTCTCGCACCACCATTCCGACTAGGCCCTGAATCGGGCTGTTACAATTCTCCCCTTTAGGGATTTTCGTCCTCGAAAATCTTACCAGCAAATAGGTTTGGGTACTGGTTTCTCATGCTCTCTTCTGGTTCCCATGTAGCTTTTTCTATTCCATGTCTTTGCCACAATACATTCACTAGGGAAAAACTTTTATTCCTTAGTTGCTTGACTTCCCAAGCTAAAATCTTGATTGGTTCTTCACCATAAGTCATATCGGGATGAATCTCTATCTCTGACGGGGTAATTACATGTGAGGGAACTAATCGGTAGCGTCTCAACATAAACACGTGAAACACATCATGTATCTTTTCTAACTCAGATGGAAAAGCCAATCGGTAAGCTACTGGCCCAACTCTCTCAGTAATATCATATGGTCCAATGAAACGTGGGCTCAACTTGCCTTTCTGGCCAAATCTTAGAACTTTTCTCCATGGTGACACTTTCAAGAAAACTTTGTCCCCGACTTGATACTCTATCTCTTTTCTTCTTAAATCTGAGTAGGATTTCTGTCTGTCGGAGGCGGCTTTTAAACACTCTCGTATCACTTTCACTTTCTCTTTAGCTTCTCTAACCAATTCAACTCCGTGAATTTGATTTTCTTTGAGTTCAGTCCAAAATAAAGGCATTCGACACTTACACCCACATAGGGCCTCATAAGGCACCATCTTTAAGCTCGACTGAAAGTTATTATTGTAGGCAAATTCTGCCAAACTACCTTGGAATTCAAGAATACAACACCGAAGCACATCTTCGAGTACTTGTATTAACCTCTCAGATTGTCCATCGGTTTGAGGATGAAAAGATGTACTAAAGCTCAACTTTGTAACCAGGGCCTCTTGTAACTTCTTCCAAAATTTGGATGTGAATCTCGAATCTCTATCAGATATGATTGACAATGGAACTCCGTGAAGTCTTACTATTTCAGAAACATACACGAGTGAGTAATCCACTCGTACAAGTATAAAATGGGCTGACTTCGTGAGTTTATCAACCACAACCCATACAGCATCTTTCTTGCTCAGAGACAACGACAAACCCGTTACAAAATCCATGGTAATACGATTCCATTTCCACTCGGGAACCAAAATGAGTTGAAGCAAACCCGAAGGTACTTGGTGTTCAGCCTTTACTTGTTGGCAAATCAAGCATTTGGAAACAAACTCTGAAATATCTTTCTTCATTCTCAGCCACCAATACTGTTGCTTCAAGTCATTACACATCTTGGTACTACCCGGATGTACAGATAAACATCCGTTATGTGCCTCATGCAAAATTCTCTAAATAAGCTCTTTCTTGGTACACAAACTCTATCTTTAAACATTAAACATCCATCAGAATTAATCCAAAAGTAGGATTCAACATCTGACTCGTACTGGGCTCTCTTGGCTTGTAATTTGCTATCTTCTTTCCAAGCCTCAAAGATCTCTTGGAGGAATACTGGTCTAGCTCTTAACTCAACTAAAATAGAACCATCACTGAATAAAGTCATTCGTGAATTCATTGCCCTTAATGCAAATAGGGACTTTCTGCTTAAAGTATCGGTGACCACATTCGCCTTTCCTGGATGATAGTCAATGATCAACTCATAGTCTTTTATTAACTCTAACCATCTCCGTTGCCTTAAGTTCAACTCTTTTTGCGTCATCAAGTACTTCAAACTTTTGTGATTGGTGAAAATTCAGCATCTTTCACCATATAGATGGTGTCTCCATATCTTCAATGCGAAGACTATGGCAGCCAACTCTAGATCATGTGTCGGATAGTTCTTCTCATGAGGCTTCAACTGTCTTGAGGCATAAGCAACCACTTTGCCCTTTTGCATGAGCACACAGCCTAACCCATTTAAGGATGCATCGCTATAAATTACGAATTCTTTCCCCGTCTCAGGTTGTACTAAAACTGGAGCTTCTGTCAAGAATGCTTTCAGTTTCTCGAAACTTTGTTGGCATCTTTCTGTCCACTCAAACTTCACATTTTTCTGTAACAATTTAGTCATCGGGGTTGCAATCATGGAAAACCCCTTGACAAATCGTCTGTAATAGCCGGCTAGGCCTAGGAAACTTCTAATCTTAGAGATGTTCCTCGGTGGTTTCCAGTCCATTATAGCCGAAATCTTACTTGGGTCTACTCGGGCTCCTTCTCCCGAGATAATATGTCCCAGAAATCCTACTTCCTTAAGCCAAAATTCACTTTTACTGAACTTGGCATACAACTGATTTTCTCGTAGAATCTGTAAAATTGTCCGTAGGTGCTCAGTATTCTCAGTCTCATCTTGAGAATAAATCAATATGTCGTCAATAAAAATGACTACAAACTTGTTGAGATATGGCCTAAAGATGTGGTTCATTAGGTCCATGAATACTGCAGGAGCATTGGTCAACCCAAAGGGCATGACTAAAACTCATAATGCCCATATCTTGTTCGAAAAGCGGTCTTGGAAACATTTGAATCTTTACTCTCAACTGATAATACCCCGATCTCAAGTCTATTTTGGAGAACATAGTGGCTCCTTTCAATTGATCGAACAAATCATCGATTCTAGGCAATGGGTACTTGTTCTCCACTGTCACTTTATTAAGCTGACAGTAATCTATGCACAATCTCATGGTGCCATCTTTCTTTTTCACAAATAAAACCGGAGCACCCCATGGTGAACAACTTGATCTTGCAAAGCCTTTATCTATCAACTCTTGCAACTGTGACTTCATTTCTTTTAACTCCGTTGGAGACATTCTGTAAGGAGTAATAGATATTGGTACAGTATCAGGAGCTAGCTCAATACTGAACTCAACTTCTCTAACTGGTGGTAGTCCTGGTAATTCCTCAGGAAAAACATCCAAGTATTCACCTACTATTGGTACTGATTCAATCTTTAGCTCTGTTTCTGTAGTATTCATCACAAAGGCAAGATATGCCTCATACCCTTTTCTTATGTATCTCTGTGCCGTCATATGAGAAATTACTACTGGAAATATACTTTGCTCATCTGATTCTACATGGAGAAAGTCCCCATTCTCACATCTCATCTCAAGGTATTTCTTCCCACAATTAACTATTACATCATGGGTGGTCAACCAGTCCATACTAAGAATGATGTCAAACTCATCAAATGGCAGCAACATAAGGTTTGCCTAAAACAATGGCCTTTAATTATTAATGGACAATCTTTACAAACTTCATCAACTAACACACTATTACCTAAATGATTAGACACCTTAATCATAAATTCTGTAGACTCTATAGGCATACTCATATTGGATACTAGTTTCATGCAAATGTAAGAGTGTGTGGATTTAGGATCTACTAAAGCAATAACTTTGATATCATAAAGAGAAAAGGTACCCGTAATAACATTAGGAGAAGATGCCTCTTCGCGAGCGCGAATGGCATAAGTCCTTGCAGGTGCCCTACTCTCAAGTCTCACGGCCTGCTCTCTAGGGTTACCTCTTCCACTTGCCCCACTTCCCGGCTTCTTCTGCGGTCTTCCTCTGATCATACTCCCTGATCTCGGGTTCTGAGTTCTCTCTTCTTTTGTCGTCTCAGGACAATCCTTTATGTTGTGGTCTTGGGAACCACATCTAAAACATGCATTTTCATGTGCTCGGCATTCTCTCAGATGACGTCTGCCACATTGTGGGCATTCGGGTCTATCCGATCGGATGTTCCCCACACTAGCAACTGAAGTCGTCTGTGCCTTATTTCCCGAATACTGCTTACTCTTGTCATTCCTTGAAAACCCAGTGGAAGTAGTAGATCGGGTGGAGAAATCTCTTGACTTCTTGGATGAGGAGTAGAATGACTTATTCCACTATCTCTTTCTAGAGTCACGAGACTCCATTTCAAATTTTCTCTTCCCCTTTACTAGCTCTTCGGCTTTACAAGCCCTCCCTACTAGCACAACGAATCCCTTTAGTTCTAAGACAGCGACAAACAATTTGATGTCATCATTTAGTCCATCTTCGAACCTCTTTCTCATAATGGCCTCGGTGGATACACATTCTCGAGTGTATTTGCTGAGTCGTACAAATTCACGCTCATCATCAGTCACAGACATCTTGCCTTGCTTCAGTTTTAGAAATTCCTTCCTTTTCTGGTCCACAAACCTTTGACTGATATACTTTTTCTTGAACTCTTCTTGAAAGAATTCCCAAGTAATCTTCTCTCTTGGTACTACCGATACCAAGGTGTTCCACCATTGATAGGCAGAATCTCTTAAAAGAGAACCTACACACTTCATGCATTCTTCAGATGTGCATGACAACTCATTAAATACCCTAATGGTATTTTCTAACCATAACTCAGCTTTTTTTGGGTCATCATCTCTTTTAGCCCGGAATTCTTCTGCCCTATATTTCCTGATCCTATCAACTAGAGGCTTAACTCCTCTTGAAACCTCTACTACTTGAGGGGCTGCTGAATAGATTGAGGGATAGGCGGGGGTGGAGGCGGTTCTGCATTCGGGTTCGTACGAATGAACTCCGTATACCATGTGTTCATCATATGGAGGAAGGCTTTTCTAGCCTCTTCTCCTCCTCATTGACTCACCGTAGTGGGTCTATTCTCATTCCTGTTCGGCACCGTCTCTTCAGCGGGAGCCGGTGCATTACTTTCTACGTCATCCGCCACAGCTCTTTCAGGATCCATTTACTATATGTATAAACATAATTTAAGTCGTCAAGAGTCGTCACACTACCATTATAAAAACATTCTTACATATGGCATGTATAGCTAGACTCGTGCTCGTGCTACGTTAGTCCTAGAGCCGACTAAACCATAGCTCTGATACCACTAAATGTAGCACCCCATACCCGAGTCCGAGGCTAAAACCGGATACGAGACATTACAGTGCTTGAACTTGCTTAAACTTGTATTTACGGGCTATAAAATTTCGTTCCAAATTAAAAACTTCTCTTTCTTAAACAACCCATACATCTCATAGGCCTACGGGGCCTTAAACACATATCTGGAAACTTTCGGAATTCAATCGAAAACTTTTCCTCAAAACAGGGGTCACACGCCCATGTGGCTTGGGACACGCCCGTGTACTCTTAGAAATGCTCCTGTTTTCCACCCGTGGTGGTCACTGCCAAATAGAACACGGCCTTGACACGCTCGTGGGCTTAGACCGTGGCCGACACTGACTATATTCACACGGCCTTGACACGCGTCTAACTTAAAGTACTAAGGTGCAGGGGACGCACGACTTAGACACATGCCTGTGTGTCTATCCGTGTGGGCACTTGAAGGCTATTTACCAAGCCAATTGCCACCTTGAAATTATAGATGAATCTCAAGCTACATTTATCAATTCAAATATTTCATCTAACAAGAACAATGATGTATACTTCTTTGACATTTATAAACATACATACTTAGACAATCTTGGCTTATCACTTGGCCACATACAAAAGAATAATAAATTTGATAGCCCATACTTTTGCCCTTCTTAAGACATATTCTCAAAATGAAATGCTTCCTATACATGCCATACTTAAGATAAACATCTTGGCTATACCAAAATAGCGATTGATAGTGTGCTCCGAGCTCCAATGACGATGATCCACGAGATTAGCTTGGCAGGACTACATGGAAAGAAAGAATAAATGACGTAAGCATTTAGCTTAGTAATTTGCATGTAATGCGTATAGCAATATTCTTGTTTAACATAAACCATTTGGTATAAACAATGGCATCATAACTTTCAGCTATTTAAGCTTACTTACTCATACTAGTTTTTACATATCTCATGATACTTACTAGTCTCATGCTCGTGAAGTAAACGAGGTACCTATGTCACTTAATCATATAGGTTAACATACTCTGTCATGGTAAGCATAATCTTAACTTCATCATTCATAACATGAATAATACTCTTAATTAGCCTTAGCTAGCATTCTTTAATAATAACTTTACTTTCTTGCTTTCTTATTTATTCTTTACTCATTTGCCCGATGAATTTCTATGAATAACCGAGGATACTGAATCTCATTTCACATTACTCGATGCCAAAGCCATATCCTAGATATGGTCTTACATGGAATCTCTCATCTTGGTGTCGATGTCATGTCTTGACATGGACTTATACGAAGTCTTTCTCATGACTTCCCTTGAGAACTTACCATTGCCATGTCTTGACATGGTCTTACTTGGTATCTTTACTCATGAACTGGTCAATGCCGAGCCTTGGCTTAGACTTACATGAAATATTCCTTGTTACTCGCCAATTCCATGCCTTGGCTTGGACTTACATTGGATCTCTATCTCATGATAGCTTTTCAATGCCAAGACTTGTCTTGGACTTACATGACATCTTTGCTTGGAGACTCACCAATGCCATGCCTTGGCTTGGGCTTATATGGGTCTTCATCTCATAATAACTCTTTAATGCCAAGACTTGTCTTGGTCTTACATGATAACTTGCTTGATTGTCGATGCCATGCCTCGGCTTGGTCTGATACGGACTTTCTCATTTCGTGTGATAGATCGAGTATCCTAGGTAATTCAACTTCAATTGGGACTTTCTCATGCTTAATCTCTTTGATTTCTTTGTTTAATATAGCATTAAACCTTTCCATGGTGATAATGTACACTATACTAAGCAATTCAATGATAGTAATCATAAAGCTTAGAAATCATACAAACTTACCTCGTATACAAAATGTATGTATATATGCAATTTAGTCCTCAACTTTGTTCTTGCCTCGGTTTCTATCCGGGCTCATTTTTCTTGATCTATAATAATAGTTTAGATCATTTAATAATCACGTTGACTAAATTGACTCTTATCACATACTTTGGCAAAATTACTATTTTGCCCCTAAACTTTCTCATATTACACTTTTGTTCCAAGGCTCATAAAGTGATTTTTATTCATCTTTTGTGAACTTCATGCTTAGCTGATTCATTTTCTCAACTATAGCAATAACAAAATGTCAATATTTCTACCATGTATGGCAAATTTTATAATAATTACAAACTAGTCCTTACTAGCATCTCTCATGAAATTCACTTAGAAAAAAATGTTTATCTAACATCAAACTCTCATAATCTTCCATAAAACATCATTTTACAAACATGTCATACATGGGTAGATTTTTGAACATGCATCTTACCTCAACTTATAGGTAAAAATATCTATTTCATGTTACGAGGACTCCAAAAACACAAAGAATATTAAAAACGGGGCTAAGATGAAGTTACTAGCAAGCTTGAAATATTGAAGAACCCTAGCGATGGCTTCCTTCAAATTTTTAGCACTTGAGGAAGAAGATGGGAATGATTTTTTTCATCTTTTTCCTATTTTAATCATTTAATAGATAAATGACCAAAATGCCCTTCTCATTAAACTTTTACAAATTTCTAACTCATGTCCAATTTTCTCCAAAAATTATAATTTGGGCAAATTGCTATTTAAAGACTTCTAATTAATATTCTAAAGCTATTTAATGCAAAAAGCTTCTAGAAACTCATATTTTGCAACTTTTGCAATTTAGTCCTAATGGACCCTTTAATGGAAATTTCCATAAAATTTCTACATGAAAATTTCATATCATCATGCAAACATCTCAAATAACTTAAAAACTCATATTACTACTTCGGACTTGTGGTCTCGCACCACCGTTCTGACTAGGCCCTAAATTGGGCTGCTACACATCATATAAGGTGCGATGGACACTGGAGCCGTACCCGGTAACAATTCTATTCCAAACTCCACTTCTCTATTGGAAGGCAATCACGACAACTCCTCTAGAAAAACATAAGGGAATTTTTTTACCGTTTCCAAATCCTTAACAGTAGAACTCTTCGATTTCAAATCACTGATATAGGCTAAGTAACCTTCACAGCCCTTCCTTACCAACTTTTCTGCCTTTAAAGCTGAAATCACATTCGACAAATAATCACGTCGTTCTCCAATCACTACCACTTCATCACCTTCCACCGTTCTTAACACCATCTGCTTCATGACACAATCTAGAGTTTCTTGGTGCCTCGTCAACCAATCCATGCCTAAGATGAGGTCGAACTCACCAACAACAATTCTATCAAATCCGCTAGGAAAATAATTCCTTGAACCACCAATGGCACATTCCTAAATAGTTTACTAACTTTCACCGGCTGCCCTAAAGGACTTAACACAGTCATTTCATTCTCAATTATTTCAAACTCAACCCCTATAGTTTCAGTCTTATTACATGCAATGTACGAGTGTGTCGACCCCACATCAATTAGCGCAACATAAGGTAGCTCACAAATAAGGAACGTATCTGTTATCACATCTGGTGCATCACCTTCCTCTCTACGACGAGCATCATAAATCAACGCTAGCTGTCTTGCCTCTGCCTGACCCGCACCTCTGCCCGGTGCTCCATGTCCTCGTCCTGCGCCATTGCCAGCTCTGGCTTGACCACGGCCCCTTGGTGGTTGTTGACCTCCCCTCTGAGGCTGGAAATTACCTCTACCATCGCCTCGCTCCTGATCTAGCCTTCTCGGGCATTGCCTAACCCTATGCTCCATCGATCCACAGACCAAACATGCTCCCATCCTCCTCCAACATTCGCCCGGATGCCTTCTCCCACACTCAGCACAAAGTGGTATTCCGTTATTAATAGCAGCAATAGGGGCCACATCTCTAACTGACCCATTCACTCTGGCCCTCCTCATGGGCCTTTGTCCGGCTCCCATAGGTTCCACATTCCGCTTGTTCTTGCCCCTCTCTTTCTCTCGATTGCGGCACTCTATGCTCTTTACCTCCTCTTCTATTTTTGCTTTCTCCACCAAAACCGCAAAATCTCGCTCCCTTTGTTGAGCTATCAGTACCCTAAGGCTATCCCTTAATCCATCCTCGAATCGTACACATCTTTCATACTCTGTTGCTACTGTCCCCTTGGAATATCGACTGAGGCACAGAAACTCAGCCTTGTACTCTGCTACTATGAACACCCCCAAACCCGGCCCATGCATTTCGACCAGATCTGGTATGCTACGAGTTGTACATTAAAAACTTTTGCCTTGTTGGTTTTGGAAGTCGTAAGTTAATTAGACATTATTTGAATAAATAAATGACATTTTAAAAATAGAATCCATTGTATTATTATTATTAAGTATAAATAAACCTTGTCATAAATTCATAAGTTGCAGAACATTGAAAACTACTTAGTTGAATAAAAACTAGGGGGCCTTATTACATAAATATTCTCAAAATAAAATGAAATAAAACTTAAAGAAAATCGAAATAATTTGTAGAAATAAAAACTTGATGGCCCCTCGAGTCCATCTCGGCTCCCATGTCCACGATCTACTGCTCATCTGGAAGAGTAGAGAAAAAGGAAAGCGTGTATAAATCTCAAGACACACAACGACCTGAGCCCACAAAAACATTATGGGCCCTGGCCCGTAAATAAAGGCAACAATCATGATTATATATTAAATAATAAATGATTAATAACCCAACCCATCCTAGGTTTCCATCCTCTACACACCAACCCGTACCATCACACCTTGGGGATTTCTACAATCAACCCTCCATCCGCTACACACCATAACGACAGCCGTACTGCCTATTCCTGTTATTCAGGAATCATTAAACGTGGCATAGCCACCGATCACTATGTGACCTAACATTTACATTTGTGGTATTTCTACCACCGATCACCAAGTGACCTATCATGCACTTCCCCTTCAATATCATAATCCCACCCCATGCATACACACATAAAGAAAACATCATGCAGGCTTACATATATTTTGATACACATAGGGAGTTCTATGTTTACGTACCTGGCATCCTTGCCTAACCCTTTTAGGGTTCCATTCGACTATCTATACAGCCTCTTTCCGGCTTTTTAGCCCATAACATATATATAGACATACATACAGGATTAATAGTGTGTTAGAGATCTACACACCTGATTACCGATAAAACGATGCTTTCTATGTCGACGCTATCCGTAGTCGACACAACTGCTATCTGCCTAAGGTGTTGTTCAGAAGCCGGTCCTCAACCTAGTGGCCAATCTCGAGCGGCAGATACCGCTCGTTTCTTAAACTTAGGGATTTTCTCCTTTGCCTGATCCATATTTAATTCTATCACAAGTCCTTGTCAAAACTACAACATCTAATCGTTAATTCTCATCATAGAGTTAAGATCTTGCATACGATGAGCAAATCTAGTAAAAATCTAGTGAAATCACCTTACCTTAAAATCCCGAAATTGGAGACTAGCGATTTTCGGCTTTTAGATCTAGACGACCAAGTTTCCTTCAAATCCCGGAATGCCGCCCAACATAAAACCATTAAACTATTAGCTTTTCGGCTTTTGCCTTCCAAAAATCAAAATAAAACGTGAGAAACTAACAGAAGTCGTCACTTACCTTAACACAGGGGATTCGGCTAGCACTAGAGAGAAGATTCGGCAATGCCAAAGAAAAAGATTTAAATGCCGGAAGAATAGAACTAACTCACAAATGGGATAAATAGAGAAAAACTATGGAGATTTCGGCTTTTTAGAGAAATCAGCACAAGAGGAAAAGAATGGAAAAGAGAGTGAAAGGAGAGGTTTCGGCTTTTGAAGAAATTAAAGAAAGAAATTGTAGAGGAAGAGGCTAATAATTTCGGCACAAAGAGTGAAGAGAAAATTAGGGTTTAAATGCCAGAATCAAGGAGCTATCCTCCCTATTTATAAAAATTTCGGCACCTAATGCTTAAAACTGAAAACGCCCTTCCTGATAATTAAAATTTAAGCTAATAAAAAGGGAAAATTCGGCACCCCTTTTCCATGAAGTAGCCGAATTCTTCACTCCTCTAGGTGATGGAATTTTGGCCATCACCTAGCCTTATAGATAGCTCCTATCTTTTCTCCTTTTTATCCTATATATTATTAATTATAAAATCCATATAAATCCTGCTTTTTTTGAGCCTTGTTGCCATCCACTTCACCTAACCCTAATGCCGAATTTAGCTAACTTAAATTAAAAGATTTGGGCTCCATGAAACTTAAATTTTGGGCCCCTTACACCCTTGTTGTAGCGTCACCCCTTGCTCCCTTTTAAGTGCCTAAAATGGCCCAAAAACATGGGCTCCTTGTGGCCAAAACTTGGGCCCCTTTAACTGTTAGTGACGCCACTTTCTAACTCCCTTGCAGCGCCACCTATTGTTAGGCCACAAGCCCTCGTTGATATTTTAAACACAATTACCACCTTTTAAACTCTATAATGCCCAATCAGATAATTTAACCAAGGCCTTTGCCTAGTCTTAAGCCCAATTTGGACCCCTATCACTTGAGTTAACATATTAAACATATCCTTACCCTAAACGCATAGACCCATTAATTCAGGATGTTGCATACTAGCTTATCTCCCTGTGTCAGACTCAAAAACTCCTTCCTTCGGGCCTCCACATAGGCCGCTCCAATGTATTTCCCCTGGAATGCCGATTTGAAGAACTCCCAAGTGATCTACTCCGGTTGGTTGCCCTCCTTTACGGCCAACCACCACTGATAGGCTTCTTCCCTAAGTAGGGATATTGCTCTTTTCAACTTTTGTTCAGCCGTGCAATCCAGGTTGTCCATTATTCTCTCAGTGGCTTCTAACTAATACTCTGCCACATTAGCTCGGAGTCGCTCCACAAGCGACCCACGACTCCCCGTACCATTATTGGGTCCAACGACCCTTTTCAAGATTCTTAACATGGCCTGCGATACGGCATCCTCGACAGCCCATTCATACGGTCCCGTTTCAGCCACTGGCGAGGCCAGAGCCTCCCATACTCCAACGTTGGGCATATGGCCCGATGCCGATGATCCAGCCCTAGCACTTCCACGGCCTCTGCCTCTTCCACCTCTTCTAGCGCTCATCGATGCTTATTTCTGAATTAAGAATTTTATGAAATTAGTTCGTAATTTCCACTATTTTAAGCACATGTCTTATGTAAGTAACAACCTTTTAATGTTATTTCACGGTCAAGAATCCACTACATGCTTAAGTTTCCTACGGGCTTTAGTCTCTAAAAGCCTACTTTTAAGTAGCCCATTATCTATGCAGTTTTGTAATTTAAACAGATGTAGTAAAAAAAAACTTACTTGGCTCGACGTCGAGGGCTCGGTGAACCACACTTCAAGAATCCTACAAAGACTTTTTAAAAACCCAAAATCTGAGGCCCATTTCACAGCCCGAGCGTTGTAGCCGGGCTTTGATACCACTAAACGTAACACCCTAAACTCGGTCTAGAAGTTAGGCCCGAGTCCGGAATGTCACATTAAAGTCACACTTCAAATCGATTTTACCATCTAACAATTTAAGGCCCAAAAGCCCAAACCCGTGTATCTTGTTAAGTTACGTGGAAAATCCCATATTTTAGAAAACATTCATAGGTTAAGTTATTTCAGAAACCATGTCATGTTAACTTTAGAAATTTTATGAAATTTATTAAGCGGATAGTTGAAACAGTAATAATAAAACCCAAAGTCTAAAGTCAATTAGGAGATACATGGCCTTATTACAATCCAATGAAAAAAAACAAAGTATTTAAAATAAATTCATTTGAACAAAATAAACATTTGATCAGCTTGTAGTGTGGCCGTCTCCGAGTCCTCTCCTACATCGAGCCGTCTATTCAGGATCACCTGAAACATTAAATAAAAGGGTGTGAGTTTCAAAACTCAGTGTGTACAACCCTTGGCAATCAAATCACATAAAAAATTCACATTGGGCCTAAGCCTTATCAAAATTGGTAGTCTTGGACCTTATCCCACAATGACCTCATATCATACCATATCATATCGTATCATATACAAACAAAATAATGCAAAACCTTCCCCAAAAATCCATCTGCTACACACACCATTTCCCTTCCAACCATAACACACCTGTGGGGATTTCTAAATCAACCCACCCATCCTCTACACACCAAAGGTAGCCCGGTTGCGGTACTACCTAATGTTGCAGCAAAGCCGCTAATCATATAATGGGCTTAAAGCCACTGGTGGATCCATGGTCGTCAAGCGACTATGCGATCCTCAAATCTTCCGCCATACCAAAATTCCCACCCATATGCATCCCAAGCAGAATATCTGATAAACCGTAAAAGTAACATATTTTAATCCCACATTTTGTATGCTTTTGGATGATTTAAGCCTCGATTGATATAAAAAGGTGCTCTTAATCCTTTCTTTTAATGTCTTATACCCAGGAAAGCACCCGAGGACGAAAAGAACATAAAATGGGCCCAAAACAGAGTAAATGGGCCATATCATGAAATCTACACGGCCAAGACTTAAGCCCACACGGCCGTGCCACATGGATCATCTAGAACATGGCCTTACCCCCGAGTCACACAGCCGTGCCTCATTAAAGAAGTCCGATCACGGTTTGAAGACTAGTCACACGGGCTTGTGACATGGCCGTGTCCCTATCGTGGCAACAAGCAATTTCATTCGGATTTGGATACTTTGGGACGAAGAAACACATTCCAAGAGCCTATATAAACCCCCTAAGTGTTACCTGAAATGGGGCGGTTAGCTAGGCCAAGGAGCCAAGCCGAAAAGGTCAGAATTGTAGAAATCACTCGAAGATAACCAGTTGATCCATCTCTAGAAGCCGGGATTCTACTCAAGACAGCGGATCTCTCCTTCAATTCCTTCAGGGAGTTTTAGGGATTTCTTATGTTTTGTTTTATCTTTTCTTCTGAGATGTTTTCTTTATTTGTTATGAACTAAACCCTTCAGATACCTGAAGGGGATGAAACCTATATGAATCTTGTTATTATTTTCTGAACTATAAGATAAATACTTGATTGTTCTTAATTATGTGCGCTTAATTCTTGTATTAATGTTTCCGGGATATTGACTCAAGTCAGATGTTCTTAGGTGGAGGAGCAAAAGTCCCTGCATAAGAATAGATCTAGCATAATTAAAGCGGAGTCGTTCGCGCGCCTAGAGATAGGGTGACGAGATTTTGCCGAATTAGGGTGAAACCTAATATGGGAATCCATAGATCGATTTACTGCTATTCTAGGGGGTTATTAAGTTAGAAAGAGATTTTCGTTAATTAACCTAGGGTTAGACTTTATTCGCCTCGAGAGAGGGTTTAATATACATTAGGTAGTCCTACGGATCAAGTCAAGTGAATAAATTGTATGGTTCAGTGTTAGATACAAGTGAACTCTAGGTGGATTCTTCCTGAGGGTATCGTCTTAAATCAACTGAGTCTTCCCTCGAGTTATTTCCCAATTCATTCTTTTTGTCTTTGCGTCTTTAGCTTAGTAGTAGTTAAGTCTAAACAGCTTCACTTATTTTAGGCTAGATAATAAAAAGAAAGTTAGTATTAGTACTTTTAGTTCCTTTGGGTTCGACAATCCGGTCTTGCTTAAGCTATACTACTGTTCGATAGGTACACTTGCCTTTAATCGTTGTCAGAGTTAGTTTCTAGGTTTGATCATTCTCTTTATAAATTTTAAGACTCTGATTCCAGCGATCAATATCATATGAATGCATCACACACATGAGTAATATCCACAAACTCATATTTGTCACATAGGGGTATTTTCGTCATTTCACTACCCAATGGTATAATCGTAATTCTACCCTACAGCGGTATTTTAGTAATTTGGCAAGATAGGGGTATCTTGGTAATTCTGCAAAACAGGGGTGTTTTGGTATTTTGCAAAATCGGGGTATTCTGGTACTTTTGCAAAATAGGGGTATTTTAGTAATTTTCCAACTTTAGGGGTATTTTAGTAATTTTATAAATCTAAGGGTATTTTAGTAATTTTACAAATCTAGGGGTATTTGGTCCCTCTCGGGTTTTAGTTATCAACTTTGGCCCATCAACAAGTCCTCGCGGCTAAATTGAACAGACACTACGCATCAAGTAGGATTCCAGGGAAGAGAATGTGGGCCGCTAGGGCCGCTTAAGTACCAAGCTCTCCCTAGATCCAATCCTAGACATGCGTATGTCCGTTGCCACACTCTAACCCAGCGACTTGTTCATAGACATGTTTAATTAGATTAAGTCTTATGAAATTTAAGAGTTGGTCAAACTAGGCCTAAAGTCCATAAACCCTAGCATACTTGTCTATGTCCCCATAAAGCCCATCAAACTCAAATTATATCCTTATGGCCCATTAGGCCCAAATAACATCCTTATGGCCTGTTAGGCCCAAAACAATTCCAGATCATGTATTATGCTTGACAGACTCAATTCATACACCAAACCAAACAAACCCATCAAACCTAGCCTTAGGGCCCACCGGGCCCATCTAGCCACTTTCGGCTTTTCGACTTTTCGGCATTGCCGATATCGTGTGTGTAGTGTTTGTACACACCTGGTATCCTCGCATGATGCAAACCCCTTAGTCATGAACCTAAAATCGACATTACTAGCGATTAACCAAAGCTTTAACACATACTTATCAAAAACCGAAACCTCACCGTACCCTTACTGTGTGCCTTACGTTCTAGTAGCCCTTCCTTCGCTACTATTTGCGATTATCCTCTAGATCTGCACCAAACACCTATATCGTCAAAACCAAGTGACCCATATTGTACATAAGTCACCCCTATGAGCCACATTAGATTCGACCATTTATAAAACCATGACTGGGTCGAGAACACTTACCACCTTGTTAGCAATCCTTACCTACCACGCTTGTGATTGTTGATCATTTCCCTTGTTAATACAAAGTTAACAATAAGGAGGGGTTAGATAGCCCTTCGGCTTTTAAAAAAACTCGCTAAAAGATTAAATAAGCACTTACCGAAATTCTCCTTTGATCTTGCGGCTTAAATCCGGCTTTTGAGACTAGTATGGTGATAGAGGCAATTCAACAACACTAGGGAGAATAAGAAAAGAAGTCATTCAGCTAGAACCAAGTGGTGAACCAAAAAGGGAATTTGAGAAGGGAGAGTATGGAGGATTCGGCTTCTAAACACTTAGAGAGATAAAGGGTGTTTGGGTATCTCACTAGTGAAGAAATTCGGCCAGAGGGAAAACAAAATTTTGACATTACTCTAGGAACTTAATTCGGCACCCATATATATAACCCCTAGCCGAAACTTCCTTCCCCCAGAGTCCAAATTGGCACCACTATATCCACCCCAATCCTTATCTTTTCTCCCTTATCTTTACCTTAAATTTCTCTTCTAAACAATCCCCTCCAGAGTCCTCTCCAACGCCACCTCCTTTTGTCCAGCACAAAAATAAAACTCCTTAATTCTCCCTTCTTAGGCCTCGAACCTTGGACGTCCTTAACTGAAAAACATGCCACCTTACAGCTCCCAAGTGATGCCACTTGCCACTGGACCACAAGCCCATCTTGTGTCCTATTTTCACTCAATCTGCTTAAGAGGCCTAATGCATGAGACTAGGGTCCACTAAAGCAAGAAAATAAATTTCTCCCTATGGTCTTCCCTATCTCTAAGGCCTCAAATAAACCTGATAATACCTTAATATTATTATTCTAAGTGCTACACATACATATTAACTTCAATGCATAGAAGTTAGGGTTTCAGGATTTTTGGGGCGTTAGAGCCTAGCACACAGGCGTGTGAGGCCATTTCGAAGGGTACACGGGCGTGTGGTTGGCCATGTGACCCAAGTCAGAGAGTTACATGGGGTCGGACAGAGGTTGGGACACAGTCAGGTGTTCCCATTTCGAATATTCACACGGCCTGTGACACGGGCGTAGCTCTTGGCCGTATGAGACACACGGCTTGGCTACACGGGTGTGTGTCCCCTGTAGTTTGAAAATTTTCAATGTTTTTCCAAAATTTCCTTAAGTTCTTGGTTTAGTCCCGAACCAATTCTAATGCTTGTTTTGAGCCTCGAGGGATCGTGGTACGGACTATATGATTGTATTTGAATGACATTTGTTTGGATTTGAGAAATGATTGTGAAAGGTATGATTATTTAAGAAATAAGTTTGGTAATGCTCCGTAACCCTATTCCAGCAACAGATACGGGTTAGGGGTATTACATGCAATTTATAACTATAGATCAAATTAACCAAAACTACCAAATTGATCGTGGGATAGCGTGATAAGTCTCTGAAAAAGTTCCAATCGATTGAGTGTAACACCCTTCACCCGTATTCAATGCCGGAATAGGGTTACGGAGCATTACCGAACTTATTTCACAAATACCATACATTTCACATACGTATTCATATTTCATGTAAAAATCATTCAAAATCATTCACATTGTCCCTAATACGAGCTTACTAGGCACTAAACATGCATCTAGAGTGGTTCGGGACTAAATCGATAACTTAGAAAATTTTTGGAACATTTAGAATTTTTTTACAAAATAAAGGGGACACACGCCCGTGTGGCCCGGCCGTGTGTCTCACACGGACAAAGACACGCTCGTGTCACAGGTCGTGTGGACATTTGAAATGGGATCACATGGCCGTGTCACAGCCCATGTCTAACCCCATCTAACTCTCTGACTTGGGTCACAAGGCTGACCACACGCCTATGTGTCGAGCCCGTGTGCCCTTTAAAATGGCCTCACACGCCCGTGTACCAGGCCGTGTGCTAGGCCGTGTCAAAACTGTAGGGTATACTGGCTCATGCCACATGGCCAAGTCACATGCCTGTGTGTTGGGTCATGTGGAGTCTGACTTGATTTTTAATTACACACCAGGGGACACACAGCCGTGTAACCTGACCGTATGTCACACACAGCTGAGACACATGCCCGTGTGGACAAAAATAGGCTATTTACCAAGCAATCTTGCCACCCAAAATTTCATATACCTATATCAAATCAAATGGCACATAATATGGCATAATATACATTCAACCAACCTCAATCAACCATAATTCATGCTATTTCCATACTAAGAAACATATAATTCATTAAATCATATTTCATCAACTCAAAACATACCAAATCCACAATCTCAAATCATCAATGTAATCACTTTCAAACATGCATTATTTTGCCTAGTTTCATAAGCATACCAATAATCAAATCTCAACCATTTGGTGTCCATAATGGCTATTCATAACAAGCATATCCTATCAATAATCAACCACACATTTAAAAGCCAATTGCACATATTTGTACATGAGCAAAACATCCCAAATATAAGCCAAAAATATGGCAAAATGCATAACACATCATTCTTCATTTACAAGCCAACTTAAATGGCTAAATCCATTACCAAAATATACTAAAATAACCATAACTCCTATACATGCAATATAACCAAAACATAAGCTCAATAGTACCAAAATAAAAGCTTGATAGTGTGATGAGATCTCCGACGATTCCCAAATCCGTGCTAGCTTTGGGAACACTATAAAACATAAAAAGTAAACAAAGTAAGCTATAAAGCTTAGTAACCTCGTATGTTGAATAAATAAAACTTACCAACCAATAATTCAACAACATAAAAATCATATAATGAAATCAAATTTGAAGCATACCTTAACATATGTGTTCAATCCAAGATTAAGCACAATTTCCATCAAATTCTTCAATTCAATGATCGTATAGTTCACGTACATACCTGTGCAAGCTCGTATTTGATCTCATACTCATCCATATATTTGATATACCCGTTGAACCATTCGGAATACTATTGGATACCCGGGAATCTTGCACACTAAGTGCCACATATATAGCTGAATCTATCTCAATCTCATATCACATATAATGCTCACTCTCGAGCTATTAACGAGTCTGCTCACAAAAGCTGACGGTCATGACGAAGCTACACGGTGCTACTCACACAAGCTGACGAGAATCCGCAACACATGCCAGATAACTCAGCTGCCGATAGAATGTACGGACCGGCACTCAATCACATAACCCCTAATGACATGTCATTTGTATCCTAATCTATTCCTAAGGTTCAACCGGGATTTTACACTTGCCGAATCGTCATCAAATATATCAGCAAGGCCGTATTCACAATTTATGCAATATTAAAGCATTTAAACACAATTATAATAATTCTATTTACATATTAACTTACCTCGAATGCAAAAACAGTGAAATAAGTCGATTAATCCAATACTTTTATTTTCCCCTATCTAAATCCGAATTTCACTTTTCTTGATCTATATGTAATGAAAATTAACTTATTTAATCATCACTCTAGTCAATTTAGTCCAAAAACACAATTAAGGCAACTTTACACTTTTGCCCCTAATATTTCAACATTTTTACAATTTAGTCCTTATCTCATAAAAATTCAATTTCATCCAATTGAACCTATACCCATGCTAGCCGAATTTCAATTAAGTCCCTACCAGCCTACATTTTTCATTTATTTCACAATTTAACCATGAATTTTACACATTTCACAATTTAATCCCTATTTGGACATTTTACTAAAAATCACTTAACAAATGTTGTTTATCTAACAACAACCATACATTTTCTATCATTAAACATCAAAATAAACATGCATTCATCAATGGAAAAACCCTAAACCTTTAACAATTTTACAAATTAGTCCCTGAGCATGCTAGATTAAGCTGCAACGATCTCAAAAGCATAAAAATCATTAAAAACGGGACAAAAATGAACTTACATGAACAAGGAGACTAGGTTGAATACTTCAAGCTATTTCAATGGATTTTTCACCCTAATTTTTGGTTGTAAAAAATGGAGAAGAAAGATGATATTTTTTTTTGTTTTATTTAATTCATATTGTTTTATTCATTTACCAAATTAACCTTTATTATAAACCATTAAACACACTTAAAAGATGTCCATCTTTGTCCACTCTTATTAACCATGCTATAATTACAGCATAAGAACCTCTAATTTAAGATTCCATAGCTATTTAACACTTTTAGCTAATAGAACACAAGTTTTACACTTTACGCGATTTAGTCCTTTTTATCAAATTGACCATTCAAACGATAAAATATCTTGACAAAATTTTCACACAATCATATTATCACACTGTAGACATTAAAATAATAATAAAATAATTATTTTGACCTCAGATTTGTGGTCCCAAAACCACTGTTCTGATTTGACTAAAAACAGGTTGTTACATCGAGCTTCCGATGATCTACAAAACAACGAAAAACAACTACATAAGAATCGAGTGCTTAGTAAGTTCGTATAATAGAATTTAAACTTACCATATACATTAGATAAAAACAAATAAATATATATTCATTTCATTGTTAGCAAAATACCTTTCGTATACACTAACTCATAGAGTTTGTTGGTGAAACATTGCACTTATAAACTTCACTATAACATGGCATGAAACATATCAAAGTTTCAACTTCCTCAACCATATTCATCATATACTATGCAATTGCATTTACATTACATTTAACATTTCTTCTTCATATATTTTATTTTTGTAATAGCATAGCTAATAATATATATATATCCATTTCAACATTAATTACATGTTGAACCAAATGAAATAACTTCAGATAATTAGAAAAAAAAACTCATATCACCATTTGATTCTCTAAACACATTACAGTCATAACTAGAAAACATATTTATAGATATACGATACATATGATTATTCCATAGTATTAATATTCATTACCAAACCATAATCGATAAGTTCATCTCATATTCAAACTTATAACAAATTTCATACCGAAACATGTTACCTGAATAGTGACTGGTTGAATAATTAAATATCGACCTTTTCATTGATTTCTTCTTTGTATATCGTCCTTTTCAACATTTTCATTTGATATCCTTTTTGGATATCGTCCTTTTCAACCTGTTATTAGCACTTGGTGCTTGACAAATAAACCATAACAAAGTATTGCACCTAGCGCTAGTCGGATAAACCAATGATAGATGTGCCCTTCACTAATCGGATAAACTTACAACATCTTGTGCCAGTGCTAGTCGGGTAAACTGAAGATAGGTGTGCTCTAAAATAGTTGGATAAACTAACAATATCTTGTATCCAATTCTAGGCGAATAAACCGATGATGTCAAATGTGTGCCAAGCACTAGTCGGATAAACCGACAATGTTTTGTGCCCACCGCTAGTCGGAGAAACCGACAAATACATATGTAATTACATAATCCACAATTTCTCATTTCATAATTTAACCATTTGCATATATAAATATAATTAAAGTATTAAAATAAATAAATAGACTTCGACTTCAAGTGTAACACCCCAAACCTGGCCCACGAGCCTTGACCGGATCTGGTATGTCACTGCGGAAAGACGGTTGAAAATATTTTTCAATTAAGATTAAACATTAAAATTTGTCGTCTTTTAAAAACCATGTCCATTTGAAATTATAAGTAAAACTTTGTTGTAAAAAAAAAATTGTCCGAATTAAAACTTTGGTGTATATGAGTAAATAGGTTGCTAAAAATATAATCATCTTCACTTAGTAATTCAATTTAATCAAACCATAATCAAAATAATACCAAATATAATAATAAGGCCCTTATTACAACCAATACTTAAACAAAGTACTTAATATGAAAAATGCATAAAAATAATTTAAAACATCTTCTTCTGCATGGCCACCTCGTAACCGCTCCAACCCGTCCAAACTTCACGCATCACCTGAAATGGTTAAGGAAAATTGGGTGAGTCCACAGACTCAGTGCATAATCATTACACATGTCTCCACATAGGGCTTGGCCCATATCCATACAGTACACGTAACCAGTCATGCAAACATGCGTCCCAGCCCAACCTAAAGTCCATCCGCTACACCAACCTTAACAGACTCCCTGCCCAAGGCCGTGGCTAATCCACCACTGATCACATCGTGATCCACATATCCTACCTTGGCAGACTTGCTGCTCAAGGCCGTGGCTGAGCCACCGATCACATAGGTGATCCCGATATTAATCCGTCTACGGTGGCGCACATAGCTATCAACCGCCGAGATGGGCACCTAGCCAACACCTCCCTTGATGAAGCACACAGCTAATCATCAAGCGCTAATGTAGCACGAGGCTAACATTAGACCACGTACATAAATATGTACACTCCGTCCTTCCTCGATCAAATCTAATCCCCATGCATATATGTAAATGTACCATGTCAAATCAACATATAGAATGAATATACATCACATGCTTATTACCATATCACACATACACCATAAATAATTTAATAACACATACTACTCACCTGTTAACCGATTACCCCAACATGGGTATTCACCACTTAAGCCATTATTGACGGCTACCACACATCATACACAAGTATATACATCAATACACAATTATCAGGAGAACCAGTGCGATAATTACGCACCTTATTACTTGAAGTTCTAAACTCTCGATCCCTACGCTATCGCTAAGCGAGACTACGGCTATCTGCCTATAGTTTTCTCCTGCTGCTGGCCCACACCCCGGTGGCCAATCCCGAACCGCCGAGACAGCTCTTTTCTTAAACTTCGGGATAGGGACTCTCCCTTGCCCTCCTTGACTGGTATTCGCCTCCATCAATACACTTAATCAGATTAAACGGTTAATCACCCAAGTCATAAATCTAAGTACCGAATCTTACTAAATATTTCTTACCAAAACACACTTAAATCCCGGAGGCTACTATATGCTTCTATCAATTTGCCCCTGATAAACTAAGTCACGGAAGCCACTTATTGAATATGGGTTGTTGAAACTCCTTAACTGATCGAATCCCGGTTGCTCCTACAAACCTGTCGAAATCCTTAAATAGAACCATATTAGTTTCGGCCCCTATACCAACAAGCATTAGAAAGTGCCTTTGGCTGAACACTACCCTTACCATGAGTAATCAAATCTAAGAGTCCCCTTTAGTGCTCCTCCTCGCTGGCTATACACAAAAGAATCATAAGGTTATGGCCTTAAACACCTTCAGCCATCCATAAAAACCAATACCAACCACTTTACTTCGGCACCTAAATAGAAAGAGACAAAACCAACAACTAAAGTAGAGATCACTTACTACCATACGCTCGAAAAGACTAAGAGAGAGTAGTTGACGGCCCCCAAGAGTCGGCTTAAGCAAAACGGCAAGAAAAGAAAAAGGTTTCAGCTAAGAGTACTTTCGGCTTTGAAGAAACAAGGGAAGGAAATGGAATGTTGATGGGGCTTAAAGAGGTGCTACAGCAACAGGGAATTGAGAAAGATTTCGGTGAAGGGAAGAAGAAAAATGGAAGGAAAAGTGACCTCAATGGTCTCTTGAAGTTTCGGCCAAGGTGAACAACTGAAGAAAAAGAGGTGTTTTTGGTGTTGGTAGAGTATGAGAAGAAAAAAGTGAAGGCTTAGAAATAAAGGGCTAAAATTAGGCTAAAGGAAGAGCACACCCCCCTTAAATAGGATCGACTACTCCCCCTTAACCTCATGGCCGAAAATGACCTCAAGAGAACCCCCCAAGCCGTCCAACTCTTCTCCTCTCACCCAATCCCTTGATTTCCTCCTAGTTTTACTCTACACCCTCCTTTCAAACAAAATCAAATTAAAAACCACTCATCTCTTCTCCTAGCCACACATTTAAAAATAATTTGACCCATTCAAAGTCCTCCTTTTTAGTGCCATAGCCGAATCCAACACCTCCCCCTCTCCTGACGCAAAAACAAAAGCCAAAATGCTGCCTTCACAGCTCGAACCCTGTCCTCCTTGCTCCTTGAGGCGTCACTTCCCCATGCTCTAAGTGGCGCCTCCCTTGCCACTCTACTAGCTCAGTTCTTGTGTCTTAACCTCCCCAATATTTCTCTTAAGACCTCTATAGCCAAGCTCCCCTTCTTAACACTAAAATTTCAATAATTCCTTAAGCCTTCTCCTACCTTCTAGGGTTCTCCAAACCCCTTAAAACTCATCCAAACACACCATAAGCCTACCATCACTTGTGTTATGCACTAAATGCATAACCCCTAGAACCCGGATGTTACAATTCTACCCTCCTTAAAATAATTTCGTCCTCGAAATTACTTGGTTGCCTAACTGTCGTACATCCTAATTCACCACACTACGCTATTGCTGCGCACTCTGATCTTAAGAAACTACCATATTTTCTAGGTACAACTTCCAAGTCCACACTCAAGGTTCTAGATACTTTACTAGCAATAAAACAAACTACCACTATAGCAACAAAACAAATAAGAATATTCCAGACATAAGAAACTTACCTGCCGACATAGCGGGCACATCATTATCCTCCCTCCGACGGACTGCATAAACCAGACCTGGCTGTCTTGCCTCAGTGCCACCATTACCGCGGCCTACTGCTCCATGACCTCGGCCGGAACCATTCCCTCCATGGTTCGGACCACGACCCCTTGTCGCCTGCTGACCACCTCTGCCCAGCTGCACATAACCTTGGCCTAATGTCCGAGTCCTATTCGGATCCTGGGGACAATCTTTAATCAGATGAGTCTTGGACTTACACCTAAAACATTCTCGATCCCGATTCCAACACTCGCCAACATGATACCTTCCACACCGAACACATGGATGATCCAGATTCCCAGTAGCTGGCTTAGAAATACGAGTAGAAGTCTCGACCCTCGGTCTTTTCTGAAATCTCTCAAACGATTCTGATGGTCCAGAACTCCTCTTATCCCAGTTTCTTTCTCTATCTCTATTCTGCCTCTCAGCCCTCTTGACCTCCTCAGCTATCCAAGCTTTCTCCACTAAAATGGCGAAGTCTCTTTCTCGTTGCGGAGCAATCAAAACCCGCAGCTCATCTCGCAGCCCATCTTCAAATCTGACACATCTCTCATAATCGGTAGCCACGATGCCCCGAGCATACCGGCTCAAACGCAGAAACTCAGCCTCGTACTCCGCTATTGTCTTGCCACCTTGCACCAAATTGAGGAACGCCTTCCTCTGAGCGTCCATATAACTCGCTCCGATATACTTCCCCTCAAACTTGATCTTAAAGTAACCCCAGTCCACTCGATCGGCAGGGGTACTTTCCTTAAAAGTGAGCCACCACTAGTAGGCCTCATCCCGTAGCAACGAAATAGCACCCTTAAGCTTCTCCTCAGCAGTTAAATCTAAGTCATCCATAATCCTTTCAACTGCCTCTAGCCAGTATTCTGCCACGTTTGGAGCTACCCCAGACACTCCCCTAAAAACCTCAGCTCTGTTCGACCTAAGTCTCTCGGGCACTGACTTTCAAGTCCCATTGCTCGCATTGGCTCCTGCCACTCCCTCGAGCACCCGCAGCATAGCCTACGATACTGCGTCGTCTCCTCCTATCTGATCCTGATGTTCAACCTCAACAGCTGGTGGTGGCGGCACATCGTTCTCTGACCCATGGCCAGACCCAACCGGTTCCGATACTGCCATCCTGCCTCTACCACGTCCACGAGTATTGCGACCACGCCCCCTAGAACTCATATCTAGCGTCACGACTTAATCTGTTTAAAAAGTTTTATGCATGAGAAATTTTGTTTCACTGTTTATCCACGAACAAATTTTATGAAAAGAAGTTTCCGGAAGTGGTTCTTTCGATCAATCAAAGTTTCATTCCAAGTTCTCTATTCTAATTCAAGCATTCACATTCTTCACTAAGGACACATTCATTCATCTACGTCACTTTCTTGAGCATTCCCAACCCAGGGGTAATTTCGTCATTTTCTTATAGGGGTATTTCGGTAATAAATCAGAGTCAATTTGAAAATAGTTTTCAAATTAAAGATATTTTAGAATTTACAAAATCTCAGGGGTCATCTTGAAAAATTTATTTTTCAAATCAGAGGTGTTGCCAAAAATTTCAGAAATTGGGGGTTACTTTGGTAATTTTGTAAGTCGGGGGTATTCTTGTAAATTTCCAAATCTGGGTATCTCAATATTTTGCAAAATAAGATTTTCTGATATTTTGTGAAATAGGAATATTTTAGTAAAAGTCGAGGGTAATATGAAAATTTAGAACTTAAGGGCATTTTGGTAATTTTATCAACCAGGGGTATTTTCGTAAATTTCCCCAAACCAGAATATCTTGATATTTTGAAAACTCAAGATTTTGGTATTTTGTAAAGTAATTTTAACAAAAAAATATAGGGGCATTTTTGTAATTTTACCACCAGGGGCATTTTGGATAGTTTTGTAAATCGAGAAAACGTCTTTCAAAATCAGCTTTAGGGTTTACAAACCAAAGGGTAAGTTTGAAAATTTTAAAACTAAGGGTTTTAAAACAATAAGGCTAATCCCTTTCGGGTTTTAATAGTTGGTTTAGCCTATGAACAAGTCCTCTTGGTTAAGGTGAACCGTAGCTACGCACCAGGTAGGATTCGAGTAAAGAGGAGATGAGTCGCTAGGACTGCTTAAATACCAAGCTCTTACTGAATCCACTCCTAGACATGCGCACAGTGGTTACCACACCTTAACTCGGCGACTTACTTCACAGGTTTGTTTAATAGTCCTTAAGTTTTATGTATGTGTTTGAGTAGACTAATCCTAGGGTCCAATAGCCCTAATATTCTAGTCTACGAGCCCAAATAAACCCAGAGCAGTTCACATAAACAAATCACTTCACTAATTAGAAATACTTACCTGGTGGACTTCGGGCCGGAGGTACAGGTGCCATGCCAGAATAACCTGAAAATTTATGAAAGCCTAAATCTTTGAAAAGCCCATCAAAAAAAAACATTTTTGGGCCCAAAACCCTCAAAGCCGAGTTTTGAACCTGGCTCTGATAGCAATTTGTAACACCCCAAACCCGGCCTACGAGCCTTGACCGGATCTGGTATGTCACTGCGGAAAGACGGTTGAAAATATTTTTCAATTAAGATTAAACATTAAAATTTGTCGTCTTTTAAAAACCATGTCCATTTGAAATTATAAGTAAAACTTTGTTGTAAAAAAAAATTTGTCCGAATTAAAACTTTGGTGTATATGAGTAAATAGGTTGCTAAAAATATAATCATCTTCACTTAGTAATTCAATTTAATCAAACCATAATCAAAATAATACCAAATATAATAATAAGGCACTTATTACAGCCAATACTTAAACAAAGTACTTAATATGAAAAATGCATAAAAATAATTTAAAACATCTTCTTCTGCATGGCCACCTCGTAACTGCTCCAACCCGGTCCAAACTTCACGCATCACCTGAAATGGTTAAGGAAAATTGGGTGAGTCCACAGACTCAGTGCATGTAACACCCTGGTTTAGGGACTGTGCATATTGGGTATAAATCAAGTGTTAGTAGGTTTTTGGGAGTGCTTGGATGAGTTTTAGAGGTTCTAAGAATGCTTGGATGAAAGGGGTAGACTTTGGAAAATTTTGGATTTTTAGTGTAAAGAAAGGGAATCGGGCTAAGGGAGGCCTTAAGTATATTTTTCGGTAATTTTTGGCATAAGGAATTAATAGGCAAAGTGGCACTCATGCGCCACTTAGGCGCTGGAGGGAAGAGAGAGCGCGGGTTCGAGGGCTGGAGTGGCGGTTTTGGCGTTTTATATTTTGCTTGTGATGGGCTGAAGTAGAAAGGGTTTAAAAATAAATGTGGGGGCTTTATGTCAAAAAATACAATGTGGCCGAGTGGCCTGGGGCTTTGGAGGAGAGGTGTGCAGCAGTGGTCCCAAGTTCGAACCAAGGGAGTGGCGTTTGGGGTTTTATTTTTTTGTTCTTTTTGGCAGCAAATTGAAAGGCAGTGGACGCACATGGAGTTTAAATTAGAAGATAAGAATAAGCTTAGGTAATTGTTTTGAATTAGAATTCGGCTGGGGAGAGGATTAATATTAGCTTACTTTGTTTTTTTATTGATGAGGAGATAATGGATAAGGGGGGTTTTATTTTAATTATTTTGAATATAGGATATGGGATAAATGAAGCTTATTAGATTAGTGTTTAGTTGTTTTAAATTCGGCTGGTGGGTAGTTGTTTTATTTATTTATTTTTGATAAGCATAGGATTATTTTATTTAGTAAATGGAGATAATGGGTGCTGGTGGTTTAATTTTCTTTTGAATGTGATATGGATAAGTTAGTTGCCTAATTCAAATTAAATTGAATTAGTGGCTAGGAAGGTGGCAGCCGAAATTGGGAGTCTTCAAGGGGGGAGCATGTGCCGAATTTTCCTATTTAAAGGGTAGTCTCCTTCATGAATTTCTTTTGACCCTTTTGCCGAATTCTTCTACTCCCTCTCCCTATTATTTTATTTTCTTTTAGTTTTTTCGAAAATTGTAGTCAACCAATTCTGTGCCGAATTCCTTTCACTCTCTTCCTTTCTATACCTTTTTATTTCCTCCAACTTTGATTCTTTAACCTTTGGTCTAGGCTGAAACTCCTTTAATATTGGGCACCGTTGTTGAAATTGTTGGCATCCTAGTGTGGTTGGCCGAATATCAGCAAGGGTGATCTCCCTGGTTCATCTCCATTCGGTTTTAAGGGTAAGTGTTCTCTTTAAGGTATATTCCGGGATTCTCTTCCATAAAGATGCCGAATCAGGAATCTAGGCCTTGATTCCTTTGGTTGGCCGAATGATCTTTAGGGCCATGATGATGTGTTTTTCTATTGTAGCTAGCGCGAGGGAGCACTTAGGGACTGTTTGAATTCGGTTACTCATCAAGGTAAGTAAGTGCTAATATTCGGCCATAGGCCATTTTGGTTATTAGGTATTGACCAATTATGTACCATGATTCTTAGGGGCAAATCGACAGAAGTACAGAGGAGCCTTTGAGATTTTAGATCGTTTCGATAAGTAAGTTAAATTGTAGTTATTCGCCTGAGATCTTGTATTATGACGTTTAACCAAAGGATTCTGATTAAGTGATTACGATGGACGTGGATACCAGTCAAGGAGGGCAAGAGAAAGCCCCATCCCAAAGTTTAAGAAAAAAGCCGTCTCGGCAGTTCGGGATTGGCCACCGGGGTGTGGACGTGCAGCAGAAAACGTTAGGCAAATAGCTGTAGTCTCGCTAAACGATAGCGTCGGGATCGAGGGTTTAAAGCTTCAGGTTATAAGGTGTGTAGTTAGACCATTGTTTCCAGGATTTGTATGATCTCTGTTGTGCTATATGTTTACTAATGAGTGCAGTGCCATATGTGTAATGGATACCCTAAAGGGGTATGATGACGACCAGGTTAGTAGCAAATTGGCTAATATGTGATAAGTGATTTTAACTAGGTGAGCATGCCTATATTTGTGAATATCATGTACATGCATCATCTCAGCATCATATTATGTTACACGTGCATGGGTGGGTTTTTGAAAGATGGTACGGGTGTACTTCAAGTACGTGGTTGATGTCAGCTTTGTGCTACATTGTGGATTGGCGCTGACTGAGGTCGCGTTGTGGATCTTTGCGATTTGGTTCGCGTGGTTACCTTGATTGATATGGGCTTTATGCCATATCGTGGCTTGATGGATTGCTGTGTGCTCCATCGTGGTTTGATGTTAGCTATACGCTACATCGTGGATGGCATTGGTTGCCTTTTCGGAGATAAAAGGAGAGGGTGACTCGATAGTCCCCTGGTGTGTGGTAGGCTGGATAAGGGGGTGTGTAGCGGATGGACCTTAGGATTGGGTTGGGTATCATGATTGCATGGTTTCGTTATGAATTGATATGGAAATGGGCCAAGCCCAATATGAAATATGAATAGGTATGTTTTGAGAACATACGTGGAAATGGGTCAAGCCCAGTAATCAGTGGATTAATGAGAAAAGGGCCTAGCCCAGTACTTGAATGTGGATTGAATATGGGCCAAGCCCAGAACGTGGTAACGTCTGTTTATATTTACATGTTGCATTTGATTGGGTTGATTTGTGGTTAACATGATATCAGTGGTTAAATTACACACTGAGTCTGTATGACTCACCCATTTTTTTTAAACATCGCAGGTGACATGTTGATCGGACCGGGTTGGGGAGGATACAAGGTGGCCCATGCAGAGGACGTTTTTAATCTTTTCTTTATGCATTTTATTATCGAGTACTTGGATTAATTATTTTTGTAATAAGGGCCTTATTATTATTATTTTTGATATTACTTGATATTATGGTTCACTTAAAAGAAATTATTATGTGAAGATAATTTTAATTTTAGCAACCTATCTAATCAAAGTATTTATATATTTTTATACTGAAGTTTTAATATGGATTATTTTTAATAACAACACTTTATTTATAATTTTAAAAAAAAAACATGGTTTCCAAAAGTTAATAAAATTTTCAACTTTTATTCTAAAGTCAAAGATTTTTGCAAACGGTTTCCGCAGTGACATAACCAGATCCGGTCAGGACTTGTGGGCCGGGTTTGGGGATGTTACAGTTTGGTATCAGAGCCCGGTTCAAAACTCGGCTTTGAGGGTTTTGGGGCCCAAAAACGTTTTCAAATGGGCTTTTCAAAAATATGGGTTTTTATGAAATATTTTCAGGTTATTCTGGCATGGCACCTGTACCTCCGGCCCGAGTCCACCAGGTAAGTACTTCAGACTTGTGGAGTAGCTTGTTATATGAACTGTTATGGGCTTAGTTGGGCTCGTAGATTAGTGAACTAGGATATATTGAACCCTAGGACTAGTCTACTCAAACATATACATAAGACTTAAAAATTACTAAACAAACCTACGACTAAGTCGCCGAGTTAGGGTGTGGTAACCCCTGTGCGCATGTCAAGGATTGGACCCGGAAGAGCTTGGTACTTAAGTAGTCCTCGTGACTCACCTCCTCTTCGCGGAATTCCTACCTGGTGCGTAGCTTCGGTTCGCCCTAACCAAGAGGACTCAGTCATAGGCTAAACCAACTATTAAAACCCGAATGGGATTAGCCTTACTGTTTTAAAACCTTTAATTTTTAAAAAAAAAATTCAAACTTACCCTTTTATTTGTAAACCCTAAATCTGATTTTGAAAAACGATTTCTCAATTTACCAAAATTACCAAAATGCCCCTAGCGGCAAAATTACAAAAATACCCCTGTGTTGAAAAATTACCGCACTACCCTTAACTTTTGTTAAAATAATTTTTACTTTGTAAAATACCAAAATCTTTAGTTTTCAAAATATCAAGATACTCCGATTTACGAAATTTACGAAAATACCCCTATGTTGAAAATTACTAAAATGCCCCTGACTTTTAAAATTTCCGGTTTAACCCCAAGCTTAATAAAATTCTCTTACTTTGCAAAGGTATCCAATCTTTTGTATTTCAAAATAATACCCCGACTTTGGGGAATATACAAAATTACCCTGATTGACAAAAATTACCAAAATACCCCTAGTTTCCAAACTTCTACCGTACTTCAAATTGAAGAATTTTCGAAAATGCCCTTAAAGGTTTGGAATATCCAAATATCCTGATTTATTAAGGCTTTCAAAATTTTTTCTGATTATTCACGAAAATACCCGGTAGGAAAATGACGGAAATACCTCGGGGTAGAAATGGGCAGAAAGGTCCGAATAGTGGATGTGTGTGGTTGATACCACTGAATGTGCCTCTACTGAGGGAGACAGGTGTTCTTGTGGATGAATGAATGTGTGTGTAAATGTGATTCTTTGAATTAGGGTAGCAAACTTGAACTGAGACTTTGTGTGATCGAAAGAACTACTCCTAAATACCCTTCTTTCATAAAATTTGCTCGCGGTAAAATAGTGGAACAATTTCTAATGCATAAAATTTCTTAAATCAGATTAAATCGCGACAATAGAGATGAGTTCTAGAGGACGTGGTAGAGGTAGGATGGCAGCTTCGGAACCGGTAGGGTCTGGCCATGGATCAGAAAGTGAAGTGCCGCCAGCAGTGGACGTAGAGGGGCAAGATCAGATAGGAGAAGAAGACGCAGTGTCACAAGCTATGTTACGCGTGCTACAGCAAGTGGCAAGAGCTGGTATGGGAAACGAAGCTCGGAAGTCAGTGTCCGAGAGGCTCAGGTCGAACGGGGCTGAAGTTTTTAGAGGAGTATCGGGAGTGGCTCCGAATGTAGCAGAATATTGGCTAGAAGGGGTCGAAAGAATTATGGACGACTTGGATTGTACCCCAGAGGAAAAGCTGAAAGGTGCTGTCTCGCTGCTTCGGGACGAGGCTTATCGGTGGTGGCTCACTGTCAGGCAAGGTGCCCTGGCAGAACGAGTGGATTGGGGTTACTTTAAGGCAAAGTTCGAAGGGAAGTACGTTGGAGCAAGCTACTTAGATTCGCAGAGGAAGGCGTTTCTAAACCTAGTACAAGGGAATAAGTCGATAGCGGAGTATGAAGCGGAATTTGTGCGACTAAGTCAGTATGCCAAAGGAATCGTGGCTACTGATTATGAAAGGAGTGCTCGATTCGAAGATGGGCTGCGAGATGAGTTACGGGAGTTGATCGCGCCACAAAGAGAAAGGGATTTTGCCATTCTGGTAGAGAAAGCTCGGATTGCCGAAGAGGTTAAAAAGACTATAAGAGAAAACCGAGAGAACCGAGAGAAGAATAGGAACGAGAATAAGAGAAGGGTTGAGCCGTTAGCATTGTTTGGAGATGCTCAAAAAAGACCAAGGATTGAGAATCCTGTGCGTGCACTTGCCCCAGTGGATCGGAATCGTTCTTGTGTTCGATGTGGAAGACCTCACACAGGAGAGTGATGGGGAAATAGTAAAGAATGCTTTCGGTGCGGATCTAAGGCACATCTGGTTAAGAATTGTCCTCGAGCAATGAGGGGTCGTGGTGCTAGTCAAAGTCAACCAATGATGTGATATCGGGTAAGCTCCTTTGTTTTGGAATATCCTTTAATTGTTTTCCTTGTTTGTAAGTTAGCTCTTTCTTGTGTGATTTGGATCTTGAGTGAGAACTTAGGGACTGAGTCGGGAAGTATAATAGATTAAGATCAGAGTGCGCAACAGAGGCTTAGAATAGCGAGTTATGATTGTTCGGTAATAAGTAATTTCGAGGACGAAATTATTTTAAGGAGGGTAGAATTGTAACACCCTGGTTTAGGGGCTGTGCATATTGGGTATAAATCAAGTGTTAGTAGGTTTTTGGGAGTGCTTGGATGAGTTTTAGAGGTTCTAAGAATGCTTGGATGAAAGGGGTAGACTTTGGAAAATTTTGGATTTTAGTGTAAAAAAAGGGAATCGGGCTAAGGGAGGCCTTAAGTATATTTTTCGGTAATTTTTGGCATAAGGAATTAATTTGCAAAGTGGCACTCATGCGCCACTTAGGCGCTGGAGGGAAGAGAGAGCGCGGGTTCGAGGGCTGGAGTGGCAGTTTTGGCGTTTTATATTTTGCTTGTGATGGGCTGAAGTAGAAAGGGTTTAAAAATAAATGTGGGGGCTTTATGTCAAAAAATACAATGTGGCCGAGTGGCCTGGGGCTTTGGAGGAGAGGTGTGCAGCAGTGGTCCCAAGTTCGAACCAAGGGAGTGGCGTTTGGGGTTTTATTTTTTTGTTCTTTTTGGCAGCAAATTGAAAGGCAGTGGACGGCACATGGAGTTTAAATTAGAAGATAAGAATAAGCTTAGGTAATTGTTTTGAATTAGAATTCGGCTGGGGAGAGGATTAATATTAGCTTACTTTGTTTTTTTTATTGATGAGGAGATAATGGATAAGGGGGGGTTTTATTTTAATTATTTTGAATATAGGATATGGGATAAATGAAGCTTATTAGATTAGTGTTTAGTTGTTTTAAATTCGGCTGGTGGGTAGTTGTTTTATTTATTTATTTTTGATAAGCATAGGATTATTTTATTTATTAAATAGAGATAATGGGTGCTGGTGGTTTAATTTTCTTTTGAATGTGATATGGATAAATTAGTTGCCTAATTCAAATTAAATTGAATTAGTGGCTAGGAAGGTGGCAGCCGAAATTGGGAGTCTTCAAGGGGGGGAGCATGTGCCGAATTTTCCTATTTAAAGGGTAGTCTCCTTCATGAATTTCTTTTGACCCTTTTGCCGAATTCTTCTACTCCCTCTCCCTATTATTTTATTTTCTTTTAGTTTTGCCGAAAATTGTAGTCAACCAATTCTGTGCCGAATTCCTTTCACTCTCTTCCTTTCTATACCTTTTTATTTCCTCCAACTTTGATTCTTTAACCTTTGGTCTAGGCTGAAACTCCTTTAATATTGGGCACCGTTGTTGAAATCGTTGGCATCCTAGTGTGGTTGGCCGAATATCGGCAAGGATGATCTCCCTGGTTCATCTCCATTCGGTTTTAAGGGTAAGTGTTCTCTTTAAGGTATATTCCGGGATTCTCTTCCATAAAGATGCCGAATCAGGAATCTAGGCCTTGATTCCTTTGGTTGGCCGAATGATCTTTAGGGCCATGATGATGTGTTTTTCTATTGTAGCTAGCGCGAGGGAGCACTTAGGGACTGTTTGAATTCGGTTACTCATCAAGGTAAGTAAGTGCTAATATTCGGCCATAGGCCATTTTGGTTATTAGGTATTGACCAATTATGTACCATGATTCTTAGGGGCAAATCGACAGAAGTACAGAGGAGCCTTTGAGATTTTAGATCGTTTCGGTAAGTAAGTTAAATTGTAGTTATTCGCCTGAGATCTTGTATTATGACGTTTAACCAAAGGATTCTGATTAAGTGATTACGATGGACGTGGATACCAGTCAAGGAAGGCAAGAGAAAGCCCCCATCCCAAAGTTTAAGAAAAGAGCCGTCTCGGCAGTTTAGGATTGGCCACCGGGGTGTGGACGTGCAGCAGAAAACGTTAGGCAAATAGCTGTAGTCTCGCTAAACGATAGCGTCGGGATCGAGGGTTTAAAGCTTCAGGTTGTAAGGTGTGTAGTTAGACCATTGTTTCCGGGATTTGTATGATCTCTGTTGTGCTATATGTTTACTAATGAGTGCAGTGCCATATGTGTAATGGATACCCTAAAGGGGTATGATGACGACCAGGTTAGTAGCAAATTGGCTAATATGTGATAATTGATTTTAACTAGGTGAGCATGCCTATATTTGTGAATATCATGTACATGCATCATCTCAGCATCATATTATGTTACATGTGCATGGGTGGGTTTTTGAAAGAAGGTACGGGTGTACTTCGAGTACGTGGTTGATGTCAGCTTTGTGCTACATCGTGGATTGGCGCTGACTGAGGTCGCGTTGTGGATCTTTGCGATTTGGTTCGCGTGGTTACCTTGATTGATATGGGCTTTATGCCATATCGTGGCTTGATGGATTGCTGTGTGCTCCATCGTGGTTTGATGTTAGCTATACGCTACATCGTGGATGGCATTGGTTGCCTTTTTGGAGATAAAAGGAGAGGGTGACTCGATAGTCCCCTGGTGTGTGGTAGGCTGGATAAGGGGGTGTGTAGCGGATGGACCTTAGGATTGGGTTGGGTATCATGATTGCATGGTTTCGTTATGAATTGATATGGAAATGGGCCAAGCCTAATATGAAATATGAATAGGTATGTTTTGAGAACATACGTGGAAATGGGTCAAGCCCAGTAATCAGTGGATTAATGAGAAAAGGGCCTAGCCCAGTACTTGAATGTGGATTGAATGTGGGCCAAGCCCAGAACGTGGTAACGTCTGTTTATATTTACATGTTGCATTTGATTGGGTTGATTTGTGGTTAACATGTGGGTGGATATCAGTGGTTAAATTACACACTGAGTCTGTATGACTCACCCATTTTTTTTAAACATCGCAGGTGACATGTTGATCGGACCGGGTTGGGGAGGATACAAGGTGGCCCATGCAGAGGACGTTTTTAATCTTTTCTTTATGCATTTTATTATCGAGTACTTGGATTAATTATTTTTGTAATAAGGGCCTTATTATTATTATTTTTGATATTACTTGATATTATGGTTCACTTAAAAGAAATTATTATGTGAAGATAATTTTAATTTTAGCAACCTATCTAATCAAAGTATTTATATATTTTTATACTAAAGTTTTAATATGGATTATTTTTAATAACAACACTTTATTTATAATTTAAAAAAAAAAAAACATGGTTTCCAAAAGTTAATAAAATTTTCAAGTTTTATTCTAAAGTCAAAGATTTTTGCAAACGGTTTCCGCAGTGACATAACCAGATCCGGTCAGGACTTGTGGGCCGGGTTTGGGGATGTTACAGTGCATAATCATTACACATGTCTCCACATAGGGCTTGGCCCATATCCATACAGTACACATAACCAGTCATGCAAACATGCGTCCCAGCCCAACTTAAAGTCCATCCGCTACACCAACCTTAGCAGACTCCCTGCCCAAGGCCGTGGCTAATCCACCACTGATCACATCGTGATCCACATATCCTACCTTGGCAGACTTGCTGCTCAAGGCCGTGGCTGAGCCACCAATCACATAGGTGATCCCGATATTAATCCGTCTACGGTGACGCACATAGCTATCAACCGCCGAGATAGGCACCTAGCCAACACCTCCCTTGATGAAGCACACAGCTAATCATCAAGCGCTAATGTAGCACGAGGCTAACATTAGACCACGTACATAAATATGTACACTCCGTCCTTCCTCGATCAAATCCAATCCCCATGCATATATGTAAATGTACCATGTCAAATCAACATATAAAGTGAATATACATCACATGCTTATTACCATATCACACATACACCATAAATAATTTAATAACACATACTACTCACCTGTTAACCGATTACCCCAACATGGGTATTCACCACTTAAGCCATTATTGACGGCTACCACACATCATACACAAGTATATACATCAATACACAATTATCAGGAGAACCAGTGCGATAATTACGCACCTTATTACTTGAAGTTCTAAACTCTCGATCCCTACGCTATCGCTAAGCGAGACTACGGCTATCTGCCTATAGTTTTCTCCTGCTGCTGGCCCACACCCTGGTGGCCAATCCCGAACCGCCGAGACAGCTCTTTTCTTAAACTTCGGGATAGGGACTCTCCCTTGCCCTCCTTGACTGGTATTCGCCTCCATCAATACACTTAATCAGATTAAACGGTTAATCACCCAAGTCATAAATCTAAGTACCGAATCTTACTAAATATTTCTTACCAAAACACACTTGAATCCCGGAGGCTACTATATGCTTCTATCAATTTGCCCCTGATAAACTAAGTCACGGAAGCCACTTATTGAATATGGGTTGTTGAAACTCCTCAACTGATCGAATCCCAGTTGCTCTTACAAACCTGTCGAAATCCTTAAATAGAACCATATTAGTTTCGGCCCCTATACCAACAAGCATTAGAAAGTGCCTTTGGCCGAACACTACCCTTACCTTGAGTAATCGAATCTAAGAGTCCCCTTTAGTGCTCCTCCTCGCTGGCTATACACAAAAGAATCATAAGGTTATAGCCTTAAACACCTTCAGCCATCCATAAAAACCAATACCAACCACTTTACTTCGGCACCTAAATAGAAAAAGACAAAACCAACAACTAAAGTAGAGATCACTTACTACCATACGCTCAAAAAGACTAAGAGAGAGTAGTTGATGGCCCCCAAGAGTCGGCTTAAGCAAAACGGCAAGAGAAAAAAAAGGTTTCGGCTAAGAGTACTTTCGGCTTTGAAGAAACAATGGAAGAAAATGGAATGTTGATGGGGCTTAAAGAGGTGCTACGGCAACAGGGAATTGAGAGAGATTTCGGTGAAGGGAAGAAGAAAAATGGAAGGAAAAGTGACCTCAATGGTCTCTTGAAGTTTCGGCCAAGGTGAACAAATGAAGAAAAAGAGGTGTTTTTGGTGTTGGTAGAGTATGAGAAGAAAAAAGTGAAGGCTTAGAAGTAAAGGGCTAAAATTCGGCTAAAGGAAGAGCACACCCCCCTCAAATAGGATCGGCTACTCCCCCTTAACCTCATGGCCGAAAATGACCTCAAGAGAACCCCCCTAGCCGTCCAACTCTTCTCCTCTCACCCAATCCCTTGATTTCCTCCTAGTTTTACTCTACACCCTCCTTTCAAACAAAATCAAATTAAAAACCACTCATCTCTTCTCCTAGCCACACATTTAAAAATAATTTGACCCATTCAAAGTCCTCCTTTTTAGTGCCATAGCCGAATCCAACACCTCCCCCTCTCCTGACGCAAAAACAAAAGCCAAAATGCTGCCTTCGCAGCTCGAACCCTGTCCTCCCTTGCTCCTTGAGGCGTCACTTCCCCATGCTCTAAGTGGCGCCTCCCTTGCCACTCTACTAGCTCAGTTCTTGTGTCTTAACCTCCCCAATATTTCTCTTAAGACCTCTATAGCCAAGCTCCCCTTCTTAACACTAAAATTTAAATAATTCCTTAAGCCTTCTCCTACCTTCTAGGGTTCTCCAAACCCCTTAAAACTCATCCAAACACACCATAAGCCTACCATCACTTGTGTTATGCACTAAATGCATAACCCCTAGAACCCGGATGTTACATCAAGGGCTACAAACTTACTTCTAAAAAAATGGTTGCTAAAGCGAAGTTGACAACTTTAGTTTTTCCTGGAATTAAATCCAATTGTAGCATTTCTTGATCTAAATAATAATTTCCATTCAATTAGCACAATTCCAACACTTAAATTAGCAGTTTTATTCAATTTAGTCCTTCCACCATTATTGCACAAAATTACCCTAACATTCTACCTTTTATGCAATTTAGTCCTTAAACCCAAAACTTGAAATTTCACCCTTTTCTTAAAGAAAATTATGCTTGCCGAATTTACTAGGGACTCTCTACAACCCATATTTATTATTTTTATAAAAGTTTCATGAAATTTTACTATTTAAACAAGTTAATCCCTAAACATTAAATTCATCAAAAATCACTTGACAAAATACTTATGTCTAGTTAGAAACTTTAATAATCCATCAACTATATTCACAAACACATCAAAATCATTCATGGAAGGTCCTTAAACTTTTAACCATTTAACCAATCGACTCCCGGTCTAGTTAGAATAAGTTAATACAAACTCAAAAACATAAAAATAATTAAAAATGAATAAGAATTTCATACCATGCATTCAAAATAAGGCTTGGCCGAAACCTTTGATTCTCCAAAGATGGTGATTATGTTTTGAATAGCAAAATGGGGAAGATGATATTGATTTTTGCCTTTTGTTTTGTTTAACATTTTAATTTAAATATCAAATTACAAAGTTAACCTTTTAAAACTATTAAAATTACACCAAAAACAAACTAATATCATCCACCAACCATACATATGGTATAATTTCCATCCAAGTCCATTGATTTACCTTTTCAAAGCTATTTGACCCTTTTAACTAATGAAAATCAACTTTTGGAACTTTTACAATGTAGTTCTTTTCGTTTAGTCAACTATTTAAACGTTAAAATTTCTTAACCAAATTTTAATATGACATTAATAACACTTTTTAAATTTTTAATAAAATATTTATGACTCAGTTTATAGAAATGAGGTCCCGATACCTCATTTTCTAAAACCACTTAACTTCAATAATTTACTACTTGAACCTAATTTTTCATTTAAATAGCATAAATTACCAAATAAAAATTTATTATAATATTTTATTTTCCTCATAAATATTGAATAACAATATTTACGAATTCACTTACCGGATTTGGGGCCACGAAACATTATTTCTGACACCACTGGAAAACGGGTTGTTACACTTCTCATGTTATAACTCCCTAGGAAGTGGAAATTCAGCCTGATCTGACACATTTGGAAGAGCTAGTGATAATTTTGGCTTTAGAAATCGAAGAGCTTAGGAGCAAAAGGATTTCGTTAGTAAAAGTGTTATGACACAATCATAAAGTTGAAGACGCCTCTTGAGAAAGTGAGCAAATAATGAGACAGTAATATCCACAAACTTTTTAACCCAAGTAAATTTTGAGGACACATTTTTTATGAGGAGAGAATTGTAACCCCCTAAAAATTTTCCAATTTTATCGTACCTTGTTATATCAAGGAATTTAGTAGAATTTTGATATGATAAATTTGAATTTTTTATGGATTAATTAATTCTAAATTTTTTAGAAGCCTATGGAACACATTGTATGTTAATTGAACTGTATCTTGGCCAATTCGGTAAAAATACGAGACTAAGGGCAAAAAGGTAATTTTTTCCATCGAGGATAAATTAAACGTTTAAAAAATATATGAAATTAAATATTAGAATATGAATGGACTTGTGGTGATGAAATCATTATTTAGGTTTATAATTGACTTTTATGTGTTAATAATAACATTTCTATCATAAAAGTGTGCTAAAATATGATAAATAACTTCCCATCTTCTTCAAGAAGTAACCATCCATAAAAAGAAAGAAGCTTCTCCAGTTTTCTCCATTCTCTATGCATTTCTCTTTGCATTTTTCAACATTTCTTTGTGAAATCTTCTCTCCAAAACCTTTATTTAGTCATTTCTCTCATCATCTCTATCATCCAAGTAGTTAAGGTTTGAACCCTACTAAGAGAAATTTTAATAGGAAGTTTAATAGGAGTTAGAAAGGAGGTGATTAAGGTAAAGTTTTTAAGGCTTTCATCTCACAAATGCATGAAATCATGTTTATTATAAGTTATTAAGTTGTTGAGCCATACTAATGGCTATTTAATGATTTCTTATTAACGATTATTTGTTATTTATGAAAGAGATTGATAAAGAGACAAAAGAAAATTAAGTAAAGGGAAGGAAAAGATAGTATATTGAGGTAGAAATAAAGCTTCTCCATCATCTTGAGAATTTCGTGTTGGTGAGAGTTTATGGAAATCTCTCAAATATACTTTTCTTGTGTTTGCATTGATTTATTCATGTAACAACTCATTTTTCTGTGGTGACGAAACAGTGGTTTCAGGACCACAAATTTCTATCACTTTGACTCATAAATATTATTTATAGAATATTTAAGGATTCATTAAAGTCATGATAAAATTTGGTTAAAAAAATTTAATGTTTAGATAACTAATTAGGGTAAAAGGACTAATTTGTAAAAGGTAAAAGGACTAATTTGCATTTAGATGATCAAATAGCTTAATTACTAAATGAGGAAGGGCCTATGTAGCAATTAACCCTAGTTATTATTGTTGGACGGCAATTGGAATGAAAATGATAAAATAACATTTATTTTAATGGCAAAATAGTAATTAACATTAAAATTAAAACAAAATAATTAGGAAAGATGGCATTTTCTTCTTCATTTCTTCAAATTGGTGCCAAAACACTATTGAAGGGGGCTTCATGCTTTGGTTTCATCTTCCTTGTGCATTTGAGCTCAATTCTAACCTATTTCTTATAATTTTTATGTTTTTAAGATCGTTGCAACTAGGTCCAACTAGCCCGTATCTTCGTTTTGAATCTGTTAAAAAATTTAGAAGTTTTCATTGATGAATATTGAATGTTTTTTATGATAATTATGTGTTTGAATCTTTGATTGTGGTATTTGGTTGTTTTGTAAAGTGATTTTTATTAGATTTTGATTTAAGGATTAAATTGTTAAAATGTCAAAATTTCAAGGATTATTGATGAATAAGAGGTGTTTTATGGATTTTTTAGAAGCCTTGAGTATTCAGCTATAAATTTTGACCTGATAAAATGGTTAATTTGATGATTTTTGGGTTAAGGGACTAAATTGCAAAATTTGTAAAAGTTAGGGGAAATTGTGTAATTTAAAAAATAAAAGGGTATGAAATGTAAGCTAATAATTGAGAATTTTATATTTAGATAAATACCCTATTATTTACGTGAAAAAGGGAGAATTGTGGAATAGTCCCTGAACTTCTACAACTATTACAACTCAGTCCAAGTAAGTTCGTACTGATTGTAATTGAATATCTATATGAATTGTATGATGACATGATATGAAATAATGGATATAAATTATTCTATTAATGTTGTAAGTTGTTTGGGAAAATGTTGTTGATATCGATACTTGGGCCACATGAACGCGAGATGGAGTACAATTGAATGATGGTGTGTTATGCGAGGATGGAGTGGAGATTGATGTGGAGAGCGTTATCTATTCTTTTCGTGAGTATACCGAGATCAACATTTTTTGCGAATTCTCGTGTTATACTACCCTGATCTGGCGTGTTATGGGGGCGGATGTATAGCCTGTGGGTCAGGCACTTAGTGGCATGTTATTGGGTGCATTAGCTTTTATGAGCAATTGGCATGTTTTAATTGGATTAATTGTGTACTCGTATCTGTAATTTGTTCATCAGTCGTATATCATTGCATTATAACCTATTTAATGATTTTGAATGGCATGACATGTATTTGACATCTTAAATTGACCCGTTGTGGACATATATGTTTTCCCAAAAATTATTATTTGAGCTTTGAATTGAGTTATGCAATTCACCAGTTTGACATTGTGGATGACAAGAAACACTTGCTACTGAATTATTTTTAATTGAATTGTTATATTTACTTCGGTAAGATTTATTGTTTCTGTACGTCGAACTTACTAAGCTTCAATAAGCTTACTTATGTTAATTTATGTTTCTTGTAGACACTTTTGAAGGTTGGACAATCAGATTAGCACTCAAGTCACACTATCAATCGGATTTTGAGAGCTTTTGAACTTTTTTTTTTGGATTATATGGCATGTAATAGGCTTGTTTTGTCATTACTTTTGTTTTGGTATGTATATATTCTAAGAATGAGCTTAAGTGCAAGTAGACAACTTTTTGTTATATATTTGAATGAAGGAAGATGTCTTTGGTACAAATTTTCTGCATATGTTTGATTAATAGGTTATCTTGTATTGTTTTGAATTAAGGTGCCTATGATAGACATATTGGTTAGAAGTTTTAACTTGTGTGAATTGGTATGTTTTGGTTGATGATTTTTTTTGTCGTATAAGTGTGTATACTTGTGGTAACAATGAGGGTACATTGGTTAAGCGCTTAATATGGTTGAATTAGCATGAATTGATCTTGTTTAATGACATTTTGATTGACCCTAATGGCTGGAATATGGATTACTTAGAGTCCAAGAAAACTTGAAATGGTAAACTTGATGTTTAAGGTTCATTTAGGTGCACATGGCTTGGGACACGAGCTGCCACACAGCCGTGTGATTTAAGTCAGTGTGTTACATAGCCTAGCACACGGCCAGCAACACAGTCGTGTGTGTAACAGTTCGGCTTAGACCCTAGTCGAAACAGTGGTTTCGAAACCAAAAATCCGAGTTAGAAAAATATTTTAATATTATTTTCTATGCCTGCAGTAAGTGATTAAGCATGTGTGAGAGTCTCGTATGAAAATTTGTCCGTTTATGTGCTAAATTTGAGAAAATGATTAAATTGCATTAAATGCAAAATTAGCATGATATTTGTAAAAGTGCCTATTTGTTGTAGCTTTTAAACGTGGAGGCCTTATGAGGCAATTAAGCCAATACTAAGGTTAGTGGATGATTAAATGACATAATAACCTTATTGTTTATTTGTCTTATAGCTTGAAAATAGCTATTGTGTTCATCCTCTTGACTGAAAATAAGAAAGAAAAACAAGGTTTGAAGCTCTTTTATATTCAGCCAACATTTAGTTTGATTCAAGGTTAGTTTTTGTTCGGTTTTTTGATAATTTCTACGTTTTTGTAATCGTTGCTTTGTGTTCTTCAAAATCCATGCTTCAATTTTGTTAATTGATGAATATTTGAAATGTGCCATTGATGAACACATGAATTTTGTGATGTTTGAAGATGAATTATGAAAGATATGTGATTGATTAACATAGTTTGTCTTTGGATTTTTGATGGTTTTGAGCAATTTGGATTAAATTAAAAGAATAATAATTTGAGGGACTAATTTGTGAAATAAATAAAATGTGTGGACTTGAATGAGCACGGGTGATATTCGGCCAAGCATGAGTAATATGAAATTATGTGTATTTTGTAATTTTGTGAAATAAGAACTAAAATGTAAAAATGTGAAAATGTGAGGGCTAATTTGTAAATTACCCTAAATAAGTGTTTTTGGATTGAATTGAATGAATTAGTGAATAAATGAGTTAAATCTGAATTTGTATAGATCAAGAATCGAAGAAAACGGATTTAGATCATGGGAAATCGAAAGTAATTGAGTAGCCGAGTTCGTTTCTGATATTCAAATCCGAGGTAAGTCGATATACAAATAAATGTATTTCAATTGAATCATTTGTGCATGTATGAAATTTGGATTACTATGAATATCAATTGAGATGGAATGTATATGAAATTTGAGGATATATTTATGTCGACAAGTTGATAATGTTCGAGAAATCCCATCTGAACCTAGGGATAGTGTAACACCCCAAACCCGGCCCATTCACTACGACCGAATTTGAAATGCCATTGCGGAACACGTTCGAAAATATTCTTACTTAAGAGTAAAAACCGTTAAAAATTTGTTTCCTTTAATAAAACATTTTCGTGACTTAAAATATTCTAAGTAAGAATTAAAGTTTGTTATAAAAATACCGGATTCAAGCTTTATTATACATACTTAAGAAAATAAAATCATTTGCAATCAACATTTAAATTGTCAATCCATAATAGAACATAATAATAAAGATACTTAATAAAAATACTTAAATACTTTAATGGGCCTTATTACAATAAACACTTAACCAAATACTGAAACTATAAATACTTAATTAATTAAAATATCTTCTGCATGGGCCACCTCGTATCCACTCCAACCCGGTCCGATCATCATATCACCTGCGATGTTTGATAAAATATTTGGGTGAGTCATAAAGACTCAATGTGTAATTAATCCACTGAATTCCACCCATATGTTAACCACATATTAACCCATTTATCAAATAACAAGATAACTATTCATATAATAACACATTCTGGGCTTGGCCCATATTCATAACACTTATCAAGCAACAGGGAAATTAACCACATAATCTCCACATACTGGGCTTAGCCCATTTCTTATTCAAAACCACATATCACTGGGCTTGGCCCATTTTCACATTAAATTCACATATCAGACATAATTATGCAAAGTGCACCCAACCCAAACCTAGGGTCTATCCTCTACACACCCCCGTATCCAGCCTACCACACACCAGGGGATTATCAAATCACCCTCTCCTTTTCACTCCAAAAGGCAATCAATGCCGTCCACGTGCAATTAAGCACAAAAATCCACAACGTGACCTCAGTCAGCGCCAATCCACGATGTAGCCGTAGCTAACACCAAAACCACGATGGGACACATAGTCACTCATCAACCACGATATAGCACATAGCCTATATCAACCATGATGAGGCACAGAGCTACTCATCAAGCCACGCGAACTAAATCGCAATTAATCCACAACGTGACCTCAGTCAACGTCAATCCACGATGTAGCTCAAGGCTAACATCAAACCACGTACTCAAAGTACACCCGTACCTTCTTTCATATCCCAACCCATGCACATGCAACATGTAATAATGGCATAGTAATAAATGCATGCACATGTTAATAAGGCAGACAATCACAATTCCACAAGCATAGTCACATTCACATCGGCACTTTCACATTCTTATCAACAGATAATACTAACCTGTTTATCGATATACCCCATTTTAGGGTATCCATCTCATAATTTTTACTGCATTTGTTAGTACACAATCAACACAGACAGATATAGCAAAAACCCAGAAAACGGTAGGTTAATCACACACCTGATTACTTGTAGCGTTACGCCCTCAATCCCGATACTATCACTAAGCGACACTACGGCTATCTGCCTACTTTGCTGTTCTGACGCTGGTCCACACCCCGGTGGCCAATCTCGCACTGCAGAGACTGCTCTCCTTTTAAACTTAGGGATAGGAGCTACCCCTTTACCTTCTTGACTAACACTTGCGTCCATCGTAGAACACTTATTCAGAAACATTCGGTCAATCGATAACATCATAATCCAAATAATACGAATCTTAACTATACTTACCAAAGATAATGAATCTGAATCCCGAAACTTGTCCTACTGCTGTCGGTTTGCCCTTAAAACCAAGTCAGAAATCGGTCACACTTATATCCCACTTATGGCCTTAGGTCGAAACTACAAGGGCTTACCTTAAACACTTCAAATCCCGAAGCTTCTCCTTTAATGCTCCTTCTTTCGGCTATACACAAAAAGGACACACTTAATGGCACTAAGACATTCGGTCATGCTCTAAAAATCAACACCAATCATTGATTCGGTATACCCATGAAGAAAGAGTAAAACGATTACTAAGGAAGGATTACTTACCACTATCGTTGCTTGCGAAGACTAAAAGAGAATGGATTCAGGCTTTTAGAACTTGCGATAGAAGAAAAGAGAATCAAGGCACTTGAGATTCGGCTATGGCTTTTAATAAAAATAAAATATAAAAGGGAGCATGGCACTTACAAGGTTCGGCTAATGCTAAATAAAATAGAGGAGAAGAAGAAACACGAAAAGCCTTAGCTTCTTGGGATTTCGGCACAAAGAAAGAATGGAATGGAGGGACTCAATTTTCGGCACAAAGAAATTAAAGGAGAAAAAGAATACAAAAGATGATCCCTCTCCTATTTATCAAAATTCGGCACACACACACACGCTAGAGTCCTATATTTGGCCACCATATCTTCACTAATTTAATCCCAAATTAATCTCCTATTTATCTCTTCAAAACTCATTTAAAAAAAAGTAAAAATAATTGAATTAAACAAATCTTTATCCCTCATGTTTCTCTTATCACCTATTAAACTAAAATAAATAAAAATAGAACAATAATTATCTTCTATCTACTAATCTAAACTAAAAATAAATAAATTAACAATTATCCTACTGTTAGCCGAATTTAACAGGAGAATTAGAATCCTCCTCCAATTGGAAGTCCCTAGCGCCGTCCACTTTCTGCTTTCCTGGCACCAAAAGCCAAAATTAAAACACCCACTGCTGCTCCCACGCCTTGAACCCAAGACCTGCTGGAGCAAGCTTACAGGTAACGCCCCAGCCACTTTGCTGCTGGTTCGTTTGTGATATAATCCCGCCACCATTCTTTTTAAGACCTACTTAGCCCAAGCGCCTTCTTGCCGCACAAAAATAAAATGCCCTTTCTTGCTTCCCTTGCAACTCGAACCTGGGCCCTCATTGCCGCAAGCCACATATAACGCCCCAAGTGGCAGCCCCAAGCCACTTTACCACTACGACTTTCATGTCCGTAAACCTTGCCATTTATTTTTAAGGCCTTCCTAGCCCAACTTCACTTGTTGACGCAAAAAGGGAAAATAAAACACTCCCATGCCATCACCCGGACTCGAACCTCTCTGCTCAAGGCGTCCTTTCCAGGCCTTAAGTGGCGTCCTTAAGCCACTTTACCAAGGCACTCTTTGCGTCCAAAAACCACTGCATATTTCCTTAAAGCCGTCTTCAGTCCAACTCCACTTCTTGACGCAAAATACAAAAATAAAACACTCCCATGCTATCACCCAGACTCGACCCTCGTCCCTCCTGAAAGCCCCTTGCACCTTAGCGCCCCAAGCCATTCTGCCATGACGTTTTTTATGACATAACCTCGCCACAAATTATTTTAAAGCCTCCTTCACCTAGCTCTCCTTTAACGCCAAAAATAAAAACTCCCAAATGCGATTCCTGCAGCTCGAACCCCTTCCCCTTGGCATTCCCTTTAACGCAACCACCCTTGCACCTTAGGTGGCGTCCCTTGCCACTTTTCCACATCACTTCTTGTGTCCTAATTTCGCCAAAACTTTTCTTAAGGCTACCTTAGCCTAGCTCCCCCTTTTTAACTTAAAAACTAATAATTTTCCAAACCTTCCACCTTCATCCTAGAATTTCCAAGGCCCCTCAAACACCTCCAACACACTCACTGGGCCTACTAACTCATGAATTATGCAACAAATGCATAGCCCCTAATCTAGGATGTTACAGATAGATAGGATTGTATATGTTATGACATAGGTGTCCGATATGTGATATCATGTAAGACCATGTCTGGGACGTTGGCATCGATATGAGATTTACGTGTAAGACCATGTCTGGGACATTGGCATCGTATTTGATTCGTGTAAGACCCTATCTGGGACAGCGGCATCGATATCTGAGTACATGTAAGACCTCCTCTGGGACGTTGGCATTGTACGACTATTCCGAGCATTCTGAGTATCCTATTAGATTCCAAATGGTTCAACGGACAAGTCTGAGATGCGAATGACTACGAGAAATGTATAATGATTCAGGTATGTTTGAAAAATACACCATGTATGTGTATGAAAGGTAAGTATACCATGAACTTACCTAGATGGATTATGTGTATGGAATTGATGAAGTGAGGCATTGTATATGAATGAATATGCTATGATCTATTGATGTATTTGGTGATATGCATGCTAGTAAGTCAATGGCTAATTCAATAAGCCAAGAAGAATTTTGAATGTGCAAATGAGCTATTAATAATTTTGTATTGATATGATTATGTGCATTTTATGTTAAGTTTATTTGTATATGGCTTTCTAAGCTTTTGAAAGCTTACGTCGTGTGTGTTTATTTTGTTTTATAGATCACCAAAGCTACTGAAGGTTCGGGGACCGTCGAGGATTGTCACCACACTATCAAACTTAATTTTGGTACTTTTGAACATGTATATAGTTAAATATGACATGTATAGGCTAGTTATTTTGGTACATGTTTGGGATATAAATAGCCATGTGATGTGGCTAGATAAATATTGGTAATATGCATGAGTGATTATGGTATATGATGCATGTTTTGGTATGCCTTGATGGCAATGAAAAGGTCTTATGAATGGTAAGCTTGTTGATGGATTGATGCCAAAGTGAATTGGTGAAATTGTGGATGAATCATGCTTGGTTTTACATGTGATTTAGTTGTGCTAGTTAGCATGCTTTGAGATGAGATAGAATATGATGACATGATGAACAATTTGATGTGTTTTGGTTGCCAATGATGCATGAAAATATGCTTAATTGTGCTTGTAGGGATGCCCATAGTGTGGGTTGCAATTTGGCCTTGAAAATGGCCTATAATTGCCCACACAGTTGAGCACACGGACGTGTGGCTCGACCGTGTCCCTCGTGGTTGAAATTCAAAATAAGTCAGACTCGACCACGGGCAGGACACACGGGCGTGTGACTGGCCGTGTGGTGCAAGCTAGTAGCGACCACGGGTGAGGCACACGGGCATGTCCATGGCTGTGTGGACAAGTCAGTATGTATGCCCTATTTTGACACGGCTCGAGGGTATTTTGGTCATTTGGGACCTAAATATGATTTAATATTAAAGATATAGTGATAAGATAATTTTTTGGATGGTTAAACATGAACTTAGCTTTAAATTTTCATTGGGACCACACTTTTTATTAACCTTTAACTTGTTGACCAAAAAACTTGATGTTTTAAATATTATAAAACAAAAAAAGGGGGGAAAATAATCCCTCATACCATCTTTGTGCAACTAGCCATAAGTGAAAAGAAAACACCATTATTTTTCAAAATCCTTCACTTTCTACCCATGTTTACTTCAATATCCCACCATTTTTATTTGATTTCTTGCAAAATCATCCTTTAGAAACCATAATAGAGCCAAGGTCCTCCACCAAACTCATCACCCACACATCTAAGGTTTGGTTGTAGCATGTGAAGGTTGAGCTTGAGAAGAAAGGAAGAGCTTTGGTAAGGATTCATGGTTTATTAGCATTTTATCATCTCATTACATGTTTAGAAGCTTTACAATGAATTGTTGACCATTAATATGGCCATTTAATGTTATTGTAACATTTTGAAAATTTGGGAAATTGATGTTTTGTATGAAATTTAAGAGAAAGAAGTTACTAGGGATAGTCCTAGCAAAGGGAAAGAGAAGGTGGTGGATTGAAGGCCTTCAAAAAGGCTCTATCCATTTCTATTGCTTTTGGGAAAGGTAAGTTCTCATGGAATTTATTATACTTTCATGTTGTTGTGTGTGCTAGTTATTTTAACTTATTGAATATGAATATAGTATAAAATCAATAACGTTGACATGATAAGCAAGGTAGAATGAAAACATAGTTGTCTATTAAAAAGGAATATTAGTTTATTGTTATAATGAGAAAGTTGAAATGGGATATTATATGTGTAAAATGGTATGAGCGACTTTCACAATGTGAATGTATGTTAGGTTTATGATGCTATGTGTTCAAAGTATAAGGCAATCAAATGAGTTTTGTAAAGTGGAAGCCATGAGTATTTATGAATGAGTATTTATGAAAGTATAAGATTTAATGGTAAATGTGCACTTGGTTCTTGTGCCCATGTAACTTGGTTTAAAGGTTAGGATACGATTGACATGCCAATTAGGGTTCTATGTGCATTTATGTACGTATTATTATGGAGTTGAACGTATATCATGTCATTTGATGGTTTAGCATTTGTTGCGAATCATCAAATGTACACTGTCTCTTTGGAGACTATCTTGGTGTGGTTGAGGGATGTACATGATGCCTTCGAGCTTTACACTTATGTGTCTTGGTGTGGTGTAGTTCTATGCTCTTATGAGTATTCTTGGTGTGGTGGTGGATTCTCATAAGTCCATGTCCATTTTACTAAGGTTATATTGGGAAAAAAGCTTTTTACGGATAGGTACTTGATTATAGAACATGAATATAAGATGGTTGTGCTATGGAATTTAAAGAAAAGCTAAAAGTATTAACAAGTGTTGCAATGATATATATTTGTGTTCCATGAGATGATAAGAATATAACTAAACATGTTATATGTACTATACGAAATATGTTGGTTGACATTATTATAAATTCTTATGCTTAACTTGCCTTACGTAATGTAGTTGAGAATGTTGTAGTAAGTATTAAAGTTCGTGTAACACCCCAAACCCGGCCCACGAGCCTTGACCGGATCTGGTGTGTCACTGCAGAAAGACGGTTGAAAATATTTTTCACTTAACATTAAAACATTAAAATTTGTCATCTTTTGAAAACCATGTCCATTTGAAATTATAAGTAAAACTTTGTTGTAAAGAAAAAAAAATTATCCGAATTAAAACTTTAGTGTATATAAGTAAATATGTTGCTAAAAATAAAGTCATCTTCACTTAGTAATTCAATTTAATCAAACCATAATCAAAATAACACCAAATATAAAAAACCATAATTATGTACCTTATCACTTGAAGTTCTAAACTCTCTATCCCAACACTATCGCTAAGCGAGACTACGGCTATCTGCCTATAGCTTTCTCCTGCTGCTGGCCCACACCTCGGTGGCCAATCCCGAACTGCCGAGACAGCTCTTTTCTTAAACTTCGGAATAGGGACTTTCCCTTGCCCTACTTGACTGGTATTTGCCTCCATCAATACACTTAATCAGGTCAAACGGTAAACCTCCAAGTCAAAAAAAATCTAAGTACCGAATCTTACTAAATATTTCTTACCAAAACACACTTGAATCCCGGCTGCTCCTACAAACCTCAAGTCCCCAAATTCCGGTAGATCACTTCTGCCAACGTTGACTATACGTCTCCCGGAAAAGTCTCCTGCGTTAGGCTCTCCTCCCCTACAATCGGCCTTAGCATTTTAGAGAAATCTTAGGGCCATTCGGCCAAGACATGAATCCAAAAACAACGAAGAGTTATCACAACCTTACCTTGATAACCACTCCCTTTTGTCCTAACAAAGAATCGGCCACCACAAGACTTAAGGTTCGGCCTCAAGGACTTGCAAACAAAGCATAGAGAATGAGAGACTGAATGATTCGGTAATGATTCCTAGATGGAGTTGGAATATTCGGCCATGGCAAGCTTTAGGGGTGATTTCGGCTTAAGCAGAGTTAAAAGAAAGGTGTGAAGGAAGAGAGGAAATAGATGCACAAAAGGTCACACCCACCTTCGGTTTTAGCTTCAAAGAAAAAAAAAGGAAAAGAGAGGGTTTCTTTTGACTTACCTTCGGCAAGGGACTAAGGGAAGGAACACAATAATTCGGCACAAAAGAAATGGGTGAACCAATTTTCGGCAATGAGAGAATGAATGGAGAAAAAGGGTGGCCAAAAGATGAGTACCCCCTATAAATACTACTAGATTTCGGCACACACCTAAACACACTCCACTAAGCCGAAAATGCCCTCCTCAAGGTCCCTAAATTCGGCCACTAGCTCATCTCCTCCCAAATCCCAAAATTCCCTCCTATTTTTCCTCCTTGACACTCATTCAAAAAGTTTGAATGAGTCCAACCTTCATCCTACCTTCCTAGCCGAATTTCAAAAATAGAAGACCAAGTCTTTAACCTCATCTTTTCAGCATCCACAAGCCGCCCAACTCCTCTCCTCCTTGACGCAAAAACAAAGGCCAAATTGCTGCCTTTGCAGCTCGAACCCTGTCCCCCCTTTGCTCCTTGAGGCGTCACTTCCCCATGCTCTAAGTGGCGCCTCCCTTGCCACTCTACTAGCTCAATTCTTGTGTCTTATCTTCTCTAAAATTTCTCTTAAGACCTCTATAGCCAAGCTCCCTTTCTTAACACTAAAAATTCAATAATTCCCTAAGCCTTCTCCTACCTTCTAAGGTTCTCCAAACCCCTTAAAACTCATCCAAACACACCATAAGCCTACCATCACTTGTGTTATGCACTAAATGCATAACCCCTAGAACCCGGATGTTACAGTTCTTCTGGAATTTGGTATGCCCGCCTCCAACAAGGTAAGTATAGTGAATTCCATTTGAACTAACTAAGCATTTGTAACACCCCTAACTTGCATCCGTCGCGGGATTAGGGTTAAAAGTGTTACCGGACAGATTGGAAACTTTTACAGACTTTTAGTATTACAATTCATCAATCATAATCAAAATGTCCCCTCTATATGTCAACAAGACCTTAATCATGCTTCAGAATAGGGTTGGGACTAAACCGAACACATATGAAAGTTCTTGGAAGTTTAAAACTTTTCTATATTACAGAGGTCACACGCCAGTGTGGGTAGGCCGTGTGCCTTCCATGGCTACTATACACACCCATGTGTCCTGACCATGCCAAATCAGAGCATGTATACTATCTTATCCACACGGCCACTAGGCACGCTCGTGTGTCATGGCCATGTAACAGTAGGCTAGCTACTGATTTAATCACACAGCTACTAGGCACGCCCGTGTACCATGGCCGTGTAGGCAAAACAGGCCATTTGCAAGGCCAAAATGCCACCCACACTAGGGTCATCCCTACAAGCAACATACTAAGTCATATCATACACAATTGACAATCAAAGACATGCCAAGTAATCAACAAGTTTCCACAATCAATTTCATTTCCATTCATGCCAATTTACACAACTAAAACATATACACATACAAACATGATTCATCCACATTTACCTTTCATATAACCATTCCTTTGCTCAAACTTACAAACTCCTAATACATTTATAAGCTTACCATAGTCTCGACCATTTCATTTGTTAGCAAACCATGCCAAGACGTATATCATGCATCATATTCACTCATGCATATTACCAACATTTACCAAGCCACATCTCATGGCTATTTATACAAATTTCCAACATAATCCAAAACGACTAGCCTATACATGCCATATTTAACTATATACATATTTTCAAAGTACTAAAACAAGATTGAGTAGTGTGATGACAACCCTCGACAGTCCCCGAGCCTTCAGTAGCTTTGACGATCTATAAAACAGAAAAAACACACACAGAGTAAGCTTTCAAAAGCTTAGTAAGCCATATAGAAATAAACTGAGCGTAAAATGCACATAGCCATATTGATATTGTAACATCCTAAAATTGGGCCTAGTAGGATTGGGCCCAATTGGCCTTAGGCGTAGTAGCATTTAAAATTTTTGAGAACGACATTAATGCAAGTTAGACTTATTAGGTAAGTGATTTTGGAAGGTTAGGGGGCTTTTATGAAGTCCCGGGATCAAACTTTGGCTTTGGGGAAATTTTGGTTTTAGGTGGAAAAAACCTTGGAAGTTGGCAGGTAGGCCTTAAGAATAAAATGTGGAGGAAAATGACACAATTGGAGTGTGTGGTGTAGTGGCAAAGTGATGCCACATAAGAGACAAGGGGGTGACGCCATAAGTAAGGAAGGAGGTCCAAGGTTCAAGTCTTGGCTTTTGCATTTTGGTTTTCTTTTTACTTGGATCTTAGAATTTGGCCCATAGTTTATATTTAGTTGCGTATGGTTTAAGACACAAGAGGAGCTTGTGGCCAAGTGGTTTGCAGCGTGGATTATGTTGCAAGGGACACTGGGTTCGAATCTTATGAGAAGTAAGGGAGTATTTATTTTGCGCATTGGACGGCAAGAGTTTTAGTTGAATTTAAACTCTACTGACGAAGGGATCCCACATCGGAAAGATACAAAGAAGGAAGGTGAAGAGCTAGCTATATAAAGAGCATTCCAGGAGGAGAATTAACATACCTGGGAGAGCGTCTGGGCACAGGAGTGGTCGGAGCGCGGATTAGCACCAGATTCCTATCAGGTGTGTAACTCTCTCTACTCTAGTTGTAGAGCGGCAAATGCCGAAGTGCCGGTCACGGTAATAGTAGCCACACAAGCATGTGAGCGCACGTGTGGGGCTTCGACGCGATAGTTGAGGCCATCGGTAGTATTCTTGTGGGTTGGGGCTGCTTGGGCCGTGATGGGCCGAAGTGGGCCCAATGGGCTGTGGGCCCAATTGGAGTAAATTGTATGATGATATAGTATATAGTGAACTAGACTAGGTGGAACCTATATATGTGGCTAGATTTGTGTTAGGTGGGCCACACGAGCGTGTGGGCCCGAATGGCCCGAAATCGGGTTTTAGGCCCAATCGTTCGGTGCGACTAAAAATGGTAGCTGAGTCACTCGGGGTGACATTAGGCCTTCGGAAAGGCCATTGCAGGTGCGAAATTACTGATATACCCTTGGAAGGGTGAATTATCAAAATACCCCTAGAAGGTAAATTATGAAAATGCCCTTGGTAGGTAAAATTACAGTTATACCCTTAGAGGTTGATTAGCGCGAGTATGTTGTTTTATATCTATCTGATTATGATGGTGATTCATGTTATACTTATATTTGATATATGTTAGCAAACATGACATACTGCATACACGACTTATTATGTCATATTGCATGGGTATTATGACAGGAGGGGGAAGATATGATTTCAGACTGTCACCAGTGATTTTGACCACACAGTGGGTTGGCCCCGCTTTCCATATTATTTTTGTGACTATGTCTCAGTGGTTTTGACCACCAGTGGTTTTGACCACACCGATATTATTTGTGACTACGGTCACCAGTGGTTTTGACCACATATTCCCTGTGACTCATCCCACTGGTTTGGTACCACAATGGGTTGGCCCCACATATCGATATACAGGATTGTCATTAGTGGTTTTGACCACATTGTGGGTTGGCCCCACACATATTATTTGTGACTATGGTCACCAGTGGTTTTGACCACACCGATATTATTTGTGACTACGGTCACCAGTGGTTTTGACCACCAGTGGTTTTGACCACACGGGGTAGATACAGGAGTTCGGATGGTTAGGTTGGGTTGCATGACTTGCATATTGGCTTATGAAATTGTGTAAGAGCATTGATATTTTCGGGATGGGGATTTACACACTGAGTCTCGGTGACTCACCCCTTAGTTAATTTTGCAGGTAATCAGTAGATCGCGGATTTGGGAGTTGAGGCGGACTCGTGGAGGCCATACATTGTTTTCTCGTAGACTTGTTCTCTTATTTCAAACTTATTTTTAATTCAGGATTTTAAGTTGTAATAAGGCCGCTTTAACTTTATTTTTGGCATTTTATTTGCTTAGCTTTTAATTTGATCACTGCCTATTATTATTCAATGTGCGATACGGAATTTCCTAAACTCTTAATAACCGTTTTTCAAAATGTTAACAAAAAGGATAATAATTAATAAATATTTAAATTCGATTTTTTCTTAACAAACGCGCAGTTTTCAAACAACCCTTTTAAGTGACATGCCAGATCCGGTCGTAACGTTTAGGCCGGGTTTGGGGTGTTACAATTATGGTATCAGAGCCTAGGTTCGAAAACTCGACTGTGGGTTTGGGTTCAAAAATGTTTTCAAAGGATGGTTTAGAAAATGGTTTAGAAAAATATATATCTCTTTTCTGGAAGTATGGCACCCGAGTCTCCGGCACCAAATCCGTAAGTTTCCTTTTTATATTCTATTATATGCTGAATGATTGTATTTATTCTGCGATGTGTGGATGTGATGCTTGAATATAGGAATTGTATGTATGTGTGAAAAATATTTGTTTTCTTCGGTATTAGATAGTTGGTTATGTGAAGGGGTTCCAAGATTTAGTTAGGAAGGGTATTAGTTTTATTAGATCAGAGTGTGCAGCAAGAGCGTAGTGTGGTAAGTTAGGATGTGTGACTGTTAGTTAGTCGGAAATTTCGAGGACAAAATTTCTTTAAGGAGGGTAGATTTGTAACATCCTAAAATTGGGCCTAGTAGGATTGGGCCCAATGGGCCTTAGGCGTAGTAGCATTTAAAATTTTTGAGAACGACATTAATGCAAGTTAGACTTATTAGGTAAGTGATTTTGGAAGGTTAGAGGGCTTTTATGAAGTCCCAGGATCAAACTTTGGCTTTGGGGAAATTTTAGTTTTAGGTGGAAAAAACCTTGGAAGTTGGCAGGTAGGCGTTAAGAATAAAATGTAGAGGAAAATGACACAATTGGAGTGTGTGGTGTAGTGGCAAAGTGATGCCACATAAGAGACAAGGGGTTGACGCCATAAGTAAGGAAGGAAGTCCAAGGTTCAAGTCTTGGTTTTTGCATTTTGGTTTTCTTTTTACTTGGATCTTAGAATTTGGCCCATAGTTTATATTTAGTTGCGTATGGTTTAAGACACAAGAGGAGCTTGTGGCCAAGTGGTTTGCAGCGTGGATTATGTTGCAAGGGACCTTGGGTTCGAATCTTATGAGAAGTAAGGGAGTATTTATTTTGCGGATTGGACGGCAAGAGTTTTAGTTGAATTTAAACTCTACTGACAAAGGGATCCCACATCGGAAAGATACAAAGAAGGAAGGTGAAGAGCTAGCTATATAAAGACCATTCCAGGAGGAGAATTAACATACCTGGGAGAGCGTCTGGGCACAGGAGTGGTCGGAGCGCGGATTAGCACCAGATTCCTATCAGGTGTGTAACTCTCTCTACTCTAGTTGTAGAGCGGCAAATGTCGAAGTGCCGGTCACGACAATAGTAGCCACACAAGCATGCGAGCGCACGTGTGGCGCTTCGACGCGATAGTTGAGGCCATCAGTAGTATTCTTCTGGGTTAGGGCTGCTTGGGCCGCGATGGGCCGAAGTGGGCCAATGGGCCGTGGGCCCAATTGGAGTAAATTGTATGATGATATAGTATATAGTGAACTAGACTAGGTGGAACCTATATATGTGGCTAGATTTGTGTTAGGTGGGCCACACGAGCGTGTGGGCCCGAATGGGTCGAAATCGGGTTTTAGGCCCAACCGTTCGGTACGACTAGAAATGGTAGCTGAGTCACTCGGGGTGACATTAGGCCTTCGAAAAGGCCATTACAGGTGCAAAATTACTGATATACCCTTGGAAGGGTGAATTACCAAAATACCCCTAGAAGGTAAATTATGAAAATGCCCTTGGTAGGTAAAATTACGGTTATACCCTTAGAGGTTGATTAGCGCGATTATGTTGTTTTATATCTATCTGATTATGATGGTGATTCAGGTTATACTTATGTTTGATATATGTTAGCAAACATGACATACTGCATACACGACTTATTATGTCATATTGCATGGGTATTATGACAGGAGGGGGAAGATATGATTTCAGACTGTCACCAGTTGTAACATCCTGAAAAGAGTGCCTTGGTAAAGTGGTTGTAAGGGGCCACTTAGGGCCTTAGTGTGTGACGCCATATGCTAAAGGGTAAGTTCCTTGTTTTGGAATATTATTTATTGCTTTAGAGATAGTTCATTCTTGTGTTGCTAGTGAAGTGCTTGAAACCTTGAGATAGTATCTAAGGAATGTGGTAGTTTTGTTAAGATCAGAGTGCGCAGCCGAAGAGTGGTGTGATGAGTTAAGGATGCACGATTGTTCGATAGTAAGTAATTTCGAGGACGAAATTATTTTAAGGGGGGTAGAACTGTAACATCCTGAAAAGGGCCTATGCATATTCGGTTTAATTGTATGAAATGACATGTCTTATGTGTTATGAATGTGTTTTGAACGTTTTTAGAAACCTGGAAATGTATGGAAATGTTAAGTGTAAAAAGAGGAAAGTGAACATTTTTGGAAACTAGGAAATGTAAGGAAATGATTTAGAAATGATTCAAAAGAGGAAAGTAAACATTTCGGGAAACTTGGGAATGTATGGAAATGTCAAGTTTCAAAGGTTAAAAAGAGGAAACTAAGGCAGGGTGGCCTTAAGAAAATTAATAGGAGGAATTTGACACACAACAGGCTTGGAAAAGTGGCCTGAATATATCACTTAAGGCCCAGGTAGGTGACGCCACAAGCTATGCAAGTGGGCCTGAGTTCGAGTCACTTGGGGAGCAAATAAAAGAGTTTTATTTTGCTGCAAGGAGCAAGGGAGTTGGACGGCACATGGCTAAATTCTAGGAGCTTTTATTCTTTTATAATTAGTGGATAAATAAGGGATAAATAAAGGATTTGTTTATCATTATTTTCAAGAGATAACTGTTGGATTAAATTCTTTTAATAAAGTGATAATTCAAGGGATAAAGCTATCAAAATAGAAGAGTGGTGGCCAAGTAAGGGACTCTAGCTAGTAAATTCGGCTATAAAAGGAAAAGAGAGGCCATTCATTCATTCACTTTTCCTTTGCCGAATTTCTTAAGCAAATTCTCCTCTCTCTGCCAAATTTCCTACAGTTTTTATTCTTCTTCTCTTTGTTAGCCAAAGCTGAAATACCTTGTGTTCTAGCCGAATCCTCCATCTTTATTCTTCCTTCTCTTTTCTTTCTAATCCCTCCAAAAGCCGGAAGTAAGCCTTTTAAGGCCATAGCCTAATATCTCAAGTGGCTTCAAGCTTAGGTGCTGTCGATTTCTTCAAAGGTAAGAACAAGTTTGATTTCTATTCTTTTCTTTTAGATTTGTCGAAAATCTAGGACTAATCCCATCAATTCTTGTTGCCGAAACCTTGAGGAGATCTTTCGGGATTTACTAAGTGTCAACTACAAGGAAGGAGAAGTTCTTTTCCTGAAGGTACACCATAGGCCGCGTGTTCCCTAGTTATTCGGTGAGTTTCGGGATTTAAAATCCACAAGGCAAGTGTCTATAGCATTCGGCCAAGGCTTATTTTGGTATGAAGATCTATTTCTTATTTCGTTTAAAAGCCGAAACTAATTAGTTAAGTGATTTTAGTGCCTAGCCAATTGCAAGGGGACAATTCTGCGAAGTTTCGCGATTTGACTATAGTCAATTCGACACCAAGGTAAGTTTTAGTGTACTAATCCTATTAGGATTTGGTTTTATAGCCGAATAGGCTTTATGCTAATATATTAAGGTTGGCCGAATGTAGGAATTTAGATCTAAGGCATTAGATCAAGCTTTTCGGGATTTAAGTGAACTGCTAAGCAAATCAGGTGTGTACCCTACCCTAAGCTTTAATATGTTCATGGCTATGTTTTAAATTAAATGTGTTATTAAGAATGTGAAAATATGGCTAAAGTACCATGCAATGGTACAAAATACTCAGGTACGTTTCCTACTCCTACTAGGATTATGAATATATGTTATTTGTAACATGTGAAAAAGTGATAAGAATGTGAATTAAGGCATGATGTGCATGATATGTATGATATGGGGCATTCGGGTTATATGAAAAGGGGAAGTAAATGTGGTGACTTAAGACCAGGAACATGGTGACCTAAGACCGTGATATCTAAATGTGGTGACCTAAGACCACAGTAATCTGAATGTGGTGACCTAAGACCATAGTAATCTGAACGTGGTGACCTAAGACCACGAATGCGGTGACCTAAGACCGCGATATGGAGTGTAGCGGAAGGAGGGTCGACTTAGTGGTCCCCACGGTGTACAGGTTGGTACGGGGGAGTGTAGCAGATGGCTTAATAGGTTTGGGTTTGGGTTGCATCATTATTTTTACCTGTTATTTGAATATGTATGTGATATGATAATGCATGCCTGAAATGTTAAGACTTAGTGTTTGTGTACACATTGATTCTGTTTGACTCACCCCGTTGGGGAACTTTTTCTTCCAGGTGATGATCAGTAATGGACCGGGTCGGCAGGAGCTTAAAGGTGGCCATGCACAGCAAGGAAAATTTTATTATTTGGACTTTTATTTTATTTAAGCACTTTAATTCATTTTTGGGAATTATTTGATGTAATAAGGCCATAGTTGAACTACTTTATTTTTCCTTTAATTATTACGGTACAAATTTTTATTAATTAAAGGTCAAGTGAAATTTATTTTCAAATAAACTCTAAATATTTTGTCACCTCAAATAAACTCATTTTCAACTCAAGCCCAACCCAAAACAAACTTTCTTTCAAAACACACTGTTTTCCAAAGTAACAAAAGAATTTTGAACCGGTTTACTTGAGGAACATACCAGATCCGGTCACGGCTCGTGGGTCAGGTTTGGGGTGTTTCAGTTTGGTATCAGAGCCCAGTTTCAAACCCTCGGCCTGGGGTTTAAGGCTCAAAACGTTTTCAAATCGACCCCAAATGAGTTTTTGAAGATAAGCAGGTTTTCTGGCATGGCACCTAAGTCTCCGACCCGAAGTCCACCAGGTAAGTACCCCTAACCTTTGTGTGAATTATAGTATGAACTGTAGAATGGTAGAACTGGAATGGCACGTAGAGTAGTATGATAAGTATTGAACCCTAGGACTAGTTTACCCCAACTATTACATAAGACTTAATGACTAATTAAACAAACCTATGGCTAAGTCCCCAAGTTAGGGTGTGGCAACCATTGTGCGCATGTCTAGGATTGGATCCGGAAGAGCCTGGTATTTAAGCAATCCTAGTGACTCACCTCCTCTTCGCAAGAATCCTACCTGGTGCGTAGCTTCGGTTCACCCTAACCAAGAGGACTCAGTCACAGGCTAAACCCAATAACTAAAACCCGAAAGGGATTAGCCACATTTTTATGGAAACCCTAATTTTCAAACTTTTAAAAATTACCCTTTTGAATTGTAAACACGATTTTATAAAATTCTCTCAAATATTCTTGATTTGTGAAAATTACTAAAATACCCCTAGTTGTAAAATTACAAAACTGCCCTTGGGATTTGAAAATTTCCATATTACCCCGATTTCAATAAAACTCTCTTATTTTGAAAAAGTATGCCAAACCTCTATTTTGAAAAAGTCTGAAATACTCTGATTTTAAAAAAAAATTATTACGAAATTGCCCCTAGCTTACAAAATTACCAAAATGACCCTGATTTCCAAAATTTTTGCAACATCATTGATTTGGAAAACAAAATTCTCAAAAATAACCCTCAAGTTTTATAAATTTTTAAATACCCCTGAACTATTAAACTTTACAAATTTACCCTGATTTGTAAAAATTTACTGAAATACCCCTGGAATTTCAAAATTTCCAAAAATACCCCGGGAATCCAAAATTACTAAAATACCCTCGGATTTCAAAATTTTCCAAAACACCCCGGGAATCTAAAAAAAATTCCAAAATACTTTTTGACAAAATCACCAAGGAACTTTTTCATTTGAAAAAATTACGAAAATACCCCTGTAGGACAAATTACGAAAATACCCCTGGGTAGTGAGAAAACAACAACAATGAAAACTACAACATTTCTCTGAATGAACGAAAGTTCATAATTGAATGATGGATGTATGAATGAAAAGACTGTGTGCATGTATGAATACGAAAGAACCACTTCTAAAATTCTTGTCATAAAACTTCTTCGCGGGTAATCAGTGGAATAAAGGCTAATTCATAAAATTTCTTAATTAGATTAAAGCACGATCGTAGAAATGAGCTCTAGTGGACGTGGTTCTGGAATACCTTAATTGCCTTGTTCGTTGTAAAGTCAGTTCATTCTTATGTGGCTAGTAAGGTGTATGGAACCTTGATTGTAAACTAACAGAATGTGCCTAGAAAGTATGATAGATTCTTAAGATCAGAGTGCGCAGCAGTAGCGTAGTGTGGTAAGCTAGGAAGTACGACTGTTCGTTAGTAAGTAATTTCGAGGACGAAATTATTTTAAGGGGGTAGAACTGTAACATCCTGAAAAGGGCCTATGCATTTTCGGTTTAATTGTATGAAATGACATGTCTTATGTGTTATGAATGTGTTTTAAACGTTTTTGGAAACCTGGAAATGTATGGAAATGTTAAGTGTAAAAAGAGGAAAGTGAACATTTTTGGAAACTAGGAAATGTAAGGAAATGATTTAGAAATGATTCAAAAGAGGAAAGTAAACATTTCGGGAAACTTGGAAATGTATGGAAATGTCAAGTTTCAAAGGTTAAAAAGAGGAAACTAAGGCAGGGTGGCCTTAAGAAAATTAATAGGAGGAATTTGACACACAAACAGGCTTGGAAAAGTGGCCTGAAGATATCACTTAAGGCCCAGGTAGGTGACGCCACAAGCTATGCAAGTGGGCCTGAGTTCGAGTCACTTGGGGAGCAAATAAAAGAGTTTTATTTTGCTGCAAGGAGCAAGGGAGTTGGACGGCACATGGCTAAATTCTAGGAGCTTTTATTCCTTTATAATTAGTGGATAAATAAGGGATAAATAAAGGATTTATTTATCATTATTTTCAAGAGATAATTGTTGGATTAAATTCTTTTAATAAAGTGATAATTCAAGGGATAAAGCTATCAAAATAGAAGAGTGGTGGCCAAGTAAGGGACTCTAGCTAGTAAATTCGGCTATAAAAGGAAAAGAGAGGCCATTCATTCATTCACTTTTCCTTTGCCGAATTTCTTAAGCAAATTCTCCTCTCTCTGCCGAATTTCCTACAGTTTTTATTCTTCTTCTCTTTGTTAGCCAAAGCCGAAATACCTTGTGTTCTAGCCGAATCCTCCATCTTTATTCTTCCTTCTCTTTTCTTTCTAATCCCTCCAAAAGCCGGAAGTAAGCCTTTTAAGGCCATAGCCGAATATCTCAAGTGGCTTCAAGCTTAGGTGCTGTCGATTACTTCAAAGGTAAGAACAAGTTTGATTTCTATTCTTTTCTTTTAGATTTGTCGAAAATCTAGGACTAATCCCATCAATATTCTTGTTCTCGAAACCTTGAGGAGATCTTTCGGGATTTACTAAGTGTCAACTACAAGGAAGGAGAAGTTCTTTTCCTGAAGGTACACCATAGGCCGCGTGTTCCCTAGTTATTCGGTGAGTTTCGGGATTTAAAATCCACAAGGCAAGTGTCTATAGCATTCGGCCAAGGCTTATTTTGGTATGAAGATCTATTTCTTATTTCGTTTAAAAGCCGAAACTAATTAGTTAAGTGATTTTAGTGCCTAGCCAATTGCAAGGGGACAACTCTGCGAAGTTTTGCGATTTGACTATAGTCAATTCGACACCAAGGTAAGTTTTAGTGTACTAATCCTATTAGGATTTGGTTTTATAGCCGAATAGGCTTTATGCTAATATATTAAGGTTGGCCGAATGTAGGAATTTAGATCTAAGGCATTAGATCAAGCTTTTCGGGATTTAAGTGAACTGCTAAGCAGATCAGGTGTGTACCCTACCCTAAGCTTTAATATGTTCATGGCTATGTTTTAAATTAAATGTGTTATTAGGAATGTGAAAATATGGCTAAAGTACCATGCAATGGTACAAAGTACTCAGGTACGTTTCCTACTCCTACTAGGATTATGAATATATGTTTTTTGTAACATGTGAAAAAGTGATAAGAATGTGAATTAAGGCATGATGTGCATGATATGTATGATATGGGGCATTCGGGTTATATGAAAAGGGGAAGTGAATGTGGTGACCTAAGACCACGAACACGGTGACCTAAGACCGTGATATCTGAATATGGTGACCTAAGACCACAGTAATCTGAATGTGGTGACCTAAGACCACAATAATCTGAACGTGGTGACCTAAGACCACGAATGCGGTGACCTAAGACCGCGATATAGAGTGTAGCGGAAGGAGGGTCGACTTAGTAGTCCCCACAGTGTACAGGTTGGTACGGGGGAGTGTAGCGGATGGCTTAATAGGTTTGGGTTTGGGTTGCATCATTATTTTTACGTGTTATTTGAATATGTATGTGATATGATAATGCATGCCTGAAATGTTAAGACTTAGTGTTTGTGTACACATTGAGTCTGTTTGACTCACCCCGTTGGGGAACTTTTTCTTCCAGGTGATGATCAGTAATGGACCGGGTCAGCAGGAGCTTAAAGGTGGCCATGCACAGCAAGGAAAATTTTATTATTTGGACTTTTATTTTATTTAAGCACTTTAATTCATTTTTGGAATTATTTGATGTAATAAGGCCATAGTTAAACTACTTTATTTTTCCTTTATTTATTACGGTACAAATTTTTATTAATTAAAGATCAAGTGAAATTTATTTTCAAATAAACTCTAAATATTTTGTCACCTCAAATAAACTCGTTTTCAACTCAAGCCCAACCCAAAAAAAACTTTCTTTCAAAACACACAGTTTTCCAAAGTAACAAAAGAATTTTGAACCGGTTTACTTGAGGAACATACCAGATCCGGTCACGGCTCGTGGGTCGGGTTTGGGGTGTTTCACCAGTGGTTTTGACCACACAGTGGGTTGGCCCCGCTTTCCATATTATTTTTGTGACTAAGTCTCGGTGGTTTTGACCACCAGTGGTTTTGACCACACCGATATTATTTGTGACTACGGTCACCAGTGGTTTTGACCACATATTCCTTGTGACTCGTCCCAGTGGTTTGGTACCACAGTGGGTTGGCCCCACATATCGATATATAGGATTGTCATTAGTGGTTTTGACCACATTGTGGGTTGGCCCCACACATATTATTTGTGACTACGGTCACCAGTGGTTTTGACCACACCGATATTATTTGTGACTACGGTCACCAGTGGTTTTGACCACCAGTGGTTTTGACCACATGGGGTAGATACAGGAGTTCGGATGGTTAGGTTGGGTTGCATGACTTGCATATTGGCTTATGAAATTGTGTAAGAGCATTGATATTTTCGGGATGGGGATTTACACACTGAGTCTCGGTGACTCACCCCTTAGTTAATTTTGCAGGTAATCAGTAGATCGCGGATTTGGGAGTTGAGGCGGACTCGTGGAGGCCATACATTGTTTTCTCGTAGACTTGTTCTCTTATTTCAAACTTATTTTTAATTCAGGATTTTAAGTTGTAATAAGGCCGCTTTAACTTTATTTTTGGCATTTTATTTGCTTAGCTTTTAATTTGATCACTGCCTATTATTATTCAATGTGCGATACAGAATTTCCTAAACCCTTAATAACCATTTTTCAAAATGTTAACAAAAAGGATAATAATTAATAAATATTTAAATTTGAATTTTTCTTAACAAACGCGCAGTTTTCAAACAACCCTTTTAAGTGACATGCCAGATCCGGTCGTAACGTTTAGGCCAGGTTTGGGGTGTTACAGATATAATGATCATAATGGTTCTCATAGCAAATTCATCACATACATTCCTTGGCCCATTTTCTTAGCCATAACTTACCACATTCTTCAACTCAAATATCACATATATACATAGCTCATTTGAGCATATATTCACATATCATTCCATCAATTCAGTGTACATATTCATCTTAGTAAGTTCATATAGATACTTACCTTTCATACACACTTAGTGTACAAACCAAACGTACCTGAAATGGATATACAAATCACGCAATCGTTTGTATCTCGGATTTGCCCGTTGAACCGTTCGGAATCTAATAGGATACTCAGAATGCTCGAAATCATCATACAATGCCAACGTCCCAGACGTGGTCTTACATGTAATCAGATATCGATGCTACTGTCCCAGACAGGGTCTTACACGAATCAATACGATGCCAATGTCCCAGACATGGTCTTACACGTAAATCTTATATCGATGCCAACGTCCCAGACGTGGTCTTACATGAAATCTCGAATCAATGCCAACGTCCCAGATGTGATCTTACATGATATAACATAACAGACACCTATGTCATGACATAGTTAATCCTATGTATTCTTAGATTCATACGGGACTTCTAGTATGTTAACACTTTGTCGATCTTATCTCGGAATTCATGTATACAACATCTCATAAGCATTCATCATTATCAATAGTCATATGAACATACATAATTCAATACAAATACATTTATTTGTATATTGACTTACCTCGGATTCGGATATTAGTTCAGACTCGACTATTCGATTACCTTCGATTTCCCGCGATCTAAGTTTGTTTCCTTCGGTTCTTGATCTATACATATTCAAATTTAACCCTTTCATTCATCAACTTATTCGACTCAATCTAAAATCATACATTTAGGGCTATTTGCAACTTAGCCCTCACATTTGCACATTTTATCAATTTATTCCATTTTCACAAAACATCAAATATACAAGATCGCCACATATCCATGCTTAGCCGAATGCTCATGTATCTCATATAATGTAACATCCTGAAAAGGGCCTATGCATTTTTGGTTTAATTGTACGAAATGACATGTCTTATGTGTTATGAATGCGTTTTGAATATTTTTTTTTTTGGAAACCTGGAAATGTATGGAAATGTTAAGTTTAAAAGAGGAAAGTGAACATTTTTGGAAACTAAGAAAGGTAAGGAAATGATTTGGAAATGATTCAAAAGAGGAAAGTGAACATTTCTGGAAACTTGGAAATGTAAGGAAATGTTAAGTTTAAATGAGGCAAACGAAAATTTTTGGAAACTTGGAAATGTAAAGAAATGTCAAGTTTTAAGGTTTAAAAAAGAGGAAATTAAGGCAAGGTGGCCTTAAGAAAATTAGTAGGAGGAATTTGACACACAATCAGGCTTGGAAAAGTGGCCTGAAGATGTCACTTAAGGCCCAGGTGGGTGACGCCACAAGCAGGTGCAATTGGGCCTGGGTTCGAGTCACTTGGGAAGCAAATAAAAGAAATTTTATTTTTTGCTTCCAGAAGCAGAGAGGTGGACGGCATTAAGGCTCTTAAAAGAGGAGTTTTATTCTCTTCAAATTTCGGCTAAATAGAAGGATAAATGATGATTTATCTTTAGATTATTTTCAAGAGATAAATAAGGGATTATTCTTTTAATAAAGTGATAATTCAAAGGATTAAGATATCAAAATAGAAGAGTGGTGGCCAAGTAAGGGATTCTGAGTAGCAATTTCGGCTATAAGAGGAAAAAAATAGGGCTACTCATCAATTTTTCTTCCTCCTCTTCTCTCTACTGAATTTCTTAGTCCTCTCCTCTCTTTTCTTCTCTTTTATTTTGTCAAACCGAATATACCAATAATCTCTAGTGAAATCGATTTCTTTTAAGCCTCAAAAGCCGAATCTTTGTGACTCCAAGCAAGGGTGCAGTCGACTGTGGTATTAAGGTAAGAACAATGGATTTTGTTGTTCAATTTCTTTTATCGAGATCTAGGAACTGATCCTCTTGTTGTCTCTTGGCCGAATATTAAAGGAGGAACTCTGGGATTTTTGATAGTTGTCGACTTCAAGAGAAGGGATCAATTTCAAGATTTAAGATTTGGAAGGTAAGCACATAGGTATATTCGGCCAAGGCCTATTTTGGATATCTAGATCTATTTCTTACTTTGTTTAAAAGCTGAAACTAACCTACGATGTGATTTAATGTTTGGCCGAATACAAGAAGGAGTACAATAAGGTTTTCGGGATTTGAATAATAGGGAAATCGGCAGCAAGGTAGGTTTTAATACAAATCCTACTAGGATTGGGTTTTATAGCCGAATAGGCTTTATGCTAACATATTAAGGTTACCAAATATAGGAATTGAGATCTAAAGCAATAGATCAGTTTTTCGGGATTTCAAGGAATTCGTTAAGCAAATCAGGTGTGTACCCCACACTATCTTTAATACGTTATATGGCAATATTTAATATAAGTATGTATAAGAATGTGAATATGGCTAAGGTACCCTAATGTGGTACAAAGTACTCAGGTACGTTTCCTACTCCTACTAGGATTACGAAATATGTTATATTTTAACATGTGAAAAGTGACATGAATGTGAATTTATGTATGATATGCATGATATGAATAATATGGGGCATTCGGGTTATATGAGAAAGGGGAAGTGAATGTGGTGACTTCGGTCTCACTATCTGAAAAGTGGTGACTTCGGTCACATTATCTGAATGTGGTAACTTCGGTTACATTATCTGAACGTGGTGTCTCATGACACAATTATTTAATCTGGTGGCTATGCCATGAATTTTATATGGGCGATGAGCACGTCGACTGCAGCGACTGCCTTCGATGGAGTATAGCGGAAGGAGGGTTAACTTAGTAGTCCCCACGGTTTGCAGGTTGGTACGGGGATGTGTAGCGGATGGCATCTAGGTTTGGGTTTGGGTTTGCATCATTATCTTGAATTATTATGTGAACATGATATGTATGGTATGCCTAAATCTATTAAATTTTAGTGTTGGTTACACATTGAGTCTGTTTGACTCACCCCGTTGGGGAATATTTTTCAGGTGATGAGCAGTAATGGACCGGGTCGGTAGGGGCTCAAAGGTGGCCATGCATAGCAAGCAAATTATTTAATCTGGACATTTTATTTTATTTAATTACTCTACAATTTTATTTTGGGTTTTGTTTTATGTAATAAGGCCATAGTGAACTATTTTATTTCTGTCTTATTGTTTAATTATGTTTACAAATTTTTATTAAGTTAAACATTAAGCAATTTAATTTTTGAATATACTCTATATGTTTTATCACTTAAAATTAAAAAGGGTTTTCAATATAAAATCGAATTCCTTTTCAACTCAAGCCCAACCCAAAACAATATTTTTTTTAAAAAAATCGTACAAGTTTTTCCTAAGAAGCAAACGAATTTGAACCGATTTTTCTTGAGGAACATACCAGATCTGGACCAGGCTCGTGGGTAGGGTATGGGGTGTTTCAATTTGGTATCAGAGCCCAGTTTCAAACCCTCGGCCTGGGGTTTAAGGCCCAAAACGTTTTCAAATCGAGCCCAAATGAGTTTTTAAGATAAGCAGGGTTTTTTCTGGCATGGCACCTAAGTCTCCGACCCGCAGTCCACCAGGTAAGTACCCCTAACCATCTGTGTGATTATGTGATTATATTATGAAGGGTAGAAATAGGAATGGAACGTAGAGTAGTATGATAAGTATGTGAACCCTAGGACTAGTATACCCCAACAAATACATAAGATTTAATATCTACTTAAACAAACCTATGGCTAAGTCACCAAGTTAGGGTGTGGCAACCCCTGTGCGCATGTCTAGGATTGGATCCGGAAGAGCCTAGTATTTAAGCAGTCCTAGTGACTCACCTCCTCTTTGCTGGAATCCTACCTGGTGCGTAGCTTCGGTTCACCCTAACCAAAAGGACTCAGAGAGTGTGGTAACCTCTGTGCGCATGTCTAGGAATGGTTTCGGTGGGAGCTTGGTACTTAAGCAGTCCGCGTGACTCACCTCCTCTCCATTCGAATCCTACCTGGTGCGTAGCTTTGGTTCACCCTGACCAAGAGGACTCGGTCATAGGCTAAACACACTAACTAAAACCCGAAAGGGAACTAGCTGTGTTTTTATGGAAACCCTAGTTTTAAAAATTCAACAAACCACTCTTTTGAACTGATAAAATTGTTTTGAAAAAAAAAAAGAAAATATTTTTGAAAAATTTCTGTTTTATGAAATTACAAAAATACCCCTAGTGGTAAAATTACAAAAATGCCCTTAGTTTATAAAATGTCCAGCTACCCAACAGTTTTATCAAAATTTCATTACTTTATAAAGGTTCAAAAACCCTAATTTGCAAAATATCAAAAATACCTTGATTTTGGAAAATTACAAAATCGCCCCTAACTTACAAATTTACCAAAATGACCCTGATTTCCAAAATTTTTGCAACATCACTGATTTGGAAAACAAAATTCTCAAAAATAACCCTCAAGTTTTATAAATTTGGAAATGCCTCGGAAATATTAAACTTTACAAATTTACCCTGGTTTATTATCAAAATACCCCCGAGCTTCAAAATTATCGAAATACCCCCGAATTTCAAAATTTTCCAAAATACCCCGGGAATTTAAAAAAATCCAAAATACTTTTTGACAAAATCACCGAGGAAATTTTTCTTTGAAATTTTTTTTTTTACAAAAATACCCCTGTAGGGAAAATTACGAAAATACCCATGGGTAGTGGAAAAACGACAACAATGAAAACTACAACGTTTCTCTGAATGAACGAAAGTTCATAATTGATTGATGGATGTATGAATGAAAAGACTGTGTGCACGTATGAATACGAAAGAACCACTCCTAAAACTCTTTTCATAAAACTTCTTCGCGGGTAATAAGTGAAACATGGACTAATTCATAAAACTTTTTAATCAGATCGCGACGATAGAAATGAGTTCTAGAGGACGTGGCCGTCGTGGACGCGGTAGAGGAAGAATGACTGTGTCGGAACCCGTGAGATCGAGTCAAGGGTCTGATAATGAGGTACCACCGCCACCACCACCCCCAGCTGTTGGTGTTGAGCAGCAGGCTCAGACGGGGGAAGATGCTGTATCGCAGGCTGTGCTGCGAGTTTTGGAAATGGTGGCTGGTGCTAGAGGAAATAAGGGAACTAAGAAATATGTACCCGAGCGACTCCGAGCTAATGGAGCTGAAATGTTTCGAGGAGTATCTGGGGTGGCACCCAGTACATCTGAGTACTGGTTGGAGGCAACCGAGCGAATTATGGATGAGCTCGATCTGACCCCTGAGGAGAAGTTAAAAGGAATGGTGGCACTGCTACGTGATGAAGCGTATCAATGGTGGTTAACTGTTCGGGATGGTGCCACAGTTGAGGATCTGACCTGGGAGTATGTTAAGGAAGCGTATCAAAAAAAATATATCGGCACAAGGTATATTGATGAGCAAAGGAAGGCTTTTCTGGGGCTGGTTCAAGGGAACAAGTCCGTTGCAGAATATGAAGTTGAATTCCTGAGGTTGAGCTGATATGCTCGAGGAGTAGTGGCAACTGAGCATGAACGCTGTGTCCGTTTTGAGGACAGACTAAGGGATGATTTGAGATTGTTGATAGCACCGCATCAGGAGCGGGAGTTTTCTGCTTTAGTAGAAAAGGCCAAGGTAGCCGAGGGAATTAAGGATGCTACAAAGCAGACTATGGATCGGAATAGGCCAAAAAGAGGTTTTGGATCGTCTGGGAAGGTTCAAAAGAGGCCTAGAGTTGATGGGCCGCGAAATCAGCAAGATGGTACAGGATGGCAGTATCGTCCTTGTGATCATTGTGGAAAGAAGCACTTAGGGGAGTGCTGGAAAAAGACGGGAGGATGTTTTAGGTGTGGGTCCAAGGACCATATGCTCAAGAATTGTCCTAAGAAACCAGATGAAAGTCGACCAGCAGCTCAGAATGTTAGTCAGACTGGTAGAGGTGGACAGCAGCCTCAACGAGGTCGTGGTTCGAATAACAGAGGTAATGGTGTTGGCAGAGGACGTGGAACACAGGGCAGAGGTGCTGCTAATGCTGAGGCAAGGCAGCCGGGTTTGGTTTATGCGGTTCGCCGGAGGGAGGATGGAGACGCGCCGGATGTTATAATCGGTACGTTCTTTATTTATGGTAAGCCCTATTTTGCTCTGATTGATGTGGGCTCGACCCATTCTTATGTTGCATGTAGTGTAGTGGAAACATTAGGCCTAGACTCTGAGCTTTCTGATAGGCAGATGACTGTAGTAAGCCCATTAGGCCAAACTGTAGTGGTGGATAAAATCTTTCGGAATGTACCCCTAGAGATTCAGGGAGTGAACTTTCGGGCTGACTTAATGGAACTACCCTTTGGGGAGTTTGAACTCATAGTTGGAATAGACTGGCTAGTAGAGCACCGAGCCGTGTTGGATTGTGCGGCTAAACGTATGGAACTAAGGACCCCGGAGGATAAAGTAGTAGTAGTGATCGGAGAAAGAAGAAACTACCTGTCTAACGTAGTTTCGGCGTTGAAGGCAGAGAAAATGGTTAGGAAAGGGTACAAGGCGTTCTTAGCCTTCGTAAGTATGTTGGGTGGAAAGGAAGAAGGTGTCAGTGGAGTTAGAACTGTAAGGGATTTTGAAGATGTGTTTCTGGAGGAATTACCAGGAATACCCCCAGATAGGGAGGTGGAGTTTGGAATAGACTTGCTACCGGGAACAGCTCCTGTGTCAATTGCCCCGTACCGAATGGCACCAAAGGAGTTGGTTGAGCTCAAGGCTCAAATCCAAGAGTTGTTGGATCGTGGGTTCATTCGACCCAGTGTGTCTCCATGGGGAGCACCGGTCCTGTTTGTAAAGAAGAAGGACGGAACTATGCGTATGTGTATAGATTACTGTCAATTGAATAAGCTGACCATTAAGAACAAGTATCCTTTGCCAAGGATCGATGACTTGTTCGATCAGCTGAAAGGGGCCGCAGTATTCTCGAAGATAGACTTAAGGTCAAGATATCATCAGTTGAAGGTGAAGGAGGCAGATATCCATAAGACCACTTTTAGGACAAGATACGGCCATTTTGAATTTGTAGTAATGCCGTTTGGGTTGACAAACGCTCCAGTCGCGTTCATGGATATGATGAACCGAGTTTTCCAACCCTATTTGGATAGGTTTGTCATTTTGTTCATCGACGATATTTTGGTGTACTCCAAGTCTGAAGAGGAGCATGATGAGCATCTTCGAGTGGTGCTACAAGTGTTAAGGGAGAAGAAGCTCTATGCCAAATTCAGCAAGTGTGAATTTTGGCTTAAGGAGGTGGCGTTCTTAGGACATGTGGTATCCGCAGAGGGAATAAGAGTGGATCCTAGGAAGATCGAAGTAGTGTTGGATTGGAAACCACCTAGGTCCGTGGCTGAGATCCGAAGTTTCTTAGGTTTGGTAGGCTATTACAGAAGGTTCGTGGAAGGGTTCTCGTCAATAGCTGCGCCTTTGACAAAGTTTCTAAGAAAGGAAGTACCCTTTGAATGGACTGATAAGCAACAAGAGAGTTTTGAAAAGCTTAAGAAAGTGTTGACGGAAGCTCCAGTGTTAATTCAGCCAGAGGCAGGGAAGGATTTTGTGGTATACTGTGACGCTTCGCATACGGGATTAGGTTGTGTGCTAATGCAAGAAGGAAAAGTAGTCGCTTATGCGTCTCGACAGTTAAGGCCGCATGAGGTTAACTACCCAACTCATGACTTGGAATTGGCAGCAGTGGTTTTCGCTCTTAAGGTTTGGAGGCACTACCTTTATGGGGAAAGGTCGATAATCTACACAGACCACAAGTGCCTTAAGTATCTGTTGACTCAGAAGGAGTTGAACTTGAGGCAGCGAAGGTGGGTGGAGTTATTGAAGGATTATGATTGCTTGATAGAGTACCACCCGGGCAAGGCGAATGTGGTAGCTGATGCCCTAAGTCGGAAGGTTGTGTCGGATCTAAGGGCTATGTTCGCTCACTTAAGTTTGTATGATGATGGAAGCCTGTTGGCAGAGTTACAAGTCAAACCCACATGGCTGAATGAGGTGAAAAGGGGACAGTTGGCTGATAAGGACCTAAGTGCTAAGTTATAGCAAGTACAGAATGGAAAGTTAGAGGATTATGGCGTCATTGACGAAGGAGTATTGTGCTACAAAGGAAAGGTCTGTATACCGAAGGACGTAGAGTTAAGACAAAGGATTCTTCGGGAGGTGCATAGTAGCCCTTATGCTATGCATCCCGGAGGTATTAAGCTGTACAGAGATCTAATAGAACAATTTTGGTGGCCTAATCTTAAACGGGAAGTTACTGAATTCGTGGGAAAATGTCTCACGTGTCAGCAAGTTAAGGCTGAACACCAAGTCCCATCGGGATTGCTTCAGCCAATCGAGATTCCGCAGTGGAAGTGGGAAAGAATTACCATGGACTTCGTTAGTGGGCTTCCCCTTACGCCTACTAAGAAGGACTCGGTATGGGTAATAGTGGACCGTTTGACCAAGTCCGCACACTTCATCCCGGTAAGAGTGGATTATTCCCTTCAGAAGTTAGCCAAATTATATGTAACGGAAATTGTAAGGTTACATGGAGTACCGGTGTCAATTATTTCGGATAGAGACCCAAGGTTCACGTCTCGGTTTTGGAGGGCACTTCATCAAGCTTTAGGCACTAAGTTGGACTTCACTACGGCTTTTCATCCACAATCAGACGGGTAGTCTGAACGGTTTATACAAGTGTTGGAGGATATGTTGAGAGGCTGTGTGATGGGTTTCCGAGGAAGTTGGGAAGACTATTTGCCTTTAGCAGAGTTCGCCTACAACAACAGCTATCAAGCTAGCATTCGGATGGCACCATATGAAGCGTTGTATGGTCAGAAGTGTCGAACTCCTACTTGTTGGACTGAGTTAGGAGAACGTCGGGTTTTGGGTCCAGAATTAGTGGCAGAAACTGAAGAAAAGGTTGAGATAATCAAGGCACGGTAAAGGGAAGCCTCTGATAGGCAGAAGTCGTACGCAGATCTCAAACGAAAAGAGATAGAATTTGATGTAGGAGATCAAGTATTCCTTAAGGTCTCGCCTTGGAAGAAGGTGATGAGGTTTGGTCGCAAAGGGAAGTTAAGCCCAAGGTTTATAGGGCCTTATCGGGTACTGAAGCGAGTTGGACCAGTGGCATACCAGTTAGAGTTGCCACCAGAGTTGCAGCAGATGCACGACGTATTCCATGTATCCATGCTACGTCGTTATCGATCGGATCCATCTCATGTGGTACCAATTGAAGAAGTGGAGCTAAGGCCAGACCTATCCTATGAGGAGGAGCCAATTCAGATATTAGAACGTGATGTGAAAGTGTAACGGAGGAAGTCAGTTCCTCTAGTCAAAGTGTTATGGCGCAATCATGGATCAGAGGAAGCTTCGTGGGAACCAGAAGAGACAATGCGACAGCAATACCCTCAGTTATTTTAGCTAGGAAATTTCGAGGACGAAATTATTTTAAGGGGGTAGAACTGTAACATCCTGAAAAGGGCCTATGCATTTTTGGTTTAATTGTACGAAATGACATGTCTTATGTGTTATGAATGTGTTTTGAATATTTTTTTTTGGAAACCTGGAAATGTATGGAAATGTTAAGTTTAAAAGAGGAAAGTGAACATTTTTGGAAACTAAGAAAGGTAAGGAAATGATTTGGAAATGATTCAAAAGAGGAAAGTGAACATTTCTGGAAACTTGGAAATGTAAGGAAATGTTAAGTTTAAAGGAGGCAAACGAAAATTTTTGGAAACTTGGAAATGTAAAGAAATGTCAAGTTTTAAGGTTTAAAAAGAGGAAATTAAGGCAAGGTGGCCTTAAGAAAATTAGTAGGAGGAATTTGACACACAATCAGGCTTGGAAAAGTGGCCTGAAGATGTCACTTAAGGCCCAGGTGGGTGATGCCACAAGCAGGTGCAATTGGGTCTGGGTTCGAGTCACTTGGGAAGCAAATAAAAGAAATTTTATTTTTTTGCTTCCAGAAGCAGATAGGTGGACGGCATTAAGGCTCTTAAAAGAGGAGTTTTATTCTCTTCAAATTTCGGCTAAATAGAAGGATAAATGATGATTTATCTTTAGATTATTTTCAAGAGATAAATAAGGGATTATTCTTTTAATAAAGTGATAATTCAAAGGATTAAGTTATCAAAATAGAAGAGTGGTGGCCAAGTAAGGGATTCTGAGTAGCAATTTCGGCTATAAGAGGAAAAAAAATAGGGCTACTCATCAATTTTTCTTCCTCCTCTTCTCTCTGCCGAATTTCTTAGTCCTCTCCTCTCTTTTCTTCTCTTTTATTTTGTCAAACCGAATATACCAATAATCTCTAGTGAAATCGATTTCTTTTAAGCCTCAAAAGCCGAATCTTTGTGACTCCAAGCAAGGGTGTAGTCGACTGTGGTATTAAGGTAAGAACAATGGATTTTGTTGTTCAATTTCTTTTATCGAGATCTAGGAACTGATCCTCTTGTTGTCTCTTGGCCGAAAATTAAAGGAGGAACTCCGGGATTTTTGATAGTTGTCGACTTCAAGAGAAGGGATCAATTTCGGGATTTAAGATTTGGAAGGTAAGCACATAGGTATATTCGGCCAAGGCCTATTTTGGATATCTAGATCTATTTCTTACTTTGTTTAAAAGCCGAAACTAACCTACGATGTGATTTAATGTTTGGCCGAATACAAGAAGGAGTACAACAAGGTTTTCGGGATTTGAATAATAGGGAAATCGGCAGCAAGGTAGGTTTTAATACAAATCCTACTAGGATTGGGTTTTATAGCCGAATAGGCTTTATGCTAACATATTAAGGTTACCAAATGTAGGAATTGAGATCTAAAGCAATAGATCAGTTTTTCGGGATTTCAAGGAATTCGTTAAGCAAATCAGGTGTGTACCCCACACTATCTTTAATACGTTATATGGCAATATTTAATATAAGTATGTATAAGAATGTGAATATGGCTAAGGTACCCTAATGTGGTACAAAGTACTCAGGTACGTTTCCTACTCCTACTAGGATTACGAAATATGTTATATTTTAACATGTGAAAAGTGACATGAATGTGAATTTATGTATGATATGCATGATATGAATAATATGGGGCATTCGGGTTATATGAGAAAGGGGAAGTGAATGTGGTGACTTCGGTCTCACTATCTGAAAGTGGTGACTTCGGTCACATTATCTGAATGTGGTAACTTCGGTTACATTATCTGAACGTGGTGTCTCATGACACAATTATTTAATCTGGTGGCTATGCCACGAATTTTATATGGGCGATGAGCACGTCGACTGCAGCGACTGCCTTCGATGGAGTGTAGCGGAAGGAGGGTTGACTTAGTAGTCCCCACGGTGTGCAGGTTGGTACGGGGATGTGTAGCGGATGGCATCTAGGTTTGGGTTCGGGTTTGCATCATTATCTTGAATTATTATGTGAACATGATATGTATGGTATGCCTAAATCTATTAAATTTTAGTGTTGGTTACACATTGAGTCTGTTTGACTCACCCCGTTGGGGAATATTTTTCAGGTGATGAGCAGTAATGGACCGGGTCGGCAGGGGCTCAAAGGTGGCCATGCACAGCAAGCAAATTATTTAATCTGGACATTTTATTTTATTTAAGTACTCTACAATTTTATTTTGGGTTTTGTTTTATGTAATAAGGCCATAGTGAACTATTTTATTTCTGTCTTATTGTTTAATTATGTTTACAAATTTTTATTAAGTTAAAGATTAAGCAATTTAATTTTTGAATATACTCTATATGTTTTATCACTTAAAATTAAAAAGGGTTTTCAATATAAAATCGAATTCGTTTTCAACTCAAGCCCAACCCAAAACAATATTTTTTTAAAAAAAATCGCACAAGTTTTTCCTAAGAAGCAAAAGAATTTGAACCGGTTTTTCTTGAGGAATATACCAGATCCGGACCAGGCTCGTGGGCCGGGTATGGGGTGTTTCATATAAGTCCAAACATTTCATCAAATTCACAATTTAATCCCTCAAAATGCTATTTTCACAATTTAGCCTAATTAGCTAAATTCATCAAAAATTCAAGAACAAAACATGTTCATTTAACACATATCTTTCATTTAACACCTAGACTCATCACAAAGCTCCCCATTTCATTAATGGCACATTTCATAAACATCATCAATTCTTCAAATTACAACATGGGCTTGATAGTAGACTAAGCAACAATATCAAAAACATAAAAATCATCAAAAACCATAGTCAAAACATACCTTAATTTGAATCAAAAGCTAGCCAAATATAAAGGAACTCAAACCCTTCTTCTCAATTCCAATTTTCGGTGATGAAGTAAAAAGATGATAGAATTTGGCCTTTTGATTTTGATTAATCAACTTTGATTTATCAATTTACCCATTTGGCCTTTTAATAAACATTTAAAACAATTATACATTAAGGACATATTAGTCCTTTGCCACCCACTAACCATGTAAATGGGCTAATTGCCTATTAGGGACTTCACATTATAAAGACATCAACAATTTGATACTTCCACATTTAACCATCAAACTTTCCTTTTATGCAATTAAGCCCTTTTTTTTCTAAAATTAAGCATATAACGGACAGATTAACTTACGAAACTTTAACACATGCTTAAGCACATATTTAAGGCACAGAAAATAATATTAAAATATTTTCTAACTCGGATTTGTGGTTCTGAAACCACTGTTCTGACTAGGGTCTAAACCGGACTGTTACAATTCTACCTCCCTTAGGGATTTTCGTCCCCGAAAATCTTACCGTTAAACAGATTCGGATATTGCTGTCTCATTGAATCTTCAAGCTCACACGTAGCCTCTTCTATTCCATGTCGATACCATAACACTTTTACTAACGGAATTTTCTTGTTTCTCAACTCTTTCACTTCACGAGCTAAGATACGAATCGGTTCTTCCTCGTAGGTCATATCAGATCTGATTTCAATTTTAGACGAAGTAATCACATGTGACGGATCGGATCAGTACCTACGGAGCATCGAAACATGGAATACATTATGAATCTTTTCTAACTCGGAGGGCAACAACAATCTATACATAACTGGTCCAATACATTCAATGATCTTATACCGTCCAATGAACGTAGGACTTAACTTGCCTTTACGACCAAATCGGAGTACTTTCTTCCACATAGACATTTTCAAAAACACTTTGTCACCGATCTCAAATTCAATGTCTTTTCTTTTCAAGTCCGCATAGGACTTCTGACGATCAGATGCTGCTTTCAAACTGTCTCGGATTACTTCTACTTTCTATTTAGTGTCTCTTATCAGATCAACCCCGTGTATCTTATTTTCACTGAGCTCAGTCCAATACAAAGGTGTTCGACATTTACGTCCGTATAAAACTTCATAAGGTGCCATTTTGATACTCGTCTAAAAACTATTATTATACGCAAATTCAATCAGTGGCAAGTATTGTTCCCACGTACATTTAAACTCAAGAATGCAACATCTCAACATGTCTTCAAGAATCTGAATAATCCGCTTGGATTGACCATCCTTTTGCGGATGAAAATCTGTACTAAAATGCAATTTAGTACTCAAAGCTTCTTGCAATTTCTTCTAGAATCGTGATGTAAACCTCAGATCTCGGTCTGATACAATGGATAGTGGCACTCCGTGCAATCTCACTATATCAAAAATATAAAGCTCGGCTAATCTATCAAGTGAATAGTCAGTTCGTACTGGAATAAAATGGGTAGATTTCGTTAATCAATCAACTACTACCCAAATTGCATCTTTCTTTCTGGGAGTCAAAGGCAATCCCGAAACAAAATCCATCGTCACTCTATCCCATTTCCACTCGGGAATCAGAATTGGTTGTAACAAACCAGATGGTACTTGATGTTCAACTTTAACTTGCTGACAAACTAAACATTTTGAAACAAAATAAAAAATGTCTCTTTTCATACCAGACCACCAATAATATTGCTTCAGATCATGATACATCTTTGCACTGCCTGGATTAATAGATAGATGACTATTATGTGCTTCATTCAAAATCAACTGAATCAACTCTGAGTTTTTCGAAACACAAATTCGATCTCGGAATCTCAAGCAATTATTATCATCCACCTGAAATTCAGAATCAGAGTTCAAATCACACTGAGCTCGTTTCGCTAACATTTCATTATCCACTTTCTGAGCATCACATATCCACTATAAAAACAACGATTTTTCTTTTAATTCAGCAATAACTGAACTATCATCAGACAAATCTAATTGAGCATTTAAAGCATGTAGTGCAAATAATGATTTCCTACTCAAAGCATCAGCTACAACATTTGCTTTACCGGGGTGATAATCTATCACAAGCTCGTAGTCTTTTAATAGCTCTAACCATCTTCTTTGTCATAGATTCAAATCTTTCTAAGTCATCAAATATTTCAAACTTTTATGATCTAAAAACACGTGACATTTCTCACCCAACAGATAATGTCGCCAAATTTTTAAGGAAAACACAATAGCAGTTAATTCAAGATCGTAAGTCGGATAGTTCTTTTCATACGGCTTTAATTGTCTCAAGGCATAAGCTATAACTTTACCTTTTTGCATCAGTACACATCCCAGACCATTCAACGAAGCATCACTGTATATCATAAATTCTTTACCTGGTTCTGGTTGTTTTAAAACTGGAGCTTCAGTCAATAGAGTTTTCAACTGATCAAAGCTTTTCTAACATTTACCGGACCATTCATACCTTACATCTTTCTGAAGCAATCTAGTCAACGGAGTAGCTATCATCGAAAAGCCTTTTACAAATCTTCGATAATAGCTAGCAAGTCCCAGAAAAATACGGACTTCAGACACATTTCTCGGAGGTTTCCAATTCAGAATAGCAGAAATTTTACTCGGATCAACTCGTATTCCAGAGGCCGATACAATATGTCCCAGAAAACTGACTTCACGTAACCAGAATTCACGTTTACTGAATTTCGCATACAATTGCTTTTCTTTCAGAGTTTGCAACAAAATTCTTAGATGTTTAGTATGTTTAGTTTCATCTCGTGAATAAATCAAAATGTCGTCAATGAATACAACAACAAGTCGATCTAAGTACGGTCTAAAAATTCTATTCATCAGATCCATAAAAATAGTCGGTGCATTCGTTAGTCCGAAAGGCATAACTAAAAACTCATAATGCCCGTACCTCGTTCTGAAAGTAGTTTTCAGAATGTATGAATCTTTCACTCTCAATTGGTAATATCCCGATCTCAGATCTATCTTTGAAAACACAGTGGCTCCTTTTAACTGATCAAACAAATCATCAATTCTAGGCAACGGATATTTATTCTTTATGGTCACTTTGTTCAACTGATGGTAGTCACTGCACATTCTCATCGTGCCATCTTTTTTTTTCACAAACAGAATAGGAGCACCCTAAGGTGAGAAACTCGGTCTCGCAAATCCTCTATCAATCAATTCTTCCAGCTGTGACTTTAACTCTTTCAATTCCGTTGGTGCCATTCTATATAGAGCTATCAAAATAGGTTTCGTACTAGGCAACAGATCAATACCAAATTCAACTTCACGTATTGGAGGCAATCCCGGCAATTCTTTAGGGAATACATCAGAAAACTCACAAACAACTGGCCCTGATTCAATTTTCTTTTCAGAAACTTTCGAATCAGTTACATAAGCAAAGTGTGCTTCATATCCCTTTTTCATATAACTTTGAGCTTTTAGTACAAACATCACAGCAGGTAACCTAGTCAAATCATTAGATTCAATATAAACTATTTCATCATTATGATATCTCAGTACAATAGTCTTTCTTTTACAGTTCACTACAGCATCATGCAACATCAACCAATCCATACCCAAAATGATATCAAACTCATCAAATGGTAATAGCATCAGATCAGCAGGAAAACAGACATCTCAAAACATTAACGGACAATTCTTGCACACTTGGTCAACCAGGACATTTTTACCTAAGGGGTTCGATACTTTTATAACAAACTCAGTAGACTCTACAGGCAAAGTCTTACTGGATACTAAATTCATACATATATACGAATGTGTAGAACCAGGGTCTATCAATGCAATAACAGAAGTATCATAAAGTGTAAATGTACCCGTTATAACATATGGAGATGAAACTTCCTCTCGACTCGGATAGCATACGCTCTGGCAGGCGCTCTAGCTTCAGATCTCGTAACAGTATCTCTCGTAGTCCTCTGACTACCACTGACATTTTTTACATTTTGGGAAGGTCTACCTCTCACTGGAGCATTATCGGATCTCGGATTCTGAATAGTCTCTGGCTCAACAGACTCTAGGCAATCACGGATGAAATGGTCTAATGATCCACATCTGAAACAAGCTCGATCATTTAATCTACTACTTCCCGGATGCCTTTTTCCACAATGCTTACATTCAAGTCGCTCAGATCATACATTTCCAACAATTGCCATTGAAGTTACCGGAGCTTTAGAGCTCGATTGTGATCTAGCTCAATCTCTACTAGAATATCCCACATTAACTCTCGAACGACTTTGTTCATCTCTGAATTTCTTCGAAGCAGACTGAAATGATTTACCCAAAATCTCTTTCTCACATCTCTAGCTTCAAACTCAGCTTTCCTTTTATCTTTCTCGAGTGCTTCAGCTTTGCACGCTCGATCAACAAGCACAACAAACTCTTTTATCTCTAAAATCCCGACTAGCAAGAGGATATCTTCATTAAAGCCATCTTCAATCTCTTACACATAATTACTTCAGACGATACACATTCCCGATCATACTGACTCAATCTCATGAATTCCCGTTCGTATTCAGTGACAGACATACGGCCCTGTTTCAAATCCAGAAATTCTTTTCATTTCTGATCAATAAATCTCTGACTGATATATTTCTTCCAGAACTCAATCTGAAAGAAATCCCGTGTGATTCACTTTTTCGAAACAACAGAAATCAGGGTTTTCCACCACTGATAGGTTGCATCTCGTAACAAGGATACAACACATTTTATACATTCATCGGGATTCAGTGACATCTCATCAAATACTTTGATTGTGTTCTCTAACCAGAACTCAGCTTTTTCAGCATCGTCATCACTGGTAGCCCTGAACTCTTCAGCCCCTTACTTACGGATTTTGTCTACCGGAGGCTTGTTTAATAGATTCGAATACATAACCGGAGGCACAACTAAAGTCTGAGGGGGATTACCGGGGGCGGAGGTTGTGAAACAGTCAGGTTATTTCTCACAAACTGAGTGAACCACTCGCTCATTATTTGGAAGAAAGCTTGTTTACCTTCTCCCTCTAGACTCTTACACACTACGTTAGTCCGAGAATCGGCTAAACCGTAGCTCTGATACCAATCAAATGTAACACTCCTAACCCGTATCCGTAGCCGAATTAGGGTTAAAGGCGTTACCGGACAGATTTGAAAACTTTTACAGACTTTTAGTATTACAATTCATCAATCAAAACCAAAGTGTCCCTTTTATAGGTCAACAAGACCTTAATCATGCTTCAAAATAGGGTCGAGACTAAACTGAACACATATGAAAGTTTTCAGAAGTTTAAAACTTTTCTATATTACAGAGGTCACACGCCCGTGTGGGTAGGCCGTATGTCTCCCACGGCTACTATCACACCCATGTGTCCTGGCCGTGCCAAATCAGAGCATATATACTGTCTTATCCACATAGCCACCAGGCACACCCGTGTGCTATGGCCGTGTAACATTAGGCTAGCTACTAACATAATCACACGACTACCAGGCACGCCCGTGTACCATGGCCGTGTAGAGTTAGCTAGCTACTGACTTAATCACACGGCTACCAGGCACGCCCGTATACCATGGCCTTGTAGGCAAAACTGACCATCTGCAAGGCCAAAATGCCACCCACACTAAGGTCATCCCTACAAGCAACATACTAAGTCATATCATACACAATTTACAATCAAAGACATGCCAAATAATCAACAAGTTTCCACAATCAATTTCATTTCCATTCATGCCAATTTGCACAACTAAAACACATACACATACAAACATGATTCATCCACATTTACCTTTCATATAACCATTCCTTTGCTCAAACTTACAAACTCCTAATACATTTATTAGCTTACCATAGTCTCGACCATTTCATTTGTTAACAAACCATGCCAAAACGTATATCATGCATCATATTCACTCATGCATATTACCAACATTTATCAAGCCACATCTCATGGCTATTTATACAAATTTCCAACATAATCCAAAACGACTAGCCTATGCATGCCATATTTAACTATATACATATTTTCAAAGTACCAAAACAAGATTGAGTAGTGTGATGACAATCCTCAACGGTCCCCGAGCCTTCAGTAGCTTTGACGATCTATAAAACAGAAAAAACGCACACAGAGTAAGCTTTCAAAAGCTTAGTAAGCCATATACAAATAAACTGAGCATAAAATGCACATAGCCATATTGATATAATGATCATAATGGTTCTCATAGCAAATACATCACATACATTCCTTGGCCCATTTGCTTAGCCATAACTTACCACATTCTTCAACTCAAATATTACATATATACATAGCTCATTTGAGCATATATTCACATACATTCCATCAATTCATTGCACATATTCATCTTAGTAAGTTCATATAGATACTTACCTTTCATACAAACTTAGTGTACAAACCAAACGTACCTGAAATGGATATACAAATCACGCAATCGTTCGTATCTCTGATTTGCCTGTTCAATCGTTTGGAATCTAATAGGATACTCAAAATTCTCGAAATAGTCGTACAATGCCAACGTCCCAGACGTGGTCTTACATGTAATCAGATATAGATGCCACTGTCCCAGACAGGGTCTTACACGAATCAATACGATGCTAATGTCCCACACATGGTCTTACACGTAAATCTTATATCGATGCCAACATCCCAGACGTGGTCTTACACGAAATCTCGAATCAATGGCAATGTCTCGGACGTGATCTTACATGATATAACATAACAAACACCTATGTCATGACATAGTTAATCCTATCTATTCTTAGATTCGTACGGGACTTCTCGTATGTTAACACTTTGTCGATCTTATCTCGGAATTCATGTATACAACATCTCATAAGCATTCATCATTATCAATAGTCATATGAACATACATAATTCAATACAAATACATTTATTTGTGTATTGACTTACCTCGAATTCAGATATTCGTTCGGACTCGGTTATTCGACTACCTTCGATTTCCCGCGATCTAAGTCCGTTTTCTTCAGTTCTTGATCTATACATATTCAAATTTAACCCTTTCATTCATCAAATTATTCGACTCAATCCAAAATCATATTAAGGCTATTTGTAACTTAGCCCTCACATTTGCACATTTTATCAATTTAGTCCATTTTTCATAAAACATCAAATATACAAGATCACCACATATCCATGCTTAGCCGACAACTCATATATCTCATATAAGTCCAAACATTTCATCAAATTCACAATCTAATCCCTCAAAATACTATTTTTACAATTTAGCCCTAATTAGCTAAATTCATCAAAAATTCAAGAACAAAACATGTTCTTTTAACACATATCTTTCATTTAACACCTAGACTCATCACAAATCTCCCTATTTCATTAATGGCACATTTCATAAACATCATCAATTCTTCAAATTACAACATGGGCTTGATAGTAGACTAAGCCACAATCTCAAAAACATAAAAATCATCAAAAACCATAGTCAAAAAATACCTTAATTTGAATCAAAAGCTAGCCGAATATAAAGGAACTCAAACCCTTTTTCTCTATTCCAATTTTTGGTGATGAAGTAAGATGATAGAATTTGGCCTTTTGATTTTGATTAATAAACTTTGATTTATCAATTTGCCCATTTGGCCTTTTAATAAACATTTAAAACAATTATACATGAAGGGTATATTAGTCCTTTGCCACCCACTAACCATGTAAATAGGATAATTTCCTATTAGGGACTTCACATTATAAAGACATCAACAATTTGATACTTCCACATTAAACCATCAAACTTTCCTTTTATGCAATTAAGCCATTTTTTCTAAAATTAAGCATATAATGGACAAATTAACTTACAGAACTTTAACACATGCTTAATCACATATTTAAGGCACAAAAAATAATATTAAAATATTTTTAACTCGAATTTGTGGTTCCTAAACCACTGTTCTGACTAGGGTCTAAATCGGACTATTATAGCATTATTTGCTTACGTGTTGTTGTTTTTGTGTGCGTAGATTATTGATCTAGAGAGACATCAAAGCCTAGCTCAATCTAAGACATCACACTATCATCGAGACCTACAAGAGCATGAAGGTGAAGTATTTTTAGTTGTGGCATGTACTAGGTGTCTACATAAGTAAATATGTTAATTTCATATTACTTGGTCTTTGTGTTGATGGTTATTCAATTTGAGCTTGAGAGCCAACATTTTATTTCCCTAACTTATCCTTATTTTGGTTAACCAATGGTATGCATGAATACTTTACTTTTGAGGTCATTGGTTATGATTTTCAAGTGTTTTGTAATAGTTTCTATGTATAATTTAAGGTTCTTTAAGTAGGTTATATGCATAACATGAATACAGGGACTTCGTAAAACTTTTGAAGTGTTTTTGGGTGAACTCAATGAGTCACGTCATGAACACGAAGATACAACATCTTGAATATGGAGCCTAATGCCGTGACTTCGAAATTCTCCTTGTTGCGACCTCATTTACTCAGTCAGTCACGCTGCAACGTCGCACCTATTTCAGCATCGCGCTATTTAATGTTATTCTGACTTTTTGGGACCCGTTTTAGGTTCTGACCACCTCTAATTGACTATGAATCAGTTCTAAATGATTTTTTAAATTGTTTTTAAATATTCTAATTTTTATAAAACATATTTTAATTATTTTATAAAAAAATTTTAAACTTTTAATTTTTAAATAAATTTAAGATTTATTACTTGTACATGCTTCGAAGGCATCTCCCATTCGTAACAGTCGTTAGGAACGAATGAGGGATGTTTCATTTAGTGGTATCAAAGATTGAGTTTAATCGATTCTGGGACTAAACTGAAACTTTGCATTGGGTCAAGACGTACATGCCACAATAGTCTATGATAGTGTGATGTAATTCTAACTTGAATTAGCTTCAAATTTCCTTATAGATCACTGATGTTAATTTCCTAAAGAACGATTAACAAAGAGGTAGAGAGCAATGCTCCCGCCCCAAACCAATATGTCTCTAACTGACAAGGCCTTCAGAGAGTTAGTGGTGAAGTTAGAAATGCCTTCTTCCATATGATGAACTAATGATTTGATCATTAATTGGGAGCCGCTCTGTAACACTCATAACCCATCTCCGTCGCTAGATTAGGGTTATAGAGCATTACTGTATAATCAAAAACATTTAAACATCATAGCATTCAACATGTTAATAATATCATAAACTATTCATTCACATGCATACCATCCTAAATCGAGCCCTCAAGGCCCTAGAAATAGCTTAGGAGCAATTCGAGGCTGTGTAACTCACTGACTTGAACCCTCAAAAATCCATAGATGACACACGATCGTGTCTTCAGGCCCTGTGCCTCACACGGCTGTGTCACGTGCCCGTGTCCCAAGCCGTGTGAACCCAAAATTTACCTTAAATCAAGCCATTTCAAAACCATTTCATGCATAACTTCTCAAACCATTTAAACACACATTCAAGGGGTACAAACACCATTCAAACTTGCATAAACAGACCACCTCAAACATCCTAAATCATCTAAACAATATGCCATTCAAAGGCACCACTATATACCAAAACATCAACTAAGAAAACTTTTCATTTTACCAAACATAAATACCTAATTCAAACACCTACCAATCATAGCACATTTACCACTTTCAAGCAATTCAAAATATACCATAAAAAGCCTTATAAACATGAATAATAAGGTAACCAAAATGACATAATTTGATAAAGCACCAAATAGTACCAAATCAACATAACTTTCAAAACTTATACATGCCAAAACACCATTAACACATTCACCAAAATACCATTACAAAACACCTATACATTCCATTATAAACCTTGGTCAAAATGCTCAAAAACTATTGAATTGACTACTGGATAGTGTGCCTTTACATATAACTATAACCTTTCCTTTACATAAATGCTTATACGAGCTATGAAATGGGCTTGCTCACACAAGCTGTGGGTCAAAATGTAAGCTACATGATAGGACATTCAAGACTAGCACCCGAAACATGAAATCCTTAATGACATGTCATTTGTATCCTAAGAATTCCTAAGGTATTCGTCATAGCATTGATACATTTATGTATCGATCCATTTACATTAAAAATAACATAGTAAACATTTAATTTAGATAACATTAAAACGATTACCATTCATACAAACTTACCTTGATAACTAGAGCACAAAAATTAGATCGAACTAATCTGAAGCTTTAACTTTTCCTCGATCTAAGTCTAAAGGTGTTTTATCATGATCTAAATAGGTAATTTAAATTAATTAATTACTTTTAGTATTCAATTTAATCCACATTTCATATTTATGAAAAATTACCAATTTACCCCTAATATTTTAACTTTTCACAATTTAGTCCTTAAGCTTATAACTTAAAATCTAACCATTTTATTCAAAACCCATGTTAATCAAAGGTGCAAGGGACTTTGATACAATCCATTACCATCATTTCACAATAAAACCTTAGAATTTATATCTTTAACAAATTAATCCCTATTTCCAAAATTCATCAAAGATCACTTAACAAAACTTGTTTATTTTTCAATAAGGATTCATAATCTATCAATTAACATCAAAAATCATTCAATAGCATTCATGGTAAGTCCCTCAACATTTAACAGTTTTACTTAACCCCCGGGCTAGCTAGATTAAAAAATGGACTCAAAAACATAAAAATCATTAAGAATAGGGCTTGAACACATACCATGCAAGTGAAACAATGCTTGACTGAACCCTATCTATTCCTCCATTGAAGAATCAGTTAAGAAGAAACAAATGTGAGGAAGATGATGATTTTAGCCTATTTGTTTTTAACTTTATTTACCATTTTACCCTTTAAAAACAATCAAAATTTCAATAAAACCTTGTCCATAACTATCCACTAATTCATTAAATGGTCTATTCACCATTCAAGTCCATTTACTTTCATCTCCATATCCATTTGACCCTTTAACTAATAGAACTCAACTTTTACACCTTTTACAATTTAGTCCTTTTCACCTAATTAACTATTTAAACACCAAAATTTCTTAACAAAATTTTAATACTACCTTAATATAGTCATAAAGACATTAAAATAATAATAAAATAATGACCCTTAGTGACCACCTCATCTTCCCACAGCACATGATGTTCCTTTCTCCCAAACCCAAGCCTTGTCTCTTGCTCTTAAGCTTGAGCACCAACCACTTCTTGAAAAATCATTTTGTTATGTTCTTAGCAGCCATTACTAGTCAAATTATTAATTTAGTCATATATCATGCATAGTCCATTTCAACATATTTATAAAAACTGTGTATCTATACAAAATATGCGTGTCATGCATGCATGAAAAAACCTAAAATCTCGAATAGTCCCAAACCACAGTTTAAAGAAACTTTACAATCCAAAACCAAATAATAGTAATAAAATAACCAAAAAATATATTTAAATTAAAATAATATGACGAAGTAAAGTCTGAAGTCTGCCGTACTTCCGCATGCCAATTCCGATCCTAAGTTCGATCATTACCTGAGAAGTTGAGATAATGGGGTGAGCTTAACAAGCTCAGTGTGAGACTAAACAAGTATTAAGCATTCATACAGAAAATTTCATAGAGGTACCAATAGCACAATCAAACATTATCAATAATAATTTTCAAATGCATATGATCGTGAAAAATGCACATGTGAGATCCTACCCATATCATCTGCCACATACCACGAGTTCCCCAGAACCCGTCTGTCAAACTCCAACGTATGTGAGCAATAATCGATGTGGTAAAACCACCAATAATAAACAATGCAGTGAAACTGCCAAATAAATAATGCGATGTAATCGCCAATCCCTTCGGTACTCCAAATGCAGTGCACTGACTACAAATATCAACTGATGGTTTCCGGGTTAATCCGAATAAAATATCTGTGATTATAGATTGGAAGCCTTCGAGAAATGTTTTTGAGGTCCACAATTTTCTGGGACTAGCGGGATATTATAGGTGGTTTGTAAAAGGCTTTTCAATGATTGCAACTTCGATGGCAAGATTGCTTCAAAAAGATGTTAAGTTCAAGTGGTCATGTATATATCCCGAAATTGGGCCTAGTAGGATTGGGCCTTAGGCTTTAGGAAAATTTGAGTATTATTTGTGTTGGCTCGAGTATGAATTTTGTGTGTTAGCATAGTCTTGTGAAGGCTTGATTTTTTATTTAGGAAGTTAGAATAATTCCTAGTATTGAATATTTAATGAAGTGGAGTAAGTGAGCTTGACACTTAAGTTAATTTAAGTGTTAAATTAAAGCACATGAGGAGTTAGTGGCATAGTGGATAAGGAGCTTGAAAGGTTGTTTGAGGGAAGTGGTTCGAGTAGCATGGAAAGCATATTGAGGATTTTATTTTTGTACATCTAGCATTGATGGACGGTCAAACTTTATTAAGGTAAGTTGGACTTTCAACTTTTATGGCAAGTTGAATAGCAAAATAGGAAAGCTTGTATTTTGGGATAAGAATCAAGAGGTTAAGGTAGGATAAGGGGACAAAGGGCTTGGATGATGGAAAGTTGTTTTGGAAATATTTTTTTATGGTCATTTTGTCCATGAATGTGGACGGCTTCTTGGACTATGGGGTTGGCTTAAGTTTTGTGAGTGAATAGGAGGAAATAGGGAGAAAATTAGGAGTATGTTTAATTCAAAATTGTTGACAAGAGGCTTGAATGTTAGAGAATGTTTTGGAAACTCTTTGATGGCCTTTAGTCCATGTATTTGGACGGTTTTGGAGCTTAGGGGGGGAGTGACCGAATTTTGTATTGTTGATTTCTAGTTGGTGCCAAAATTTCTTTTGGTTACTGGTCATAATCGATTAGTTAGGAAATACTTTGCATTTCTTGTTTTGAGCCATATCAAATCCCTTTTGAACTTTACCAATTTTTCTCTTGAGTGCACCAAAATGAATCAAAACCGAATGTCCTTTAGTGTTTGTTGTTTTTCTTCATAGGTATTTGGCCAAAACCATTTGGAACTTCCCTCTCTTCTTTCAATTCTTTGTAGCCGAAAAGAACCTCTATTGGTTCTCATCTTTCTTTTCTTTACTTCTCATATTTGTTAACACTTACAAATCTTCTTTTACTCTCTTTTGGCCGAACCTCTTTCTTCCCCAAATTCTCTTTTCTTTTCTTCCATTGTTGCTTAAGCCGAATCCTCCCTCTCTTATTTCTATTTTCTTTGCTACTCACATACTTCATTTCTTTCTAGCCACAAATCAATTGCTTTCTTCTTTCAAAACCATAGCCGAAACTTCCTACTTCCTTCTTGATTTGACTTGGCCGAATATCATTAAGGGAAGGATTTCATTTGGTTTTCTTCAATAGGTTTTGGAAGATAGACTCCTCCGGACTTTGGATGCAATCGTTCTAAGCCTCAAATCTTTGACAATCTTTTTGGGGTAAGTCAATAGGTAAGACTTGGTATTACGTTCGATAACCCTTCGGGATTTGTTGGTGTGGCTGTATGGCCTTGTTTATAGTTTTGTGGCATGGCCGATTGTTCTTAGTGCCATAAAAGGTGTTCTTTTGTGTGTAGCTAAAGGAAGGGAACTCAGAGTGTGATTCAGGATTTGGTAAGAGACCAAATCGGCTTTAAAGGGAGAGGAAGAACCACGTTTCGAGATCGTGTTAGATTCGAGTAGTTCGGGATTTCACTAATAGGCAGGTGTGTAGTTAGCCTACCGTTTTCTGGGTATTTCTGTTATATCTGTATGTATTAAATATGTGCTAACTTGTGCAAAGGAAATTGTGATACGGATACCCTCAAGGGGTATGTCGATAATCCGGTAAGTACCAAATCTGATAAAAAGTGATTTCTAATATGAATATGTGATAATATGCTTGATGAACATGCTCATGCATCACTATTTTATGTCATTATGGAATGTTGCATGTGCATGGGTTGGGATATGATAAGAAAGAAGGTACGGGTGTACTTCGAGTACGTTGTTTGATGTTAGCCTTGAGCTATAACATGGATTGACGTTGACTAAGGTCACGTTGTGGATTAATTGCGATTTAGTTCGCGTGGCTTGATGAGTGGCTGTGTACCTCATCGTGGTTGATATGGCTATGTGCCATATCGTGGTTGATGAGTGACTTTGTGTCCCATCGTGGTTTTGGTGTTAGCTACGGCTACATCGTGGATTGGCGCTGACTGATGTCGCGTTGTGGATTATTGTGCTTAATTGCATGTGGACGGCATTGATTGCCTTTTGGAGTAAAAATGAGAGGATGATTTGATAATCCCCTGGTGTGTGGTGGCTGGATACGGGGGTGTGTAGAGGATGGACCTAGGTTGGGTTGGGTGCACTTTGCATAATTTTATTTGATATGAGTAATTGATGTGAAAATGGGCCAAGCCCTATATGTGAATGTGGATTGGGTTAAGAAATGGGCTAAGCCCAGTATATGAATGTGGATCAGTGTGGAAATGGGTTAAGCCTGATATGTGGAATTATGCGATTAATTACCCTGTTACCTGATAAGTGATATGAATATGGACCAAGCCCAGAATGTGTTATTAAGTGAATATGATATCTTGTTATCTGTTATATGGGTTAATATGTGGTTAACATGTGGGTGGAATTCAGTGGAGTAATTACACACTGAGTCTGTGGGACTCACCCAATTTTTCTCAAACCTTTCAGGTGATGCTCGGACCGGGTTGGAGTGGATACGAGGTGGCCCATGCAGAAGATATTTTATTTGTTTCACACATTTTATTTATGAAAGGTTATCTATTGTAATAAGGGCCACTTTAAGTATTTAAGGATTTTTTATTATGTTTTAAGTTGAATTGTCGATTATATCATTATTATTTGAAAATGTTTTATTTTAAACAACTCAATTTTATTTGGAACTTTAATTACACAATGTCTTAGTAAAGACAACAAATTTTTATGTTTTTAACTCTAAGTCAAAAGATTTTTTCAAACGTTTTTTTCAGTGGCATTTCAAATTCGGTCATAGCGTATGGGCTGGGTTTGGGGTGTTAGAAATTGGTATCAGAGTCTGGTTCAAAACTCGGCTTTGAGGGTTTTGGGCCCAAAAACATTTTCTGAAGATGGGCTTTTCAAAAATATAGGCTTTCACAAACTTTTCAGGTTTATTCTGGCATGGCACCTGTATCTCCGACCCGAAGTCCACCAAGTAAGTACCTCTAAATGTTGAGTGAATTATTATATGATTGATATATGGGCATACTTGGGCTCGTAGATTAGTGAACTAGGATCTATTGAACCCTAGGACTAGTCTACTCCAACATAAAATTGCATAAGACTTAAGTGCCTAATTAAACAAACCTGTGAAGTAAGTCGCCGAGTTAAGGTGTGGCAACCATTGTGCGCATGTCTAGGAGTGGATTTGGTAAGAGCTTGGTATTTAAGCAGTCCTAGCGACTCACCTCCTCTTTACTCGAATCCTACCTGGTGCGTAGCTACGGTTCACCCTAACCAAGAGGACTTATTCACGGGCTAAACCAATTATTAAAACCCGAAAGGGACTAGCCATGCAGTTTTATAAAAACTCTAGTTTTTAAATCACTAAACTACCCTTTTGATCTGTACAAACTATTTTGAAGACATTTCTCAAAATATTTTCGATTTACAAAATTACGAAAATACCCTTGGTTGTAAAATTACTAAAATGCCCCTAGTTTCAAAAAGTTTCAATACTACCCTTGATTTTAATAAAATTTTCTTACTTTGCAAAAGTATCCAAAAACCTTATTTTGCAAAATATCAAGACGCCTTGATTTGGAAAATTTACGAAATTACCCCTGATTGACAAAATTACCAAAATAACCCTGATTTACGAAATTTTTTTTTTTTGTAATACCCTCGAGTTTTGGAAAATTTCAAAGTGCCTTGATTTATTAAAATTTTTGGAATTGACCCTGAATTATTACCAAAATACCCTTATAGGACGAATGATGAAGTTACCCCTGGGTTGGGAACGGACAGAAATGTCCATATAAGTGTGTTGAATGTTGTTGATGATTGAATGTGACTCTCTGAACTAGAGTAGTGAAATTGAACTGAACCTTGTGTGATCGAAAGAACTACTTCTAAATACTTTATTTCATAAAATTGTTTGCGGTTAATAAGCGGAACAAAATTCTGATGCATAAAACTTCTTAATCAGATTAAAAACGCAACGTTAGAAATGAGTTCTAGGGGACGTGGTCGTCGTGGACGTAGTAGAGGTAGAATGGCAGTATCGGAACTGGTAGGGTCTGGCCATGGGTCAGAAAGTGAAGTTTCGCCGCCAGCAGTGGGGGCGGAGGATCAAGATCAGACAGGAGGCGAAGACGCAGTATCGCGGGCCATGTTGCGAGTGCTCGAGCGAGTGGCAGGAGCTAGTGTAGGAAGCGGAGCTCGGAAGTCAGTGTCGGAATGACTCAAGTTGAACGGGGATGAAGTTTTTAGAGGAATATCTGGAGTAGCTCCGAATGTGGCGGAGTATTGGATTGAAGCAGTCGAAAGAATAATAGACGATTTGGACTGTACCGATGAGGAAAAGCTGAAAGGTGTTGTTTCGTTACTCCGAGACGAAGCTTATCGATGGTGGCTCACTGTCAGACAAGGTGTTCCGACAGATCAATTGGATTGGGATTATTTTAAGGTTAAATTTGAAGGAAAGTACGTTGGAGCCAGTTACTTGGACTCGCAAAGAAAGGCGTTTCTCAACTTGGTGCAAGGAAGTAAGTCGGTAGCAGAGTACGAAGCGAAATTTGTGGGGTTAAGTCAGTACGCCAAAGGGATCGTGACCACTGATTATGAAAGGTGTGTCCGATTTGAAGATGGGCTACGAGATGAGTTGCGAATGTTGATTGCTCCGCAAAGAGAAAGGGACTTTGCTGTTCTAGTGGAGAAAGCTCGGATCGCTGAAGAAGTTAAGAGGATTGTAAGGGAGAACCAAGAAAAGGATAGGAATTGGAACAAGAGGAGTTTTGGCCCAGCAAAATCGCCGGAAGACTTTCAGAAAAGACCGAGGGTCGAGAATTCTGTACGTGCACCTGTACCAGTTGCTGAGAATCGGAATTGTTTATGTGCTCAGTGTGGGAGAACTCACTCAGGAGAGTGTTGGGGTAATAGTAAGGAATGTTTCCGGTGTGGATCTAAGGCTCATTTGGTTTAGATTTGTCCTCAGACAACGAAGGTTCGTGGTCCAAACCATGTAGGAAATGGTTCTGGCCGAGGTCGTGGAACACCCGGTAGAGGTGCTGAAGGTTCGGATGTGGGACAACCAAGGATGTGATAGCGGGTAAGTTCTTTGTTATGCTTTAGAGATAGCTCATTCTTGTGTTGCTTGTGAAGTGCTTGAAACCTTGAGTGTGAACTTGGAGACTATACTTAGAAAGTATATTGGTTCTATTAAGATCAGAGTGCACAGCATAAGCGTAGTGTGATGAGTAGGATTGCACGACTGCTAGTTAGTAAGTAATTTCGAGGACGAAATTTCTTTAAGGAGGGTAGAATTGTAATATCCCGAAATTGGGCCTAGTAGGATTGGGCCTTGGGCTTTAGGAAAATTTGAGTATTATTTGTGTTGGCTCGGGTATGAATTTTGTGTGTTAGCATAGTCTTGTGAAGGCTTGATTTTTTATTTAGGAAGTTAGAATAATTCCTAGTATTGAATATTTAATGAAGTGGAGTAAGTGAGCTTGACACTTAAGTTAATTTAAGTGTTAAATTAAAGCACATGAGGAGTTAGTGGCATAGTGGATAAGGAGCTTGAAAGGTTGTTTGAGGGAAGTGGTTCGAGTAGCATGGAAAGCATATTGAGGATTTTATTTTTGTACATCTAGCATTGATGGACGGTCAAACTTTATTAAGGTAAGTTGGACTTTCATCTTTTATGGCAAATTGAATAGAAAAATAGGAAAGCTTGTATTTTGGGATAAGAATCAAGAGGTTAAGGTAGGATAAGGGGACAAAGGGCTTGGATGATGGAAAGTTGTTTTGGAAATATTTTTTTATGGTCGTTTTGTCCATCAATGTGGACGGCTTCTTGGACTATGGGGGTTGGCTTAAGTTTTGTGAGTGAATAGGAGGAAATAGGGAGAAAATTAGGAGTATGTTTAATTCAAAATTGTTGACAAGAGGCTTGAATGTTGGAGATTGTTTTGGAAACTCTTTGATGGCCTTTAGTCCATGTATTTGGACGGTTTTGGAGCTTAGGGGGGGGAGTGACCGAATTTTGTATTGTTGATTTCTAGTTGGTGCCAAAATTTCTTTTGGTTATTGGTCATAATCGATTAGTTAGGAAATACTTTGCATTTCTTGTTTTGAGCCATAACAAATCCCTTTTGAACTTTACCAATTTTTCTCTTGAGTGCACCAAAATAAATCAAAATCGAATGTCCTTTAGTGTTTGTTGTTTTTCTTCATAGGCATTTGGCCGAAACCATTTGGAACTTCCCTCTCTTCTTTCAATTCTTTGTAGCCGAAAAGAACCTCTATTGGTTCTCATCTTTCTTTTCTTTACTTCTCATATTTGTTAACACTTACAAATCTTCTTTTACTCTCTTTTGGCCGAACCTCTTTCTTCCCCAAATTCTCTTTTCTTTTCTTCCATTGTTGCTTAAGCCGAATCCTCCCTCTCTTATTTCTATTTTCTTTGCTACTCACATACTTCATTTCTTTCTAGCCACAAATCAATTGCTTTCTTCTTTCAAAACCATAGCCGAAACTTCCTACTTCCTTCTTGATTTGACTTGGCCGAATATCATTAAGGGAAGGATTTCATTTGGTTTTCTTCAATCGGTTTTGGAAGATAGACTCCTCCGGACTTTGGATGCAATCGTTCTAAGCCTCAAATCTTTGACAATCTTTTTGGGATAAGTCAATAGGTAAGACTTGGTATTACGTTCGATAACCCTTCGGGATTTGTTGGTGTGGCTGTATGGCCTTGTTTATAGTTTTGTGGCATGGCCGATTGTTCTTAGTGCCATAAAAGGTGTTCTTTTGTGTGTAGCTAAAGGAAGGGAACTCAGAGTGTGATTCGGGATTTGGTAAGAGACCAAATCGGCTTTAAAGGGAGAAGGATGAACCACGTTTCGAGATCGTGTTAGATTCGAGTAGTTCGGGATTTCACTAAGAGGCAGGTGTGTAGTTAGCCTACTATTTTCCGGGTATTTCTGTTATATCTGTATGTATTAAATATGTGCTAACTTGTGCAAAGGAAATTATGATACGGATACCCTCAAGGGGTATGTCGATAATCCGGTAAGTACCAAATCTGATAAAAAGTGTTCTAATATGAATATGTGATAATATGCTTGATGAACATGCTCATGCATCACTATTTTATGTCATTATGGAATGTTGCATGTGCATGGGTTGGGATATGATAAGAAAGAAGGTACGGGTGTACTTCGAGTACGTGGTTTGATGTTAGCCTTGAGCTACATCGTGGATTGACGTTGACTAAGGTCACGTTGTGGATTATTGCGATTTAGTTCGCGTGGCTTGATAAGTGGCTGTGTGCCTCATCGTGGTTGATATCGGCTATGTGCCATATCGTGGTTGATGAGTGACTTTGTGTCCCATCGTGGTTTTGGTGTTAGCTACGGCTACATCGTGGATTGGCGCTGACTGAGGTCGCGTTGTGAATTATTGTGCTTAATTGCACGTGGACAGCATTGATTGCCTTTTGGAGTAAAAAGGAGAGGGTGATTTGATAATCCCCTGGTGTGTGGTGGCTGGATACGGGGGTGTGTAGAGGATGGACCTAGGTTGGGTTGGGTGCACTTTGCATAATTTTATTTGATATGAGTAATTGATGTGAAAATGGGCCAAGCCCAATATGTGAATGTGGATTGGGTTAAGAAATGGGCTAAGCCCAGTATATGAATGTGGATCAGTGTGGAAATGGGTTAAGCCCGATATGTGGAATTATGTGGTTAATTACCCTGTTACCTGATAAGTGATATGAATATGGGCCAAGCCCAGAATGTGTTATTAAGTGAATATGATATCTTGTTATCTGTTATATGGGTTAATATGTGGTTAACATGTGAGTGGAATTCAATGGAGTAATTACACACTGAGTCTGTGGGACTCACCCAATTTTTCTCAAACCTTTCAGGTGATGCTCGGATCGGATTGGAGTGGATACGAGGTGGCCCATGCAGAAGATATTTTATTTGTTTCACACATTTTATTTATGAAGGGTTATCTATTGTAATAAGGGCCACTTTAAGTATTTAAGGATTTTTTATTATGTTTTAAGTTGGATTGTCGATTATATTATTATTATTTGAAAATGTTTTATTTTAAACAACTCAATTTTATTTGGAACTTTAATTACACAATGTCTTAGTAAAGACAACAAATTTTTATGTTTTTAACTCTAAGTCAAAAGTTTTTTTCAAACGTTTTTTTTAGTGGCATTTCAAATTCGGTCATAGCGTATGGGCTGGGTTTGGGGTGTTACAGGTCAGATAAATGCCAGAAAAGTTTTAAGCAGTTAAAAGCTTTATTGACTGAAGCTCTAGTGTTAGTTCAGCCTAAGTCAGGTAAAGAATTCATAATTTTTAGTGATGCATCATTAAATAGCCTGGTTAAATGGCCTGGGTTGTGTTTTGATGCAAGAAGTCAAAGTTGTAGCTTATGCCTCGAGATGTTGAAGCTGCATGAAAAGAATTATCTGACGCACGATCTTGAGTTAGCCGCGATAGTGTTCACATTGAAAATCTGGCGTCATTATTTGTTTGGTGAGAAGTGTACTGATCACAAAATTTTGAAATATCTGATGACTATGAAATAACTAAATTTACGATAGCGGAGATGGTTAGAATTGATAAAAGACAATGAATTAGTGATTGGCTATCATCTAGGGAAAGCGAACGTAGTTGCTGATGCTTTAAGGTGAAAGTCCATGTTTACTTTACGTGCTTTGAATACACATTTGGCTTTGTCCGATGATGTTTCGTTAGTAGCCGAGTTGAAAGAGAGACTGTTGTTTATACAACCGATTTATGAGGCTCAAAAGCTATATAATGAACTATAAGCAAAATGGGTTTAGTGTAAGTCAATTTCTGATTCAGAGTCTCAAATTGATTTCGATGATTGTTTGAGATTCAGGGATAGAATATGTGTTCCGAGAAATTCCGAGTTGATTCAGATGATGCTGAATGAAGCACATAATAATTGTTTACCAGTACACCTAGGAAGTACGAAAATGTATAATGATTTGAAACAGTTTTATTGGTGGCATGGCATGAAACGTGATATCTCAGAATTTATTTCAAAATGTTTGATTTGTCAGCAAGTCAAAGATGAGCATCAAGTGCCATCATGTTTATTACAACCTATCATGATTCCTGAGTGGAAATGGGACGGAATAACTATGGATTTTGTTTTGGGTTTGCCCTTAACTTTAAGAAAGAAAGATGCGATCTGGGTCGTTGTTGATAGATTGACCAAATCAGCTCATTTCATTCCTATACGTACAGATTTCTCGCTTGATAAATTGGCTGAATTGTATATCTCAGAAATTGTTCGATTACACGGAGTGTTACTATCGATTGTTTTAGATAGAGATCCGAGGTTCACATTGCGATTTTGGAAGAAATTGCAAGAAAATTTAGGTACAAAGCTGCATTTTAGCACTACATTTCACCCACAAATAGATGGTCAATCCGAACAAGTTATTCAGATACTTGAAGATATGTTGAGATGTTGTATTCTTGAGTTTGAAGGTAGCTGAGAGAAATACCTACCATTGATTGAATTTGCTTACAATAATAACTTTCAATCGAGAATAAAGATGGCACCATACGAAGCTCTATATGATCGTAAATGTCGAACACCCTTGTATTGGAGTGAGCTCAGCGAAAATAAAATTCACAGGGTTGATCTGATCAGAAAGACTGAAGAAAAAGTGAAAGCAATTCGTGATAGTTTGAAAGAAGTGTCAGATCGGAAAAAATCGTATGCAGACTTGAAATGGAAAGATACTGAATTTCAGATCGGGGATAGAGTGTTTCTGAAAGTGTCACCATGGAAAAAGATATTGTGGTTTGGTCGAAAAGGGAAATTAAGTTCGCAATTCATCGGATCATATGAGATTTGTAACACCCCCAAACCCGGACAGACACCACGTCCGAATCTGGTATGCTACGAGGAAATCGTTTTCGAAAAGATAGATTTTCCGTTTAAAACTGAGTGGAAATACAGGGTATTTGGAACAAATTTGAGTAGACTTGTTTGAAAAACGGTTGATGTATTTGAAACCCGGAGATTTTGGAAACTTAGCCAGAATGTGTAGTTTAAACGAGTTTATACCATTTAAAGCCTCATTAGTTTCTTAGTGAAACATGAAACACTTTTAAACTTAGGAGAACTACAAGTTTGATTTGGAAACCTTTTGTATTTGCTTATCATAAAGACTTAGTGTGATACCCAATGGTATAGTTAAAAAAAACACATTGCGTTATAGTTTTGAAAACGTTATCTTTCCAGGTTTTAGTAAAATTTATACCGACTTATTTTGTTAAGGCATATCAATTCTAATTAAAACATCAACCAGCTTAAAACATAAATTAAAGGCCTTTTACAAAACAAATTAAAACCCAAATAAAAGTGAATAAGCTAGAGTACCAAAAATTATAGAGTCTGGGTAAAAACTTTATCCAGCATGGCACAAGCACCTCGAGTCCATCCCGGCTCCAAGTCCGCATCTACGGGTCACCTGAAATGTCAAACGAGAGGGTGAGTCGAGTGACTCAGTGTGTAAATCCCGCTCCCGAAGAAACAACATGCTAACACACATCATACATAGCAACAGAACTAATGCAACCCGATCCTAACCATCCATATCGCCTTTTCTACCCCGTGTGGTACCAAACCACTGGTGGTGCCAAACCACTGGTGACATATAGTCACAATGTGTTACCAAAACACTGGTGTCCCAAAGACACAATATCCGTCAATGTGGTACCAAACCACTGGTGTCCCAAAGACACATTTGTGCTACCAAAGCACTGGTGACCGAAGTCACAAATCCAATGATGATGGGGCCAACCCATCGTGTGATACCAAATCACTAGCAGACGATCCCATATCTCAAGTGGGGCCAACCCACGGTGGTGTTAACCACAGGGACAAGTCGCAATGAGGTGCCAAACCTCTGGTGTCCCAAAGACACAATGTGCTACCAAAGCACTGGTGACCGTAGTCACAAATCTGGTGATGGGGCCAACCCATCGTGTGATACCAAATCACTGGCGTCAATCCCGTATAATCATCCGTGGGGCCAACCCACTGTGGTACTGAGCCACTGGGACGAGACGCTGAGGTACCAAACCTCTGGAGGTGCCAAACCTCTGGTGACCCAAAGTCACAAAGTGTGCTACCAAAGCACTGGTGCTCGTCAGCACAAAATATCACTGCTCCCTCCTCTCATATCACCCATCAACATACCATACTCATGTAATCATGCATCTCATACAAGTCATGCATATTATGCCAACATACCAAGCATTATCTCTCATAGCATACATACAAAACATAGGTCATGATATTATACTTCATTAATAGTACTCATAATAGAACAGACTTACCCGAATCGTACACATACCCCATTTGGGTATTCATTTGTCCATCATACTGTTATAATTTTTAACAGGCAAACAGGTTTATTAATAATCTTACTAAGTATCAGTGTGTTAGTTTACACACCTGGTATACACGAGTCTAAAATCCCAACGAACGATCTATGTCCCTCGATTGTCAAGCCCCTAAAACAATCGGCCAACCTAGGATTAGGCACTAATACCATTCGACCAAAGACATATAAACCCAAAGAGGTTAATTCCAATCCCTTACCTTGAAGATGATCTGGTTTCCTACCAAATCTGAATCAAGCAGTGATCTCTCTTCCAACAATCAGCACCCTAATAAACCAATAGTTAATCACTAATCACTTTAAACTTAATCGAAATCAACTGACTGCACTAACAAAAAATATACCAACTGCTTACCCTTTACTTACCAATCGGTCACTTGCAGTCAAGGCTTCAACTGACTGCTTCACCTAATCACCACCACGATCAAAAGACCCTAAAACGGAATCGGTTTAACAAAGAAGAATAACACCCATCAATGGTTGCCATATTCGGCTCTTAAACAACCAACATCGACAAGGTATAAGGAGAAAAAGGAGATGGCCATTCGGCCAACCACTTACCCAAATTCCAACCGATTGAAGCAAGGCCTCCAATACCCCACTGATATTCGGCCACTACAACCACTGAGAGAAGGGATGAGTTCGGTCAGCACTTTGATCAAAAAGGAGAAAAGATTCGGCCAACAAAACACTAAGGGAAGGGAGGTATTCGGCTTAGAACTCAGAAGTACAACAGAGGAAATATGGTTTAAAAGATGAGAAGAAATCGGTCAACAGATGAGAAGGGTTCGGCTTAAGTGTTTAACACCTCTACTTTCGGCTTTGTATGAGAAGAAAAGAGAGTCTAGCTGAAGAGAAATGAGGTTACGGCAATGGGGTTTGAGAGGGAAAAGAAGAAAGAAACCAACGATGGATAGAGGTTGCACTTTCGGTTTTGAGCAATAAAGAAGATGGAGAAAATGTTTTAGAGGTCAAGTTTTGGCTCAACAAAATGGAAAAGAAGAAGAAGGTATAGGGGAGAGAGCATTCGGTCACACCAAAACAAAGGAAGCAAAACAAAATTTGGCAAGAAGAGTTTTTTTTTTTTCTAAGAAGAAAGGATGAGAACTTTGTTGAATTTCGGCTAACAAAATGTGACCGAAAGTGTACCAAAATTCCAAAATGAATTTCGGCACACACACAACCCCATCCCAAGCCGTCACTTCCTCCCCCCAAACTCTCCCAAAATTCGGCCATGATCCCCCCCAACACTCTAAGCCACAAGTTCAAAATAGTTTGAACAATTCTCCCTCCTACTTTCACTCTCCACCTACCAACCCATCACTTGACCAAGTCTTAGGCAGAGTTTGAACTGCCACAAACTCCTCCCTCCATGCCGTCAAAATGAGTGCCAAAAAGTGGCCACTCCGCAGCTCGAACACAAGGCCTCCACCTCATGTGAATGACGCCACCTAGCTCCCAAGTATCACATGCCTTGCCACTTTGCCACCCCTTCACTTGTGCAATAAAACATCAATTAAAATTCTTAAACCCCAGCTTCCTCAGCTCCCTCCACTTTAACACCCAAAAACCAAAATTTCCCATTTACTCAGGCATACACCTAGGCTACAATTAAGCCCCTAAAACACCGAAATAACAACACAGCACACCAAACACATGCAATATCATGCAACAACAAAATAGCCCCTAACCCGGGATATTACAGTTCTACCCCCCTTAAAAATAATTTCGGCCTCGAAATTACCTTGTCAAAAGAGTTGCGGGTATTGCTGTCTCATCGTATCCTCGGGTTCCCACGTCGCTTCTTCTACGCCATGATTCCGCCAAAGTACCTTAACCAAAGGCACAGACTTCCTACGCAGAACCTTCACATCCCGATCAAGAATCTGCACAGGTTCTTCTTCCATAGTCAAGTCTGGATTTACCTCAATCTCTTCCACTGCTACCACATGCGACGGATCTGAACGATATCTCCGAAGCATCGAAACGTGAAAAACGTCGTGAATCTGACTAAGCTCTGCTGGCAACTCAAGCTGATACGCCACTGGTCCAACTCGCCTCAAAATCTTATACGGCCCAATAAACCTCGGACTAAGCTTGCCTTTCTTCCCGAACCTCAGGACCTTCTTCCAAGGCGAGACCTTCAGAAAAACTCGATCCCCAACAGCAAACTCTATATCTCTCCACTTAAGATCGGCATAAGACTTCTGCCGGTCCGAAGCTTCCTTTAATCGAGCCTGAATCACTTTAACCTTGTCCTCAGTCTCAGCTACCAACTCGGGGCCCAACAACTGACGTTCACCTAACTCCGTCCAACACATAGGTGAGCGACACTTCCTACCATACAACGCCTCATACGGTGCCATCTTAATGCTCGCTTGGTAACTGTTGTTATAGGCAAACTCAGCTAATGGTAGAAACTCCTCCCAACTACCTCTGAAATCCAGGACACAACCTCTCAGCATATCTTCTAAGATCTGAATAACCCTTTCTGATTGACCGTCAGACTGCGGGTGAAAAGCCGTGCTGAAATCCAAACGAGTACCCAGAGCCTGATGCAATGCCTTCCAGAACCTTGAAGTAAACTTGGGATCCCTGTCCGAGATTATCGAAACTGGCACACCGTGCAATCTTACTATCTCTGAAACATACAGCTTCGCTAGCTTCTGAAGAGAGTAGTCAACCCTCACCGGAATAAAGTGAGCTGATTTAGTCAGACGGTCCACCACTACCCAAACTGAATCCTTCTTGCTTGGCGTAAGCGGTAACCCACTGACAAAATCCATGGTTATCCTTTCCCACTTCCACTGAGGAATCTTTACAGGCTGAAGCAAACCCGACGGCAACTGATGTTCAGCCTTGACCTGCTGACAAGTTAGACACTTCCCAACAAACTCTGTCACCTCCTTCTTCAAACCAGGCCACCAAAACTGCTCTCTCAGATCCTTATACATCTTGCTACCTCCAGGATGCATAGCATAAGGACTGCTATGTGCATCCTGAAGAATCTTCTGCCTCAGCTCAACATCTTTAGGCATACAAGCCTTACCTTGAAAACACAGAACCTCATCACTAGACAAGCTGTAACCCTCCAAACCACCATTCTGCACTTGTAACCTTCGCGCACTTAGAACCTCATCCTCTAACTGTTTTTCTCTGATCTGCTCAACCCAAGTTGGCTTAACCTGCAGCTCCGCCATAATACTCCCGTCGTCATACAAACTCAAATGGGCAAACAAAGCTCTTAAGTCCGAAACAACCTTACGGCTTAACGCGTCTGCCACCACGTTAGCCTTGCCCGGATGATACTCAATAGAACAGTCGTAGTCTTTCAGCAACTCAACCCATCTACGCTGCCTCAAATTCAAATCCTTCTGAGTCAGTAGATACTTCAGACTCTTATGATCTGTGTAGACTATAGATCTCTCCCCGTACAAGTAGTGCCTCCAAATCTTTAAGGCGAAAACTACAGCCGCTAGCTCCAAATCGTGCGTCGGATAGTTGACCTCATGTGGCCTCAGCTGCCTAGAAGCGTAAGCCACAACCTTACCTTCCTGCATCAACACACAACCCAATCCCGTATGTGATGCGTCGCAATAGACTGTGTATTCCTTACCAGCCTCACGTTGAATCAAAACCGGAGCCTCAGTCAAAATCTTCTTTAACTTATCGAAGCTTTCCTGCTGTTTCTCAGTCCATACAAACGGAACCTCTTTCCTTAACAACTTGGTCATCGGCGCTGCTATTAGCGAGAAACCCTCAACAAACCTTCGGTAGTATCCAGCCAAACCCAGAAAGCTACGGATCTCCGCCACTGACCTAGGCGGCTTCCAATCCAAAACTGCCTCAATCTTACGAGGATCTACTCGAATCCCCTCAGCCGACACTACATGACCCAAGAAAGTCACTTCCCTAAGCCAGAACTCGCACTTACTGAACTTAGCATAGAGTTGCTTTTCCCTCAAAATCTGCAGCACCACCCTCAAATGCTCATCATGCTTTTCCTCTGTCCTTGAGTACACTAAGATGTCGTCTATGAAAACCACCACGAACCGATCCAGATACTGCTGAAACACCCTATTCATCATATCCATAAACGCTGCCGGTGCGTTAGTCAACCCGAATGGCATTACCAGGAATTCGTAGTGCCCATACCGAGTCCGAAACGCTGTTTTATGGATATCAGCCTCCTTAACCTTTAACTGATGGTACCCAGACCTCAGATCAATCTTCGAAAATACCGCTACACCCTTCAGCTGATCAAACAAATCGTCTATCCGTGGCAACGGATACTTGTTTTTAATCGTCAGCTTGTTCAACTGGCGGTAGTCTATACACATCCGCATCGTACCATCTTTCTTCTTAACAAAAAGAACCGGCGCACCCCACGGTGAAACACTTGGCCTGATAAAACCTCGGTCCAATAACTCCTGGATCTGAGCCTTAAGCTCCACCAATTCCTTTGGTGCCATCCTATACGGTGCAATAGACACTGGCGCAGTCCCGGGTAACAAATCAATCCCGAACTCTACCTCTCGATCTGGCGGCAAACCCGGAAGCTCCTCAGGAAAAACATCAGCAAATTCCTTAACAGTACGAACCTTCTCAACAGCAGACTCTTTAGCCTCCAAGGCATACACATGAACCACATACGCTTCGCAGCCCTTCCTGACCATCTTCTTCGCTTTCAAAGCAGATACCACATTTGATAAGTAATCCCTCCTATTACCTATCATAGCCACCTCATCACCCTCAACCGTCTTAAGAACCATGCGCTTGGCCGCACAATCCAACCTCGCCTGGTACTTAACCAGCCAATCCATCCCAAGAATCAGATCGAACTCCCCAAACGGCAGTTCCATCAGATCAGCAGCAAACACTACCCCTTGGAGTTCTAGGGGTACCTCTCTAAACAGTTTATCTACTACTACAGAGTGACCTAAAGGACTAATCACAGTCATCTGCCTAGAAGATATCTCAGAGTCTAAGTCCATTGTCTCTACTATACTACTGGCAACATAAGAGTGCGTCGAACCCACATCAATTAAAGCAGTATAAGGAATACCAAAAATCAAGAACGTACCGGTTATGACGTCCGGTGCCTCGCCCTCCTCTCGGCGCCTCGCAGCATATACCAACCCAGGCTGTCTGGCATCAGAACTACCCGCACCTCTGCCCGGTGCTCCACGGCCCCGACCAGATCCATAACCACCTCTGCCATTACCACGGCCCCTCTGCGGTGGCGGTCCATTACCTCTAAACTGATTACGGGTCTGACTCTCAGACTGAATCCTGGCCATCCTACGCGGACAGTCCCTTATGCGATGATCCAGAGAACCACACTCGAAGCAACCTTTACCTCCAGTCCAGCAACCACCCCAATGAGATTTCCCACACTGATTACACTGCGGCGGTCCCTGTCTAGCAGCAACAAACCTAGCAGACTGATTCTGCCCACTCGGTCTAGCCCTCTTCTGCGGATTACCCGACGAACCAGAAGACCCAAAGCTCCTCTTAAGCCTACTCCTGTCCATACTCTGCCTCACTGACTCCTTGACACCCTCGGCTACCTTAGCCTTCTCAACTAAGACAGCAAACTCGCGCTCCTGCTGAGGAGCAATCAGCAGCCTCAACTCGTCTCGCAGACCATCCTCGAAACGAACACACCTCTCATGCTCAGTGGCTACAATGCCCCTGGCATACCTACTCAGCTTCAGGAACTCAGCCTCATACTCAGAAACAGACTTACTCCCCTGAACAAGCCTCAGAAATGCCTTTCTCTGGGAGTCAATATAACTAGCCCCGATGTATTTCTTTTGATATGCAGCTCTAAAATAATCCCATGTCAAATCCTCTGCGGCCACACTATCCCGAACCGTGAGCCACCACTGATATGACTCATCCCGGAGAAGCGATACGATACCCTTCAGCTTCTCTTCAGCCGTCAAGTCCAGATCATCCATGATCCGCTCAGTTGCCTCCAGCCAGTACTCAGCAGTGCTAGGAGCAACACCCGATACACCTCGGAAGAATTCGGCCCCATTAGCCCGGAGTCGCTCAGGAACTGATTTCCTAACTCCTGCACCACCACTTGCCCCAGCTACCCTTTCCAACACTCGCAGCATCGCCTGTGACACTGCGTCATCCCCGGTCTGATCTTGGAACTCACCACCTCCAGCGGGTGGCGGAACCGGTATCTCATTTTCTGAACCCTGCCCAGATCCTACGGGCTCAGAAACCGTCATTCTACCTCTACCTCTACCACGAGTATTACGACCACGTCCACCTCGAGTGCTCATGACTAATCTTTCTACGTATCTGATTAAGGAATTTTATGCATCAGTGTTTATTCCACTTGTTTAGAAAGCAAGTCTTATGAATATTAAAGAGGATTTGTTCTCGCGAGTTCACAAAATACTGTCAGTTTCAATCTCTAAAGTAGTATACTATTGCTAGTCAGCAAATCATATCATATCCAATCAAATCACAAGTAATAGTACGGGGTACTTACCTGGACGAACTGGTGCCGGAGACTCGGTGCCATGCCTTTCAAACCATACTTTCAAAACAAACACTTAAAACAGACTCTTGAAAACATTTTTGGGCCTCGGGCCCACAGCCGAGCCTTTGAACCTAGCTCTGATACCACAATTGTAACACCCCCAAACCCGGACAGACACCACGTCCGAATCTGGTATGCTACGAGGAAATCGTTTTCGAAAAGATAGATTTTCCGTTTAAAACTGAGTGGAAATACAGGGTATTTGGAACAAATTTGAGTAGACTTGTTTGAAAAACGGTTGATGAATTTGAAACCCGGAGATTTTGGAAACTTAGCCAGAATGTGTAGTTTAAACGAGTTTATACCATTTAAAGCCTCATTAGTTTCTTAGTGAAACATGAAACACTTTTAAACTTAGGAGAACTACAAGTTTGATTTGGAAACCTTTTGTATTTGCTTATCATAAAGACTTAGTGTGATACCCGATGGTATAGTTAAAAAAAACACATTGCGTTATAGTTTTGAAAACGTTATCTTTCCAGGTTTTAGTAAAATTTATACCGACTTATTTTGTTAAGGCATATCAATTCTAATTAAAACATCAACCAGCTTAAAACATAAATTAAAGGCCTTTTACAAAACAAATTAAAACCCAAATAAAAGTGAATAAGCTAGAGTACCAAAAATTATAGAGTCTGGGTAAAAACTTTATCCAGCATGGCACAAGCACCTCGAGTCCATCCCGGCTCCAAGTCCGCATCTACGGGTCACCTGAAATGTCAAACGAGAGGGTGAGTCGAGTGACTCAGTGTGTAAATCCCGCTCCCGAAGAAACAACATGCTAACACACATCATACATAGCAACAGAACTAATGCAACCCGATCCTAACCATCCATATCGCCTTTTCTACCCCGTGTGGTACCAAACCACTGGTGGTGCCAAACCACTGGTGACATATAGTCACAATGTGTTACCAAAACACTGGTGTCCCAAAGACACAATATCCGTCAATGTGGTACCAAACCATTGGTGTCCCAAAGACACATTTGTGCTACCAAAGCACTGGTGACCGAAGTCACAAATCCAATGATGATGGGGCCAACCCATCGTGTGATACCAAATCACTAGCAGATGATCCCATATCTCAAGTGGGGCCAACCCACGGTGGTGTTAACCACAGGGACAAGTCGCAATGAGGTGCCAAACCTCTGGTGTCCCAAAGACACAATGTGCTACCAAAGCACTGGTGACCGTAGTCACAAATCTGGTGATGGGGCCAACCCATCGTGTGATACCAAATCACTGGCGTCAATCCCGTATAATCATCCGTGGGGCCAACCCACTGTGGTACTGAGCCACTGGGACGAGACGCTGAGGTACCAAACCTCTGGAGGTGCCAAACCTCTGGTGACCCAAAGTCACAAAGTGTGCTACCAAAGCACTGGTGCTCGTCAGCACAAAATATCACTGCTCCCTCCTCTCATATCACCCATCAACATACCATACTCATGTAATCATGCATCTCATACAAGTCATGCATATTATGCCAACATACCAAGCATTATCTCTCATAGCATACATACAAAACATAGGTCATGATATTATACTTCATTAATAGTACTCATAATAGAACAGACTTACCCGAATCGTACACATACCCCATTTGGGTATTCATTTGTTCATCATACTGTTATAATTTTTAACAGGCAAACAGGTTTATTAATAATCTTACTAAGTATCAGTGTGTTAGTTTACACACCTGGTATACACGAGTCTAAAATCCCAACGAACGATCTATGTCCCTCGATTGTCAAGCCCCTAAAACAATCGGCCAACCTAGGATTAGGCACTAATACCATTCGACCAAAGACATATAAACCCAAAGAGGTTAATTCCAATCCCTTACCTTGAAGATGATCTGGTTTCCTACCAAATCTGAATCAAGCAGTGATCCCTCTTCCAACAATCAGCACCCTAATAAACCAATAGTTAATCACTAATCACTTTAAACTTAATCGAAATCAACTGACTGCACTAACAAAAAATATACCAACTGCTTACCCTTTACTTACCAATCGGTCACTTGCAGTCAAGGCTTCAACTGACTGCTTCACCTAATCACCACCACGATCAAAAGACCCTAAAACGGAATCGGTTTAACAAAGAAGAATAACACCCATCAATGGTTGCCATATTCGGCTCTTAAACAACCAACATCGACAAGGTATAAGGAGAAAAAGGAGATGGCCATTCGGCCAACCACTTACCCAAATTCCAACCGATTGAAGCAAGGCCTCCAATACCCCACTGATATTCGGCCACTACAACCACTGAGAGAAGGGATGAGTTCGGTCAACACTTTGATCAAAAAGGAGAAAAGATTCGGCCAACAAAACACTAAGGGAAGGGAGGTATTCGGCTTAGAACTCAGAAGTACAACAGAGGAAATATGGTTTAAAAGATGAGAAGAAATCGGTCAACAGATGAGAAGGGTTCGGCTTAAGTGTTTAACACCTCTACTTTCGGCTTTGTATGAGAAGAAAAGAGAGTCTAGCTGAAGAGAAATGAGGTTACGGCAATGGGGTTTGAGAGGGAAAAGAAAAAAGAAACCAACGATTGATAGAGGTTGCACTTTCGGTTTTGAGCAATAAAGAAGATGGAGAAAATGTTTTAGAGGTCAAGTTTTGGCTCAACAAAATGGAAAAGAAGAAGAAGGTATAGGGGAGAGAGCATTCGGTCACACCAAAACAAAGGAAGCAAAGCAAAATTTGGCAAGAAGAGTTTTTTTTTTCTAAGAAGAAAGGATGAGAACTTTGTTGAATTTCGGCTAACAAAATGTGACCGAAAGTGTACCAAAATTCCAAAATGAATTTCGGCACACACACAACCCCATCCCAAGCCGTCACTTCCTCCCCCCAAACTCTCCCAAAATTCGGCCATGATCCCCCCCAACACTCTAAGCCACAAGTTCAAAATAGTTTGAACAATTCTCCCTCCTACTTTCACTCTCCACCTACCAACCCATCACTTGACCAAGTCTTAGGCAGAGTTTGAACTGCCACAAACTCCTCCCTCCATGCCGTCAAAATGAGTGCCAAAAAGTGGCCACTCCGCAGCTCGAACACAAGGCCTCCACCTCATGTGAATGACGCCACCTAGCTCCCAAGTATCACATGCCTTGCCACTTTGCCACCCCTTCACTTGTGCAATAAAACATCAATTAAAATTCTTAAACCCCAGCTTCCTCAGCTCCCTCCACTTTAACACCCAAAAACCAAAATTTCCCATTTACTCAGGCATACACCTAGGCTACAATTAAGCCCCTAAAACACCGAAATAACAACACAGCACACCAAACACATGCAATATCATGCAACAACAAAATAGCCCCTAACCCGGGATATTACAAGATTATCGAGTGGGTTGGACCAGTGGCATATCGACTATCTTTACCGTCTGGCTTAAACAAAATACATAATGTCTTTCACGTGTCGATGCTTGGACGATACCGAATCGACCCTTCACACGTCATTTCCCCAGCCGAGGTTGAAATTCAGTCAGATATGTCATATGATGAAGAATTGATTCGAATTTTAACTCGTGAGATCAAAGAATTGAGAAATAAGAAAATTGCATTAGTGAAGGTATTATGGCATCGACACGGGGTTGAAGAAGCTACGTGGGAACTCGAAGACGCTATGAGAAAACAATACCTGGACCTATTCACTGGTAAGATTTTCGGGGACAAAAATCCCTAAGGGGGGAGAGTTGTAATAGCCCGGTTTTAGCTAAATCAGAACAGTGGTTTAAGAACCACAAATTTGAGGTCAAAAAATTATTTTCATATTATTTTTGATGTTTATAGGATGTGATTATATATGTGTGAAAGTTTCGTGAAATAATTTTAGCTTTTGAATGCTTAATTTGATAAAATGACTAAATCGCGTAAAATGAAAAAGTTGCATTTTATTTATTAAAAGTGTTTAATTGCTATGATTCATTAAACCAAAGGTCCTTATGATGATATTAGACCATTGATAGTGGAATTTGACATAAAAGGGCATTAAATGGATGTTTTAAATGGTTTTTATTTAAGGTTAAATATGTAATTTAGTAATTAAACATTACATAAATAAAATAAAAGCCAAAATCATCTTTCTTCCCTTCATCCATAACCGAATATCAAAATAAAATAATGATTTGGAGAGTATTTTAGGGTTCGACACTTGCAAGCTTGATTGGTAAGTGTTTTGAGCTCTGTTGTTGATGATTTTTACGTTTTTGAAATCGTTACTTTGTATTGTAGCTAGCCCATGCCTTAATTTTTGAATTTGTTAATGATTTTTTGAAGTGCCATTGATGAATATTTGAGCTTTTGAATGTTTGATGATGAAAAATGAATATTTGTTGATAGTTACACAAGTTTTGTAAAGTGATTTTTGACAAAAATGTCAAATAGGGATTTATTTGTGAAAATGTGTGGTTAAATGTGTGAATAAATGATAAATATGGGTTGATATGTGCACTAGGAAATTTTGGCTAGCTTAGGGAGGTATTAAATTGCATGAATTTTGTGTATTTGTGAAATAGGGACTAAATTGTAAAAATGTGGAACTTTAGGGGCTAAAGTGTAAAAATGCCCAAATATGTGTTTGTGGACTGAATTTAACAATTTGATAAATAGATGAGTTAATTTTGAATGTATATAGATCAAGAACGATAGAAATCGAATTTAGATTAAGGAAAATCAAAGGTTATTGAATAGTTGATCCAGTCCGTTTATCCCAAATACAAGCTAAGTTCATATGCAAATAAATGTCTTTAAATTGAATTATATAAGTTTAATTGTCATTGAACTGTTATGAATGTTGAATGATAAAAAACGAGCAAGAATCGACAGGGTTACAATATCCGAGAGTCCCGTACGAACCTTAGGGATAGTATAGGATACGGATGTCATGACATTAGGATTAACGAGATATGAATATGTGTAAGACCATGTCTGGAACATTGGCATCATTATGTGATTACTTGAAAGACCTTGCCTTGGACATTGGCTTCATTATTTGATTTCGTGTAAGACCATAGCTAGGCTATCGGCATCGATATGTAAGAACATGTAAGACCATATCTGGGATATCGCATTGTACGAGCTATATGTGATTTCCGAGTATCCTTAACGATTCCAAAAGGTTCAACAGGCAAAGTCAAGTCGAGGAAGAATGTGTGAATGAGTTAAGTGACTCCGATACGTTCGAGATTCATATGAGTATTGAAAAGGGAAGTATTTGATGAATTCACTTATGATTTTGAATATATGTTCAATGGGAAAGGTTTGTGAGCTTTTATATGCTTATTCATGGTTTGCCTATTAATGAAAATGATGTTGATTTGTAACAGTCTAGTTTAGACCCTAGTCGAAATAGTGGTTTCAAGACCACAAATCAGAGTCAGAAAAATATTTTAATATTATTTTCGGTGCTTGCGTTATGTGATTAAGCATGTGTGAAAGTTTCGTGAATTAATTAGTCCGTTTGTGTGCTTAATTAGAGAAAAGGATCTAATTGCATAAAATGAAAAATTGGCATGCCTTGTGTTAAAAGAACCTATGTGCTATGTCTTTATTAATATGAAGTCCTTATGATGTTATTATGCCATTTTTAAGTTAGTGGACAATTATGCCCATAGATTAAATGTTTTTCATTAATATATCATTAAGGGAGACATGGTAAAATGTTAATTAAGTTTAATTTAATAAAACAAAAGCTTGAATAATGGCCATTTATGTGTTCATCCACCAAAAATAAGAAAAGAGAAAGGGTTTTAAGCTTCCATGATATTCAGCCATTACAAGTCTTGATTGAGGTATGTTAGTTGTCCAATTTTTGAGAATTTTTACGTTTTTGTAATCGTTGCTTCGAGTACTAAAAATCCCATGTCTTAATTTTGGAATTTGATGAAGAATTTGAAATGTGCCATTGATGAATGCTTGAGCTTTGTGATGTTAGTTGATGAAATATGAAATATATGTGTTAGATTAACATGTTTTGTCTTTGGATTTTTGGTGAATTTGAGTAATTTGGACTAAATTGTGAAAATAATATTTTGAGGGACTAAAATGTGAAATAATGAAATGTGTAGATTTATATGAAGCATATGAAAATTCGGCTAAGCATGGGTACAAGGAAATCTTGTATATTTTGTGATTTTGTGAAATAGAGACTTAAATGTCAAAATGTGAAAATGTGAGAGCTGATTTGTAAATTGCCCTAAATGTGTGTATTTGGATTGAATTGAATATGTGTAGATTAAGAAACAAAGAAAATGGATTTAGACCGAGGAAAGTCGAAAGTGCTCGAGTAGTCGAATCTGTCCGTTTATATCCGAATACGAGGGTAAGTCTATATCCAAATAAATGTATTCAAGTTGAATTATTCATGTTTATTTAATATTGAATTGTGATGAATGGCATTGGATGATATATGTGTGAATTCTAAAAAAGTACTGACAATGCGTCAAGGTCCAAAATGTCCCATACGAACCTTAGGAATAGATAGGATTCATATGTCATGATATAGGGTTTCAATATGTGATATCATGTAAGACCACATCTGGGATGTTGACATTGATTTGAGATTTACGTGTAAGACCATGTCTGGGACATTGGCATCGTATTTGATTCGTGTAAGACCCTGTTTGGGATAGTGGCATCGATATTTGATTACATATAAGACCACGTCTGGGACGTTGGCATTGTACGATTATTCTGAGTTATCCGAGTATCCTATTTGTTTCCGAATGATTCAACAGGCAATTTTGAGAAATGAAAGACTATGTGAAATGTGTAATCGATCAGATACGTTGGAAATGAATACTATGTTTGAGTATGATAGGTGAGTAAATGTGAATTAGCTCAAGTGAGATATGTGCATATTCTTATTGAGACTAAATGTGATATATGTATGAATGTACTGTGATCTAATGAGATACATAGAGATGGAGTTTGTTGTCAAGCATATGGATTGTTACAATGAAGCTAATAAGAAATATGTATATGCTATTGAGATATGTTGAAGTTCTTGTGATTAAAATGCTTATAAATGTTTTATATGTTAAGTTTACTTGTATATGGCTTACTAAGCTTTTGAAAGCTTACTCAATTCTCATCCATATGGCCTATTAGGCCCAAAAAACATGCATGGCTAACTCAATTCGTGCAACCAACCAAACAATTTCATCAAACTTAGCCACAGAGCCCACCGGGCCTATTTAGCCACTTTCGACTTTCCGGCTTTCCAGCATTGCTGATATGGTGTGTGTGTAGTGTTTGTACACACCTAGTTACTGTGACGTGCTATATTATCCTTAGCGTTGAAACTACAACCAACCAACCTTCAATCAATCACTAAATCAAAACATTTACCAAAAGTCGAAACCTCACCGTAACCTTACCGTGTGCCACCTGGTTCCAATAGCCCTTCCTTAGCTACTAATCAGGAGTATCCCCTAGATCTGCACTCACATATACACCATCAAAATCAGAGTGACTCATAATCCACACAAGTCACCCCTATAGATCATACACACATTCGACCATTTACTTAAACCACAATCGAGTTGAGTACACTTACCCTTGCTAACGATTCTACCACGCTTGCGATCTTTGACAGATCTTGTTATTGTTTTCTAAACCATATGATAAATACTTGATTTGTTCTTAATTATGTGTTCTTAATTCTTGCTTTGATATTTTAGGATATTGATTCAAGTATTGATGTGCTTAGGCAGAGGAGCAAAAGTCCCTGTTTGAGAGTAGATCTAGCATAATTAAGCGGAGTTGATCGCAACCCTAGAAATAGGATTACGAAAATCTGCCGGATTAGGGTCAAACCTAATAGACTCGAGTTAATGCAATTCTAGGGGTTTTAATTAGAAAGAGATTTCAATTAATCAACCTAGGGCTAGACATTAGTAGCCTCGAAAGAGGTATTAATATAAATTAGGGAATCCTACGGATCAAGTCAAGTGAATAAATCATCTGGTTCAGAGTCAAATAACAAGTGAAGTCTAGGTGGATTCTTCCTCGGGTATTGTCTTAATCAATTGGTTTTCCCCACAAGTATTTCCCCAATTCATTCTCTCTGTCTTTGCATCTTTAGCTTAGTTATTAGTTAATTTTAGAATAAATAACAATTCACCTTTATCTTAGGCTAAATAATAAAAAGAAAGTTAGTATTAGTACTTTTGGTTCCTTTGGGTTCGACAATACGGTCTTGCCACTAAACTATACTACTATTCGATAGGTGCGCTTGCCTCAGTCATTGTCATAGTTAGTTTCTAGGCTCGATCATTCTTTATATAAAATTTTAAGACTCTGACATGCGATCAAGTTTTCGGCGCCGTTGCCGAGGAACTAAAATATTAAGAACGCTCAATTTTGATTACTTTATCCATTTTTTTTGCAATTTTTTTATTTTTAACTTTGCTAATTTTCCCTCTTGTATTTGTTCTTAGCAGGTACCTCTAGTTTATGACTAGAAGGAACCCGACATGACCTCTATTTATGACAGTGATATTGAAGGTACTCTTCATAGAAATCCTAGAGAAATTAGGTAAAGCTTAAATTACATAGAAGAAGAGCAAGAAGTTGAAACCAACACTACTGAAGAGATGGCTGAAAATAACCCGCTACCTCAAGATGTGGTTGAAAATCATGCTCCTTGAACTATGTATGATTATGTTAAACCTAATTTAACAGGAACTGAGCCAAGTATTATTAGACCTGCTATTGCTGCAAATAATTTTGAACTGAAACATAACACGTTTCAGATGATACAACAATTTGTTCAGTTTGACGGTTTGCAGGATGAAGATCCAAACAATCACTTGGCGAATTTCTTAGAATTTTATGATACTTTCAAAATAAATGGCGTTTCTGATGATGCCATTCGTCTTTGGTTATTTCCTTTTTCTTTGAGGAATAAAGCTAAACAGTGGTTGCATTCTCTTCCACGAGGATCAATCACTAAATGGGAACAAATAACCGAAAAATTTCTGTTAAAATATTTTTCGCCGGCTAAAAAGACCAAGTTAAGGAATGATATCTCTTTTTTTGTGTAGATGGATTTAAAAACACTTTACGATGCATGTGAGAGATACAAAGATCTATTGAGAAGGTGTCCACACCATAAATTACCCTTGTGGCAACAGGTCCAAACTTTTTACAACGGTGTGAACCCGTCAACTAGGCAATTGATTGATTTAGCCACCGGCGGAACACTGAATAGCAAAACACTTGAGGCTACCTACGAATTCATTGAAGAGATGTCACTGAATAACTATCAGTGGCAAGTCACAAGGACCAAGCCAACAAAAGCAGCCAATGTTTTCAACCTCGACGCAGTAACCATGCTATCAAACCAGGTAGAACTGATAAATAAAAAGATTGATGGCGTATATGATTCTTTGCAGGTACACCCAGTTATGCAGTGTGATACGAATGGAGGAGGGATGAACAACACAGGCTATCCACCTTACAACCAGAGCGCTGAGAACAAGCAAGTACACTATATGGGTAACAATTTTAAATCTCAAAATAACCCTTATAGTAACACTTATAATCCAGGTTGGAGGAACCACCCCAATTTTTCATGGGGCGGTCAAGGAAACCAGAGACAACAACCCCCTCCAAACTTCCAACAACAGCCCTACCCATAGGAAAAGAAGTCGAACCTTGAGGAGACGCTGAAAAAATTTATCGCGGTGACAGAAACTCGTCTTCAAAACACCGAGACAATACTTAAGAATCAACAAGCATCGATTGAAGGGATCGAGAACCAATTAGGGCAACTTGCCAAGATCATCTCAGAACGACCACAAGGCAGCTTGCCAAGCAACACTGAGACTAACCCAAAGAAGCAACTTCAAGCCATAACAGCTCAGGATAGTGTAGGGTTAGATGAGCCAAAATTAAGCCTAGAGAATTTGGTAGAGAAAGGTAAAGTTGAGGTAAACCATGATAAGCCAAAACTGGTAATTAAAGAGTACCAACCTCGTATACCTTACCCCGATGCGATGAAGAAGGACAACACAGACGAACAATTTGGTAAATTTCTTAAACTTTTAAAGAAATTACATATTAACTTACCGTTTCTTGAAGCTCTTTCGCAGATGCCAGATTTGAGGAAATTTTTAAAAGAGCTGTTAACGAACAAGTGGAAGTTAGATGAGGAATTGCATGTGGAACTAAACACAGTGTGCTCAGCAATGTTGCAAAATTAGCTACCACAAAATTTAAAAGATCCAGGGAGTTTTACAATTCCATGCTTAATTGGTAGTTTATCTGTTAATAATGCTTTAGCTGATTTAGGGGCAAGCATAAACGTTATGCCTTATAAATTGTTTAAACAATTAGGTCTAGGGAAACCCAAACAAACTAGGATGAGCATTCAATTAGCTGACAAAACTATTAGAATCCCTAGGGGTATAATTGAAGACGTTCTCGTAAAAATTGATAAATTCGTATTCCCAGTAGAGTTCGTCATTTTAGACATGGATGAGGACAATAGTATCCCATTAATTTTAGGAAGGCCCTTTTTAGCAACTGCTAGGACTAAAATTGATGTTAGCGCAGGTGAACTCATAATTTGTGTAGGTGACGAATCAATCAGTCTCCAGGCTCTTGACTCAGCTAGGACATCGAGTAGTCAAGGTGAGAATATAAATTCTATTAATAACCATTTAGTTAAACCTTCTTTCTAGGAAGCACCACGGAACTACACAATTGAGCCAGATCCTATACCTCATGCCAACAAAGAAATAACTCATGAGGAACGAAGGCTTCAGATCGATGAGCTAGACGAGTGGAAGACACACTTCAAGGAGAAATTAGGAATACACAAAGCAGAACCAACACCATTTCGTGGGACAAACGAATTTAAGATCGGAGATCAGGTATTGTTAGATAAGGCAGACCCTCGAGTACCTCCTTGATCATCGAAATCAGAGCTTTAAAATTTATAATAAAAATGATCGAACCTGGAAACTAACTCTGACAATGATTGTAAGGCAAGCGCACCTATCGAACAGTAGTATAGCTGAGGCAAGACCAGAATATCGAATCCCAAAGGAACCAAAAGTACTAATACTAACTCTCTTTCTACTATTTAGCCTAAGAATTAAGTGAATGTTTATCTAATCTAAATTTAACTATCAACTAAACTAAAGGCGCAAAGACAAAAAGTGAATGAATTGAGGAAAATACTGTGGGGAAAACTCAGTTGATTAAGATGATACCATAGGAAGAATCCACCTAGACTTCTCTTGTTATCTAACACTGAATCAGACGATTTATTCATTTGACTTGATCCGTAAGATTCCCTAAGTTATATTAAACCCTCTCTCGAAGCGAATAACGTCTAACCCTAGGTTGATTAATTGAAATCTCTTTCTAATTAAAACCCCTAGAATCGCATTAACTCGATCTATGGACTCCCGTATTAGGTTTCACCCTAATCCGGCAAAATCTCGTCACCCTATCTCTAGGCGCGCGATCAACTCCGCTTAATTATCCTAGATCTACTCTTAAGCAGGGACTTTTTCTCCACCACTTAAGCACGTCATACTTGAATTAATATCCCAGAAATATCAACACAAGAATTAAGCACACAAAATTAAGAACAAGTCAAATATATATCATATAGCTCAGAAAACAATAACAAGATCTGTCTTAGGTTTCATCCCCTTCAGGTATCTGAAGGGTTTAGTTCATATCAAATAAAGAAAACAACTCAGAAGGAAAGATAAAACAAAACATAAGAAATCCCTAAAACTCCCTGAAGGAATTGAAGGAGAGATCCTCCGTCTTGAGTAGAATTCCGGCTTCTTGAGATGGATTAACTGGCTATCTTCGAGCGTTTCTCCACAAATCTGGTCTTTCTGGCTCAACTCCTTGGCCTAGCTGAAATATGTTTCTTCTCCCCAAAGTATCCAAATCCGAATGAAATTGCTCTTTGCCACGATAGGGACACGGCCATGGCACAAACCCGTGTGGATCGTGGCCAGGCTGTGTTCGGACTTCTTTAATGAAGCACGGCCGTGTAAGTTGAGATTAGGCCGCGTTCTAGTAGATTGGCGTGGCACGATCGTGTGGGCTTAAGTCCAGGCCATGTCGATTTCCTCTTTGGCCCAATTTGGTTCGTTTTAGGCCCGTTTCTCGTTCTTTTCATCCTCAGGTGCTTTCTTGGGTATAAAACATGAAAACAAAAGATTAAGAGCACCTTTTTACATAAATCGAGGCTTAATTCATCCAAAAGCATACTAAATATGGGCTTAAAATATGTAACTTTTACGGTTTATCAAATACCCCCACACTTAAGCTTTTGCTTGTCCTCAAGCAAAATTCTCAACTTACAATTAAAAAGAACTTTCCATAATTCATAATTCCTACTGACAATGTCTAATCATAATTCATAGATAATTCATACATGGATGATCTAACTCGAAGAGTCCTAAAGATTCAAACAATCAAAGTCATACATTTGTAGCACAAAAACGTAGGTGTCTCCCCTTACCTGAATAATTACCTTTAATTCAAAACCTACAAGGATTGACATCCTCGCAAAAGATTCACTCAAATCACTTGAGGTGTTTAAAGTTCAAAATTAAGCACTCAAAAGTTGAACCTGAAAAGTTAATCCCATAGGCTTGCCTGAAAATCAAATCTCCACCACTATAAAATGAGATGATAAACAGATCAAAAGGCCTTTAACAGGGTTGTAACGGGGCTAGGGTTAAAGGTGTGGAAAAAGGCTGAATTAGGAGGTTAGACTCGAGATTGACCTGACAAATTACCTAACTAGGAATATTGAGATGATAATAAATAATTACATTAACTAAAAATAATAACCCTAATAATACGAGCTTTTTCTTTTGATAACTAAATTTTAACTATGTAAGCTCTCTTTTCATAATACTAATACTCAATATACTTCAATTTTTTTTTGAGAACAAGTCAAATATTACATAATAAGGAATGAATCTTATAACATCCTGAATTAGGGACTTTGCATTTGATGTGTTTCTGTGTGTATGTTATGTGCTGTGTGTTGTGCTGGTGTGTTTGGGGGTTCTGGGAAGGCTTGGGGTTTAGCTTGAGTCTTGTTGGAAATTTTTACTTTTGGCACTTTTAGGGGAAGCTAGTTGAATTAGGCCTTAAGGGATATTGTTTGTGTTGGATGACACAAGAAGTGCTTTGGTAAAGTGGCAAGGAGGCGCCACTTGAAGCTCAGGGGAGTGACGCCACAGGGAGGTTGGCAAGGAATAGGTTCAAGCTGCAAGGAAAGCGTTTTGGGATTTCTGTTTTGTGCATGGAGAGGCAAGTGGTGGATTCGGCAAGGGCACTTAAGGGGGGAGTGTGGATTGAGTCAAAAGTTTTTGAATAGATGATGGAGAGGAATTTTAGGAGTTTAACAATTCAAATTGGTTTGAATGACTGGAGGAGAGGGATTCAAGGAGGGATGGAAGGGACGGCATGGTGTTTGAGGGGAGAGGGGAAGTGTTGGCCGAATTTGTGAGAGGGTGTGTGAGTGTGTGTTCGGTTAGTGAGGTTAGGGGGCGGCCGAATGTTAAGATGGCTTTAGGGAGAGTGTTGAGCATTTTTGGCTAGCTAGATAGGACCAAGAGCTCTCTTTTATTCATTTCTTTTCTGCTAAAACCGAAACCCTCTCATACTCTTGGCTTGCATTCTTTCTTTCCTCTCAATTACTCAAAACTGAATTGTCTCCTAAGTTCTTCTTTTTCTTTTCTACTTTTTTGTTTGGCCGAAACCTACATTGCTCTCCACTGATCATCTTTGTTTTATTTTGTTTGCCAACGACATCATAGCCGAACCCTCATTTACTCTTTGTTTCTTCTCATATTTTTGTTCTCCTCGTTCTATTCTCTCATTTATTCCTCCTTCTTTAGCCAAAACTTATTGAGACTACCCCTTGCCGAATCTCATCTTTTCTTCCTCTCTTCTCTTCTTCATCTACACCTGGTGGTAGCCGAATCTCCTAGCCATTTTCTCTTGCATGTTCTCTCAATTTCCCTAAGAGCCGAAACCTGTTTCTATTTTTTTCCTTCTCTGTTTGTTTATTCTCAAAATCGAAACCTCAAACTCCCATTCCCTATTCCATTTTTCCCTAAAAGCTGAAACTCCTAAGCCTTCATTTGAAGATCTTTATTTCTATTTTTGGCTTTTCTATCTGATTCTCTTCTACCTTAGCCTTTGCCGAATCTTCTCTAGGGAGGTGTGGTGTCAATTCTTCCTAGGTGTTGATCGAATCTATTGAGTTAAGGTAAGGGGCGATTTCTCTTATTTCGTTATCTCTCTTTCGGGTTACTTGCCAAAGTTGAATGGCTACTTAGTCTAATGGTTGGATGCTTGGTCGAATATAGGTGAAAGTGGTGTCACATTCTTTTGGAGACTTTCGGGATTCGCTTGATTTGGGAATCAAGCCTAAAGCTTCGGGATCTATCGATCTAGGTAAGGATCCTTGGTTTGAGTATTATTCTTGTAACATCCTTAAATCGGGGTTCTGCATTTTGCTTGTGCTGCATGTGATGAGTTGTTTATAATGTTCATTTATCATGTTCTGGGGTCTAGTTATAACCCTGATTTAGGCCTGAGTTAGGGCTAAAAATTTCATTCTAGTACTTAAGAGGAAGGAGCTAGACAATGTAGGGGTTAAAAGAATTTATTGGAGGTTTGTGACTCAAAGAATCAAGTGGAAAAGTGGCAAGGAGGCGCCACTTAAGCACCAGGGAGATGACGCCACATGCAGGGAGGGAGTGCCTGTGTTCGAGCAGCAGGAATTGCACTCCTGCTTATTCTTTTTCACGCCACAAGCAAGGAGAGGAGTGCTCAGGTGGGACTCTCTTGAATGGATGGAGAGGAGGAATTTGTGGAGTTTGACCCGTTCAAACGAATTTGAACTGATGGAATGGAGGGAATTTAGGAGTTTGAATTATTTCAAACTCATTTGAAGTGTTGGCCGAATTTTGGACATTTGGGGGAGAAGGTGTAATCAGTTTTGGGGTTATTGGGGAGTGGCCGAATGTGCTATGGGAGATAGTTAAGATCGGCTAGCTTGAGAGGTCATTCTCTTGGTGTTTTATGTCAAAACCGAAACCCCTTATTTTCTTTTGTCTTGTTTGTTTTCTCTTTTCGGCAATAGGGGGTCTTGGCCGAATCTTGTGGGAACTTCTTTGGTGAGCCGAAACTTGCTTCTACTCCCTTCTTCCATTTTACCCAAAAAGCCAAAGACTCTCTACTTCATCTTCTTCTTTCAATCTCCTAGTGCCGAAACTCTATATCCACTCTCTCTTTTCTTTTTCGGTTCACTCATTGTAAACGAAACCATCACATTTTCTTCTCTTTGGATTTCTTTTCCCCATCTTTGGATCATAAGCCGAAACCTTCTTGTTTAGCCGAATCCATCCATCTTTGTTCCACTTTCCTTCTCCATCTTTTCCCGAAATCAACCCATCTTCTTCTTCCTCTTCTTTGCTCAAAAGCCGAATCACCCCTTCCCAATTTCTTCTTCTTCTCTCTTGTTTCAAGTCGATTCATTTAGAGGAACTGTAGCCAATTGCCGGATCATCTCCTCTTTTAGGTTATTGCCAAATTCTCTTAAGGGAGGAGTACATCCCGAACCCGTGGATCTTCGGGATTTGATTGCTGAGTTAGGTAAAGGTTCTTGCGTGTTTTGAATCTATTCCTTATTCTTGCAAAGCCGAAGGCTAATTGTTTTTATGTGTTAGTGGTTGGCCGATTGTGAAGGGATCAGCACGTAGCTTCAGGATTTGGTTGGAAACCAAATTGGCCTTAAGGTGAGTGCTACATTTGGGCGATATATCCTTCGGGATTTTGTGATTAAGCCGAAAGACTTTAGATCTAAAAATATGATGTTGGCCGATTGTAGGAAAGGGAAACAACGCTTCAGGATTTCGCTAGATTCGAGTAGCTTCGGGATTCTTACTTAGATCTGCGATTAGTTAGGTGTGTAAACTCTTACACACTTTATTAGTATAATATGCTTATTGTGTTATCGTTATAACTATTGAATCAGTGATTTTGCCTTGTGGGCATGAGCTTGGAAACCGGGTAAGTCCCCTGTTATGTGATTTTTGATATACTTCATCATGTTTTGTTAGATGCTATGCTATGCCTTATTGCATGATACATGATATTATGACACGTATGATATGGACATGATGGTGATGGGGTTAATGAGAGGAGGGGGATGATTTATTTGGACTGTCACCAGTGGTTTTGACCACAAGATGGGTTGGCCCCATCATTCGATTTGTGACTACGGTCACCAGTGGTTTTGACCACACTATTATTATTATTTGTGGCTAAGTCCCAGTGGTTTTGACCACCAGTGGTTTTGACCACACGATTGATATTTGTGACTATGGTCACCAGTGGTTTTGACCACACATGGATTATTGTGACTCGTCCCAGCGGTTTGTACCACAGTGGGTTGGCCCCACATGATATATTACGGGATTGTCATCAGTGGTTTTGACCACAAGATGGGTTGGCCCCATCATTATATTTGTGACTACGGTCACCAGTGGTTTTGACCACACCGATATATTTGTGACTTCGGTCACCAGTGGTTTTGACCACCAGTGGTTTTGACCACACGGGGTAGAAAAAGGAGATCGGATGGTTAGGTTATGGGTTGCATGATTTGCATGTTTTACCGATGATCTGTGTAAGTGCTTGAACTATCGGGTTGGGGATTTATACACTGAGTCTCGGTGACTCACCCCTTCCCTTACATTTTGCAGATGAGGCATAGATCGCGGATATGGAGCCGGGGAGGACTCGAGGTGGCCATGCATCTTAGTTGGTTCTGATTTTAAACTGCTATTTCAATTTTAGTAATCTTCCTTAAATTTGGTTTTGGTTTTGTAATAAGGCCGCTAAGTTTATTTTGGGTTTTTGGTTATTACTTGCTTTTATTCTGCCTATATTTTACATATGTTGGATTTATGGACTTGATAAAATTAACCGGTAAAAAGCAATGCTTTCTAAACTATATCTCTTTGAGTTTTCAAATGTTACCATCGGGTAACAAAGTTCACAAAATAATAAGGTAACTTGGATGTTTTTAAAGGCAAATGGTTCTAATCTTGATTTTACTTATCGCGATCAGTTTTAATAAGTATCCAATGTTTTCTAAAATCGGCAATCACAAATGGTTTTAATCCCGAGTTTTTCAAGTGTTACGACAACTACTAGAACAACTTCCACCTCAATTATTATTGAGTTTTCTAAACCCTAAAACAAAACAAGAGTCTTCTTTAAAGATTTTTCTGACACACTTATGATTTTAAAAATGTTTTCACTCCGTAACCTACCAGATTCGGTCGTGGTGTGTTGACCGGGTTTAGGGTGTTACAATTGTGGTATCAAAGCCAGTTTCAACAGCTTGGCTGTGGGCCTGAGGCCCAAAAATGTTTTAAAAAGGATTATGAAAGGCTTTTATGGGAAAAGTGTAGTGATGGAAGCATGGCACCGAGTCTCCGGTACCAATCCGCCCAGGTAAGTACCCCAAACTGTTGCTTTTGTTGATATGATTATATGATTATGATGAATGGTATGATTGAATAGTAGTAGGAACTACTATAGAGACTGGAACTATAGGATGATGTGTACTCGTAAAACAACCCCTTACTAAAACTTTTCATAAGACTGTGCTTTAACAGACAGTGGAATAAAAGTCTAACGCATAAAACTTTTAATCAGCTTGAATATATCAGTGGATATGAGTGCACGTGGACGTGGGCGTAATTTACGTGGACGGGGTAGAGGTAGGATGGTTATATCTGAGCCAGCTGGGTCTGGCCATGGGTCAGGGACTGAGGCACCGCCGCCGCCAGCTGTGGGCGCTGAGTTTCAAGAGCAGACGGGTGGTGATGACGTAGTGTCACAGGCGATGCTGAGGGTTCTAGAGAGGGTAGCGGGAGTAGGTGGAGGTGTGGGGGCTCGGAAATCTGTGACCGAGCGACGCAAGGCTAATGGTGCAGAGGTATTTAGAGGTGTATCTGGTGTGGCACCTAGTACAGCGGAATATTGGTTGGAGGCGACGGAACGCATCATGGATGACCTGGATTTTTCAGCTGAAGAAAAGCTGAAAGGCATAGTATCTCTGCTGCGAGATAAGTCATATCAGTGGTGGCTCACAGTTAGGGATGGAGCGATGGCAGATGACCTCACTTGGGAATTCTTTAGAGCAGCCTATCAGAGGAAATACATAGGGGCTAGCTATGTTGATGCGCAGCGCAGGGCGTTCTTGAACTTGGTTCAGGGTAATAAGACTGTAGCAGAATATGCGGCGGAATTCTTCCGGTTGAGTCGGTATGCTCGGGGTATTGTGGGTACAGAGCATGGACGATGTGTCAGATTCGAGGATGGACTGAGAGACGAGCTGCGGATGATAATTGTCCCACAGCAGGAAAGAGAGTTTGCCGTCTTAGTGGAGAAAGCTAAGGTTGCTGAAAGGGTAAAGTAGTCTGTAAGGCAGAATCAGGATAGGGGTTGGACTAAAAGGAGTTCTGGGTCATCTGGGTTTGCCGGGAATCAGCAGAAAAGGGCGAGATATAGTGGGCCGAATCAAGCTGCTAGGCCTATTGCTACTAATACTCAATGGCCGCCACGGTGTGCTCGGTGTGGAAAGTCTCACACGGGAGAGTGTTGGACTGGTAACATGTAACATCCTGAAAATGGGCCTATGCATTTTTTATTTAAGTATACGAAATGGCATGTCTTGTGTGTTATGAATGTATTATGAACATTTTTGGAAACTTGGAAATGATTTAGAAATGTTAAGTTTCAAAAGAGGAAAGTGAACATTTCTGGAAACTTGGAAATGTAAGAAATGTTAAGTTCAAAGGAGGCAAACGAACATTTTTGGAAACTTGGGAATGTAAGGAAATGTAAGGAAATGTAAGGAAATGTTTTAGGAAAAGTTAAGTTCTGAGGTTAAGAGAGGGAAGTAAAGCAAGGTGGCCTTAAGAAAATTTATGGGTGAAATATGACATACAAATGGGCTTGGAAAAGTGGCTTGGAGGCGCCACTTAGGGCCTCTGGAGTTGACGCCACAAGTAGGTGCAATTGGGCCTGGGTTCGAGTCACTTGGGGAGCAAATAAAAGAATTTTATTTTGGTGCCAGGAACAAGAGAAGTGGACGGCATTAAGGCTCTATAAGGAGGTGTTTTATTGTTGTTAAAATTCGGCAAATAGATGGATAAATGATGGATTTTTATTGATATTTTTATTAAGAGATAAGAGATAATTATTGGATTAAGTTTTAGGTGATAATTAAAGTGATAAAGCTATCAAAATAGAAGAGTGGTGGCCAAGTAAGGGATTCTAAGCTAGTAAATTCGGCTATAAAAGGAAAAGAGAGGCCATTCAACATTATTTTCTCTTCCTTGATAACCTCTGCCGAATTTCCCTTCTCCGTATTTCACCATTGCCGAATTTCTTAAGCAACTATTCTTTTCTTCTTCATTCTTCTCCTCTCAATATTCCAAAAGCTGAAACTTGTGTGACTATTCTCTAGGCCTTAAGCCGAATCTTTGAGGACTCAAGAAAAGGGGGCTGTCGATTACAAAGATTAAGGGTAAGGTCAGTAGTTATCGATTTCCATTCTTTTTCTTCTAAGATTAAAGCCGAAACTAGGAAATCTAACCCCATTATTGTGTTAGTCGAAACTTGGAAAGAAGGCTCTTCGAGATTTCTGCCATTGTCGACAACTTCATAAGACAAGTCAACTATTTCGGGATTTAAGAATCTAAGGTAAGTCATATTTAACATTCGGCTAAGGGTTATTTGTTGTGAATAAATGTTAGAAATTGATCTAACATGAAGTTATAGGGATTTCGACAGACATCTAAGGCAAGGAATACTTTCGGGATTTACTAAGTGTCGACTACAAGGAAGGAGAAGTTCTTTTTCTGAAGGTACACCATAGGCTGCGTGTTCCCTAGTTATTCGGTGAGTTTCAGGATTTAAAATCCACAAGTGTCTATAGCATTTGGCCAAGGCTTATTTTGATATCTAGATCCATTTCATAATTGTTTAAAAAGCCGAAACTAACCTGGGATGTGATTTAATGTTTGGCCGAATACAAGAAGGAATACAACAAAGTTTCGGGACTTGATTCTATAGTCAATTCGACACCAAGGTAAGTTTTAGTGTACTAATCCTACTAGGATTTGGATTTATGGCCGAATGGCTCTTTACTAAGTATTAAATGATTGATTAAATGTAGAGATTTAAGATCTAAGGCATTAGATCAAGCTTTTCGGAATTTAAGTGAACCGCTAAGCAAATCAGGTGTGTACCCTACCCTAAGCTTTAATATGTTCATGGCTATGTTTTAAATTAAATGTGTAATTAAGAATGTGAAAATATGGCTAAAGTACCATGCAATGGTACAAAGCACTCAGGTACGTTTCCTACTCCTACTAGGATTATGAATATATGTTATATGTAACATGTGAAAAAGTGATAAGAATGTGAATTAAGGCATGATGTGCATGATATGTGTGATATGGGGCATTCGGGTTATATGAAAGGGGAAGTGAATGTGGTGACCTAAGACCACGATATCTGAATGTGGTGACCTAAGACCACGATATCTGAATGTGGTGACCTAAGACCACGATATCTGAATGTGGTGACCTAAGACCACGAATTTTATAAGGGCGATGAGCACGTCGACTGCAGCGACTGCCTACGATGGTGTGTAGCGGATGGAGGGTTGACTTAGTAGTCCCCGCGGTGTGCAGGTTGGTACGGGTGATGTGTAGCGGATGGCATATAGGGTTGGGTTCGGGTTGCATCATTATTTCATATCTGTTATATGAATAGGTATGTGATATGATATTGTATGCCTGAATTGTTAAGTTTAGTGTTGGTTACACATTGAGTCTGTTTGACTCACCCCGTTGGGGAATATTTTCTTCCAGGTGATGATCAGTAATGGACTGGGTCGGAAGGAGCTTAAAGGTGGCCATGCACAGCAAGGAAAATTTTATTATTTGGACTTTTATTCTATTTAAGCACTTTAATTTATTTTTGGGAATTATTTGATGTAATAAGGCCATAGTGAACTATTTTATTTTCTGTTTCATTTACTATGTTACGAAACTTTTAATTATTAAAGATTAAGTCAATTTAATTTAAAATAAACTCTAAATATTTTGTCACCTGAAATACATGGGTTTTCAATATAAAATAAACTCGTTTTCAACTCAAGCCCAACCCAAAACAATCTTTCTTTCAAAACACACAAGTTTTCCTAAGTAACAAAAGAATTTTGAACCGGTTTACTTCGAGGAACATACCAGATCCGGTCAAGGCTCGTGGGCCGGGTTTGGGGTGTTTCATAACAGGGGATGTTTTGAGTGTGGGTCGCTGGGGCATCGAGTTAGGGATTGTCCACAGAGATCAGCTAGGCTGCAGTCTGAGGATCAGAATCGTGCACAGTTTAAGAGGGATCATCAGCAGCTACAGAGGAGTCGTGGTTCAGGCAGGGGAGGTAATGGCTCTGGTAGAGGCCGTGGAGCACCGGGCAGAGGTGCAGGTGGTACAGAGGCGAGACAACCTGGTTTGGTCTACGCTGCGAGGCGTCGGGAGGAGGGCGACGCACCGGATGTCATAACCGGTACGTTCTTAATTTTTGGAGTACCTTATAATGCTTTAATTGATGTTGGTTCGACGCACTCGTATGTTGCTAGTAGTATAGTGGAAACCATGAACTTAGGCTCTGAGATTACTTCTAGGAAGATGATAGTGATAAGCCCGCTAGGTCACTCTGTAGAAGTAAGTAAACTATATAGGGAGGTACCCCTAGAACTTCAAGGGATCGTGTTTCTGGCTGATTTGATGGAACTGCCGTTTGGGGAATTCGATCTGATTCTCGGGATGGATTGGCTAGTAAGGTATCAAGCTAGTTTGGATTGCGCAGCTAAGCGCATGGTGTTGAAGACCATGGAAGGAGAGGAGGTGGTGATGATAGGTAATAGGAGAGATTACTTATCTAATGTTGTCTTGCGCTGAAGGCTGAGAAAATGGTTAGGAAGGGTTGTGAAGCATTTTTGGTACATGTTTGTGCCTTGGAAGCTAAGGATGCAGCTGTGAAGAATGTCCGAATTGTGGGAGAATTTGCAGATGTATTCCCAGAGGAACTTCCGGGTCTACCTCCGGACCGCGAGGTTGAGTTCGATATAGACTTGTTACCTGGAACCGCGCCAATATCTATTGCTCCATATAGGATGGCGCTAAAAGAATTAGTGGAGTTAAAGGCTCAGATTCAGGAGTTGCTGGACAGAGGTTTCATCCGGCCGAGTGTATCACCTTGGGGAGCTCCAGTGCTTTTTGTTAAGAAGAAGGATGGTATGATGCAGATGTGTATAGACTACCGCCAGCTCAACAAGTTGACAATCAAGAACAAGTATCCATTGCCCAGGATTGACGACTTGTTTGATCAACTCAAGGGTGCATCGGTTTTCTCTAAGATCGACCTTAGGTCAGGGTATCATCAGCTCAAAGTGAAGGAGCCTGATATTCATAAGACGGCATTCCATACTCGATATGGGCACTACGAGTTCCTGGTAATGCCTTTTGGTTTGACCAATGCACCGGTAGCATTCATGGACATGATGAATCGGATGTTTCAGCCGTATTTGGATCTGTTCGTCGTAGTGTTTATAGACGACATTTTGGTGTACTCAAAATTTGAGGAGGAACATGACGCGCATCTCCGTGTAGTGCTATAGGTTCTGAGGGAGAAGCAACTGTACGCCAAGTTTAGTAAGTGTGAGTTTTGGCTTAAGGAGGTAACTTTCTTGGGTCATGTTGTATAAGTTGAGGGAATTAGGGTGGATCCTCGAAAGATTGAGGCAGTATTGGATTGGAAACCACCCAAGTCGGTTGTAGAGATTCGAAGTTTTCTGGGTTTGGTAGGATACTACAGAAGATTCGTAGAAGGGTTTTCTTTGATTACAGCGCCGTTGACTAAGCTGTTGAGAAAAGGGGTTCCGTTTGTGTGGACTGAGAAACAACAAGAGAGTTTTGACAAGTTGAAAAAGATTCTAACTGAAGCTCCAGTCTTGATTCAGCCTGAGGCAGGAAAGGAATTCACAGTTTATTGTGATGCATCACATACTGGCTTAGGGTGTGTGCTGATGCAAGATGGGAAGGTAGTCGCTTATGCATCTCGATAGTTGAGGCCTCATGAAGGTAACTATCCAACACATGACTTGGAGTTAGCTGCAGTGGTTTTTGCCTTGAAGATTTGGAGGCATTACTTGTATGGGGAGAATCGATAGTGTATACGGATCATAAGAGTCTGAAGTACCTCCTGACTCAGAAGGATTTAAATTTGAGGCAGCGAAGGTGGATGGAGTTGTTGAAGGACTACGACTGCTCGATTGAGTACCATCCGGGTAAGGCTAACGTGGTAGCTGATGCATTGAGCCGTAAGGTGGTAGCGGACTTGCGAGCGATGTTTGCTCACCTTAGTCTTTATGATGATGGGAGTCCTTTGGCGGAATTGCAAGTGAAGCCGTCTTGGATTGATCAGGTTAAGGAGAAACAGCTGACAGATGAGGGTTTGAGTGCTCGTAGGTTACAAGTGCAGAATGGTGAATCTGAGGGTTACAACTTGGATAGTGGTGGAGTACTGTGTTTCCAAGGGAGGTATGTATGCCTAAGGATGTCGATTTGAGACAGCGGATTCTTCAGGAAGCTCATAGCAGCCCATATGCTATGCATCCTGGAGGCAGTAAGATGTACCGTGATTTGAGGGAGCAGTTCTGGTGGCCAGGTCTTAAGCGTGAAGTAACAGAGTTTGTGGGCAAATGTTTGACATGCCAGCAAGTTAAAGCTGAGCATCAGTTGCCATCAGGGCTGTTGCAGCCGGTAAAGATCCCACAGTGGAAGTGGGAAAGGATTACGATGGATTTCGTTAGTGGGCTTCCCCTTACGCCTAGTAGGAAGGACTCAGTATGGGTAATAGTGGATCGTTTGACTAAGTCAGCTCACTTCATACCGGTAAGGGTTGATTATTCACTCCAGAAGTTAGCCAAGTTGTATGTGGCGGAGATAGTGCAGTTGCATGGAGTGCCTGTGTCAATTATTTCGGATAGGGATCCCAGGTTTACGTCAAGGTTTTGGAAAGCGTTGCATCAGGCTTTGGGTACAAGGTTGGATTTTAGCACGGCTTTTCATCCGCAGTCTGATGGATAGTCTGAAAGGGTAATTCAGATTCTGGAAGATATGCTAAGGGGCTGTGTTCTGGATTTCAGTGGTAGTTGGGAGGAGTATCTACCATTGGCAGAGTTCGCTTATAACAATAGTTATCAAGTGAGTATTCAGATGGAACCATATGAGGCACTATATGGGCGGAAATGTCGTACTCCTACGTGTTGGACTGAACTGGGTGAACGACGGTTGTTGGGGCCAGAGTTGGTAGCAGAAACAGAGGATAAAGTTAAGGTAATTCGGGCTCGTTTTAAGGAAGCATCGGACAGGCAGAAATCTTACGCCGATCTTAAGCGCCGGGATATAGAGTATACAATGGGTGATAAGGTCTTTCTGAAGGTATCGCCCTGGAAGAAAGTGTTGAGATTTGGTCGGAAGGGCAAGCTAAGCCCTAGATTTATCGGGCCATATACAATGTTGAGGCGAGTGGGACCGGTAGCTTATCAGCTTGAGTTGCCAGCAGAATTGAGTCAGATTTATGACGTCTTTCATGTTTCAATGCTTAGGCGCTACCGATCAGATCCGTCACATGTTGTACTAGTTGAGGAGATAGAGGTAAGTCCTGATCTGTCCTTCGAGGAGGAACCAATACAGATTTTGGATCGGGATATCAAGGTTTTGCGACGGAAGTCAGTTCCCTTGGTGAAGGTATTATGGCGGAACCATGGTACGGAGGAGGCCACGTGGGAACCAGAGGTTGTGATGCGGCAGCAACACCCTCAACTCTTCTGATCAGGTAATTTCGAGGCCGAAATTATTTTAAGGGGGGTAGAACTATAACATCCTTAAATCGGGGTTCTGCATTTTGCTTGTGCTGCATGTGATGAGTTGTTTATAATGTTCATTTATCATGTTCTGGGGTCTAGTTATAACCCTGATTTAGGCCTGAGTTAGGGCTAAAAATTTCATTCTAGTACTTAGGAGGAAGGAGCTAGACAATGTAGGGGTTAAAAGAATTTATTGGAGGTTTGTGACTCAAAGAATCAAGTGGAAAAGTGGCAAGGAGGCGCCACTTAAGCACCAGAGAGATGATGCCACATGCAGGGAGGGAGTGCCTGTGTTCGAGCAGCAGGAATTGCACTCCTGCTTATTCTTTTTCACGCCGCAAGCAAGGAAAGGAGTGCTCAGGTGGGACTCTCTTGAATGGATGAAGAGGAGGAATTTGTGGAGTTTGACCCGTTCAAACGAATTTGAACTAATGGAAGGGAGGAAATTTAGGAGTTTGAATTATTTCAAACTCATTTGAAGTGTTGGCCGAATTTTGGACATTTGGGGGAGAAGGTGTAATCAGTTTTGGGGTTATTGGGGAGTGGTCGAATATGCTATGGGAGATAGTTAAGATCGGCTAGCTTGAGAGGTCATTCTCTTGGTGTTTTATGTCAAAACCGAAACCCCTTATTTTCTTTTGTCTTGTTTGTTTTCTCTTTTCGGCAATAGGGGGTCTTGGCCGAATCTTGTGGGAACTTCTTTGGTAAGCCGAAACTTGCTTCTACTCCCTTCTTCCATTTTACTCAAAAAGCCAAAGACTCTCTACTTCATCTTCTTCTTTCAATCTCCTAGTGCCGAAACTCTATATCCACTCTCTCTTTTCTTTTTCGATTCACTCATTGTAAGCGAAACCATCACATCTTCTTCTCTTTGGATTTCTTTTCCCCATCTTTGGATCATAAGCCGAAACCTTCTTGTTTAGCCGAATCCATCCATCTTTGTTCCACTTTCCTTCTCCATCTTTTCCCGAAATCAACCCATCTTCTTCTTCCTCTTCTTTGCTCAAAAGCCGAATCACCCCTTCCCAATTTCCCAGTTTCAAGCCGATTCATTTAGAGGAACTGTAGCCAATTGCCGGATCATCTCCTCTTTTGGGTTATTGCCGAATTCTCTTAAGGGAGGAGTACAACCCGAACTCGTGGATCTTCAAGATTTGATTGCTGAGTTAGGTAAAGGTTCTGGCGTGTTTTGAATCTATTCCTTATTCTTGCAAAGCCGAAGGCTAATTATTTTTATGTGTTAGTGGTTGGCCGATTGTGAAGGGATCAGTACGTAGCTTCGGGATTTGGTTGGAAACCAAATCGGCCTTAAGGTGAGTGCTACATTTGGGCGATATATCCTTCGGGATTTTGTGATTAAGCCGAAAGACTGTAAATCTAAAAATATGATGTTGGCCGATTGTAGGAAAGGGAAACAACGCTTCGGGATTTTGCTAGATTCGAGTAGCTTCGGGATTCTTACTTAGATCTGCGATCAGTCAGGTGTGTAAACTCTTACACACTTTATTAGTATAATATGCTTATTGTGTTATCGTTATAACTATTGGATCAGTGATTTTGCCTTGTGGGCATGAGCTGGAAACCGGGTAAGTCCCCTATTCTGTGATTTTTGATATACTTCATCATGTTTCGTTAGATGCTATGCTATGCCTTATTGCATGATACATGATATTATGACACGTATGATATGGACATGATGGTGATGGGGTTGATGAGAGGAGGGGGATGATTTATTTGGACTGTAACCAGTGGTTTTGACCACAAGATAGGTTGGCCCCATCATTCGATTTGTGACTACGGTCACCAGTGGTTTTGACCACACTATTATTATTATATGTGACTAAGTCCCAGTGGTTTTGACCACCAGTGGTTTTGACCACACGATTGATATTTGTGACTATGGTCACCAGTGGTTTTGACCACACATGGATTATTGTGACTCATCCCAGTGGTTTGTACCACAGTGGGTTGGCCCCACATGATATATTACGGGATTGTCATCAGTGGTTTTGACCACAAGATGGGTTGGCCCCATCATTATATTTGTGACTACGGTCACCAGTGGTTTTGACCACACCGATATGTTTGTGACTTCGGTCACCAGTGGTTTTGACCACCAGTGGTTTTGACCACACGGGGTTGAAAAAGGAGATCAGATGGTTAGGTTATGGGTTGCATGATTTGCATGTTTTACTGATGATCTGTGTAAGTGCTTGAACTATCGGGTTGGGGATTTATACACCGAGACTCGGTGACTCACCCCTTCCCTTACATTTTGCAGATGAGGCATAGATCGCGGATATGGAGCTGGGGAGGACTCGGGGTGGCCATGCATCTTAGTTGGTTTTGATTTTAAACTGCTATTTCAATTTTAGTAATCTTCCTTAAATTTGGTTTTGGTTTTGTAATAAGGCCGCTAAGTTTATTTTGGGTTTTCGGTTATTACTTGCTTTTATTTTGCCTATATTTTACATATGTTGGATTTATGGACTTGATAAAATTAACCGGTAAAAAGCAATGCTTTCTAAACTATATCTCTTCGGGTTTTCAAACGTTACCATCGGGTAACAAAGTTCACAAAATAATAAGGTAACTTGGATGTTTTTATAACTCAAATTTCAAATCTTTTTAAAGGCAAATGGTTCTAATCTTGATTTTACTTATCGCGTTCAGTTTTAATAAGTATCCAATGTTTTCTAAAATCGGCAATCACAAATGGTTTTAATCTCGAGTTTTCCAAGTGTTACGACAACTACTAGAACAACTTCCACCTCAATTATTATTGAGTTTTCTAAACACTAAAACAAAACAAGAGTCTTCTTTAAAGATTTTTCCGACACACTTATGATTTTAAAAATGTTTTCACTCCGTAACCTACCAGATTCGGTCGTGGTGTGTTGACCGGGTTTGGGGTGTTACAATTCTCATGTGGTTCGATTACACTGTTTTAATCCAGTTTAGTGACCAAGGTTTGTTCATGGACTCAAATGTCAGTCAAGCGATAGGAGGGGTTGGATCTGTAAACCCGGCCCCTAAGTTTAAGAAGAGAGCAGTCTCAGCGGTTCGAGATTGGCCACTGGGTTGTGGGCCGGCTTCTGAGCAAAATTGTAGGCAGATAGCAGTGGTCTCAATTAGTGATAGTGTCGACGTAGAGAGCGTGATATTACGTGCTATCAGGTGTGTAACTCTCACGCACTTCATATGTTAGTTTGTAATTGCTAGTATGTCTGAAAGCCGAAGTGACGTGTTGGTCACTAGAATACCCTTGTGGGTAAAAGCGAGGACTCCGGGTAAGTCTATTACGATTCCTACTGAAAAATGTATATATTGAAACCTGAATGTGCCATGTTATTTAAATCGTTAAGCATGATCATACGATACTGTAAAGCATGTACATGAAATTGGGGCATGATGAGAAGAGGGAGGAAATATGATCTTTCAGACTGTCACCAGTGGTTAGGTACCACAAGTGGGTTGGCCTCACATATTATTATTTTGTGACTAAGTCTCAGTGGTTTGGAACCACCAGTGGTTAGGTACCACATATATTTATTTCCGTGACTCGTCCTAGTGGTTTGGTACAACAGTGGGTTGGCCCTACGTATTGATATTAGGGATTGTCACCAGTGGTTAGGTACCACAAGTGGGTTGGCCCCACATATTATTATTGTGACTTTTGTAACCAGTGGTTAGGTACCACCAGTGGCTAGGTGCCACAAATGCTGGGTAGACACAGGAGTTACGGATGGACACCTAGGTGGGTTGGGTTGCATGGCTTACATATTTTGCATATGAATCTGTGTGAGGGTCTAATCTCTTTTGGATGGGGATTTACACACTGAGTCTCGGTGACTCACCCCTTCCGTTAATCTTTGCAGGTAATCCTTAGACTACGAATATGGAGCCGAGGTGGACTCGAGGTGGCCATGCATAATATTTCGGTTTTTATTTAAAATAGTTATTTTGGAATTATTTAACTTTAATTTGGATTTTTGGTAATGTAATAAGGCCATCTAAACATTAATTTGGTTATATTTGTTTTGCTAATTTTCTCTAACTTTATTTTGGTTGTTAAAGCATGCCTAATAAATTACGAAATGGATGATTTCTAAAACTAAAAAAAAAACCATGGGATTTTGAGACTATACAATGGATACATTTTCGGGTTTTAATGACATGGCAACTCAACTTTTCAAACTGAGACTCAAAATATTTTGTTCAATAGATCACTCAATACGAATTTTGTATTATAAAATCAAAGGTTTTCCCAATTCATGACGATAACTTGGTTTTCAAAGTTTTTCCTTCCTGTGACATGCCAGACTCGGTCGTAGTGTTTTGACCGGGTTCGGGGTGTTACAATTGTGGTATCAGAGCCTGGTTCAAAAGCTCGGCTGTGAGTATAAGGCCCAAATTATTTTCTATAGCTGATTTTAAAAATGGTTTTTGATAAAATACGCGTCTCCAGGAAGCATGGCACCTGAGTCTCCGGCACCAACCCGCGACGGTAAGTTTTCTGACTATCAACTGTATGATGTGATGGTATTGTTGATATGGTTGTATCAAGATAGGATTACTAGTATTAGAAAATCTTACTTTAGAGATTGAAGCCTGTAGGAATGTACGTACTCGCGAAAGAAATTACTCTGAATATATATACTCATAAGACAGTTCTGTAATAAACAGTGGAAGAAACTAATTCATAAAATTTCTCCTAAATCAGATTAAATCGTGAACGTTAGTCATGAGCACTCGAGGACGTGGGCATAACGTACGTGGTCGTGGTAGGGGTAGGATTACTGTGTCGGAACCAGTAGGGTTTGGCCATGGGTCAGAAAATGAGGTGCCGCCACCGCCAGCTGTGGAAGTAGAGTTTTAGGACCAAATTGGTGGAGACGATGCGGTGTCTCAGGCGATGCTATGGGTCTTGGAGAGAGTTGCTGGAGTAGGCGTGGGTATGGGGGCTCGAAAATCTGTGTCCGAACAACTCCGAGCTAATGGAGCGAAAGTATTTAGGGGTGTTTCTGGTGTGGCTCCCAACGTAGCTGAATACTGGTTAGAGGTGACTAAGCGCATAATAGATGACCTTGATTTCATGGCAGAGGAGAAGTTGAAAGGGATCGTGTCTCTCCTTCGAGAAGAATCTTATCAGTGGTGGCTCACGGTTAGAGATGGAACGGTGGCTGATGATATCACCTGGGATTTCTTCAAAATGGCATTTTAGAGGAAGTACGTCGGATCAAGTTATGTGGATGCACAGCGTAAGGCTTTTCTGAATCTGGTTCAGGGGAGTAAGTCGGTGTCTGAGTTTGAGGAGGAGTTCTTACGGTTAAGCCGTTATGTCCGGGGTATTGTGGCTACAGACCATGAGCGCTGTGTTCGGTTTGAGGATGGGCTAAGAGATGAGCTGCGGGTGTTGATTGCTCCACAGAGAGAGAGAGGGAATTTGCTGTTCTTGTGGAAAAGGCTAAGATAGCCGAGGAGGTGAAGCAGTCCGAGAAACAGAATCAGGACAGGAATAAAAATAAAAGGAGTTTTGGGCCATCCGAGTCTGCTGGGGGTTATCAGAAAAGGGCTAGATTAGGTGAGCCGAGTCAGGCTGCGAGGCCTGTTGCTACTCAGTGGCCACCGTAGTGTGTTTGATGTGAGAAATCTCATTCGGGAGAGTGTTGGGTAGGTAACAGAGGGTGCTTCGAGTGTGAGTCGATGGATCATCAGATAAGGGATTGTCTGCGGAGACCAGTTAGGACGCAGTTAGAGGGTCAGGGATGTGCACATTTCAGAAGAAATGGTCAGCAACCACAGAGGGGTCGTGGTCCAGCCAGAGGAGGTAATGGTTCCGGTCGAGGCCGTGGAGTACCGGGCAGAGGTGCTGGGAATACAGATGCAAGGCAGCCTGGGTTGGTCTATGCGGCTAGGCGACGAGAGAAGGGCAACGCACTGGATATTATAATCGGTACGTTTCTAATTTATGGTTTGCCTTATACTGTTTTGATTGATATTGGTTCGACGCGCTCTTATGTTGCTGGTGCTATAGGGGGAACTCTGAACTTAGACTATGAGACTTCTTCTAGAGAGATGACTGTAGTTAGCCCTCTGGAATAAACTATAATGGTGAATAAACTGTATAGGGAGGTACCCCTAGAACTTCAAGGGGTAGTGTTTCTGGCTGATCTGATGGAACTACCATTTGGGGAGTTCGATTTGATCTTGGGGATGGATTGGTTAGTAAAATATCAAGCAAGTTTGGACTGTGCAGCTAAGCACATGGCATTGAGAACCTTCGAAGGTGAAGAGGTGGTGGTGATAGGTGAGAGAAGGAATTACCTATCTAATGTAGTATCAGTTTTGAAGGCTGAGAAAATGGTGAGAAAAGGATGTAAGGCGTTTGTGGTTTATATCTGTGCTTTGGGGTCCAGGAATCTACTGTGGGAAATGTCCGAACGGTAAAGGAATTTTCTGATGTTTTCCAGAAGAGCTTCCGGGGTTGCCTCCAGATCGCGAGGTGGAGTTTGGAATAGATCTTCTACCCAGAACAGCGCCAATATCTATTGCCCCATATAGAATGGAGCCGAAGGAGTTAGTGGTTCTGAAAGCACATATTCAGGAGTTGTTGGACCGGGGTTTTATCCGGCCAAGTGTATCGCCTTGGGGAGCACCCGTGCTTTTTGTTAAGAAGAAGGACGGATCGATGCGAATGTGTATTGATTACCGTCAGTTGAATAAGTTGACGATCAAGAATAAGTACCCGTTGCCGAGGATAGACGACCTGTTTGACCAACTTAAGGGAGCATCAGTCTTCTCCAAGATAGATTTGAGGTTGGAGTATCACCAGCTTAAGGTCAAGGAGGCGGATATTCATAAGAGGGCATTCCGTACTCGTTATGGTCACTACGAATTCTTGGTGATGCCGTTTGGATTGACCAACACACCAGTAGCGTTTATGGATATGATGAATCAGGTTTTCCAACCGTATCTGGATCGATTCGTCGTAGTGTTTATAGACAATATTCTGGTGTACTCGAAGTCCGAGGAAGAGCATGATTCATATCTTCGAGTGGTTTTGCAAGTGTTGAGGGAAAAGCAGTTATTCACAAAATTTAGTACGTGCGAGTTCTGCCTAAGGGAAGTTACCTTTTTGGGTCATGTCATGTCAGTTGAGGGGATTAGAGTCGACCCTCGAAAGATTGAAGCCGTGTTGGATTGGAAACCACCTAAGTCTGTGGTGGAGATTCGGAGTTTTCTTGGTTTAGCGGGATATTACAGAAGGTTTGTGGAAGGGTTTTCGTTGATTGCAGCACCGTTAACCAAGTTGTTAAGAAAAGGGGTTCCGTTTGTGTGGTCTGACAAACAACAAGAAATTTTTGAGAAGTTAAAAAAGATTTTGACGGAAGCTCCAGTGTTGATTCAGCCTGAAGCGGGGAAAGAGTTTACTGTCTATTGTGATGTGTCGCATACAGGGTTAGGATGTGTGCTGATGCAAGAGGGGAAGGTAGTAGCGTATGCTTCTCGACAGTTGAGGCTTCACAAAGTAAATTATCCGGCGCAGGACCTAGAGCTATCTGCAGTGGTTTTCGCCCTGAAAATCTGGAGACATTACTTGTATGGGGAGAAGTCTATTGTTTATACGGATCACAAGAGTTTGAAATACCTCCTTACTCAGAAGGAGTTGAATTTAAGGCAGCGAAGGATCGAGTTGTTGAAGGATTATGACTGCTCGATTGAGTATCTCCGGGTAAGGCTAACGTAGTGGCAGATGCGTTGAGTCGTAAGGTTGTATCAGATTTGAGAGCAATGTTTGCGCACCTTAGTTTGTATGATGACGGAAGTTTGATAGTGGAACTGCAAGTAAAGCCGACTTGGGTAAATCAGATTAAGGAGAAACAGCTAGTAGATGATGTCTTGAGCGTTCGATTTTTGCAAGTGCAGAATGGTGGATTAGGAGGGTATAGCTTGAACAGCGATGGAATTTTATGTTTTCATGGAAGGGTTTGCATGCCAAGAGATGTGGAGTTGAAATAGAAGATTCTTCAGGAAGCACATAGCAGTCCATACGCTATGCATCCTGGAGGTAGTAAAATGTACCGGGATTTACGGGAGCAGTTCTGGTGGCCGGGTCTGAAGCGAGAAGTAACTAAATTTGTGGGTAAGTGTTTGACGTGTCAGCGGGTCAAAGTCGAACATCAGTTGCCTTCGGGATTGTTACAACCAGTGAAGATTCCGCAGTGGAAGTGGGAAAGGATCACGATGGATTTTGTTAGTGGGCTACCTCTTACGCCTACTAAGAAGGATTCGGTTTGGGTGATAGTTGACCGGTTGACTAAGTCTGCTCATTTTATACCGGTTCGGGTTGATTTCTCTCTTCAAAAGTTGGCTAAGTTGTACGTGGCAGAAATTGTGAGACTGCATGGGGTACCGATATCGATCATATCGGATAGAGATCCAAGGTTTACGTCACATTTCTGGAAGGCGCTGCATTAGGCTTTAGGTACAAGACTAGACTTCAGCACAACATTTCATCCACAGACTGATGGTCAGTCAGAATGAGTAATTCAGATTTTGGAGGACATGTTGAGGGGCTGTGACTTAGACTTCAGAGGCAGTTGGGAAGAATTTCTACCGTTGGCGGAGTTCGCGTATAACAATAGCTACCAGTCGAGTATTCAGATGGCGCCGTATGAAGCATTATATGGTCGGAAGTGTCGTACACCTATGTGTTGGACGGAGTTGAGTGAGCATCAGTTGTTGGGTCCAGAGTTGGTTGCTGAAACGGAAGACAAGGTTAAGCTGATTCGAGCTCGATTGAAGGAAGCTTCAGATAGGCAGAAGTCCTATGCTGATCTAAAGCGGAAAGACATAGAATTTGCAGTGGGTGACAAAGTTTTCTTAAAGGTGTCGCCGTGGAAGAAAGTGCTAAGATTTGGTCAGAAGGGCAAGTTGAGCCCTGGGTTTATCGGGCCTTATCGGGTGTTGAAGCGTGTGGGACCAGTAGCCTATCAGCTTGAGTTACCATCAGAGTTGAGTCAGATCCATGACGTATTTCACGTTTCTATGCTTAGACGCTATCGTTCGGATCCATCTCATGTTGTGCCAGTAGAAGAAATTGAGGTAAGCCCAGACTTATCTTTTGTGGAGGAACCAGTGCAGGTCTTGGATCGGGACGTCAAAGTATTGCGTAAGAAATCGGTTCCTTTGGTGAAGGTTTTGTGGCGAAATCATGGTTTAGAGGAAGCGACGTGGGAACCAGAGGATGTGATGCGACAGTAATACCCTCAACTCTTTTGATCAGGTAATTTCGAGGCCGAAATTATTTTAAGGGGGTAGAACTGTAACATTCTGAATTAGGGCCTTTGCATTTGATGTGTTTCTGTGTGTATGTTATGTGCTGTGTATTGTGCTGGTGTGTTTGGGGGTTCCGGGAAGGCTTGGGGTTAAGCCTAAGTCTTGTTGGAAATTTCTACTTTTGGCACTTTTAGGGGAAGCTAGCTGAATTAGGCCTTAAGGGATATTGTTTGTGTTGGATGACACAAGAAGTGCTTTGGTAAAGTGGCAAGGAGGGGCCACTTGAAGCTCAGGGGAGTGACACCACAGGGAGGTTGGCAAGGAATAGGTTCGAGCTGCAAAGATAGCATTTTGGGATTTTTGTTTTGTGCATGGAGAGGCAAGTGGTGGATTCGACAAGGGCACTTAAGGGGGGAGTGTGGATTGAGTCAAAAGTTTTTGAATAGATGATGAAGAGGAATTTTAGGAGTTTAACAATTCAAATTGGTTTGAATGACTGGAGGAGAGGGATTCAAGGAGGGATGGAAGGGACGGCATGGTGTTTGAGGGGAGAGGGGAAGTGTTGGCCGAATTTGTGAGAGGGTGTGTGAGTGTGTGTTCGGTTAGTGAGGTTGGGGGTGGCCGAATGTTAAGATGGATTTAGGGGGAGTGTTGAGCATTTTTGGCTAGCTAGATAGAACCAATAGCTCTCTTTTATTCATTTCTTTTGTACTAAAACCGAAACCCTCTAACACTCTTGGCTTGCATTCTTTCTTTTCTCTCAATTACTCAAAACTGAATTGTCTCCTAAGTTCTTCTTTTTCTTTTATACTTTTGTTTTTGGCCGAAACCTATATTGCTCTCCACTCATCATCTTTGTTTTATTTTATTTGCCAACGACATCATAGCCAAACCCTCATTTACTCTTTGTTTCTTCTCATATTTTTATTCTCCTCGTTCTATTCTCTCATTTATTCCTCCTTCTTTAGCAGAAACTTATTGAGACTATCCCTTGCCGAATCTCATCTTTTCTTCCTCTTTTCTCTCCTTCATCTATACCTGGTGGTAGCCGAATCTCCTAGCCATTTTCTCTTGCGTGTTCTCTCAATTTCCCTAAGAGTCGAAACCTGTTTCCATATTTTTCCTTCTCTGTTTGTTTATTCTCAAAACTGAAACCTCAAACTCCCATTCCCTATTCCATTTTTCCCTAAAAGCCAAAACTCCTAAGCCTCTATTTGAATATATTTATTTCTATTTTTGGCTTTTCTATCTGATTCTCTTCTACCTTAACCTTTGCCAAATCTTCTCTAGGGAGGTGTGGTGTCGATTCTTCCTAGGTGTTGATCGAATCTGTTGAGTTAAGGTAAGGGGCGATTTCTCTTATTTTGTTATTTCTCTTTCGGGTTACTTGCCAAAGCCGAATGGCTACTTGGTCTAATGGTTGGATGCTTGGTCGAATATAGGTGGAAGTGGTGTCGCATTCTTTTGGAGACTTTCGGGATTCGCTTAATTTGGGAATCAAGCCTGAAGCTTCGGGATCTATCGATCTAGGTAAGGATCCTTGGTTTGAGTATTATTCTCTTGTGGTTCGATTTCACTGTTTTAATCCGGTTTAGTGACCAAGGTTTGTTCATGGACTCAAATGTCAGTCAAGTGATAGGGGGGTTGGATCTGTAAACCCAGCCCCTAAGTTTAAGAAGCGAGCAGTATCAGTGGTTCGAGATTGGCCACCAGGTTGTGGGCCGGCTTCTGAGCAGAATCGTAGGCAGATAGCAGTGGTCTCGGTTAGCGATAGTGTCGACGTAGAGAGCGTGATATTACGTGTTATTAGGTGTGTAACTCTCACGCACTTCATATGTTAGTTTGTAATTGCTAGTATGTCTGAAAGCCGAAGTGATGTGTTGGTCACTAGAATACCCTTGTGGGTAAAAGCGAGGACTCCGGGTAAGTCTATTACGATTGCTACTGAAATATGTATATATTGAAACCTGAATGTGCCATGTTATTTAAATCGTTAAGCATGATCATACGATACTGTAAAGCATGTACATGAAATTGGGGCATGATGAAAAGAGGGAGGAAATATGATCTTTCAGACTGTCACCAGTGGTTAGGTACCACAAGTGGGTTGGCCCCATATATTATTATTTTGTGACTAAGTCTCAGTGGTTTGGAACCACCAGTGGTTAGGTACCACATACATTTATTTCCGTGACTTGTCCTAGTGGTTTGGTACCACAGTGGGTTGGCCCCAGATATTATTATTGTGACTTTTGTTTCCAGTGGTTAGGTACGACTAGTGGCTGGGTGCCACAAATGCTGGGTAGACACAGGAGTTACGGATGGACACCTAGGTGGGTTGGGTTGCATGGCTTACATATTTTGCATATGAATCTGTGTGAGGGCCTAATTTCTTTTAGACGGGGATTTACACATTGAGTCTCGGTGACTCACCCCTTCCGTTAATCTTTACAGGTAATCATTAGACTACGGATATGGAGCCGAGGTGGACTCGAGGTGGCCATGCATAATATTTTAGTTTTTATTTAAAATAGTTATTTTGGAATTATTTTAACTTTAATTTGGATTTTTGGTAATGTAATAAGGCCATCTAAATGTTAATTTGGTTATATTTGTTTTGCTAATTTTCTCTAATTTTATATTGGTTGTTAAAGCATGCCTAATAAATTACGAAATGGATGATTTCTAGAACTAAAAAAAACCATGGGATTTTGAGATTATACAATGGATAAATTTTTGGGTTTTAATGACATGGCAACTCAACTTTTCAAACCGAGACTCAAAATATTTTTTTCAATAGATCACTCAATACGAATTCTGTATTATAAAATCAAAGGTTTTCCCAATTCATGACGATAACTCGATTTTCAAAGTTTTTCCTTCCTGTGACATGCCAGACTCGGTTGTAGCATTTTGACCAGGTTCGGGGTGTTACAAATCTATTACTTAAAATAAAGATAATAGCTAGACAACAAATCAAATCAAATCTCGATGTAAGGGTAGTCAAAAGGAATGATGATAACAAATACAAAGGGCTTTGGGTTAACATTAGCGGGTGAGTCAGTAAAATGGGTTATTAGGATCAACGGGGTTCACTAGGGGTTAATTTATAGAGGTAGGCTGTTTAGTGGGGTAAGTGAGTTAAAACCTAGGTGCCTTTATCATCTCGGTATATCAAATCATAGGTGTGGTCTCGATCTGTATGAATGAGGCAAGTTCTAGAATAACAATTCAAAGTTGACACACTCATAATCAATAAAGTGAGCATGAAAAAGAATATACGCTTTAATAGGCTCAAAATCTCACAAAAATTACGGGTGTTTTTGACATCATCCTTGCAAATTTCAAATTTCAAGGTAACAATCAGATTCAGGTAGACAACATAACAAAAATTTTAATTCTGAAAAATAGACTTATCATGCTTGATTCTCTAATATTCTTCTAATTTAATCATCAATGCACAATTAACTATGACTTACTCAAAAACATGTCAATAAAAATCATAATTCATCAGAAATTTCATCCTAATTAGTAATATGAGAAAATTACTTAAAAACAAGACTACATTCAGGGATTTGAGAATAATGAAGAAAGTTAGGCACTTTCTTGAAATAACTATTCACCCCCCACACTTAAGATGTACATTGCCCTCAATGTACAAAGATAGATATTCAATTTAAGAGAGAGGGAGAGGTGAAACTTCCTAAATTTGGATGGTTTCCCGGAGTTAGAAGTACATAGGGGTGGTGGCTGCTACCGAGCTCTGCGCTAGATGAAGAAATTGGGGAGCTCGTAGAGAATTAGCCAGGGATTATTAAGACACATTTAAAATAAACTAAATATATAAATAAAGATAAGAAAGATAATGAAAAAGAGACTAAGAAGGAAAATAAACTAAGACTAGAAGATAAAAGGGATTGAGAATCCTTATTGGTAGATGGTTCGTGAGGTGGGTGTGACTTCTAAGGCGACGGAGGTACTGGCGGTGGCGAAAGTGGCGTGATTCCCAAGCAGCCTTTTGAACTTCTCAGGCTGCAGTGGTGGTGGTTGTGGTTCCCAAGGTGTGATTTCTTAGCAGCCTGAAGAACCTAACACTAAGAAACTAAAATATATTAAACTAAATTAAGCATAAGATTGTCAAAGAGAAAGAAATTGAAGCAAAAGAGAAAAGAAAAAGAAAAGATAAATGGTCTCAAAGAACCTTGGCTTGTTGTTTGGATGAAGCGGCTGGCATGAGCTGATGTATATCGATCTCCCTAAGGAGACTACGCTTGCTTTCTTCCGCTTCTTTGTCATGGCTTTAGTGTGGCTCAAGGGTTTTGAGACTTGTTATGGAGAGGAGAATGTGAGAAAAGGGGATAAAAAAATTGAAAGTGGATGAGAAGAATGGGGAGGGGGTTGGTGTTTAAATATAGGCTCAACTCTGGTACTTTCCCACGCCTGTGGACTGAGGGCGTGTCGTTTCACACGGTCTCCTCGTACGGTCGTGTGTCTAGGCATGTTGATTCTCCATGCTCCTTTTTTAGCCAGCCACGCCCATTTCTGAGAAGTCAGTGTTGTCCACGGTCGTGGGCTTTTGTCGGTGCCTGTGTTGGAGTGGTTGGGTCCGTGAACTTCAAAATTTAGTTGAGTCTGATTTATACCACCTCTGCCATGTTGGTACAAAGATTCTTGAGGTACACAAGGCCACGGCCACGGCCATGTGCAAGGCCGTGTGGCCTGGAAATCTGCACCCTTGGTTAGTTTAGAATTAGCTATAAAGAAAAGAAAATGAATTGAAAACAAAATGTGAAAATAAATTGTGTTAGTACTCGGGTTGCCTCCCGAGAAGCGCTCATTTATAGTCTTAAACTAGACTTTCCTCGTATTGAAAAATCAAGGAGGTTTAAAGGTTTGAATATCTACCCTCATGCTGACAGTTCTATTTCTTGATGAAGTTGGAGTCGAGAAGCGTGTACCTTAAAAGTGCTGAATATAGGATTGCTTACTTCGACTGTTTTGTATGGGAAGATATTACGTACCTCAAGAGGGATTTCTTCGTTCGTGTTCAGGTATAATGTGATGACGCGAGGATCTGCCTTATCTATTAGTACCTGGTCTCCTATTTTGAGGTGATTTGATGTTCCTATGAGCTCTTCTGGAGGCTCTTTTAGTTTTTCTTCATGCGGTTCTGGTTCCTCTTTAAAGTGCATCGTCTACATTTCTAATTTGTCAGCCCTAAGGCTTCGTTACTCATATAATTCTTCTTTGTTGGCACGGGGTCCATGATTTGGCTCAGGATTCTAATCTTGTGGCGTTTCCTATGATGAAGCTGGAACAATCTGGTTATCAAATGTTTTTACTTTCTCATCTTCATCAATTGTTGTCCTGGCTGAGTCGAGACCTTGTAAACTGATCGATTCGTCACCTACCTGAAGTGTGAGTTCTCCTGTGCTAACATCAATTTTAGTCCTTGCAGTTGCTAAAAAGGGTCTTCCTAAAATTAAGGGGATCGAATTATCCTCATCCATGTCTAAGACAACAAAATCTACTGGGAAAACGAATTTATCAATTTTTACAAGAACATCTTCGATAATACCCCTAGGAATTCTAACAGTTTTATCAGCTAATTGAATGCTCATCCTAGTTTGTTTGGGTTTCTCTAGACCTAATTGTTTAAACATTTTATAAGGCATGACATTTATACTTGCCCCAAAATCAGCTAATGCATTATCAACAGTTAGTCTACCAATTAAACATGGAATTGTAAAACTCCCTGGATATTTTAGCTTCCGTGGTAGTCTATTCTGTAACATTGCTGAGCATACTGCGTTTAATTCCACATGTGGCTTCTCGTCTAATTTACGCTTGTTCGTCAGGAGCTGATTTAAAAATTTCCTCGAATCCGGCATATAAAAAAGAGCTTCAAGAATAGGTAAGTTAATATGTAATTTCTTTAAAAGTTTAAGAAACTTAGCGAATTGTTCCTCTGTATCGTCTCTCTTCATTGCTTCTGGATAAGGTATGCGAGGTTTGTACTCTTTGATTACAGATTTCGGCTTGTTATTGACCTCAACCATATCTTCTTCTACCACTTTCTTTTATTTTGAATTAGGCTCGTCTAACCCTTCACTATCTTGAGCTGTTACGGCTTGAACTTGCTCCCTCGGGTTAGTCTCAGTGTTGCTCGGTAGTCTTCCCTGTGGTCTTTCAGAAATATGCTTAGCAAGTTGCCCAAGTTGATCCTTGAACTCTTGTGACAATGCCTCAATTTTTGTTTCTATCTTCTGGAAACGTGTGTCTGAGGCTGTTATGAAGTTTGTTAGCGCCTCTTCAAGGTTCGGCTTCTTTTCCTGTGGGTAGGGCTGCTGTTGGAAGTTTTGGGATGGCTGTGATCTTTGATTTCTGATCGCTAAAATCAGAGCTTTAAAATTTATAAAACGAATGATCGAACCTGGAAACTAACTCTGACAACAATTAAAGGCAAGTGTACCTATCGAACAGTAGTATAGCTTAGGCAAGACCGAATTGTCGAACCCAAAGGAACTAAAAGTACTAATACTAACTTTCTTGTTATTATTTAGCCTAAAATAAAGTGAAGTTGCTTTAATCTAAATTAACGACTACTAAGCTAAAGACGCAAAGACAAAAAGAATGAATTGGGAAATAACTAGAAGAAAAACTCAGTTGATCACAACGATACCCTCAGGAAGAATCCACCTAGACTTTACTTGTTATCTAACACTGAACCATGCGATTTATTCACTTAGTTTGTTCGTAGGACTCCCTAACGTATATTAAACCCTCTATCGAGGCGAATAATGTCTAACCCTAGGTTAATTAGTGGAACTCTCATTCTCTTATAATAACCCCCTAGAATAGCAGTAAATCGATCTACGGATTCCCATATTAGGTTTCACCCTAATCCGGCAAAATCTCGTCACCCTATCTCTAGGCATGCGATCAACTCCGCTTAATTATGCTAGATCTACTCTTAAGCAGGGTCTATTCCTCCTCCACCTAAGCACATCAAACTTGAATCAATATTCGCGAAATATTAACTCAAGAATTAAGCACACATAATTAAGAACAAACTAAGTATTTATCATATAATTCAGAAAACGATAACAAGATTCATCTAGGTTTCATCCCCTTCAGGTATCTGAGGGGTTTAGTTCATAACAAATAAAGAAAACATCTCAAGAGAAAAGATAAAACAAAACGTAAGAAATCCCTAAAACTCTCTGAAGGAATTGAAGGAGAGATCCGCCGTCTTGAGTAGAATTCCGGCTTCTTAGGATGGATCAACTGGCTAACTTCGAGCGATTCCTACAACTCTGACCTTTCCGGCTTGGCTCCTTGGCCTAACTCGAGCGCCCTTCAAATTTGGTACTTAGGGGTTATTTATAGGCTCTTGGAATGTGATTCTTTCTCCCTAAGTATCCTTTTCCGACTGAAATTGTCTAAAGCCATGACAGGGGTACGGCCATGTCACACGCCCCTGTGACTCGTCTTCAAGCCGTGTTCAGATTTCTAAGTTGAGGCACGACTGTGTAGATTGGGGGTGAGGCTGTGTTCTAGATGCTTGATAAGGCACGGTCGTGTGCTCTTTGGGCCAAGCCGTGTCGATTTCATGATATGGCCCATTTACTCTGTTTTGGGCCCGTTTTACGTTCTTTTCATCCTCGGGTGCTATCCTGGGTATAAGACATGAAAAGAAAGGATTAAGAGCACCTTTTTACATAAATTGAGGAATAAATCATCCAAAAACACGCTAAATGTGGGATTAAAATATGTTATAATTACGGTTTATCAAATACCCCCACACTTAAGCTTTTGCTTGTCCTCAAGCAAAATTCTCATCATACAATTAAAACGAACTTTCCATAATTCACAATTCCTATTGACAATGCCTTATCATAATTCATAGATAATTTATACATGGATAATTCAATTCAAAGAGTCCTAACGATTCAAACAATTAATAAGTCATTCATTTGTAATTCGAAAACGTAGGTGTCTCCCCTTATCTGAATAATTACCTTTAATTCGAAATTGACAAGAGTTGACATCCTCACTAAAAGATTCACTCAAATCACTCAAAGTGTTTAAGGTTCATAAAAAGAAGCACTCATACATCTAACCTGAAAAGTTAATCCCATAGGCTTGCCTGAAAATTAAATCTCCACCACTGTAAAATGAGATGATAAACAGATCAAAAGGTCTTTGTTAGGGTTGTAACGGGGCTAGGGTTAAGGTGTGGATAAAGGCTGAAATTAGAAGGTTAGAATCGAGATTAAATTGACAAGTACCTACCTAAGAATACTGAAATAATATATACATTAACTGAAAATAATAATCCTAATAATACGAGCTTTTCTTTCGAAAAACAAGCTTTAACTATATAAGCTCACCACTAATACTGAATATATTTCAATTTTTTTTAAGAACAAACTAATCATAATAATGGATGAATTCAACTCATGCTCTGATTTAATTCGGTAGCTAATTAAATCATGTCTGGATTAAAGGGTAGTCAAAAGGAGGGTGATAACAAATACAAAGGGTTTTTGGGTTATTATTAGGATCAACAGGGTTCACTAGGGGTTAATTTATGGAGGTAGGCTATTTAGTGGAGTGAGTGGGTTAAAACCTAGGTGCCTTTATCATCTCTGTATATCAAATCATCAATGTGGTCTCAACATGTATAAACGAGGCAAGTTCTAAAATAACAGTTCAAAGTTGACACACTCATAATCAAAAAGTGAGCACGAAAAAGAATATATGCTCTATAAGGCTCAAAATCTCACAAAAATTATGGGTGTTTTGACATCAATCTCATAAATTTCAAATTTCAAAGCAATATTCAAATTTAGTTAACAACCTAACAAAAATTTTTATTCTGAAAAATAGACTTATCATGCTTGATTCTATAGTATCTTTAAAATTCAATTATCAATGCACAATTATTAATGACTTAATCTAAAACATGTCAATAACAATCATAAATTATCAGAAATTTCATCCTAATTGGTAATATGAAAAATTTACTTAAAAACAAGACTAAATTCAGGGATTTGAGAATAATGAAAAAAGTTTGGCCGGATTTGAGAATAATGCAGAAAGTTAGGCCCTTCTTTAGATAAATATTCACCCCCACACTTAAGATGTACATTGCCCTCAATGTACAAAGATAGGTATAAGAATTATGGATAAATCAAAAGAGAAGGTGAAAGAATACTCCCTGAATTTTGGATGGTGTCCTTGGAGGATGGTAGAGGTCGTGGTGTGTATGTTTGAAGAGGTCAGTCTGGATGACGAACCTGTGCTAGATGAAGAAATTGGGGAGCTCGTAGAGGATTAGCCAGGGATTATTTAGACACATTTAAAATAACCTAAATGTATAATTTAAAACAAGAAAGAAAAAGGAAAGGAGACTAAGAAGGAAAATAAAAATAGAAGAAAAGATGGATGAACCGGAGAGTCCTTATTGATGGATGGTTCGCGAGGTGGGTGTGACTTCTAGGGCTGCGAGGTGCTGGCAGTGGCGGAAGTGGCATGATTCCCTAGCATCCTGGCGAACCCGACACTATGAAACTAAAATAAGTTAAACTAAACTAAGCATAAGATTGTCAAAGAGAAGGAAATCGAAGCAAAAGAGAAAAGAAAAATAAAAACTAATTGGTCTCAAAGACCCTTGGCTTGGTGAGTAGACGAAGCTGCCGGCATGAACTCATGTTGATCGTTCTTCTTTGAGAAGACTATGGTTGGCCTTTTTCGCTTCTTCGACATGATATTGGATGGCTCAAGGATCTAGAGATTTATTATAAAGAGGAAAAATTCTGAGATGGAAAAGGAAGAAAAGAAAACAATGAAGAAATCAGATGGGGAGAAGGGGAAGGGCTATGGGGTTTAAATAGGATTTCAAATCTGGCACGTTCCCATGCCCATGGACCAAGGGCGTGTCGATTTACACGGCCGTTTCGCACAGCCGTGTGTCTGTGTGTGCTGTATCTCCCTGGTCGTTCTTCTGCTAACCACGCCCATGTATGTGAAGTCAATATGTTAGCACAGTTGGGAGGCACGTGTTCTGCTCGTGGTCGACTAGTCAGTAACCTCGCAATGTTGTAAGACACGAGCGTGTTCTGCCCATGGTGTGTAAGTCAGTAGCTTCACACGGTCGAAAGGCACGAGCGTGCCACTTTTACGGAGCCAGTGGGGTAGTGGTTGGATCCGTGACGTCGAAAAGTGGTTGGGACTGATTTGCACGGCTTCTATAAGTCAGTACAGAGATTCTGGTGGTCCACACGGTCACGGACACGGCCGTGTGTAAGATCGTGTGGCCTTGAAATTCTGCACTTTTGGTTAGTTTAATAGAGCAAAAAGAAGGGAAGAAAAGAGACCGATAAATTTACAAGTAAATAGTGTTAGTTGCTCGGTTGCCTCCCGAGAAGCGCTCGTTTATAGTCTTAAGCTAGACTTTCCTCGAAATTGAAAAGAATCAGGGAGCTTTAAAGGTTTGAATATCTTCCCTCATGCTTATAGTTCTATTTTCTTGATAAAGTTTAAGTCAAGAAGCGTTTACCTGAAAAGTACCGAATGTTGGATTGCTTACCTCGACTGTTCCGTGGGGGAAGATATCGTGTACCTTAAGAGGTATTTCCTGCTTACGTTCAGGTCTGATGTGATGATGCGAGGATTGGCTTTGTCTAAAAGCACCTGGTCTCCTATTTTGAAGTGATTTGATGTTCCTATGAGTTCTTCAGGTGGTTCCTTAGGTTTTGCTTTGTGTGGTTCCGGTTCTTCTTTGACGTGTGTCTTCTGCTCTTCTAATTTGTCGACCTTAAGGCTTTGTTCCTTATGTAATTCATCTTTGTTGGTTTGGGGTCTAAGATTTGGCTCTAGGTTGTATTCTTGTGGTGTTTCCTGCGATGAAAGTTGAACAATTTGATTGTCATTTGAAGTGACTTTCCTACCTTCATCGATTGTTGTCCTGGCCGAGTCAAGAGCTTGAAGACCGAGTGATTCGTCACCTACGCAAAGAATGAGTTCGCCTGTGGCAACATCAATTTTAGTTTTGGCCGTTGCTAGAAAAGGTCTTCCTAAAATTAAGGGGATTGAACTATCCTCATCCATGTCTAAGACAACAAAATCTACTGGGAAAACAAATTTATCGATTTTGACAAGAACATCTTCGATAATGCCCCTAGAAATTCTAACCGTTTTATCAGCTAATTAAATGCTCATCCTAGTTTGTTTGGGCTTCCCTAGACCTAGTCGTTTAAACAATGTATAAGACATGACATTTATGCTTGCCCCTAAATCAGCTAATGCATTATCATAGTTAAACTACCAATTAAACATGGAATAGTAAAACTCCCTGGATCTTTTAGCTTTCACGGTAGTTTATTCTGTAACATTGCTGAGAATGCTGCGTTTAATTCCACATGGTACTCTTCATCTATTTTGTGTTTGTTTGTCAAGAGCTGTCTTAGAAATTTCCTCGAGTCTGGCATCTGAGAAAGAGCTTCAAGAATAGGTAAGTTAATATGTAATTTCTTTAAAAGTTTAAAAAGCTTACCGAACTATTCTTCTGAATCGTCTCTTTTCGTTGCTTCGGGATAAGGTATACGAGGTTGGTACTCTTTGATTACCGATTTCGGCATTTCTTGTGTTACCTCTATTTTACTTTCGTCTACCTCTTGGTTTGGTTCGTCTAACTCTTTGCTATCATGATCTGTGATGGCTTGAATTTGCTCCTTAGGGTTTGATAAACCATAATTATAACATATTTTAATCCCACATTTAGCTCACTGTTCGATGATTTATTCCTTGGTTTATATAAAAAGGTGCTTGTAATCCTTTCTTTTCATGTCTTATACCCAGGAAAGCACCTGAGGATGAAAAGAACACAAAAAGGGCCCAAAATGGAGTAAATGGGCCTTAGCACGAGATTGACACAGCCTGGCCCGAAGTCCACACGGCCGTGCCTCGACAATCACCTAGAGCACGGCCTCAACCCCACCTCACATGGCCATGCCTTAAATTAGAAATCTGAACACGGTCTGAAGTCGATCCACATGGGCCTGTGCTATGGCTGTGCCTCTGTCGCTGGAAAGAGCAATTTCAGTCGGAAAAGGATACTTAGGGATAAAGAATCGCATTCCAAAAGCCTATATATATATATCCCCTAAGTGCTACCTTTGAAGAGGCGTCAAAGCTAGGCCAATGAGCCAAGCCGAGAAGGTCAGAGTTAGAGAATAACGCGAGGATAGCCAGTTGATCCATCCCAAGAAGCCGGGATTATACTCAAGACGGCAGAATTCTCCTTCAAATCCTTCAGGGGGTTTTAGGGTTTTCTTATGTTTTGTTTTATCTTTTCTCTTGAGATGTTCTTTTTATTCATTATGAACTAAACCCTTCAGATACCTGAAGGGGATGAAACCTAGATGAATTTTGTTATTTGATTTCTGAATTATATGATAATTACTTAGTTTGTTCTTAATTATGTTGCTTAATCCAAATCTGATGTGCTTAGGTGGAGGAGGAATAGACCCTGCCTAAGAGTAGATCTAACATAATTAAGCGAAGTTGATCGAACGCCTAGAGATAGGGTTACGAGATTTTTCCGGATTAGGGTGAAACCTAATATGGGAGTCCATTAATCGATTTACTGCTATTCTAGGGTGTTATTATAAGCGAACGAGATTTCCACTAATTAACCTAGGATTAGACGTTATTCGCCTCGAGAGAGGGTTTAAAATAGGTTAGGGAGTCCTACGGATGAAGCTAAGTAAAGAAATCATATGGTTCAGTGTTATGTAACAAGAGAAGTCTAGGTGGATTCTTCCTGAGGGTATCGTCGTAGTCAACTGAGTTTTTCTTCAAGCTATTTCCCAATTTGTTCTTTTTGTCTTTGTGTCCTTAGCTTAGTCATCGTAAATTTAGTTTAAAAGCAACTTCATTCTATTTCTAAGGCTAAATAATAAAAAGAAAGTTAGTATTAGTACTTTTAGTTCCTTTGGGTTCGACAATCCGGTCTTGCCTAAACTATACATTGTTCGATAGGTACACTTGTCTTTAATCGTTGTCAGAGTTAGTTTCCAGGTTTGACCATTCGTTTTATAAATTTTAAAGCTCTGATTTCAGCGATTAAGTTTTTGGCGCCGTTGCCGGGGAACTAAAATATTAAGAAAACTCTATTTTTATTACTTTAGCCCTATTTTTTTATTTTTTCGCAATTTATTTTTGTTTTTGTTTTTATTCCTATTTTTTACTATTTACTGAATCTTCTTTCTCTTTTTTCCCAGTAGATAACTCTAATTTATGACTAGAAGGAACCCGAGAGGACCTTTGGAATACGATAGTGATATTAAAGCAACCGCCCGTAGGAATCGTCGAGAAACCAAGCGAACCCTAAATTACACAGAAAGAGAGGAAGAAGACAGATCCAATCCTACTGAAGGGATAGACAAGAACCACCCACAACCACGTGATGTGGGGGAAAATAATGTTCCACGCACAATGTTTGATTATGCGAAACCGCATTTAACAGGAGCAGAATCAAGTATTGTTAGGCCTGCTATAGCTACTAACAATTTTGAATTAAAGCCTAACACGCATATAGTTAACTTTTTAGAGTTCTGTGATACTTTCAAAATAAATGACGTTTCTGATGATGCCATACATCTTCGGTTATTCCCTTTTTCATTGAGAAATAAAGCTAAACAGTGGTTAAACTCGTTACAACGAGGGTCAATCACTACATGGGATCAAATGACCGAAAGTTTTTAATGAAATATTTTCCACCGGCCAAAACGGCCAAATTACGGAATGATATCTCTTCTTTTGTGCAGATGGATTTAGAGACATTATACGACGCATGGGAGAGATTCAAGGATCTCTTGAGGAGGTGCCCACACCATGGCTTACCCTTGTGGCTACAAGTCCGAACCTTTTATAACGGTGTAAACCCCTCAACGAGGCAACTAATTGATTCAGCCGCTGGTGGAACACTGAACAACAAAACTCCAGAAGCAGCATATGAGTTCATCGAAGAGATGTCACTGAATAATTACTAGTGGCAGGCTTCAAGAACCAAACCAACAAAATGAACGGGAGTTTTCAACGTCGATGCAGTAACCATGCTATCAACGCAGCTAGAGATGATGAAGAAAAAGCCTGATAGTTTGTGTTCCTCGCAGGCACATCCAGTCATGCAGTGCGACGCAAGTGGAACCGTGGCGAATCCTGAGTACCCACCCTACCAACTGGAAGCAGAGAGCGAACAGATGAACTATATAGGTAATAATTTCCGATCCAATAATAATCCTTATAGTAACACTTATAATCCAGGTTGGAGGAACCACCAAATTTTTCATGGGGAGGTCAAGGAATTCAAGGAAATCAAAGGCAACAACCTCCCCAAAATTACCAAAATCAGCCCTATCCACAAGTGAAGAAACCAACCTGTGAGGAGATGCTAACAAAATCAGCAAACACAGAAAAACGCCTACAAGATATCGAGAGAACCCTTAAAGATCAACAAGCATCAATTGAAAAACTTACTGAGTCATTTGCAGAACTCACTAAGACGGTTGGATTACTTACTAAGATGATCTGTGAAATACGGGTAGAATTTTTTCCTAAAGGGACAGAACAGGTAAAAGCAGTCACACTAAGAAGTGGAAAGGAATTAGTCAACCCAAAGAAACAAATTCCAAAAGAAAATAATAAGGCAAGCGATGAGGAGATTGAGGATGTAAATCCAGTACGCAATGAGAACAAACCACCAATCCCATATCCAGCAAAGTTAAAAAAGGAACGAATTGATGCCCAATACGATAAGTTTCTTGAACTTTTTAAAGAAATACATATTAACTTACCTTTTGTTGAAGCCATTTCACAGATGTCGAAGTATGCCAAATTCTTAAAGGAACTCCTGACGAATAAACGAAAACTTGAAGAAGTGTCAACGGTAGAACTTAATGAAGAGTGCTCAGCCATCCTCCAAAATAAGTTACCAACCAAATTAAAAGATCCAGGAAGTTTTACTATCCCTTGTTTAATTGGTAGCTTAAATATTAAGAAAGCATTAGCCGATCTAGGCACTAGTATAAATTTAATGCCTTACAAAATGTTTAAACAACTAGATCTTGGGGAACCAACACCCACTAGGATGAGTATTCAGTTAGCAGATAGATCCATTAAATATCCTAGAGGAGTTATCGAAGATGTCTTGGTAAAATTTGATAAATTTATTTTTCCTGTTGATTTCGTTGTGTTAGACATGGATGAAGACATTAATGTTCCTTTAATCTTCGGGCGCCCTTTTTTAGCCACTGCTAGAGCTGTTATTGATGTAGGTGATGGTAAACTCGCACTGAGGATAGGTGATGAAGAGATTATTTTTCAAATTTATGATGCCATGCAATATTCTAAAGAGCAAGATGATTCTTGTTATTTTGTTGATACTACTGACCATCTCATTGAAAATTCATTACAGGAAATCATACATGACGACACGATGGAACTGTGCCTGACTCAAGAAGAGGGGGATGAAGATGACGACGATAAGCTGGATCTAAATACATCAGCATCTAGACAAATGAAAGAAGAAAGCATTGAAAATGATAATGAAATAAAACAGAAATCCTCCATCAAAGAGCCACCTAAATTGGAATTAAAACAGTTACCAAAACACTTAGAATACGCATTCCTCGGGGACAATTCTACGCTACCGATAATCATCTCTTCAGAACTAGAACCCAAGGAAAAAGAGGATTTGATAAAGGTACTAAGAGAACACAAAAAAAACCATAGCTTGGAAAATTTCTGACATCAAGGGAATAAGCCATGCGTTCTGCACCCACAAAATTTTAATGGAAGAAGAATACAAGCCTTGTGTGCAACCCCAAAGACGGTTAAACCCCAACATGAAAGAAGTGGTCAAAGCTGAGGTAATTAAACTTCTAGATGCAGGAATAATTTATCCTATTTCTGACAGCACTTGGGTAAGTCCTGTGCAGGTAGTTACAAAGAAAGGAGGAATGACGGTGGTACCCAATGAAAAAAATGAGTTAATTCCCATAAGAACAGTTATAGGTTGGAGAGTCTGTATAGACTATAGAAAGCTGAATGATGCCACCAAAAAAGATCACTTCCCTCTGCCCTTCATAGATCAAATGCTGGAAAGATTATCCGGGCATATGTACTACTGCTTCTTGGACGGACTCTCCGGCTACTTCCAAATCCCCATAGCTCCTGAAGATCAAGAGAAGACAACATTTACATGCCCATATGGTACGTTTGCTTATCGTAGAATGCCTTTTGGATTATGTAATGCTCCTGCTACTTTTCAGCGTTGCATGTTGGCAATCTTTGACGAACTCGTGGAAGACATCATGGAGGTATTTGTGGATGATTTCTCGGTATTTGGTAATTCTTTCCATCTTTGCCTTAAAAATTTAAAACGAGTTCTAATAAGATGTGAGGAAACAAACCTTCTTTTGAATTGGGAAAAATTTCACTTCATGGTTAGAGAAGGAATTGTCTTAGGACATAAGATTTCTAGTAAAGGGATTGAGGTAGATAAAGCAAAGGTTGAAGCCATAGAAAAACTACCTCCCCCTAGTTCTGTTAAGGCTATTAGAAGTTTTCTAGGACATGCAGGGTTCTATAGAAGATTTATTAAAGATTTTTCTAAAATAGCTAAGCCTTTCACAAAATTACTAGAAAAAGATGTTCCTTTCGATTTCAATCAGGAATGTTTTGATGCATTTAATATCCTTAAGGATAAATTAATAAATGCGCCGATTATAATTCCACCCGATTGGAACTTACCCTTTCAACTAATTTGTGATGCAAGTGATTTTGCAGTAGGTGCAGTTTTGGGACAACGAAGAGACAAGCATTTTCAGCCAATTTACTATGCTAGCAGAACATTAACACTCGCACAAGAAAACTACACCACCACAGAGAAAGAATTGCTAGTTGTAGTCTTTGCTTTTGATAAATTTAGACAATATTTAATATTGTCTAAAGCTATCATTTACACTAACCATTCAGCACTTCGTTATCTTTTAAACAAACCCGATGCAAAACCCAGACTCATACGATGGATTTTACTCTTACAGGAATTCGACTTGGAAATACAAGATAAGAAAGGATCTTAGAATCTTGCAGCAGATTACCTTTCTAGACTTGAAAATCCACACACCAAAGAGCTCGTTGAAAGTGAAATAAATGATTCGTTCCCCGAAGAACAACTCTTTTTTATAACACATTCTGAGGTACCATGGTTTGCAGATATTGCAAATTATTTAGCAGCTAACATCTTGCCAAGAAAATTAACATATCATCAACAGAAGCGATTCTTTGCTGATGTGAAAAATTATTTTTGGGAAGATCCCTTTCTTTTCCGTATATGTGCAGATCAAGTAATTCAAAGATGCGTTAAAAGGCAGAAGCAAGCAAAATCCTGGAACATTGCCATTTAGGTCCCTCGGAAATGGTATTAAGACAGCACACAAAATACTCGAATCGGGTTTTTATTGGCCTACTCTATTCAAAGACGCCAACAAGTATGTTACCTTATGTGATAGATGCCAATGAATAGGTAAGATTTCTAAACGTGATGAAATGCCTCAAACATATATGTTGTTATGTGAAATATTTGATGTATGGGGTATTGATTTTATGGGACCATTCCCTAGTTCGTTTGGAAACAAGTACATCCTAGTAGCAGTTGATTATATGTCAAAATGGGTAGAGGCAGAAGCTTTACCTACCAATGATGTTAGGGTAGTAGTTAAATTTCTCAAAAAACTGTTTTCCCGATTTGGGACACCGAGAGCCATCATTAGTGATAGGGGTACTCATTTTTGCAATACTCAATTTGAAAAAGTTTTAAAAAAATATGAAGTATACCACAGGACAGCCACCCCATATCATCCTCAAACCAGTGGGCAAGTTGAGGTAGCAAACCGAGAACTTAAGCGCATTCTAGAAAAAACAGTTGAATCAAATAGAAAAAATTAGCCAGTTAAAGTAGATGATGCTTTATGGGCCTATAGAACAGCATTTAAAACACCTCTAGGGACATCCCCATACAAACGTGTATACGGGAAAAGCTGTCATCTACCATTCGAATTAGAACACAAAGCTTTTTGGGCAATAAAATTCTTGAATTTTGACCTCAAAATTGCAGGAAAGAAAAGAATGATGCAGATGAACGAGCTGGACGAATGGAGAACGGAAGCTTACGAGAACTCTAAACTATACAAGGAAGCAACAAAGCGACGTCATGATGCTTGTATGAAGAGATCAAAATAATTCAAAGTAGGGGATTTGGTCCTGCTATACAACTCGAGACTTAAACTATTTCCGAGGAAGCTGAAATCAAGATGGTCAGGTCCATTCATGATCAAAATAATTTTTCCATATGGCACCATCGAGATAACTCATCCCACTGTGGGCACATTCAAGGTAAATGGTCACCGACTTAAAATTTATAATGGTGCAGATTTTAGAGATATGAGAGAGGAGCTTCTGCTCCATGAACCTTCTTTTAGAACCGAAAACAGGGAAAGTCTAGCATAAGACTATAAACAAGCGCTTCTCGGGAGGCAACCCAAGCACTAACTCACTAACTCACTAAACATTTTATTTTCATTTCTAACTTCACACTAAAGATTAGTCCAATAGAAGTGCAGGTTCTTAAACACGGCCTGGCACACGGGCGTGCCATTGGCCGTGTACAAGACAGGGGACGAACCACGGGCGTGCCAGTAGCCGTGCATAAACAGGGAGGAAATTTTTTCTTCAACACAGGTTGCGATACCAGACCACGCCCATGCTATCTGACCGTGTGATGTCACTGACTTGTTAAGCACGGTCTGAACACGCCCATGCTTCATAACCGTGTGAAGCTACTGACTTACACAACACGGGTAGAACATGTCCGTGCTTCACAACCGTGCGAGATTACTGACTTGTGATGCATGGTCCCAACACGGCCGTGCCCAACAACCGTGCGAAGATACTGACTTATCGAACACGGGCGTGCCCAGTAACCCACGTCCGTGCCAGGAACCCTGAACACGCCCAAAAACTGAAAATCGCGAAAAGCACGGGTGATTTCAAATTCACACAGGCGTGGTGATAGACTGTGTCCCCTCCCCTATATATAAAATTTAACCATCGCCCTCTCCAAATCCAAACCCTAAAATCAGCTTTAACACCCTTCCCACCAAAATCCGGCCACACAACCATTACCCTCCACCTAAAATCGCCTCCCCTCGCCGTTTCTCTCCAAATAACCACCCAAGAAACCATTTACATGCCCGCACCACAGCCGTGCTACCAAGCGCCACGCCCACGCCACGCCGTGTTCGTGCTGTAGAACCCACACCACCGTCGTGCTCCGCCCGTGTTTGATCGTCGCACACCATCCTGGTTCCCTTTTCTTAACTTAAACCTTGATAATTGTTAGGGCATTTTTAGTTTTTGTCTAGTTTCAGTTTTAAAAGCATGATTTTTATTTAGGAAATTTGTTTTAGCCCACATAAATACTTATTGGCTGCTAGATTTCATGTTCATTCTTTAAGAACAAATTCTTGCATTTTCAAACTAATGAAATTGATACATTGCTCTTCTCACTATTGTCAAAGAAATTTTTCTGCGAATTAACATGCTTATGATTCTAAATTCTCTTGACTTAAGTGCGGCATATGATGGCTGTGCTATTGATGAAGCTTGATAAAAAGAATCTGCTTTATATGTGATTACAAATTGCAGGAATCATGTCAACATCACGAACCAAAAGATCAACCCCAAGCAAGAAAAGAAAGGGGCCCGGATCATCCTCCACAAGTGTCTCTACCGAGCTTCAACACCCATTCCTCTGATTTCCTCAAGCAGCTCAGGAAGAGAGGTACAAGACAATCCGGGATCGACCTCTAGGCATCGGTAGATGAATCGACTGGGATACAATAGAACAAGTTGGAATCGCGACTGATATTCGAGCCTACCTCTCGACCGACCCGTGGGAGCAGTTCTTCTCAATCATCGATCCCACTTACTTGGAGCTCATATTAGATTTCTGCACCACCTTCACATTACAAACGGTGATGGAACAGTTCGATGATCCAGGTACCATCCAATTCTGTTTAGGGGGCACAGTACGTCGACTGAGCGTCCCGCAATTCGACTCGGCACTCGGACTATATACGCCAGAATTCATAGAAGAGAACCCACTCTCCGGGTTAAACCACCAGCTACATTGCACTCCCCTAAACTGCTAGAATAACTTAGCACCCACCACGAGTGTCTACGACCCTAGTCGCTCGAAGGCAATAGCCCCTCCCCTACCCTTACGGTACATCCACGCCATTCTCGCTCATACCATCACAGGTCACCGAGAAAGCACTGGTGTGGTAAACAAACACGATGTTTACTACCTCTCGTGCATGTCAGAAGGGCACATGCTCGACCTGGCATACTTCATCGCCTGTGCAATAAAGCACCAGACAAAGCCGCACGGAAAAGGGATTTTATTAATGGGGCCATACATCACAAGGTTGGCTCGATACTTTGGTCTCCTCAACACTGAGGCTCAGATCACCTCCCTCACACTGATGGGCCACATGGCACCTCAGGGCATCCAGACGATGCTCCACATGAGAATGATCAAACACCATCGAGGGACCAACCCCCCTCAGTACCGGATAGTGACATTCACAGACGAGGGGGAGGCCGAGGACATTCCTGATAATGTCCCACCACCATCAGACGAGGCACCGAATCTGAGCCAGCATCCATACCGAACAGCACCATCATTAGCGGACATCTCTGCACTACTCGACCAGTTCGAGCTATACTTCGCTGAAAACACTCGGCACTTTGATGGAATAGAGGCAACTCTTCAACAAATATGTCAGCACCTGCACATTCAATCACCAGCACCACCACCGAATCCAACCAACGATGAGGACCTCTGAGTCCTATTAATTTGTTATCTTTGATTTTATTTTCTTTAATTTAAGTTTTTATTTTGTGTTGTTTTTAATTCGAACTTTTATTATTATTGCAAACTTTTACCATTGGCTATCTAACTATTCAAGCATCCCTAACCACATATCTATTACATCAACAAGATCGTTAACCAGTGACTTTGCAGAATAAATTACACACTCCACATACACAACGCACAACTAGGACAAATCCAAAAAGTCACTTACTTGCACACATTTTCCACATCCTCCAAGGATCTCATCCGTAAATTCAGGAAGTGACACTTTCTCTCTTATCTTTTGATTGATCACTAATTATCATTATTTATCTTTGTACACTGAGGGCAATGTACATCTTAAGTGTGGGGGGTAAAAGTGTCAAACTTTTTTCATTATTCTCAAATCCCTGATTTAGTCTTGTTTTTATCATATTACTAATTAGGATGAACTTTCTAATGATTTGTGATTTTTATTGACATGTTTTAGAATAAGTCATAGTTAATTGTACATTGATGATCAAATTTGAAGAATACTAGAGAATCAAGCATGATAAGTCTATTCTTCATGAATTAAAATTTTGCTAGGTTATTAACCTAAATTTAAAGACTACCTTGAAATTTGAAATTCGCGAGGATGATGTCAAAACACCCATAATTTTTGTGAGATCTTGAACCTTATAAGAGCATACATTCTTTTTCGTGCTCATCCTTTGATTATGAGTGTGTCTACCATGAACTGTTATTCTAGAACTTGCCTCGTTTATGCATGTCGAGACCATACTTTTGATTTGATATTACAGAGATGATAAAGGCGCCTAGGTTTTAACCCACTTACACCACTAAATAGCCTACCTTCACAACTAACCCCTAGTGAACCCCGTTGATCCTAACAAACCCTTTCTATTGACTCACCTACTAATATTAACCCAAAGCTTCTTTGTATTCACCCTTTCTTTTGACTACCCCTTAATCGAGAATTGTTTTGATTAAGTTACCCAAGTATTTTTTTCTGGTAGTTAAATTTATCTTGTTTTACTTAGTTTGTTCTTAAGAAAAATCAAGTTATTCAATATTAGTAGTATAAATAGTGAAGTTTACACGATCAAAGTCTATTTTTAAAAGGAAAGCTTGTATTAATAGGTTTATTACTTTTCAGTTAATGAATTTTCAGGTAGGTACTTGTCAATTCGATCTCGATTCTAACCCTCTAATTTCAGGCTTTAACCACACCTTTAACCCTAGCCCCGTTACAACCCTAACAAAGGCCTTTTGATCTGTTTATCAACTCATATTACAGTGGTGGAGATTTGATTTTCAGGCAAGCCTATGGGATTAACTTTTCAGGTTCGACTTATGAGCGATCTTTTCCTGAACCTTAAACACTTTAGAGTGATTTGAGTGAATCCTTAGTAAGGACATCAATCCTTGTCGGTTTTGAATTGAAAGGGTAGTTATTTAAATAAAGGGAGACACCTATGTTTTCAAAGTACAAACTCGTGACTTATCTCGTTTAAATCATTAGGACTCTTTGAATTGAATTATCCATGTATGAATCCTCTATGAATTATGATAAGGCATTGTTGATAGGAATTGTGAATTATGGAAAGTTCGTTTTAATTGTAAGATGAGAATTTTGCTTGAGGACAAGCAAAAGCTTAAGTGCAGGGGTATTTGATAAACCGTAATTATAACATATTTTAATCCCACATTTAGCTCACTGTTCGATGATTTATTCCTTGATTTATATAAAAAGGTGCTTGTAATCCTTTCTTTTCATGTCTTATACCCAGGAAAGCACCCGAGGATAAAAAGAAACAAAAAGGACCCAAAACGGAGTAAATGGGCCTTAGCACGAGATTGACACGGCCTGGACCGAAGTCCACACGGCCGTGCCTTGACAATCACCTAGAGCACGGCCTCAACCCCGCCTCACATGGCCGTGCCTCAAATTAGAAATCCGAACACGGTCTGAAGTCGATCCACACGGGCGTGTGCTATGGCCGTGCCTCTGTCGCTGGAAAGAGCAATTTCAGTCGGAAAAGGATACTTAGGGAGAAAGAATCGCATTCCAAAAGCCTATATATATCCCCTAAGTGCCACCTTTGAAGAGGCGTCAAAGCTAGGCCAAGGAGCCAAGCCGAGAAGGTCAGAGTTAGGGAATAACGCGAGGATAGCGAGTTGATCTATCCTAAGAAGCCGGAATTATACTCAAGACGGCGGAATTCTCCTTCAAATCCTCCAGGGGGTTTTAGGGTTTTCTTATGTTTTGTTTTATCTTTTCTCTTTAGAAGTTCTTTTTATTCATTATGAACTAAACCCTTCAGATACCTGAAGGGGATGAAACCTAGATGAGTTTTGTTATTTGATATCTTAATTATATGATAATTACTTAGTTTGTTCTTACTTATGTTGCTTAATCCAAATCTGATGTGCTTAGGTGGAGGAGGAATAAACCCTGCCTAAGAGTAGATTTAACATAATTAGGCGGAGTTGATCGAACGCCTAGAGATAGGATTACGAGATTTTGCCGAATTAGGGTGAAACCTAATATGGGAGTCCATTGATCGATTTACTGCTATTCTAGGGGGTTATTATAAGCTGACGAGATTTCCATTAATTAACCTAGGGTTAGAAGTTATTCGCCTCGAGAGAGGGTTTAATATATGTTAGGGAGTCCTACGGATCAAGCTAAGTGAAGAAATCATATGGTTCGGTGTTAGGTAACAAGAGAAGTCTAGGTGGATTCTTCCTGAGGGTATCGTCATAGTCAACTGAGTTTTTCTTCAAGCTATTTCCCAATTCGTTCTTTTTGTCTTTGTGTCCTTAGCTTAGTCATCATAAATTTAGTTTAAAAGCAACTTCATTCTATTTTTAAGGCTAAATAATAAAAAGAAAGTTAGTATTAGTACTTTTAGTTCCTTTAGGTTCGACAATCCGGTCTTGCATAAACTATACTACTGTTCGATAGGTACACTTGCCTTTAATCGTTGTCAAAGTTAGTTTCCAGGTTTGATCATTCGTTATATAAATTTTAAAGCTCTGATTTCAGCGACCAGGGTTAATCTCGGTATTACTTGGTAGACGTACTTGCAGTTGTTCAGACATTAGCTTTGCAAGATGCTCGACTGCATTAGTGACTTCCTTGACTGACTTAGTAAGTTCACCAACTCATTTATCGTTGTCTTTAATTGTTCTTTTAGTTTCATGGAAACGGTTTTCCGTGTTTGCCATAAATTTAAATAGCATCTCTTTGAGGTTCGGCTTCTTCTCTTGTGGATAAGGCTGATTTTGGAAGTTTTGAGGAGGTTGTTGCCTTTGGTTTCCCTGACCTCCCCACGAAAAATTTGGGTGGTTCCTTCAACCTGGATTATAATTATTACTATAAGGATTATTATTGGATCTGAAATTATTACCTATGTAATTCATCTGTTCGATCTCTGCTACTGGTTGGTAGGGTGGGTACTCAGGATTCGCCACGGTTCCACTTGTGTCGCACTGCATGACTGGATGTGCCTGTGAAGAACACAAACTATCAATCTTTTTATTCATCATCTCTACATGTGTTGATAGTATGGTTATCGCATCGAGGTTGTAAACTCCGGCTGCTTTTGTCAGTTTCGTCCTTGTCACTTGCCACTGATAGTTATTCAGTGGCATCTCTTCAATGAATTCGTAGGCTGCTTTAGGAGTTCTGTTGTTAAGGGTTCCACCAGCGGTTGAATCGATTAGTTGTCTCGTTGAGGGGTTTACACCGTTATAGAATGTTTGGACTTGTAGCCACAAGGGTAGACCATGGTGTGGACACCTTCTCAAGAGATCCTTGTATCTCTCCCATGCGTCGTATAATGTCTCTAGATCCATCTCCACAAAAGAAGATATATCATGTCGTAATTTGGCCGTTTTGGCCGGTGGGAAATATTTCAATAGGTCATCTGCTCCCATGTAGTGATTGACCATCGTGGTAACGAGTTTAACCACTGTTTGGCTGTATTCCTTAATGAGAAATGGAATAACCGAAGACGTATGGCATTATCAGAAACGCCATTTATTTTGAAGGTATCACAAAACTCTAAAAAATTAGCTCTATGCGTGTTTGGATCTTCGTCTGCAAACCATCAAATTGAGCAAACTGTTGAATCATTTGTATTGTGTTAGGCTTTAATTCAAAATTGTTAGTAGCTATAGCAGGCCTAACAATACTTGATTTCGCTCCTATAAATGTGGTTTAGCATAATCAAACATTGTACGTGGAGCATTGTTCTCCCCCACATCATGTGGTGGTGGATTATTCTCCTCCATCCCTTTAGTAGGATTGGATCTGCCTTCTTGCTCTTCTTCTGTGTAATTTAGGGCTCGCTTGATTTCTCTGTGGGTCCTACGAACGGTAGCTTCAATTTCACTATCGTATACCAAAGTTCCTCTCGGGTTCCTTTTAGTCATAGACTAGAGGTACCTGCTGAGAAAAGAAAAAGAAGGAAAATTTAGCAAAAATTAAAATTTAACCTAAAAAAATAAAAATAAAAGTAAATTGCAAAAAATTAAAAAATAATGGCTAAAGTAATAAAAATAGAGCTTTCTTAATATTTTAGTTCCCCGGCAACAGCGCCAAAAACTTGATCGCTGAAATCAGAGCTTTAAAATTTATAAAATGAATGATTAAACATGGAAACTAACTCTGACAACGATTAAAGGCAAGTGTACCTATCGAACAGTAGTATAGCTTAGGCAAGACCGGATTGTCGAACCCAAAGGAACTAAAAGTACTAATACTAACTTTCTTTTTATTATTTAGCCTAAAATAAAGTGAAGTTGCTTTAATCTAAATTAACGACTACTAAGCTAAAGACGCAAAGACAAAAGGAATGAATTGGGAAATAACTAGAAGAAAAACTCAGTTGATCACGACGATACCCTCAGGAAGAATCCACCTAGACTTCACTTGTTATCTAACACTGAACCATACGATTTATTCACTTAGTTTGATCCGTAAGACTCCCTAACGTATATTAAACCCTCTCTCGAGGCGAATAACGTCTAACCCTAGGTTAATTAATGGAACTCTCGTTTTCTTATAATAACCCCCTAGAATAGCAGTAAATCGATCTATGGATTCCCATATTAAGTTTCACCCTAATCCGGCAAAATCTCGTCACCCTATCTCTAGGCGTGCGATTAACTCCGTTTAATTATGCTAGATCTACTCTTAAGCAGGGTCTATTCCTCCTCCACCTAAGCACATCAAACTTGAATCAATATCCGTGAAATATTAACTCAAGAATTAAGCATACATAATTAAGAACAAACTAAATATTTATCATATAATTCAGAAAACGATAACAAGATTCATCTAGGTTTCATCCCCTTCAGGTATCTGAGGGGTTTAGTTCATAACAAATAAAGAAAACATCTCAAGAGAAAAGATAAAACAAAACATAAGAAATCCTAAAACTCTCTGAAGGAATTGAAGGAGAGATCCGTCGTCTTGAGTAGAATTTTGGCTTCTTGGGATGGATCAACTGGCTAACTTCGAGCGATTCCCACAACTCTGACCTTTCCGGTTTGGCTCCTTGGCCTATCTCGACCGCCCTTCAAAGGTGGTACTTAGGGGTTATTTATAAGCTCTTGGAATGTGATTCTTTCTCCCTAAGTATCCTTTTCCGACTGAAATTGTCTAAAGCCACGACAGGGGCACAGCCATGTCGCACGCCCGTGTGACTCGTCTTCAAGCCGTGTTCGGATTTCTAAGTTGAGACACAGCCGTGTTGATTGGGGGTGAGGTCGTGTTCTAGATGCTTGACAAGGCACGGCCGTGTGCTTTTTGGGCCAGGCCGTGTTGATTTCGTGATATGGCCCATTTACTCTGTTTTGGGCCCGTTTTATGTTCTTTTCATCCTCGGGTGCTATTATGGGTATAAGACATGAGAAGAAAGGATTAAGAACACCTTTTTACATAAATTGAGGAATAAATCATCCAAAAAGAAGCTAAATGTGTTATTAAAATTTGGTATAATTACTGCTTATCAATTTCTTTGACCGCTCCATGAAAAATTGGGGTGGTTTCTTCCAACCTGGATTATAACTATTACTATAAGGGTTATTGGTAGATCGGAAATTATTACCCATATAGTTCATTTGTTCGCTCTCCATGCCCTGTCCGTAGGGTGGGTACTCAGGATTCACCACTCCTTCACTTGCATCGCACTGCATAACTGGATGTGCCTGCGAAGAACCATAGAAACTATCAAAATTTTTATGTAACAATTCCACCTGATTTGATAACGCAGTTACTGCGTTAATGTTGAAAACTCCGGCTGCTTTGGCTGGCCTTGTCCTTGTAACTTGGCACTGTTAGTTATTCAGTGACATCTCCTCTATAAACTCGTAGGCTGCTTCAGGAGTTTTGTTGTTCAGGGTTCTACCGGCAGCTAAATCGATTAGCTGCCTTGTTGAAGGGTTCACACCGTTGTAAAAAGTTTGGACCTGTAGCCATAATGGTAATCCGTGGTGTGGGCACCTTCTCAACAAATCTTTGTATCTCTCCCATGCATCGTCTAGTGTCTCTGAATCTGTCTGCACAAAAGAAGAAATATCATTCCTTAATTTGGCCGTTTTGGCCGGTGGAAAATATTTTAATAAAAATTTTTTGGTCATTTGATCCCATGTAGTGATTTATTCTCGTGGAAGATAATGCAACCACTGTTTGGCTTTATTTCTCAGGGAAAAGGAAAATAACCGAAGGCGGATGGCATCATCAGAAACGCCATTTATTTTGAAGGTGTCACAAAATTCTAGGAAATTTGCTAAGTGTGTGTTAGGATCCTCATCCTGCAAACCATCAAACTGAACAAACTGTTATATCATTTGTATAGTGTTAGGTTTCAGTTCAAAATTATTTGCAGCAATAGTAGGCCTAACAATACTAGATTCAGTTCCTGTTAAACTAGGTTTAGCATAATCAAACATAGTACGTGGAGTATGATGTTCGGCCATCTCTGGAGGTGGCGAATTATTTTCAGCCATCTCTTCTGTGGTATTTATTTCGGCTTCTTGCTCTTCGTCTATGTAGTTTAGGCTTCGCCTTATTTCTCTGTGATTTCTACGAACGGTACCTTCAATATCACTGTCGTAAAATAGGGATCCTGTCGGGTTCCTTCTAGTCATAAACTAGAGGTACCAGAAAGGGACAAAAGAAAGAAGAAAGAAAATTTAGAGAAATAAAAATAAATAGTAAATACGGCTAAAGTAAAAAAAAATTAAGCTTTCTTAATATTTTAGTTCCCTGGCAACGACGCTAAAAACTGTGGATATGGTCGTTGTAGTATAGTGGTGAGTATTCCCGTCTGTCACGCGGGCGACCCGGGTTCGATCCCCGGCAACGGCATCAAAAACTTGATCATCGAAATCAGAGCTTTAAATTTATAATGAGAATGATCGAACCTCGAAACTAACTCCGACAACGATTGTAAGGCAAACGGACCTATCGAACAGTAGTATAGCTTAGGCAAGACCGGAATATCGAATCTCAAAGGAACCAAAAGTACTAATACTAACTCTCTTTCTATTATTTAGCCTAAGAATTAAGTGAATGTTTATCTAATCTAAATTTAACTTTCAACTAAACTAAAGATGCAAAGACAAAAAGAGAATGAATTGAGGAAAATACTGTGGGGAAAACTAAGTTGATTAAGATGATACCCTAGGAAGAATCCACCTAGACTTCTCTTGTTATCTAACACTGAACCAGACGATTTATTCATTTGACTTGATCCGTAAGATTCCCTAAGTTATATTAAACCCTCTCTCGAAGCGAATAACGTCTAACCCTAGGTTGATTAATTGAAATCTCTTTCTAATTAAAACCCCTAGAATCGCATTAACTCGATCTATGGACTCCCATATTAGGTTTCACCCTAATCCGGCAAAATCTCGACACCCTATCTCTAGGCGCGCGATCAACTCCGCTTAATTATACTAGATCTACTCGTAAGTAGGGACTTTTGCTCCACCACTTAAGCACATCATACTTGAATTAATATCCCGGAAATATCAACACAAGAATTAAGCCCACATAATTAAGAACAAGTCAAATATTTATCATATAGTTCAGAAAACAAAAACAAGATCTGTCTTAGGTTTCATCCCCTTCAGGTATCTGAAGGGTTTAGTTCATATCAATTAAAGAAAACATCTCAGAAGAAAAGATAAAACAAAACATAAGAAATCCCTAAAACTCCCTGAAGGAATTGAAGGAGAGATCCACCGTCTTGAGTAGAATTTTGGCTTCTTGAGATGGATCAACTGGCTATCTTCGAGCGTTTCTCCACAAATCTGGTATTTCTGGCTCGGCTCCTTGGCGTAGCTAACCGCCCTCCTTCAGGTAACACTTAGGGGGTTTATATAGGCTTTCGAAATATGTTTCTTCGCCTCCAAAGTATCCAAATCTGAATGAAATTGCTCTTTGCCACGACAGGGACATGGCCATGGCACACGCCCGTGTGGATCTTGGCCAAGCCTTGTTCGGACTTCTTTAATGAGGCACGACAGTGTAAGTCGGGATCAGGTCGTGTTCTAGTAGATTGGCGTGGCACGGCCATGTGGGCTTAAGTCCAGGCCGTGTCGATTTCCTCTTTGGCCCAATTTGGTCCATTTTAGGCTCGTTTCTCGTTCTTTTCATCCTCAAGTACTTTCCTGGGTATAAAACATGAAAACAAATGATTAAGAGCACCTTTTTACATAAATCGAGGCTTAATTCATCCAAAAGCATACTAAATGTGGGCTTAAAATATGTTACTTTTACAGTTTATCACTTCTCCTAACCCTAATACAAACGAAGAAATCACTTTTAGGGTACTCAATGTTTTCCCATACGGAACAGTCGAGGTAAGTAATATTATATTCGGCACTTTTAAAGTAAATGCTACTCGACTTGAACTACATACTGATAATAGGACTGATAGCATGAGGAAGGACTTTCAACTCCTGAAACCACCATGAATGTGCGAATGAGAGATAAGTCTAGCTTAAGACTATAAACGAGCGCTTCTCGGAAGGCAACCCGAGCACTAACCCCATTAACTTTTACAATTTTTATTGTTTCTTTAATTTTCCCTTTTTAGCACCTAACTATAAACTAATCAAGTGCATATTTTCATACCACACGGCCATGCACACGGCCATGGCTGTGGCTGTGTGGATGCTACGGATGTACGTACTGACATGGCAGAGATAGTACGAAATAGAACAAAAAATATCTTCAAGCCACAGCCCTCAACTGAACACCACGGCCGTGCGATGCGGCCGTGGCCGACACTATTTTAGCAACACGGGCGTGGCTGTAATATCCTAAAAATATTAGAGCATCATGTTGTTTCTTGTGTTAGCTTGGATATGATTGTTATTGTGTGCTTAGTATATTTGTGTGAAGGCTTGGAAATATTAGCTAAGCTAGAATAATTTTTAGTATGGAAAATTTAGTGAAGTGGATTAAGTGAGCTTGACACTTAAGTTAATTTAAGTGTTAGATTAAAGCACATGAGGAGTTAGTGGCATAGTGGATAAGGAGCTTAAAAGGTTGCTTGAGGGAAGTGGTTCGATTAGCATGGAAAGCATATTGAGGATTTTATTTTTTGTACATCCTAGCATTAAGTGTTGGCTAAGTTCAAATTATGGAAGGTTGGACTTTCAAATTTTTGGTAAGTTGAATAGCAAAATAGGAAAGCTTGTATTTTGGGATAAGATTCTTAAGGTTATGGAAGGATGGGGGGACATAAGGCTTGGCTTAAGGAAGATGTTTTGGAAACTATTCCAAGGCCACTAGTGTTTGAATGTGGACGGCATGTGTGGCTAGGGGGTGGCCGAATGTTGTTAGGAGGTTTGGGGGGGATTAGTTGGCCAATTTTAGTTTTTGTGCATCTTTTTGCATTTGTTTTTCCTCTCCAAAAACTCTTTCTTTGGCCGAATGTATCTTATGCATTTTGTGCAAATTTTGCTTTTGGTTTAGCCTTCATTTTGTTTGAACCAAAAATGTTATTTTCTTTCACTCATTTTTTCTTTTGAAACCGAAACCTCACTTAACATTTGTGCACTTTCTTTTCGGCAAATAAGGTGTTTGGCCGAACCTCTCTCTCCCACATCTCTCTCTCTTTTCATCTTTTGATATTGGTTCATAATCACATTTTCTTTTTACTTTCTCTTGGCCGAATCTTTCTCCTTCTCAAATTCCATTTCTTTTTCATTTGCTCAAAGTTAAAACATCCATTTCCATTCTATTTTTTCTTTTCTTTTTACTCCACCATAGCCGAATCTTCTTCGTCTCTTTTGGGGTTATTTTGGCCGAATATTCAAGGGTAGATTCTATTTGGTTCTCTTCAATCGATTTTGGATAATAGGTAAGTATTCATGGTCGTATGTCCTTTAATTCTTTTCTCTTTTCTAGTCATTTTCTTGTGGACAAAGGCCGAATTTTGGGAAATTGTTGCAAGGTTCTAATCATTCTTAGAAACCGATTTCTTTTAGGCTTCTCGGGACGTTGGAAGCGATCAATCTAAGCCTCGTTTCTTTGTCAATCGTTTTGGGTAAGCTTTTAGGTAAGACTTGGTATTTCAAGTGATAACTCTTAGGATTTAGTGGTTTGGCCGAATGGCCTTTGTTTATAATCTGAGTATTGGCTGATTGTAGGACAAGGTGATCTAGTGCTGTAGATCGGATCTTCCGAAGTTAGTATTTGCATTGGTGAAAGGTGTGTACCTTACACACTTTATAACTCAAATATGTATATGTATTTATAATATTAATTTACTAATCATATTATCAAAGTGGGGAAACGATGAGATCTTGATATGATACCATGATGGTATGAATGAGGATTCGGGTAAGTCCGTTTCTATATGTTGTTAATACATGAGGATTGAAATCATGATCTACGAATTGTGATATTTTTGTTATGTGATTCATAATAAAGTATGTTGACATGATTTGTCTATCTATTGCATTGGTATGGGCAATATGAGAGGAGGGGGAAGATTGATATTGTGTCCTTGGGACACCAGAGGTTTGGCACCTCTAGTGATTTGGTATCACATTTGTGTCTTTGGGACACCAGAGGTTTGGCACCTCATAGCGACTCGTCCCTGTGGTTTAACACCACCGTGGGTTGGCCCCACTTTTGAGATATGGGATTGTCGCCAGTGATTTGGTATCACACGTGGGTTGGCCCCACAACTTGATTATTCGTGACTTTGGTCACCAGTGATTTGGTATCACATTTGTGTCTTTGGGACACCAGAGGTTTGGCACCTCATAGCGACTCATCCCTGTGGTTTAACACCACCGTGGGTTGGCCTCACTTTTGAGATATGGGATCGTCGCCAGTGATTTGGTATCACACGTGGGTTGGCCCCACAGATGGATTATTCGTGACTTTGGTCACCAGTGATTTGGTATCACATTTTGGATATCGTGACTTTGGGTCACCAGTGGTTTGGCACCACCAGTGGTTTGGTACCACACGGGGTAGAAAAGGAGTTATGGATGGCTAGGTTGGGTGCATTATATGTATGTTGCTTGATTATAAATTGTGTAAGAATGTTGCATTAACCGGGAGAGGGATTATACACTGAGTCTTGGTGACTCACCTTCTCCCTTATCATTTCAGGTGATTCGTGAGATCGCGGATTGAGGAGCCAGATGAACTCGAGGAGGCCATGCAATAAAATTTGATTTTACGTGAACTTCGATTTGGGGTACTTTAAATTATTTTAATTTGGTTTTGTTTTATTTTGGGTTTGTAATAAGGCCTCTTTAATTATGTTTTGGATTATTTATATGCTTTGGATATGTTTTAAATATGGCTTATAAATTATTTGGTAAATTTAATAATTGAGCCCAAAGTTTTCTAAAATAATAAAAACGCAATGGTTTTAAAATCTTACCATCGGGTAATAAAAAGATAGTTTGATAGTAAAATGTAAATTTAGTGTTATCTACAATTTAAATGATTTCCAAATATTAAGTTTCCACATTCAAATGCAAATGTTTTCATAGTAATAATTCGAGTTTTTCTTAAATGATACAAATGTTTTCTAACCTACGAATTATCAACTAAGCTTTAAAGTTTTATTTATGTAATATCAAAGTAAATTATCAGTTTAAACTTATTATACATCTGTTTTCTACAAATATAGAATTTTAAAAGAGTTTTTCACTAAAATTTTAATTCTTAATTCGATTTTCTTCAAAATATTTTCTTCAGTGACATACCAGATTCGGTGGTGGCGTATTGACCGGGTTTGGGGTGTTACAAATTGGTATCAGAGCTAAGTTCAAAAGCTCGGCTGTGGGCCAGAGGCCCAAAATGTTTTAAAGTATGATTTTTAAAATGTTTTTGTTTGAAATTATATGGTTTGAAAGGCATGGCATCGAGTCTCCAGCACCGATCCGCCCAGGTAATTACCTCAAACTGTTGATTTTGATTATGATGATGATGGCATGACTGTATAGTAGTAGGAACTACTCTAGAGACTCAAAACTATAGGTTGGATGTACTCGCGAAATTAACTTTTTATTAAAATTTTTCATAAAATTGTGTTTTAAAGATAGTGGAATAATGACTAATGCATAAAACTTTTAAATCAGATAAGTCGAGACTTTAGACATGAGCACTCGTGGTCGAGGTCGTATTACTCGTGGACGTGGTCGAGGTAGGATGGCTGTGTCTGAGCCAGTGAGGTCGGGTCAAGGATCCGAAAATGAGGTACCCCCACCACCAGCGGTTGGAGTTGAGCATCAGGATCAAACAGGGGATGACGTAGTGTCTCAGGCGGTACTGCGAGTCCTTGAGAGGGTAGCTGGAATGGGTAGAGGCGCGGGAGCTCAGAAATCTGTACCCGCGCGACTCCGATCCAATGGAGCGGAGGTATTTCGAGGTGTTTCAGGCGTAGCTCCTAGTGCAGCTGAATATTGGCTAGAGGCGACGGAGCGAATCATGGATGACTTGGATCTTAATGCTGAGGAAAAGCTGAAAGGGATTGTGTCGCTTCTTCGGGATGAGTCATATCAGTGGTGGCTCACGGTTCGGAACAGTGCTGCAGCGGAGGATCTCACTTGGGATTATTTCAAGGCAGCGTATCAGAGGAAATATGTTGGGTCTAATTATATTGATGTGCAGCGTAAGGCATTTCTGAGTTTGGTCCAGGGTAGTAAGTCCGTATCAGAATATGAAGCGGAATTTTTAAGATTGAGCCGGTATGCTGGAGGTATCGTGGCTTCGGAGCACGAGCGATGTGCCCGGTTCGAGGACGGTTTGAGAGATGAGCTGAGGTTGCTGATTACTCCACATCAGAAGCGATAGTTTGCTGCTTTTGTTGAAAAGGCTAAGATAGCCGAAGGGATAAAGGAATCTGGAAGGCATAGTTACGACCGGAATAAGCATAAGAGAGGTTATGAATCATCCGGGTCAGCCGGTAATTCTCAGAAGAGGGCTAAGTAGAGTGGGCCGAATCAGTCTGGGAGGCCTGTTACTGCTAATCAGGGACCAGCACGGTGTAACCGATGTGGGAAATTTCATTGGGGCGAATGTTGGACCGGAGGGAAAGGATGTTTTGAGTGTGGTTCGCTGGATCATCGTGTGAGGGACTGTCCACGTAAGCTAGTCAGTAATCAGTCTGAGGGTCAAGGACGTGCTCAGTTCAGAAAAGAGGGGCCGCCACCGCAGAGAGGTCGTGGTAATGGTAGAGGAGGTAATGGCTCTGGTCGAGGCCGCGGAGCATCTGGCAGAGGTGCTGGCAATATTGAGGCAAGACAGCCTGGTTTGGTGTTTGCTGCGAGACGTCGAGAGGAGGGCGACGCACCGGACGTCATAACCGGTACGTTCTTAATCTTTGGTGTTCCATATACTGCTTTGATAGACGTGGGTTCGACGCATTCTTACGTTGCTAGTAGCATAGTAGAGACCATGAGCTTAGTTCCTGAGACTACTTCTAGGAGGATGACAGTACTTAGTCCTCTAGGTCACTCTGTAGAAGTAAATAAGCTGTATAGAGATGTACCCCTAGAACTCTAAGGGGTAGTGCTTGTGGCTGATCTGATGGAACTGCCGTTTGGGGAGTTCGATCTGATTCTTCGGATGGACTGGTTGGTTAAGTACCAAGCAAGTTTGGATTGTGCTGCTAAGCGCATGGTTTTGAAGACAGTTGAGGGTAAAGAGGTGGTCATGATAGGTAATAGAAGAGATTATCTATCCAACGTGGTATCTGCGTTGAAAGCTGTGAAGATGGTCAGGAAGGGATGTGATGCATTTGTAGTCCATGTGTGTGCTTTGGAAGCTAAGGAGTCTACCGTGGGGAATGTTCGAACCGTAAAGGAATATGCGGATGTATTTCCAGAAGAACTTCCAGGACTGCCTCTGGATCGTGAAGTCGAATTCGATATAGATCTGTTACCTGGAACAGCGCCAGTGTCTATCGCTCCATATAGGATGGCACCGAAGGAATTGATGGAATTGAAGGCTCAGATTCAGGAGCTGTTGGATCGAGGTTTCATTTGACCTAGTGTTTCGCCTTGGGGAGCACCGGTACTTTTTGTCAAGAAGAAGGATGGTACGATGCGGATGTGTATAGATTACCGTCAGTTAAATAAGCTGACGATCAGAAACAAGTATCCTTTGTCGAGGATAGATGACTTGTTTGACCAGCTTAAAGGGGCAGCAGTTTTCTCCAAGATTGATTTAAGGTCTAGGTATCATCAGCTAAAGGTGAAAGAGGTTGATATCCATAAGACGGCATTTCGCACTCGGTATGGGCACTACGAGTTTCTGGTGATGCCGTTTGGGTTGACTAACGCGCCGACAGCATTCATGGACATGATGAATCGGGTATTCCAGCAGGCTTTGGATCAGTTTGTTGTGGTTTTTATAGACGATATTTTGGTATACTCGAAGTCAGAGGAGGAGCATGATGCGCATTTGCGAGTAGTGTTGCAGATTTTGGGGGAAAAGCAGCTTTACGCTAAATTTAGTAAGTGGGAGTTCTGGCTTAGGGAGGTGACTTTCTTGGGTCACGTTGTATCAGCCGAGGGGATTAGAGTGGATCCTCGGAAGATTGAAGCGGTGTTGGATTGGAAGCCACCTAAGTCAGTGGCTAAGATTCGGAGTTTTCTAGGTCTGGCGGGGTATTACCGAAGATTTGTGGAAGGATTTTCTTTGATCGCCGCACCTATGACTAAGTTGTTGAGGAAAGGAGTTCCATTTGTGTGGACCGAGAAGCAGCAAGAAAGTTTCGACAAGTTGAAGAAGATTCTGACTGAAGCTCCAGTTTTGATTCAACCCGAGGCAGGCAAGGAATTCACGGTTTATTGTGATGCATCACATACTGGTTTGGGATGTGTGCTGATGCAAGAAGGGAAGGTAGTGGCTTATGCATCTCGACAGTTGAGACCACATGAGGTTAATTATCCGACGCATGACTTGGAATTAGCAGCAGTAGTTTTCGCTTTGAAGATTTGGAGACATTATTTGTATGGAGAGAAGTCGATAGTCTACACGGATCACAAGAGTCTTAAGTATCTTTTGACTCAGAAGGATTTGAACTTGAGGCAGCGTAAATGGATTGAGTTGTTGAAGGACTACGACTGTTCGATCGAGTATCATCCGGGCAAGGCTAACGTGGTGGCAGACGCGTTGAGCCGTAAGGTTGTATCAGATTTAAGATCGATGTTTGCTCGTCTTAGTTTATACGACGATGGGAGTCTTTTGGCAGAATTGCAAGTCAAGCCGACTTGGTTGGATCAGATCAAGAAGAAACAGTTGGAGGATGATGGTTTGAATGATCGGAGGTTGCGGGTTCAGAATGGTGGCTTAGAGAATTATAGTTTGTCCAGTGATGGAGTATTGTGTTTTCAAGGGAGAGCTTGTATGCCGAAGGATGTAGAGTTGAGGCAAAGGATTCTTCAGGACGCACATAGCAGCCCATATGCTATGCATCCTGGAGGTAGCAAGATGTATCGGGATTTAAAAGAGCAGTTTTGGTGGCCAGGTCTGAAGCGGGAGGTAACTGAGTTTGTGGGTAAATGTCTGACGTGTCAGCAAGTCAAGGCTGAACATCAGTTGCCGTCTGGATTACTTCAGCAGGTGAAGATTCCACAGTGGAAGTGGGAGAGGATCACTATGGACTTTGTCAGTGGATTACCTCTTATGCCTAGTAAGAAAGACTCAGTTTGGGTGATTGTGGATCGTCTGACTAAGTCAGCTCATTTCATTCCGGTTAGGGTGGATTACTCGCTTCAGAGGTTAGCTAAGTTGTATGTAGCGGAGATAGTGAGGTTGCACGGTGTGCTAGTGTCGATCATCTCAGACAGAGATCCCAGATTTACGTCGAGGTTTTGGAGAGCGTTACATCAGGCTTTGGGTACACGGTTGGATTTCAGTACGGCATTTCATCCACAGTCTGACGGGCAGTCGGAAAGGGTTATTCAGATTTTAGAGGATATGTTGAGAGGTTGTGTTTTGGACTTCAGAGGTAGCTGAGAAGAGTTTTTCCCGTTAGCTGAGTTCGCATACAACAATAGTTATCAGGCAAGCATTAAGATGGCACCATATGAGGCGTTATATGGTAGGAGGTGTTGCACACCTACATGTTGGACAGAGTTGGGTGAGCGTCAGTTGTTAGGACCAGAGTTGGTTGCAGAGACTGAGGATAAGGTTAAGATGATTCAGGTTCATCTGAAGGAAGCTTCGGATAGGCAAAAGTCGTATGCCGATCTCAAGCGGAGGGATATAGAGTTTGCCGTGGGTGACAAAGTTTTTCTAAAGGTCTCGCCATGGATGAAAGTGTTAAGATTTGAGAGAAAAGGGAAGTTAAGTCCAAGGTTTATTGGGCCGTATAAGGTGTTGAGACGAGTGGGACCAGTAGCTTATCAGCTCGAGTTGCCATCAAAGTTGAGTCAGATTCACGATGTGTTCCATGTCTCCATGCTTAGACGCTATCGTTCTGATCCATCGCATGTTGTGGCAGTAGAGGAAATAGAGGTAAGTCCAGATTTGACGGTGGAAGAGGAACCTGTACAGATTCTAGATCGAGACGTGAAAGTTTTGCGCAAGAAGTCAATTCCTTTAGTGAAGGTTTTATGGCGGAATCATGGCGTAGAAGAAGCTACTTGGGAACCGAAGGATGCGATGAGGCAGCAGTATCCTCAACTCTTTTGATCAGGTAATTTTGAGGACGAAATTTTCTTAAGGGGGTAGAATTGTAATATCCTAAAAATATTAGAGCATCATGTTGTTTCTTGTGTTAGCTTGGATATGATTGTTATTGTGTGCTTAGTATATTTGTGTGAAGGCTTGGAAATATTAGCTAAGCTAGAATAATTTTTAGTATGAAAAATTTAGTGAAGTGGATTAAGTGAGCTTGACACTTAAGTTAATCTAAGTGTTAGATTAAAGCACATGAGGAGTTAGTGGCATAGTGGATAAGGAGCTTGAAAGGTTGCTTGAGGGAAGTGGTTCGAGTAGCATGGAAAGCATATTGAGGATTTTATTTTTTGTACATCCTAGCATTAAGTGTTGGCTGAGTTCAAATTATGGAAGGTTGGACTTTCAAATTTTTGGTAAGTTGAATAGCAAAATAGGAAAGCTTGTATTTTGGGATAAGATTCTTAAGGTTATGGAAGGATGGGGGGACATAAGGCTTGGCTTAAGGAAGATGTTTTGGAAACTATTCCAAGGCCATTAGTGTTTGAATGTGGACGGCATGTGTGGCTAGGGGGTGGCCGAATGTTGTTAGGAAGTTTGGGGGGGATTAGTTGGCCAATTTTAGTTTTTGTGCATCTTTTTGCATTTGTTTTTCCTCTCCAAAAACTCTTTCTTTGGCCGAATGTATCTTATGCATTTTATGCAAATTTTGCTTTTGGTTTAGCCTTCTTTTTGTTTGAACCAAAAATGTTATTTTCTTTCTCTCATTTTTTCTTTTGAAACTGAAACCTCACTTAACATTTGTGCACTTTCTTTTCGGCAAATAAGGTGTTTGGCCGAACCTCTCTCTCCCACATCTCTCTCTCTTTTCATCTTTTGATATTGGTTCATAATCACATTTTCTTTTTACTTTCTCTTGGCCGAATCTTTCTCCTTCTCAAATTCCATTTCTTTTTCATTTGCTCAAAGTTAAAACATCCATTTCCATTCTATTTTTTCTTTTCTTTTTACTCCACCATAGCCGAATCTTCTTCGTCTCTTTTGGGGTTATTTTGGCCGAATATTCAAGGGTAGATTCTCTTTGGTTCTCTTCAATTGATTTTGGATAATAGGTAAGTATTCATGGCCGTATGTCCTTTAATTCTTTTCTCTTTTCTAAGTCATTTTCTTGTGGACAAAGGCCGAATTTTGGGAAATTGTTGCAAGGTTCTAATCATTCTTAGAAACCGATTTCTTTTAGGCTTCTCGGGACGTTGGAAGCGATCAATCTAAGCCTCATTTCTTTGTCAATCGTTTTGGGTAAGCTTTTAGGTAAGACTTGGTATTTCAAGTGATAACTCCTGGGATTTAGTGGTTTGGCCGAATGGCCTTTGTTTATAATCTGAGTATTGGCCGATTGTAGGACAAGGTGATCTAGTGCGGTAGATCGGATCTTCGAAAGTTAGTATTTGCATTGGTGAAATGTATGTACCTTACACACTTTATAACTCAAATATGTATATGTATTTATAATATTAATTTACTAATCATATTATCAAAGTGGGGAAACGATGAGATCTTGATATGATACCATGATGGTATGAATGAGGATTCGGGTAAGTCCGTTTCTATATGTTGTTAATACATGAGGATTGAAATCATGATCTACGAATTGTGATATTTTTGTTATGTGATTCATAATAAAGTAGGTTGACATGATTTGTCTATCTATTGCATTGGTATGGGCAATATGAGAGGAGGGGGAAGATTGATATTGTGTCCTTGGGACACCAGAGGTTTGGCACCTCCAGTGATTTGGTATCACATTTGTGTCTTTGGGACACCAGAGGTTTGGCACCTCATAGCGACTCGTCCCTGTGGTTTAACACCACCGTGGGTTGGCCCCACTTTTGAGATATGGGATTGTCGCCAGTGATTTGGTATCACACGTGGGTTGGCCCCACAACTTGATTATTCGTGACTTTGGTCACCAGTGATTTGGTATCACATTTGTGTCTTTGGGACACCAGAGGTTTGGCACCTCATAGCAACTCGTCCCTGTGGTTTAACACCACCGTGGGTTGGCCTCACTTTTGAGATATGGGATCGTCGCCAGTGATTTGGTATCACACATGGGTTGGCCCCATAGATGGATTATTCGTGACTTTGGTCACCAGTGATTTGGTATCACATTTTGGATATCTTGACTTTGGGTCACCAGTGGTTTGGCACCACCAGTGGTTTGGTACCACACGGGGTAGAAAAGGAGTTATGGATGGCTAGGTTGGGTGCATTATATGTATGTTGCTTGATTATAAATTGTGTAAGAATGTTGCATTAACCGGGAGAGGGATTATATACTGAGTCTTGGTGACTCACCTTCTCCCTTATTATTTCAGGTGATTCGTGAGATCGCGGATTGAGGAGCCGGATGAACTCGAGGAGGCCATGCAATAAAATTTGATTTTACGTGAACTTCGATTTGGGGAACTTTAAATTATTTTAATTTGGTTTTGTTTTATTTTGGGTTTGTAATAAGGCTTCTTTAATTATGTTTTGGATTATTTATATGCTTTGGATATGTTTTAAATATGGCTTATAAATTATTTGGTAAATTTAATAATTGAGCCCAAAGTTTTCTAAAATAATAAAAACGCAATGGTTTTAAAATCTTACCATCGGGTAATAAAAAGATAGTTTGATAGTAAAATGTAAATTTAGTGTTATCTACAATTTAAATGATTTCCAAATATTAAGTTTCCACATTCAAATGCAAATGTTTTCATAGTAATAATTCGAGTTTTTTCTTAAATGATACAAATGTTTTCTAACCTATGAATTATCAACTAAACTTTAAAGTTTTATTTATGTAATATCAAAGTAAATTATCAGTTTAAACTTATTATACATCTGTTTTCTACAAATATAGAATTTTAAAAGAGTTTTTCACTAAAATTTAATTCTTAATTCGATTTTCTTCAAAATATTTTCTTCAGTGACATACCAGATTCGGTCGTGGCGTATTGACCGGGTTTGGGGTGTTACAGTGGCTACCTGCACATGACGTGGGAGAAACGAACGATGCAACACGGCCTTGCAAAATGGCTGTGTGACTCAACACGCCCACGGTACACGGGCGTGGGGACGTACTAGACCTGAAATTTCTATTTAAACCACCCGTCTCCCCTTCTTACCTACTCCCCACCCTTCTTCTTCCCTTACACATCCCCTTTTTTTTCATTCTCATTCTTCTTCATTCCCTCTAACTCTAGATCTAGCCACATCCATGTCAAAGAAACGGAAGAATCCTAGTACAGTCTCCCTTTGTGAGACCGACCTACATAAGTTCATGCCGGCCACTTCATTAACTCGACAGGAAAAGGACCTTTGAGTCTATTTAACTTTTCTTTTCATTTTCACTTCTCCTTTATTTTCCTTTTCTTTATTTTTCTTTTACTTAAGTTAATCTATTTTATTTCGTTTTCTTTTATTTAGGTTCTAAAGGCTGCTTGGGAATCACCACACCACGACCATAGCCATGACACCACAGCCTTAGAAATCACACTCACCCCGCTAACCATCTAACGATAAGGACTCTCCGGTACATTAATCTTTTCTATTTAATTTAATTTTACTTTCTATTTTCTTTCTCTTTATCTTTATTGTCTTTAAATATATATTTAGTATATTTTGAATTATTATCATTATTTCCTGGCTAATTCTTCACGAGCTTCCCAATTTCTTCATCTAGCGCAGAGATTGTCGGCGGGCACCACACCACAGCACTCCCAACTCAAGGAAACCATTCAAATTCAGGAAGTTTCACCTCTCCCTATCTCTTAAATTTCATATATATCTTTGTACATTGAGGGAAATGTACATCTTAAGTGTGGGGGTGAATATTTATTTTGAGAAAGTGCCTAACTTCCTGTATTATTCTCAAAGCCCTGAATGATATCTTATCTTTAAAGTAATTTTCTCATATTATGATTAGAATGAAAATTCCTATGAATCATGATTTTTATTGATATGTTTTGGAATAAGTCATTGATAATTGTATTGTGATGATTTAAACTTTAGGAGACTAGAGAATCAAGCATGATGAGTCTATTTTCAAAAATTAAAATTTTGTTAGGTTGTCTACCTGAATCTAATTATTACCTTGAAGTTTAAAATTTACAAGGTTGATATCAAAAACCCATAACTTTTGTGAGATTCTGAGCCTTTTAGAGCATAAATTCTTTTGTGCTCACTTTATTGATTATGAGTGCGTCAACATTGAGTTGTTATTCTAGAACTTATTTCGATTATACATGTCGAGACCACACCTTTGATTTGACATACAGAGATGATAAAGGCACTTAGGATTTAACCCACTTACTTGTAACACCCCAAACCCGGCCCAGACACCACGACCGAATCTGGTATATCACTTGAAGAGGTTTTTATACAAAAACGCAAACTTCGGAAAACTTTTAGGTTATTTTAGAAGCTCCAGGTTTGGTGGTTCGTTTGAAAACTTAATGAAGATTATAATTAACCCATTCTTGTGTTTAGGTGACATTTGTAAACGCTAGTCATGACATTCTAATAATCATAAGTTTTGCTCATAGATTTTTGTGTGTAAAATCGTTGATTTAGTTTTGAGGAAAACCCGTTTTATTTCATCTTATGAAGAAAACATTTTGTTTACCAAGTTTGTGATGCAAACATCTCAATAGTTAAACCATATTTAAAACCAAAATAATAGTGGCATTATTACAAATCAAAAATCTCCAAAAGTAGCAAACGGTAAATAAAGTAAAGTTTTAATAGAATAACCCATGCCTGGCCCCCTCGAGTCCAATCCAGCCCAATCCACTGAACTAAGAGTCACCTGCATTTTGTTTAAGCAAATAGAGTGAGTCACAAGACTCAGTGTGCAATTAGTCCACATAATCCATAAGTGGGCCTAAGTCCCCAAACACAATCGGCCGAAGCCCAATCATTATAGCATACCAAAAGAATCAATATGACAACCCAACCCAGCCTAATATTCTATCCTCTACACTCCTGCTCCATATGTCCATCCTCAACACACCTGTAGGGATTTCTACAATCAACCCTCCATCCTCTACACTCCTTTTTGGCAGTCATGCTGACAGTCACACTGCTCAAAGCCGATTTAGCGTGGTCTAGCCACCGATAATTATGTGACCAAGTCACCGATACGATAATGAGGCACTAAGCCATCCATTAGTGTGACAATGTCACCGATATACACTTCCCCTTCATATCATTATCATCCCGAATCCCATGCACATGCACATAGTATAATAAACAAGACATATGATATCATACATTCAATATTCAAAGTATGCACTCAATCATGCTATCAACATTAATTATAAGGCTTAATCGGAAGACACTGACCTTGTGTTTCGGTTTTACCCTTCATGGGTAACTCAATCACCATTGCCGAGATTTTCGGCTTTCATACATAACACATACACGTTTTATACAATTAAGGAGTAATATGGTAATTACACCTGTAAACCCGAAGAACTCTACTATCAATCTCGTTAACGTCCTCACTTGTAGGGATCACAGCAATCTACTTATCCCTCCCTGAAGCCGGCCCACAACCCGGTGGCCAATCTCGTACTGTTGATACCGCACGTTTTTTGAACTTAGGGGTAGGGACTACGAGTCCGACCTCCTCCTTAGCTTGGCTGGTATTTGATTCCATGAAAGAGATCTTGGTCAGAAGACCGAGTTAACGCATTGGATAGGATAAGAGTAAGAATACAGGCTCAACTGAAGAGATTTCTTACCTAGATCAACAGAAGCCGAAAGCTTCAAACTTGGTTTACGAATCGATTAAATCCCTAAAATGTTACTATGTTAGAATCGATCCCTTACATAAATTAAAAGAATGGCCTTTCGGCCAAACAAGCAAATAGGAAACTCTTACCACCATTCGACCAACACCACTTACCAGAGGTCTTCCAACCGTAGACCAGATGCAGAAAAGAATACGAACACAAAGCCCCTCCTACATTCGGCCAAAGCACCTAAAGTACCAAGTTAACCCCCTTCGGTTACCAATCCAGCAAGAGAATAAGAAAGAATCAAAGAGAAGAAAACGCTTACCACCAAGCAGGAAGAAACCAATTGAGAAGGTAGGGAGAAAGAGTGATGGCAATCCTTTGCAACAAGAACGAATGAAGATGGTGAACACCCGAAGGAGATTCGGCCCAAAAGAAGAGTAAGAACAACTCAATGAGAAAGAAGAGAGAATAGGTTTCGGCTTTGAGAAGAACAAATGAAAGAAAATAAAGAAATGGAGAAGGTGGTAGGAGGGTTCAGCTAAGGGTTTATGATATGTAAAAGAGAGTATAAACAAAAGAAAAAGAAAGGGTTGAGATTTCGGCTTTTGGTTGAAAAGAGAAAGAATGCCAAAAGTGAGGTTCCCTAAGAGCTGATTTCGGTTTGAGAATAAGAGGAGAAAAACACTTGTTCCCCGATTACCAAAGAGAATAATGTTTGATTAGCTAACTCTCAACTCAAAGTTACCTTATAGAAGAATCGGCACACACACCACATGCACCTAAGAACTGAAAAATGCATCAAAGAAAAGAAAGAAAAACTTAAGACCACATTCGGCTCATACCTCACCTAGCCCCCAAAACCGAAGCTTTCCCTCCCCCCAACCAAGCCATATTCTGCCAACAACCTCCCAACAAGCCACCACTCCTTGATCATCTCCTACAATCACTCCCCTCCCCAAATTTGAATCGATTTGAAAGATTCAAATTCCCCTTTTCACTCTTGTCCATCAATTTGAAATATTTGACTTAGTCCACTCCCACCCTTCAAGGTCCCAATCCGAATCCATCACCTCCCATCCAGACACCAAAAAGAGTTCCCAAAAAGTGAATTGTGCGACTCGAACCTCCTCCCTCACTGCTCCCCTGTGGCGTCACTTACCTGCATCCCCCAAGTGGCGTCTCCTTGCCAATTTACCACTGCACTTCTTGTGTCAACAAACCCAAATAATAATTCTTAAAGCCTGTCTCAGCTAGCTCTCTCCTAAAGTGCCCAAAAACTAAAATTTTGCCAAGGCTTCGGCTTAACCCCGAGCCTTCCCGGGGCCCCTCAAACATAACAAACTAAAAGATAGAGCATGCCAACACACTCGAAACATAATAAATGCAAAGCCCCTAAATCCTGAATGTTACAGTTCTACCCCATTAAAGAAATTTCGACCTCGAAATTACCTGGTCAGACGAGATGAGGGTGTTCCTGCCGCATTGCGTCCTCCGGCTCCCATGTAGCTTCCTCTGAATCGTGATTCGGCCACAAAACTTTAACCAACGGAACCGTCTTCCTTCGCAATACCTTAATATCACGATCCAAGATCCGAACTGGTTCTTTTTCAAAGGATAGGTCGGGCCTTACTTCGATTTCTTCCACCAGCACAACATGAGATGGATCCGAACGGTAGCGCCTCGGCATCAAAACATGAAACACATCATGAATCTGACTTAATTCCAAAGGTACCTCGAGCTGATAAGCTACCGGTCCCACATGCTTCAACACACGATAAGGCCCGATGAACCTGGGGCTCAGCTTACCCTTCCGTCCAAACCTTAGAACTTTCTTCCACGGTGAAACCTTTAAGAAAACTCGGTCACCTACTGCAAATTCTATGTCCTTACGCTTCAGATCAGCATAGGACTTCTGCCTGTCAGAAGCTTCCTTCAACCGAGTCCGAATCAACTTAACCTTGTCCTCCAGCTCCGAAACCAATTTTGGAACCAATAACTGTCGCTCACCCAACTCTGTCCAGCAAGTAGGAGTACGACACCTCTGTCCATACAACGCTTCATAGGGTGCCATCTGAATACTAGACTGGTAGCTGTTGTTGTATGCGAATTCTGCCAACGGTAGAAACTCTTCCCAACTGCCCCTGAAGTCAATAACACAACCTCTCAACATATCTTCCAATATCTGAATTACCCTCTCAGACTGACCATCGGTTTGTGGATGAAAAGCTATGCTGAAGTCCAGTCTTATACCCAGTGCTTGATACAGCACCTTCCAGCAATGTGACGTAAACCTAGGGTCTCTGTCTGATATGATCGATACTGGTACCCCATGCAATCTTACAATCTCTGCCACATATAGCTTAGCCAACCTCTATAGAGAATAGTCGACACGAACAGGTATGAAACGAGCGGACTTCGTCAACCAATCAACAATCACCCATACCAAATCTTTCTTAGTAGGCGTAAGAGGTAGCCCACTAATAAAGTCCATCGTGATTCTCTCCCATTTCCATTGTGGAATCCTCACCGGCTGCAATAGCCCCGAAGGCAACTGATGTTCCGCCTTCACCTACTGACACGTCAAACATTTACCCACAAACTCGATAATTTCCCGCCTCAATCCAGGCCACCAAAACTGTTCACGCAGATCCCGGTACATCTTACTCCCCCAAGGATGCATAGCATAAAGGCTACTATGCGCCTCCAGAAGAAACATCTGCCTCAACTCAACATCCTTTGGCACGCAAACCCTTTTACGAAAACACAAAACCCCATCATTGTTCAAACTATAATCCTCCTCTCCACCATTCTGTACCCGCAGATTTTGAGCACTTAAGACTTCATCTAACAACTGCTTATCTTTAATCTGACCTACCCACGATGGCTTCACTTGGAGTTCAGCTAACAAACTTCTGTCGTCATACAAACTGAGATGAGCAAACATCACTCTTAAATCTGATATTACCTTCTGACTTAACGCATCTGCCACCACGTTAGCTTTACCCGGATGGTATTCGATCGAGCAGTCGTAGTCCTTTAATAGTTCAATCCACCTCCGCTGTCTTAAATTCAACTCCTTCTAGGTAAGGAGATATTTCAAACTCTTGTGATCGGTGTAGATGATGGACTTCTCCCCATACAGGTAATGTCTCCAGATCTTCAGAGCGAACACTATCGCAGCCAACTCCAGATCATGCGTAGGATAGTTCATCTTATGCGGTCTTAACTGCCGAGATGCATACGCAACTACCTTCCCATCTTGCATTAACACACACCCTAACCCCATGTGTGAAGCATCACAATAAACTACGAACTCTTTCCCAGCCTCGGGCTGAATCAACACCGGAGCCTCTGTCAAGATCTTTTTCAGCTTCTCAAAGCTTTCCTGCTGTTTCTCAGCCCAAACAAAAGATACTCCTTTCCGTAACAACTTAGTTAAGGGTGCCGCAATTAAAAAGAATCCCTCAAAAAATCTTCTGTAGTATCTTGCCAATCCCAGGAAACTTCGAATTTCCGCCACCGACTTAGGTGATTTCCAATCCAACACAGCTTCAATCTTTCGGGGATCAACCCTAATCCCCTCAGCATATACAACATGACCCAAAAAGGTAACTTCTTTCAACCAATATTCACACTTACTGAATTTGGCGTATAGCTGCTTCTCCCTCAAAATCTGCAAAACCACCCGAAGATGCGAATCGTGCTCATCTTTCATCTTGGACTATACCAGGATGTCGTCTATGAACACCACAACAAACCGATCCAGATAGGGTTAGAATACCCAGTTCATCATATCCATAAAGGCAGCTGGCCCATTCGTCAACCCAAACGGCATCACTAAAAACTCATAATGACCATAGCGAGTTCGAAACACCGTCTTATGAATGTCTGCTTCCTTGACCTTAAGCTGATGATATCCTGACCTCAAATCTATCTTCGAAAAGATTGAAGCCCCTTTGAGTTTGTCAAACAAGTCGTTGATCCTCGGCAGCGGGTACTTGTTCTTGATGGTCAACTTATTCAACGGACGATAGTCAATGCACATACGCATCGACCCGTCCTTTTTCTTCACGAATAGCACCGGCGCTCCCCACAGAGACACACTTGGTCGGATAAAACCACGATCCAACAACTCCTGGATCTGGGCCTTAAGTTCCGCCAACTCCTTCGGTGCCATCCTATAAGGGGCGATGGACACCGAAGCTATACCCGGGAGTAGCTCAATTCCAAACTCCACTTCACGATCCAGAGGCAACCCTGGAAGTTCCTCAAGGAATACATCCACGAACTCCTTTACTGTTCTAACCTCACTAACAGTCACTTCCTTTGAATCCAATGCAGTGATAAAAGTTAGGAATGCCTTACACCCTTTCCAAACCATCTTAACAGCTCTTAACGCAGAAACTACATTGGACAAATAATTCCTTCTTTCTCCTATCACAATCACCTCTTCGTCTTCCGGGGTACTTAACACCATTCGCTTAGTCGCACAATCCGGTTTAGCATGATATTTAACCAACCAATCCATGCCTAAGATGAGATCGAACTCCCCGAATGGTAATTCCATTAAGTCAGTCGGAAACAAAATTCCCTGAATTTCTAGAGGCACATCCCTAAATAATTTGTTCACTACCAGGGATTGTCTTAAAGGACTAACTACGGCCATCTCTCTAGCAGCTATTTCAGATTCTATACTTAAAGTCTCAGATACAGTACTAGCAACATAGGAGTGGGTCGATCCAATATCAATCAAAGCAAGAAATGACTTATTAGCTATAAGAAACGTATCAGTTATGACGTCCAGTGCGTCGCCATCCTCTCGTCCCCGTACTGTATAGACTAAACCTGGCTGTCTTGCATCTGTATCACTGACACCTCTGCCCGGTGCTCCACGACCCCGACCAAAACCATTCCCTCCTCTGATCGATCCATGACCTCTCGGCATCTGCTGTCCACCCCTTCCTAGCTGCACATACCCCTGACCTACCATCCGTGCCCTGGTCATTTCTAGCGGACAATTCCTTAATAGGTGATCCTTGAACCACACTTGAAACATACCCTATCTCTTCCCCAGCACTCTCCTGCATGTGACCTCCCACACTAAGCACACTGTCGAAATTGGCCAACAACAACTGCCATTGCAACACGACCTGGCCCATCAACCCTAGGCCTTTTCTGGAAACCCCCAGATGACCCTGACATTCCATAACTCCTTTTATTTTTACCTCTATCCTTGTCCCTATTTTGCCTCTCAGTCCGTTTAACCTCCTCGGCTATTTTAGCCTTTTCCACCAGGATAGCAAAATCTCTCTCCCGCTGCGGAGCTATCAGCACTCTCAACTCGTCCCGCAGCGCATCCTCGAACCGCATGCAATGCTCATAATCAGTCGCAACTATCACTCGAGCGTAACGGCTCAACCACAGAAATTTCGCCTTGTACTCAGCCACAGATTTACCCCCTTGTACAAGATTCAGAAATGCTTTCCTCTCAGCATCTACATAACTTGCCCCAACATATTTCCTTTGGAATGCAGTTTTGAAGAAATCCCAATCAATGCGATCCGTCGAAGTACCTTCTCTTAAGGTGAGCCACCATTGATATGCCTCATCTCGAAGAAGAGACACCGCTCCCTTTAGTTTTTCCTCAGCCGTGTAGTCTAAATCATCCATAATTCGCTTGACCGCCTCCAACCAGTACTCAGCTACATTCAGGGCCACACCCGAAATACCCCTAAACATTTCAGCCCCGTTTACTCGAAGTCGCTCAGGAATAGACTTCTGAGATACTGTCCTAGTACTTGCCCCAGCAACCCACTCCAACACACGCAGCATTGCTTGAGACAGGGCCTTATCCCCACCAGTTCTATCTTGCGATCCCACCTCTACCACAGATGATGCTGGCACTTCTCCTTCAGGCTCATTCCTTGCCTCCGAAAACTCAGCCTTAACACCCCGTCCTCTACCTCAGCCACGTGCAACACGTCCATGTCTTCTAGCACTCATGTCTACAGTTTCGTTCTAATTTGATTTACAAATTTTATGAATTAGCATTTCTTTTCACTGTTTATTAACGAGTAGTTTTATGAGATTAGAGTTATAAGCAGTTTTTCCGCAAAAACACATGCGTACCTAAAGGTTTCCGTTCCTAAAGTAGAGTTTCTTATTTCTACTATCCATGACAATATATTCATGTAACACATTCACTTCATGCAAATCATCCAATAATCAGAAGACTTACCTTGCAGACTCAGGCCGAACTCAAGTGCCATACCCCCAAAAACATGTAACTATATATATATATATATCCCAACCCATTTCTTAAACCAAATTTGAAAACGTTTTGGACCCAAAAACCCATAGCCGAGTTTTGCAACCAGGCTCTGATACCAGATTGTAACACCCCAAACCCGGCCCAGACACCACGACCGGATCTAGTATGTCACTTGAAGAGGTTTTTATACAAAAACGCAAACTTCGAAAAACTTTTAGGTTATTTTAGAAGCTCCAGGTTTGGTGGTTCGTTTGAAAACTTAATGAAGATTATAATTAGCCCATTCTTGTGTTTAGGTGACATTTGTAAACGCTAGTCATTCTAATAATCATAAGGTTTGCTCATAGATTTTTATGTGTAAAATCATTGATTTAGTTTTGAGAAAAACCTATTTTATTTCATCTTAAGAAGAAAACGTTTTGTCGATCAAGTTTGTGATGCAAACGTCTCAATAGTTAAACCATATTTAAAACCAAAATAATAGTGGCCTTTTTACAAATAAAAAATCCCCAAAAGTAGCAAACGGTAAATAAAATAAAGTTTTAATAGAATAACCTATGCATGGCCACCTCGAGTCCAATCCAGCCCAATCCACTGAACTAAGAGTCACCTGCATTTTGTTTAAGCAAATAGAGTGAGTCACAAGACTCAGTGTACAATTAGTCCACATAATCCACAGATGGGCCTAAGTCCCCAAACACAATCGGCCGAAGCCCAATCATTATAGCATACCAAAATAATCAATATGACAACCCAACCCAGCCTAATATTCCATCCTCTACACTCCTGCTCCATATGTCCATCCTCAACACACTTGTGGGGATTTCTACAATCAACCCTCCATCCTCTACACTCCTCTTTGGCAGTCATGCTGATAGTCACACTGCTCAAAGCCAATTTAGCGTGGTCTAGCCACCGATAATTATGTGACCAAGTCACCGATATGATAATGAGGCACTAAGCCATCCATTAGTGTGACAATGTCACCGATATACACTTCCCCTTCATATCATCATCATCCAGAATCTCATGCACATACACATAGTATAATAAACAAGACATATGATATCATACATTCAATATTTAAAGTACGCACTCAATCATGCTATCAACATTAATTATAAGGCTTAACCGGAAGACAATGACCTTGTGTTTCGGTTTTACCCTTCATGGGTAATTCAATCACCATTGCCGAGATTTTTGACTTTCATACATAACACATACACGTTTTATACAATTAAGGAGTAATATGGTAAACACACCTGTAAACCCGAAGAACTACACTATCAATCTTGTTAACGTCCTCACTCGCAGGGATCATAGTAATCTGCTTATCCCTCTCTGAAGCCGGCCCACAACCTGGTGGCCAATCTCGTACTACTGATACCGCACGTTTTTTGAACTTAGGGGTAGGGACTACGAGTCTGATCCCCTCCTTAGCTTGGCTGGTATTTGATTCCATGAAAGAGATCTTGGTCAGAAGACCGAGTTAACGCATTGGATAGGATAAGAGTAAGAATACACGCTCAACTGAAGAGATTTCTTACCTAGATCGACAGAAGCCGAAAGCTTCAAACTTGGTTTACGAATCAATTGAATCCCTAAAACATTACTATGTTAGAATCGATCCCTTACATAAATTAAAAGAATGGCCTTTCGGCCAAACAAACAAATAGGAAACTCTTACCACCATTCGGCCAACACCACTTACCGGAGGTCTTCCAACCGTAGGCCAGATGCAGAAAAGAATACGAACACAAAGCCCCTCCTACATTCGGCCAAAGCACCTAAATTACCAAGTTAACCCCCTTCGGTTACCAATCCAGCAAGAGAATAAGAAAGAATCGAAGAGAAGAAAATGCTTACCACCAAGCAGGAAGAAACCAATTGAGAAGGTAGGGAGAAAGAGTGACAGTAATCCTCTGCAACAAGAACGAATGAAGGAGATGAACAACCAAAGGAGATTCGGCCCAAAAGAAGATTAAGAACAACTCAATGAGAAAGAAGAGAGAATAGGTTTCAGCTTTGAGAAGAAAAAATGAAAGAAAATAAAGAAATGGAGAAGGTGGTAGGAGGGTTCAACTAAGGGTTTATGATATGCAAAAGAGAGTATAAACAAAAAAAGAAGAAAGGGTTGAGGTTTCAGCTTTTGGTTGAAAAGAGAAAGAATGCCAAAAGTGGGGTTCCCCAAGAGCTGATTTCGGTTTGAGAATAAGAGGAGAAAAACACTTGTTCCCCGATTACCAAAGAGAATAATGTTTGATTAGCTAACTCTCAACTGAAAGTGACCTTATGGAAGAATCGGCACACACACCACATGCACCTAAGAACCGAAAAATGCATCAAAGAAAAGAAAGAAAGACTTAAGACCACATTCGGCTCATACCTCACCTAGCCCCCAAAACCAAAGCTTTCCCTCCCCCCAACCAAGCCATATTCGACCAACAACCTCCCAACAAGCCACCACTCCTTGATCATCTCCTACAATCACTCCCCTCTCAAAATTTGAATCTATTTGAAAGATTCAAATTCCCCTTTTCACTCTTGTCCATCAATTTGAAATATTTGACTTAGTCCACTCCCACCCTTCAAGGTCCAAGCCGAATCCATCACCTCCCGTCCAGACGCCAAAAAGAGTTCCCAAAAAGTGAATTGTGCGACTCGAACCTCCGCCCTCACTGCTCCCCTGTGGCATCACTTACCTGCATCCCCCAAGTGGCGTCTCCTTGCCACTTTACCACTGCACTTCTTGTGTCAACAAACCCAAATAATAATTCTTAAAGCCTTTCTTAACTAGCTCTCTCCTAAAGCGCCCAAAAATTGAAACTTCGCCAAGGCTTCGGCTTAACCCCGAGCCTTCCCGGGGCCCCCAAACATAACAAACTAAAAGATAGAGCATGCCAACACACCCAAAACATAATAAATGCAAAGCCCCTAAATCCCGGATGTTACATTACTCCATTAAAAGCCTACCTTCATAATTAACCCCTAGTGAACTCCTTTGATCCTAACAATCCTTTTTATTGACTCACCCACTAATATTAACCCAAAATCTGGTCTGTATTAGTTATCACCATTCCTCTTGACCACCGTTATATTGAGATTTGATTTGATCAGTTGCCTAACTATAATCTTTAATTCAATATTAAATTCATCTTTTATTATGACTTGATTTTTTCCTTAAAAAAAAGTGTATCCATCATTAGTTATATAATTAAGTGAGCTTATGCATTTAAATTCCACATATTGAAGAAAAAGCTTGTATTATTAGTATTACAAATTTTTAATTGATATAATTATTTAGGATTAGTTCATTTTTCTAGTGAGGTAAATTGTCAATTCAATCTCAATTCTAACCCTTTAATTTAGCCTTTATCCACACCTTTAACCCAAGCCCCATTACAACCCTTTTTATGTATCATCCCATTTTACAATGGTGGAGATTTGATTTTCATGCAAGTCTATGGGATTAACTTTTCATGTTCAACTTTTGAGTGCTTAATTTTGAACCTTAAACACTTTGAGTGATTTGAGTGAATCTTTAGTGAGGATGTCAACTCTTGTCCATTTTGAATTAAAGGTGATTATTTAGGTAAGGGGAAACGTCTATATTTTTCGTGCTACAAAAACTATGACTTTGATTGTTTGAATCTTTAAGATCCTTTTACTTAAATTATCAATGTATGAATTACCTTTGAATTATGATGGAACATTATTGATGAATATTATGAATCAAGGAAGTTCATTTTAATTGTGAGTTGAGAATTTTGCTGGAGGACAAGCAAATGCTTAAGTGTGGGGGTATTTGATAAACCGTAATAGAAACATATTTTAATCCCACATTTAGCATACTTTTGGATGATTTATGCCTTGAATTGTGGAATTTGGTGCTTTTAATCCTTTAATTTCATGTTTTATACTTAGGAAAGCACCGGAGGATGAAAAGAATGAGAAACGGGCCTAAAACAGAGCAAATGGGCCAAAGCACGAAATCAACACGGCCTGGGCCTAAGACCACACAGCCGTGCCTCATTAACAGACCCGAACACGGCCTAGCCAAGATTCACACGGGCGTGTGCCATGGGGGTGTCCCTGCCGTGACAAAGAGAAATTTTACTCAGATTAGGGTACTTAGAGGCAAAGAAAGCCATTCCAAAAGCCTATATAAACACCCTAGAGGCCAACCTTCAGGGGGCGTCCAGCCAAGCCGAAGAGCCAAGCTTGAGAGGCCAGAATTGTGGAATTTACTCGAAGAAAGCCAGTTGATTCATCTCAAGAAGCCGGAGTTATACTCAAGAAAGAAGATCTTCCCTTCAATTTCCTTCAAGGGTTTTTAGGGTTTTTCTTATGTTTTGTTTTATATTTTCTTCTAAGATGTATTCTTTTATTATTATGAACTAAACCCTCAAATACCTAAGATGGATCTTGTTATTGTTTTCTGATCTATATGATAAATAATTGATTTGTTCTTAATTATGTGTTCTTAATTCTTGTTTTGATATTTCAGGATATTGATTCAAGTATTGATGTGCTTAGGCAGAGGAGGAATAGACCCTGTCTAAGAGTAGATCTAGCATAATTAAGCAGAGTTGATCGCAACCCTAGAGATAGGATGACGAAAATCTGCCAGATTAGGGTCAAACCTAATATGGGAGTCCATAGATCGAGTTAATGCAATTCTAGGGGTTTTAATTAGAAAGAGATTTCAATTAATCAACCTAGGGTTAGACGTTAGTAGCCTCAAGAGAGGTATTAATATAAATTAGGGAATCCTACGGATCAAGTCAAGTGAATAAATCTAGTTTAGAGTTAAATAACAAGTAAAGTCTAGGTGGATTCTTCCTCGGGTATTGTCTTAATCAATTGGTTTTTCCCACAAGTATTTCCACAATTCATTCTCTTTGTCTTTGCATCTTTAGCTTAGTTGTTAGTTAATTTTAGAATAAATAACAATTCACCTTTACCTTAGGCTAAATAATAAAAAGAAAGTTAGTATTAGTACTTTTGGTTCCTTTGGGTTCGACAATCCGGTCTTGCCACTAAACTATAATATTATTTGATAGGAACGCTTGCCTCAGTCGTTGTCATAGTTAGTTTCTAGGCTCGATCATTCTTTATATCAATTTTTAAGACTCTGACACACGATCATCTAACCTCGATCTCCTCGACTGACACGATGTGAGAAGGGTCTGAGCGATAACATCTTAGCATTGATACGTGAAACACATAATGTATTTGGCTTAGTTTCGAAGGCAATTCCAACTGATAGGTAACTGGCCCAATTTGCTTCAACACCCGGTATGGCCCAATGAATCTATGGCTTAACTTGCCCTTCCGACCAAACCTTAACACCTTCTTCCAAGGGGAAACCTTGAGAAAAACCAAGTCCCCCACCGCATACTCAATCTCTCTCCATTTGAGGTTAGCATATGACTTCTGCCTATCTACTGCCTCCTTCAGTCGATCTTGAATCAACTTTACCTTATCCTCGATGTCTGCTACCAACTCTGGACCCAGTACTCGCCGCTCACCCAACTCGGTCCAACAAGTCGAAGTATGATATCTTCGTCCATACAATGCTTCATATGGTGCCATTCCAATACTTGCCTGATAACTATTGTTATATGCAAATTCAGCTAACGATAAGTAATCCTTCCAACTTCCTTGAAACTCAATTACACACCCTCTTAGCATATCCTCCAATACTTAAATTACCTCTCCGACTGACCATTAGTCTGAGGGTGAACTGCTGTACTAAAATCCAACCTCGTACCCAGTGCTTCATACAACTTCTATCAAAAGCGAGATGTAAAACGAGGGTCTCTATCAGATATAATACAGACCGGAACTCCATGCAACCTCAAAATCTCCCTCACTTACAACCTTACTAATTTCTGTAATGAGTAGTCGGTGCGGACCAGAATAAAATGGGCAGACTTAGTTAACCGATCCACTATAACCCATAGAGAGTCCTTCCTAGTAGGCGTCAAGGGTAGCCCACTAACGAAATCCATAGTAATACGCTCCCATTTCCAAAGTGGAATCTTAATCAGTTGGAGTAACCTTGATGGTAGTTGATGTTCCGCTTTCACTTGCTGACATACCAAACATTTGCCCACAAACTCTGTAACCTCGCATTTCAAACCCGGCCACCAATAAAGCTCTCGTACATCCCGATACATCTTGTTACCTCCGGGGTGCATAGCATATGAACTACTATACGCTTCCCGTAGTATAGACTTCTTTTTCTCTTCGTCCCTTGGCACACAAATTCTACCACGAAAAAGTGCCTCCAAATCTTAAGTGCGAACACCACTGCTGCCAATTCCAAATCGTGGGTTGGGTAATTTCTTTCATAAGTCTTAAGTTGGCGTGACGCATATGCAACCACCTTCCCTTCCTACATCAAAACACAGCCCAAGCCCACGTGTGACGCATCGCTATAAACTGTAAACTCCTTCCCGTGCTCCGATTGAATCAGAGTAGGGGCCTCCGTTAAAACCTTTTTAAGCTTCTCAAAGCTTTCTTACTATTTATCCGTCCACACAAACGACACCCCCTTCCGTAGTAACTTAGTCAAGGGTGCAGCGATTAGGGAAAACCCTTCAACAAACCGCCTATAGTACCCGGCCAGGCCTAGAAAACTCTGAATTTCTGACACCGTCTTAGGTCGTTTCCAATCAAACACCCCTTCCACTTTCCGAGGGTCAACTCTAATTCCCTCAGCGAAAACCACATGCCCTAAGAAAGTGACTTCCCTTAGCCAGAATTCGTACTTACTAAATGATAAACCGTAAAAGCAACATATTTTAATCCCACATTTTAGTATGCTTTTGGATGGTTTCAGCCTCGATTGATATAAAAAGGTGCTCTTAACCCTTTCTTTTCATGTCTTATACCCAGGAAAGCACCCGAGGACGAAAAGAACATAAAACGGGCCCAAAATGGAGTAAATGGGCCATATCACGAAATCCACACGGCCTGGCTTAAGCCCACACGGCCGTGCCACATTGATCATCTAAAACACGGCCTTACCCCCGAGTTACACGGCCGTGCCTCATCAAAGAAGTCTGTAGAAGGCCCAAATTGCCCGGGCCCAAAATAAACCAAACTAGAAAAACAAACCCAATTACAAGGCCCAATATCAAGCAGCCCAATACCCAAATCAGAAAACAACAAAAAAGGAAGAAAAAAACCCTAGTTTTCTGCCCTAGCTTTGGCGCTGCTCCCCCACTACGTCTGCCCCCTCCACTAGGCCCTGTTTTCAGCCACCATTGTCGGCACCACTAGCACCGCCCGTCCACCTACAGAAGAAGACAAGAACACAACGGCACCAAGAGCAGAAGAGAACCAAAAGAACATTATGTTATTATTATTATTAATCGGATATATAAAGCCGATTGTGCCTCTGTAAAGGTGACTTTTTTCTTTTTTTCTTCAATCAATACGAGCGCAATACTTCCGGAACACAAACAAAAATAACCGAAGCAATAACAAAAAAACAAAAATTCAAAACGCATAAGTCAGATCTGTAACATTCGAAGGTATTTCTTTTTCATTTTGAATTTTTCCCTTTTTTACCCATAAATATATATATACACATTTTTTTAAAAAAGAGAGAGAGATTTTACCTTTTCCGGCCACCGTGCGCGGTGGCCGGAGACGACGGTGCCGGCAACAGAGGTGCGACGGTGATCTGCTGGAGTGTCCCCCCCTTTTTTCTTTTCAGACCTGCAGAGAGAGAATGAGAGGAAGAGAGTCAGATTTTTTTTTAGAAAACAAGAGAGAAATAAATTCTAAAAAAAAAAAATTTCAGCCTTTATATAACTATATGAAACGACGCCGTTTTGGCCGGCGTCCAAATGCCCCAAAACAACATCGTTTCAACCGACCCAACCCGATCTGACCCGCTCCAGCCTAGGATCCACGCGTTTTATTATGGAGGGGCTAATTGCGCTTTTAGCCCCTCCGCATTTTCATGTTTGCGCAATCAATTTTTTTATCCCGATTTTGACCCAATGATTTTCCATGGTTTCAAATTAAGTCCTCCTTCCAACGCACCGTTTCAGTGAGAGGGTTTATTGCTGTTTTAGACCTTCCAGGTTGTGTGCGCGTTGCAAATAAGCCCTTTTCCCCTCTTATTTTATTTCGAATCAACCCCAAACTTTCATTTTAAATGAAAATTAATCCTTTTTTAGTTATTTTGCAATCTTTAGGTCTTTTTGTTATTGTATTGTTATTGTTATTACCATTATTATATTTTCATGTATATATTTTGTCATTATTTTGTTTAACTAACTTTATTATTATTATTATTATTATTATTATTATTATTATTATTATTATTATTATTATTATTATATTATTATTATTTACTATATTTTTCATCACCATTACCGCTATCATCATTATGCTACTATTATGTCTATTACTACTATTACTGTATTATTACTTGTATATATACTTACTACTACTATTATTATTATTATCACTAATGTGCTAATATTATTATTATTTATATTATTATGTTCATTTATTGTTATTAATTTATCAATATCACTGTTATTTCTTTCCGTATAACATCGTGTTTCCATGTCATTATTTGTCGCATTAGTTTTTTTTTTTTTTTTGCCCAAAGCATCAAGTTCTTAATGATTGATATTCCGTATTAAGGATTTGAGAAGATCGTGCCCTAACTTACTGGGTTTCGATTTTTCTTCAGTCTAAATAACGGAATCCCCTTTTTAAATCACAATCAAGTTTTGAATAAAATACTTGTTTTCGGGAACTAGAGGTGTGGTGCCTTAACTTACTGGCCATGACATCTAGATGTCTCGAAATAAGTCTGTTTTTAAAAAAAAATAAAGGTAACGTCCCTTACTTGGAATTTCGAGAAATCGAGCCCTAACTTACTGGGTTCCGATTTCTCACTTGTCAAATAATGGGATATCCTTCTTGAACTCGAATTTGAATTTTAAAGTCAAGAGACAAGCTTAGTTCCGAGAGCCCAAAATGTCGTGCCCTAACTTACTGAGAGCGGCATTTCATCTCTTCGAAATGAGTATGTCTTATCATTCATTTTCGATCTGTCCATGTTCTTTTAAAGAGGATCGTATTTTCAAATCTTTTCAAATTTTCGACATCAAGATATTAGACAATCAATTAGGTTCCAATTTTTGGGCGTATCGAGGATGCTAACCCTTCCTCATGTGTAACTGACTCCCGAACCTGTTTCTTTGAACTTCATGGACCAAAATTGTTGTTTTGATAAATTAAACGGTTTATTTAAAACAACTACTTTTCGAGGTGACCTGATTACACCTCAGCAAAAATGATCGGTGGCGACTCCTATTTTTATTCATTTTCAAAAACCAAGTCGACTCCCGCTTTTCAAAAAAAGGGACGGTTTCGACAAAGTCTAAACACGGCTTGAAAACTAATCACACGACCATGTGACATGGCCGTGTCCCTATTGTGGCAAAAATCAATTTCATTCGAATTTGGATACTTTGGGGCAAAGAAACACAGTCCAAGAGCCTATATAAACCCCCCTAAGTGTTACCTGAAGGAGGGCGGTTAGCTAGGCCAAGGAGCCAAGCCGAAAAGGTTAGAGTTGTGGGAATCACTCGAAGATAGCAAGTTGATCCATCTCTAGAAGCCGGAATTCTACTCAAGACGGCGGATCTCTCCTTCAATTCCTTCAGGGAGTTTTAGGGATTTCTTATGTTTTGTTTTATCTTTTCTTCTGAGATGTTTTCTTTATTTGTTATGACCTAAACCCCTCAGATACCTGAAGGGGATGAAACCTAGATGAATCTTGTTATTATTTTCTGAACTATAAGATAAATACTTGATTTGTTCTTAATTATGTACGCTTAATTCTTGTGTTAATGTTTCCTGGATATTGACTCAAGTCAGATGTTCTTAGGTGGAGGAGCAAAAGTCCCTACTTAAGAATAGTTCTAGCATAATTAAAGCGGAGTCGTTCGCGCGCCTAGAGATAGGGTGACGAGATTTTGCCAGATTAGGGTGAAACCTAATATGGGAATCCATAGATCTATTTACTGCTATTCTAGGGGGTTATTAACTGAGAAAGAGATTTATGTTAATTAACCTAGGGTTAGACGTTATTCACCTTGACAGAGGGTTTAATATACGTTAGGGAGTCCTACGGATCAAGTAGTCATTAGATCTAAACAACTTCACTTATTTTAGGCTAGATAATAAAAAGAAGGTTAGTATTAGTACTTTTAGTTCCTTTGGGTTCGATAATCTGGTCTTGCCTAAGCTATACTACTGTTCGATAGGTACACTTGCCTTTCATTGTTGTCAGAGTTAGTTTGCAGGTTCGATCATTCTCTTTATAAATTTTAAGACTCTGATTCCAGCGATCAAGTTTTTGGCGCCGTTGCCGGGGAACTAAAATATTAAGAAAGCTCTATTTTTATTACTTTAGCCATTATTTTTATTTTTCGCAATTTTATTTTATTTTTAGGTTAAATTTTGGTTTTTGCTAAATTTTCTTTCTTTTCCAGCAGGTACCTCTAGTTTATGACTAGAAGGAACCCGAGAGGACCACTAGTATACGACAGTGAAATTGAAGCTACCGTCCGTAGGACTCGCAGAGAAATCAGGCGAGCCCTAAATTACACAGAGGAAAATCAAGAAGGCAGATCCAATCCTACTGAAGGGATGGACGAAAATAATCCACAACCACATGATGTGGGAGAAAACAATGCTCCACGTACTATGTTTGATTATGCTAAACCTCATTTAACAGGAGCAGAATCGAGTATTGTTAGGCCTGCTATAGCTGCTAACAATTTTGAATTAAAGCCTAACACAATACAAATGATTCAACAATTTGTTCAATTTCATGGTTTACAAGATGAAGACCCAAACACTCATATAGCTAATTTTTTAGAGTTCTGTGATACCTTCAAAATAAATGGCGTTCCTGATGATGCCATACGTCTTCAGTTATTTCCCTTTTCATTAAGGAATAAAGCCAAATAGTGGTTAAACTCGTTACCACGAGGTTCAATCACTACATGGGAGCAAATGACCAAAAAATTTCTTTTAAAATACTTCCCACTGGCCAAAACGGCCGAATTACGGAATGATATCTCTTCTTTTGTCCAGATGGATTTAGAGACATTATACGACGCATGGGAGAGATACAAAGATCTCTTGAGAAGGTGTCCACACCATGGTTTACCCTTATGGCTCCAAGTCCAAACTTTCTACAACAGTGTAAACCCCTTAACGAGGCAATTAATTGATTCAGCCGCCGGTGGAACCCTGAACAACAGAACTCCTGAAGTAGCCTACGAGTTCATCGAAGAGATGACACTAAATAACTATCAGTGGCAAGTTACAAGGACTAAACTGACAAAATCAGCTGGAGTTTACAACCTCGATGTAGTGACCACACTATCAACACAGATGGAGATGATAAATAAAAAGCTTGATAGTTTGTGTTCTTCGCAGGTACACCCAATCATGCAAAGCGACGCAAGTGGAATTGTGGCGAATCCTGAGTACCCACCCTACCAACCGGGCGCAGAGAGTGAACAGATGAACTATATAGGTAATAATTTCAAATCCAATGACAATCCTTATAGTAATACTTACAATCCAGGCTGGAAGAACCACCCAAATTTTTCATGGGGAGGTCAAGGAAATCAAAGACAACAACCTCCTCAAAATTTCCGAAATCAGCCATATACACAAGAGAAAAAGCCAAACATCGAAGAGAATCTGACAAAATCCATGGCAAGCATAGAAAATCGTCTCCAAGATACTGAGAAAACACTTAAAAGTCAACAAAAATCGACTGAGGAGACCAAGAACCAAATCGGGGAACTTACTAAGTCAGTAGGGGAAGTCACTAAAGCAGTCAGACAACTTGCAAAGTTAATGTCCGAACGACCGCAAGGACGTCTACCGAGTAACACTGAGATTAACCCAAAGGAGAAAATCCAAGCCATCACAGCTCATAATAGCATAGAGGTAGACGAACCTAATCCAATACAAAAGAACGAGGTAGATGAAGGAAAAGTTGAGGCAACACAGGAAAAGCCAAAACTAGAAATCAAAGAATACCAACCTCGCATACCTTACCCCGAAGTAATGAAAAGAGATGATACAGAAGAACAATTTGGTAAGTTTCTTAAACTTTTAAAGAAATTACATATTAACTTACCTCTTCTTGAATCTCCTTTTTAGATTCGAGGAAATTTTTAAAACAGCTCTTAACAAACAAGCGCAAATTAGACGAAGAGCCACATGTGGAATTGAACGCAGTATGCTCAGCAATCTTACAGAATAGACTACCGCGGAAGGAAAAAGATCCAGGAAGTTTTACTATTCCTTGTTTAATTGGTAGACTAAATGTTGATAATGCATTAGCTGATTTAGGGGCAAGTATAAATGTCATGCCTTATACATTGTTTAAACGACTAGGACTAGGGAAGCCCAAACAAACTAGGATGAGTATTCAATTAGCCGATAAAACTGTTAGAATTCCTAGGGGAATTATCGAAGATATTCTTGTCAAAATCGATAAATTTGTTTTCCCAGTAGATTTTGTTGTCTTAGACATGGATAAGGATAATTCAATCCCCTTAATTTTAGGAAGACCCTTCCTAGCAACTGCCAAGACTAAAATTGATGTTGCAACATGAGAACTTATACTTTGTGTAGGTGACGAATCAATCAGTCTTCAAGCTCTTGACTTGGCCAGGACAACAATCGATGAAGGTAAGAAAGTCAATTTAGTTGATAATCAATTTGTACAACCTTCATTGCAGGAAACAATACAAGGATACAAACTTGAGCCGAATCACGAACCTAGCACCATCAAAGAAAAATTGCATAAGGAACGAAGCCTTAAGGTTGACATTCAGAAGAGCAAGAAACACAAATCAAAGAGGAACAGGAACAAAATGAAGTAAAACCTAAGGAGCCCCCAGAAGAGCTCATAGGAACATCGAATCACTTCAAAATAAGAGACCAGGTGCTGCTAGACAAAGCCGACCCTCGCATCACCACATCGACCTGAAAGTAAATGAAAATTCCTCTAAAGGTACATAAAATCTTTCCACACGGAACAGTCGAGGTAAGCAATCCAACATTCGACACTTTTAAGGTAAACGCTTCTCGACTTAAATTTTATCAAGAAAGTAGAACTGTAAGCATGAGGGAAGATCTTCAAACCTTTAAACCTCCCTGATTTTTTTTACAAGAAAATTCTAGCTTAAGACTATAAACAATCGCATCTAGGGAGGCAACCAAGCACTAACCCAATGTATTTTCACATTTTGCTTTCTTTCCATTCTTTATTCTTAGTTTTAAACTAACACAAAAGTACAGATTTCTAAGCCACACGGCCGTGGCCGTGGCCGTGTGGACCACCAAAATCTCTATACTGACATAGCAGAGGCGGTACAAATCAGTCCCAACCAACTTTTGAATTCACGGACTCAACCACTACCCCATGGGCACCGACAAAGTGGCACAGCCGTGCCCTATGACCGTGTGAAGCTACTGACTTGCAAGCCATAGGTAGAACACGCCCGTGCCTGAAAACCGTGCCAACATACTGATTTGTGCCCTACGGGCGTTGCCAGCTGAAAAACAGGTATGGAGAAACAACACGCCTAGACACACAGCCATGCTAAGTGGCCGTGTGCATCGACACGCCCTCACACCACAGGCGTGGGAACGTGCCAAATTTGAGCCTCTATTTAAACACCAACCCCCATCCCCATTCTTCTACTTCCCACCTCTTTCCTTATTCCCTATCCTCAGATTTCCCCTCCATAACAAGTCTCTCCAACCCTTGAGCTACACCAAAACCATGCCGAAGAAGAGGAAGAAGCCAAGCATAATCTCACCAAGGGTGACCCCTATACATAAGCTCATGCCGTCCGCTTCATCCAAACAACAAGCCAAGGGTCTTTGAGACCATTTAGTTTTTATTTTTCTCTTCTCTTTTGCTTCAATTTCCTTCTCTTTGACAATCTTATGCTTAATTTAGTTTAATGTATTCTAGTTTCTTAGTGTTAGGTTGTAAAGGCTGCTTGGGAATCATGCCACTTCCGCCACCGCCAGGACCTCCGTCACCTTAGAAGTCACACCCACCTCACGAACCATCTACCAATAATGATTCTCAAGCCCTTTTATCTTCCAGTCTTAGTTTATTTTCCTTCTTAGTCCCATTTCCTTTTTCTTTCTTGTTTTTAGTTATATATTTCGTTTATTTTAAATGTGTCTTAATAACTCCTGGCTAACTAATTACGAGCTCCCCAATTTCTTCATCTAGCTCAGGATCATCATCCAGACCGACTCCTCCAACTCTGGGATTTCATTCGTAATTCAGGAAGTTTCACCTCTCCCTCTCTTTTGATTATATTAATTGTTATTATCTATCTTTGTACATTGAGGGCAATGTACATCTTAAGTGTGGGGGGTGAATATTTATTTGAAGAAAGGGTCTAACTTTCTGCATTATTCTCAAATCCGGCCTAACTTTCTTCATTATTCTCAAATCCCTAAATTTAGTCTTGTTTCTAAGTAATTTCCTCATATTACTAATTAGAATGAAATTTCTGATGGTCTATGATTTTTATTGATATGTTTTAAATTAAGTCATAGTTAATTGTGCATTGATGATTAAATTAGAAGAATATTAGAGAATCAAGCATGATAAGTCTACTTTTCCGAATTAAAATCTCTGTTAGGTTGTTGAGCTGAATCTAAATATTATCTGGAAGTTTGAAATTTACAAGGTTGATGTCAAAACACCCATAATTTTTGTGAGATTTTGAGCCTATTAGAGCATATATTCTTTTCCATGCTCACTTTATTGATTATGAGTGTGTCAACTATGAACTGTTATTCTATTACTTGCCTCGATTATACATGTTGAGACCACATCTATGATTTGATAAACAGAGATGATAAAGGCACCTAGGATTTAACCCACTCACTCCACTAAAAAGCCTACCTCTATAATTAACCTTTAGTGAATCCTGTTGATCCTAACAACCCTTTTTATTGACTTACCAGCTAATATTAACCCAAAACCCCTTTCTATTTGTTATCACCATTCCTTTTGACTATCCTCAAACCGAGATTTGATTTGATGTGTTGCCTAACTGTTATCTTTATTTTAAGTAATAGATACATTCCTTATTATGTAAACTTGATTTGTTCTTAAAAAAACCCGAAGTATATTCAGTATTAGTTCTACTAAGTGAGCTTACATGTTGAAATTCCACATCTTAAGGAAAAAGCTCGTATTATTAGTTTTCAATTGATGTAATTATTTTGGATTAGTTCAAATTTTTTAGTTAGGCAATTTGTCAAGTCAGTCTCGATTCTAACCTTCTAATTCAGCCTTTATCCACACCTTTAACCCTAGCCTCGTTACAACCCTGTTAAAGACCTTTTGATTTGTGTATCATCTCATATCACGGTGGTGGAGATTTGATTTTCAGGCAAGCCTATGGGATTAGCTTTTCAAGTTCGACTTCTGAGAGCTTAATTTTGAACTTTAAATACCTCGAGTGATTTGAGTGAATCTTTAGTGAGGATGTCAATCCTTGTCGATTTTAAATCAAAGGTAATTATTTAGATAATGGGAGACACCTATGTTTTTATACTACAAATATATGACTTTGACTGTTTGAATCTTTAGGACTCTTCGAGTTAACTCATCCATGTATAAATTATCTATGAACTATGATGAGACATTATTGATAGGAATTGTGAATCATGGAAAGTTTGTTTTAATTATAAGTTGAGAATTTTGCTTGAGGACAAGCAAAAGCTTAAGTTTGGGGGTATTTGATAAACCGTAAAAGCAACATATTTTAATCCCACATTTTAGTATGGTTTTGGATGGTTTAAGCCTTGATTGATATAAAAAGGTGCTCTTAATCCTTTCTTTTCATGTCTTATACCCTGGAAAGCACTCGAGGACGAAAAGAACATAAAACGGGCCCAAAACAGAGTAAATGGGCCATATCACGAAATCCACACGGCCTGGACTTAATACCACACGGCCGTGCCACATTGATCATCTAGAACACGGCCTTACCTCCGAGTCACACGATCGTGCCTCATTAAAGAAGTCCGAACACGGCTTGAAGACTAGTCACACGACCGTGTGACATGGCCGTGTCCCTATCATGGCAAAAAGCAATTTCATTCTGATTTGGATACTTTGGGGCAAAGAAACACATTCCAAGAGCCTATATAAACCCCCTAAGTGTTACCTGAAGGAGGGCGGTTAGCTAGGCCAAGGAGCCAAGCCGAAAAGGTCAGAGTCGTGGGAATCACTCCAAGATAGCCAGTTGATCCATCTCTAGAAGCCAGAATTCTACTCGAGACGACGGATCTCTCCTTCAATTCCTTCAGGGAGTTGTAGGGATTTCTTATGTTTTGTTTTATCTTTTCTTCTGAGATGTTTTCTTTATTTGTTATGAACTAAACCCCTCAGATACCTGAAGAGGATGAAACCTAGATGAATCTTGTTATTATTTTCTAAACTATAAGATAAATACTTGATTTGTTCTTAATTATGTGCGCTTAATTCTTGTGTTAATATTTCCGGGATATTGACAAGTCAGATGTTCTTAGGTGGAGAAGCAAAAGTCCCTGCTTAAGAATAGATCTAGCATAATTAAAGCGGAGTCGTTCACGCGCCTAGAGATAGGGTGACGAGATTTTTCCGGATTAGGGTGAAACCTAATATGGGAATCCATAGATCAATTTACTGCTATTCTAGGGGGTTATTAAGTGAGAAAGAGATTTCCATTAATTAACCTAGGGTTAGACGTATGGTTCAGGGTTAGATAACAAGTGAAGTCTAGGTGGATTCTTCCTGAGGGTATCATCTTAAATCAACTGAGTCTTCCCTCAAGTTATTTCCCAATTCATTCTTTTTGTCTTTGCATCTTTAGCTTAGTAGTCGTTAGATCTAAACAACTTCACTTATTTTAGGCTAGATAATAAAAAGAAGGTTAGTATTAGTACTTTTAGTTCTTTTGGGTTCGATAATCTGGTCTTGCCTAAGCTATACTACTGTTCGATACGTACACTTGCCTTTAATCGTTGTCAGAGTTAGTTTGCAGGTTCGATCATTCTCTTTATAAATTTTAAGACTCTGATTCCAGCGATCACTAAACTTAGCATAAAGTTGCTTCTCCCCTAGAATCTGCAACACACTCCTTAGGTGTGCATCATGATCATCCTCCGTTCTCGAGTATACTAAGATGTCATCTATAAACACTACTACTAACTGGTCTAGATACGACTGAAAAACCCGGTTCATAAGATCCATAAAAGCAACAGGTGCATTCGTTAGCCCAAACTGCATCACCAAAAACTCATAATGTCCATAATGAGTTCTAAAAGCTGTCTTATGTACATTTGCTTCCTTAACCCTCAGTTGATGGTACCCTGAACGTAAGTCAATCTTCGAGAAAACTGAGGCTCCCCTAAGTTGATTGAAAAGGTCATCTATCCTAGGCAGAGGGTACTTATTCTTAATGGTTAACATGTTTATATGCCTATAGTCGATTGATAGTGTCTGTCGAGTCTTATAATTTATAAAAAGAATGATCGAACCTCGAAACTAACTCTGACAACGATTTGAGGCAAGCGCACCTATCGAACAGTGGTATAGTTAAGGCAAGACCAGAATGTTGAATCCCAAAGGAACACCGGAATGTTGAATCCCAAAGGAACCAAATGTACTAATACTAACTCTCTCTTTATTGTTTAGTCTAAGAATAAAGGGATTTATTTATCTAATCTAAATTAATTAACTACTAAACTAAAGATGTAAAGACAAAGAGAAAGAATTTGGGAAAATAACTTGAGGAAAAACCAATTGATTAAGACGACACCCAAGGAAGAATCCACCTAGACTTCACTTGTTATCTAACTCTGAACCAGACGACTTATTCATTTGACTTAATCCGTAAGATTCCCTAAGTTATATTAATCCCTCTCTCGAGGTGACTAACGTCTAACCCTAGGTTGATTAATTGAAATCTCTTTCTAATTAAAGCCCCTAGAATTGCATTAACTCGATCTATGGACTCCCATATTAGGTTTCACCCTAATCCGGCAAAATCTCGTCACCCTATCTCTAGGCGCGTGATCAACTCTGCTTAATTATGCTAGATCTACTCTTAGGCAGGGACTTTTGCTCCTCCACCTAAGCACATCATACTTGAATTAATATCCCGAAAATATCAACACAAGAATTAAGAACACATAATTAAGAACAAGTCAAATATTTATCATATAGTTCAGCAAACGATAACAAGATTCATCTTAGGTTCCATCCCCTCAGGTATCTGAGGGTTTAGTTCATAACAATAAAAGAAAACATCTCAAAAGAAAAGATAAAACAAAACATAAGAAATCCCTAAAACCCCCTGAAGGAATTGAAGGAGAGATCCTCCGTCTTGAATATAATTCCGACTTCTTGAGATGGGTCAACTGGTTATCTTCGAGTAAATCTCCACAAATCTGACCTTTTTGGCTCAGCTCCTTGGCCTCGCTAACCGTCCCGTTCTAGGTTATACTTAGGGTGTTTATATAGGCTTTTGAGATAGGTTTCTTTGCCCCTAAGTATCCTTTTCCGAGCGAAATTGCTCTTTTCCACGACAGGGACACGGCCATGGCACACACCCATGTGAGTCGTCTTTAGGCTGTGTTCGGACTTTTAATGAGGCACGGCCATGTGGTCTTGGGCCCAGGCCGTGTCGATTTCTATTTTGGCCCAATTTGGTCCATTTTAAGCCCGTTTCTTGTTCTTTTCATCCTCGGGTGCTTTCCTGAGTATAAAACATGAAAAGAAAGGATTAAGAGCACCTTTTTACATAAATCAAGAGATAAATTATCCAAAAGTATGCTAAATGTGGGATTAAAATATGTTACTTTTACGGTTTATCAAATACCCCTACACTTAAGCTTTTGCTTGTCCTCAAGCAAAATTCTCAACTTACAATTAAAACGAACTTCCCTGATTCATACTATTCATCAATAGTGTTTCATCATAATTCAAAGGTAATTTATACATAGATAATTCAACTCAAAGAGTCCTAAAGATTCAAACAATCAAAGTCACAGTTTTTATAGTATGAAAACATAGGTGTTTCCCTTTACCTAAATAATTACCTCTGATTCGAAATCGACAAGAGTTGACATCCTCACTAAAGATTCACTCAAACCACTCGAAATGTTTAAGGTTCAGAATTAAGCACTTAAAAGTCAAACATGAAGAGTTAATCCCACAAGCTTGCATGAAAATCAAATCTCCACCATTGTAAAATGAGATGATACACAAATCAAAAGGTCTTTATAGGGTTGTAACGGGGCTTAGGTTCAAGGGTATGGATATAGGCTGAATTAAAGAGTTAGAATCGAGATTGACCTGACAAATTACCTAACTAGAAATATGACTACTCCTAAATAATTACATCAATTGAAAACTTGTCATACTAATAATAATACCCTAATACGAGCTTTCTTCTTCAATAATTGGCATTCAAACATATAAGCTCATTCAATCACACAACTAATAATGAATATAATTCGATTTTTTTTCAGAACAAGTCAAATATATAATAAAGGATAAATTCAACTACTTGAAATAAAGATCATAGTCAGGTAACTGATCAAATCAAATCTCGACATGAGGTTAGTCAAAAGGAATGGTGATAACAAATACAGAGGGTTTTGGGTTAATATTAGTGGGTGAGTCAACAAAAAGGGTTGTTAGGATTAAACGGGGTTCACTACGGGTTAATTGTGAATGTAGGCTTTTAGTGGAGTGAGTGGGTTAAAACCTAGGTGCCTTTACCATCTCTATATATCAAAACAAAGGTGTGGTCTTGACATGTATAATTGAAGCAAGTTCTAGAATAACAGATCAATGTTGACACACTCATAATCAATAAAGTGAGCATGAAAAAGAATATATGCTCTAATAGGCTCAAAAGCTCACAGAAGTTATGGATATTTGATATCAACCTCGTAAATTTCAAATTTCAAGGTAGCATTCAGATTCAGGTAGACAACCTAACAAACTTTTTAATTTTTGAAAAATAGACTTATCAAGCTTGATTCTCTAGTATCCTTCAAACTTAATCATCATGCACAATTATCAATGACTTAATCCAAAACATATCAATAAAAATCATAAATCAAAGGAAATTTTCATTCTAATCATAATATGAGAAACTTACTTCAAGACAAGATAATATTCAGGGATTTGAGAATAATGCAGAAATTTAGGCACTTTCTCGAAATAATTATTCACCCCCCACGCTTAAGATGTACATTGCCCTCAATGTACAAAGATGTATATGCATTTTAAGAGAGAGAGGGAGGTGAGACTTCCTGAATTTGGATGGTTTCCTGGAGTTGGAAGTCGATAGGGGTGGTGGCTGCTACCGAGCTCTGCGCTAGATGAAGAAATTGGGGAGCTCGTATAGAATTAGCCAGGAACTATTAAGACTCATTTAAAATAAACTAAATATATAATTAAAGACAAGAAAGATAAAAAGAAAGAAAATAAAAGTGTAAATAAAATTAAAATTAAATATTAATGGACCAAATAGTCCTTATTGTTGGATGGTTCGCGAGGTGGGTGTGACCTCTAAGGCTGCGGAGGTGCTGGCGGTGGCGGAAGTGGCGTGATTCCCAAGCAGCCTTTAGAACTTGACATTATGAAACTAAAATGAAATAAACTAAATTAAGCATAAGATTGTAAAAGAGAAGGAAAAATAAATGAGGAGATTAAAGAAGAGGAAGAATTAAATGGTCTCAAAGACCCTTGGCTTGTTGTTTGGATGAAGCGGCTGGCATGAACTTATGTAGATCGGTCTCCTTCGGGGAGATTATGTTTGGATCCTTCCACTTCTTCGACATGGTTACGATGTGGTTCAATGGTTAGTGAAATGTTAGAGCAGAAAGGTGGAGGTCTGAGAAAAAAAAGGAAAAGAAAATGGTCTGGAGAAAATGAGGAGTGGGTGAGAAGAGGGAGGGATGGGTGGTTTAAATAGAATTTCAAGTCTGACACCTCCCCACGCCCGTGGATCATGGGCGTGTTGAATCACACGGCCGCCTCGCACAATCGTGAAGCTGGTCGTGTTGTTTTTCCCACGCCCATGTTAGGGTAGCCATGCCTGTGTGTGAGCAAACAGTGTCGTCCATGGCCGCGTCGCACGGCTGTGGGGTTTTGTCGGTGCTCGTGGGGTGGTGGTTGGAGTCCGTGACTTGAAGATTTGATTTATCTGACTCGTACCATTTCTGCCATGTCAGTACGGAGATTCGTGTGGTCCACACGGCCACGACCGTGTGGCTTGAAATTATGTATTTTTAGTTAGTTTAGAGTTAGATGTTGTAAAGAGAGAATAAAATAATATAAATAATATGAAAAATACAGGAGTTTAATGAGGTTAGCACTCGGGTTGCCTCCCGAGAAGCGCTCATTTATAGTCTTAAGCTAGACTCTCCTCTCCTCTGTATATTCATGGTGGTTTGAGGAGTTGAAAGTCCTTCCTTATGCTGGCAGTTTCATTATCATAATAGAGTGTAAGATGAGAAGCGTTTATTTTGAAAGTGTTGAACATAGGGTTACTTACCTTGATTGTTCCGTATGGAAAAACATCAATTACCTTGAAAGGGATTTCCTTGCTGGTGTTAGGCTCAGGAGGAGACACTCATGGATCTGCTTTATCTAGCAATACCTGATCTCCAATTTTAAACTTGTTTGTCTCGTAGGGTGGCCTTGGTTCTGCTTCGTGTATCCCTAGTGCTTTTTTAAGATGCTTCTTCCCTTCTTCTAGTTCATCGATCTGAATCCTTTGTTCCTCATGAGTTATTTCTTTGTTGGCACAGGGTCTAGGATCGGATTCAGTTGTGTTCTTTCGTGGTGCTTCCTGAAAAGAAGGGTTAACCAAATGGTTATCAATAGAATTTACTTTCTCACCTTGATTGTTTGATGTCCTAGCTAAATCGAGGGCTTGAAGAGTGACTGTCTCCTCACCAACACAGAGTATGAGTTCACCTGCGTCGACATCAATTTTAGTTCCGGCAGTGGCTAAAAATAGTCATCCTAAAAATTTCCTGAAATCTGGCATCTGTGAAAGAGCTTCAAAAAATGGTAAGTTAATATGTAATTTCTTTAAAAGTTTAAGAAACTTACCGAACTGTTCCTCTGTGTCGTCTTTCGTTATTGCTTGGGGATATGGTATACGAAGTTTGTACTCTTTGATTACCAGCTTTAGCTTTTTTATTGACCTCAACCATATCTTCTTCTACCACATTCTTTTGCTTCAAATTAGGCTCGTCTAACCCTTCACTATCTTGAGTTGTTATGGCTTGAACTTGCTCCCTCGGGTTAGTCTCGGTGTTGCTCGGTAGTCTTCCCTGTGGTCCCTCAGAAATCTGCTTAGCAAGTTGCCCGAATTGATCCTTGAACTCCTGTGACAATGCCTCAAGTTTTGTTTCTACCTTCTGGAAACGTGTTTCTGAGGCTGCTATGAAGTTTGTTAGCACCTCTTCAAGGTTCGACTTCTTTTCCTGTGGGTAGGGTTGTTGTTGGAAGTTTTGGGATTGTTGTAGCCTTTGATTTCTTTGACCACCCCATGAGAAATTGGGGTGGTTCTTCCAACCTGGATTATAAGAATTACTATAAGGGTTATTGTTAGATCCGAAATTATTATCCATATAGTTCATTTGCTCGCTCTCCATGCTCTGTCCGTAGGGTGGGTACTCAGGATTCGCCATGCCCTCACTTGTCTCGCACTGCATTACTGGATGTGCCTGCGAAGAACCATAGAAACTATCAAATTTTTTATGTAGCAATTCTACCTGATTTGATAGCGCGGTCACTGCATCAATGTTGAAAACTTCGGCTGCTTTGGCTGGCCTTGTCCTTGTAACTTGCCATTGATAGTTATTCAGTGACATCTCCTCTATAAACTCGTAAGCTACTTTAGGAGTTTCGTTGTTCAGGGTTCCGCCGGCAGCTGAATCGATTAGTTGCCGTGTTGAAGGGTTCACACCATTGTAAAAAGTTTGGACCTGTAGCCACAAAGGTAATCCGTGGTGTGGGCACCTCCTTAACAAGTCTTTGTATCTCTCTCATGCATCATAAAGTGTCTCTAAATCCATCTGCACAAAAGAAGAGATATCATACCTTAACTTGGCCGTTTTGGCCGTTGGAAAATATTTTAATAAATTTTTTTGGTCATTTGATCCCATGTAGTGATTGATCCTCGTAGAACAGAATGTAACCACTTTTGGCTTTATTCCTCAAAGAAAAGGGAAATAACCGAAGACGGATGGCATCATCAGAAACGTCATTTATTTTGAAGGTATCACAGAATTCTAGAAAAATCGCTAAGTGTGTGTTAGGATCTTCATCCTGTAAACCATCAAACTGAACAAACTGTTGTATCATCTGTATAGTGTTAGGTTTCAGTTCAAAATTATTTGCAGCAATAGTAGGCCTAATAATACTTGACTCAGTTCCTATTAAACTAGGTTTAGCATAATCATACATAGTGGGTGGAGCATGATGTTCGGCCATCTCTGGGGGTGGCGGATTATTCTCTACCATCTCTTCTGTAGTATTAATTTCGGCTTCTTGCTCTTTTTCTATGTAGTTTAGGCTTCGCCTTATTTCTCTGCGATTTCTGCGAACGGTACCTTCAATATCACTGTCATAAAGTAGGGGTCCTGTCGGGTTCCTTCTAGTCATAAACTAGAGGTACCTGAAAGGAGTGAAAGAAGAAAATTTAGAAAAACAAAAAATAAAATAAAATCTAATTGCAAAAATAAAAATATAATAAAAATAAATATGGCTAAAGTAATAAAAATTAAGCTTTCTTAATATTTCAGTTCCCTAGCAACGACACCAAAAACTTGATCGTGTCTGTTGAGTCTTAAAATTTATAAAAAGAATGATCGAACCTCGAAACTAACTCTGACAACGATTTGAGGCAAGCGCACCTATCGAACAGTAGTATAGTTAAGGCAAGACCGGAATGTCGAATCCCAAAGGAACCAAAGGTACTAATACTCTCTCTTTATTATTTAGCCTAAGAATAAAGGGATTTATTTATATAATCTAAATTAATTAACTACTAAACTAAAGATGCAAAGACAAAGAAAAAGAGTTTGGGAAAATAACTTGAGGAAAAACCAATTGATTAAGACGACACCCAAGGAGGAATCCACCTAGACTTCACTTGTTATCTAACTCTGAACCAGACGATTTATTCATTTGACTTGATCCGTAAGATTCCCTAGTTATATTAATCCCTCTCTCGAGGCGACTAACGTCTAACCCTAGGTTGATTAATTGAAATATCTTTCTAATTAAAACCCCTAGAATTGCATTAACTCGATCTATGGACTCCCATATTAGGTTTCACCCTAATCCAGCAAAATCTCGTCACCCTATCTCTAGGCGTGCGATCAACTCCGCTTAATTATGCTAGATCTACTCTTAAGCAGGGACGTTTGCTCCTCCACCTAAGCACATCATACTTGAATTAATATCCCGGAAATATCAACACAAGAATGAAGAACACATAATTAAGAACAAGTCAAATATTTATCATATAGTTCAGCAAACGATAACAAGATTCATCTTAGGTTTCATCCCCTCAGGTATCTGAGGGTTTAGTTCATAACAATAAAAGAAAACATCTCAAAAGAAAAGATAAAACAAAATATAAGAAATCCCTAAAACCCCTTGAAGGAATTGAAGGAGAGATCCTCCGTCTTGAGTATAATTTCGGCTTCTTGAGATGGATCAATTGGTTCTCTTCGAGTAAATCTCCACAAATCTGACATTTCTGGCTCGGTTCCTTGGCCTCGCTAATCGCCCCCTTCTAGGTTATACTTAGGGTGTTTATATATGCTTTTGAGATAGGTTTCTTTGCCCCTAAGTATCCTTTTCCTAGTGAAATTGCTCTTTTCCACGACAGGGACACAACCATGGCACACACCCATGTGAGTCGTCTTCAGGCCGTGTTCGGACTTTTAATGAGGCACGGCCGTGTGGTCTTGGGCCCAGGCCGTGTAAATTTCTATTTTGGCCCAATTTGGTCCATTTTAAGCCTGTTTCTCCTTCTTTTCATTCTCGGGTGCTTTCTTGAGTATAAAACATGAAAAGAAAGGATTAAGAGCACCTTTTTACATAAATCAGGGGAAAAATTATCCAAAAGTATGCTAAATGTAGGATTAAAATATGTTACTTTTACAGTTTATCATCGATGCACATCCTCATGGACCCGTCCTTCTTCTTCACGAATAATACCGGTGCTCCCCATGGAGACACACTTGGTCTAATAAATCCGCAATCCAATAACTCCTGAAACTGAGCCTTCAACTCCACCAGCTCCTTCGGTGCCATCCTATAAGGTGCGATGGACACTGGAGCCGTACCAAGTAACAACTCTATTCCAAACTCCACCTCTCTATTGGGAGGTAACCCTGGCAATTCCTCCGAAAAAACATCAAGGAATTCTTTTACTATTTTTAAATCCCTAGCTGTAAAACTCTTAGATTCCAAATCACTGATATAAGTTAAGTAAGCTTCATAGCCCTTCCTTACCAACTTTTCTGCCCTTAAAGCTGAAATCACGTTCGACAAGTAATCCCGTCATTCCCCGATCACTACCACTTCATCACCTTCCATAGTTCTTAACACCATCCGTTTCGCAGCACAATCTAGATTTGCTTGGTACCTCGTCAACCAAACCATGCCTAAGATGAGGTCGAACTCTCCAAATGGTAATTTCATCAAGTTCACTGAGAAAGTAATGCCTTGAATTACCAATGGTACATTCCTAAAAAACTTACTAACTTTCACCGACTGCCCAAAAGGACTCAACACAGTCATTTCATTCTCAATGGTTTCAAACTCAACCCCTACAATTTCAGTCCTATTGCATGCAATGTACGATTGTGTCGACCCCACATCAATTAGCGCAATATAAGGTAGCTCACAAATAAGGAACGTACCCGTTATCACATCTGGTACATCACTTTTCTCTCTGCGACGAGCAGTACAAACCAACACTGGCTGTCTCGCCTCTGTCTGACCTGCACCTCTGCCCTGTGCTCCACGTCCTTGTCTTGCACCATTGCCACCTTTGGCTTGACCACGGCCCCTTGGTGGTTGTTGACCACCCCCTCTGCGGCTGGAAATCTCCTCTACCCTCGGCTCGCACCTGGTTTGGCCTTCTCGGGCACTCCCTAATCCTATGTTCCATATATCCACAGCCCAAACACGCTCCCATCCTCCTCCAACATTCTCCCGGATGCCTTTTTCCATACCTATCACAAAGTGGTATTCTGTTATTAGCAGCAGCAACAGGGGCCCCAGCTCTAACCAGCCCATTCACTCTGGCCCTCCTCGTGGGCCTCTATCCAGCTCCTATAGGTTCCACATCCCGTGTAACACCCCAAACCCAGCCTAAACGTTACAACCAGATCTGGTATGTGACATGGAAAGGTTGTTAAAGACTTCACAATTTTGAAAACTTTGCGTTTTGTTTTCATTTTGAAAATCAAATTCAATTTTAAGGTTTTCTTGCAAATTTTCATTAAGGATACTAACAACCAGAAACAGGTTTTGTATTACGAAAAACTGAGACTAGTGGATTTCCAAAATGTGAAATTTTGAAAACAATGTTTGTAGTTCTAAGAAAATTTCCGAATTTAATTATTTATTAGTCTGTTATCTGCTAGTTGACATTTTGGAAAATGATTGCCTATATTTTTAGAAAACTCCATACTTAACATATCATAATATAAAATAACCGCATTTAAATCCAAAAAAGACCAAATTGAAATCCCGGAGGCCTTATTACATAAAATATTCCCAAATTAAAAATAAGTTTAAGTAAAGAAAATGGAGTTTACGAAAGAATTACGCATGGCCACCTCAGAGTCCACCTTGGCTCCAAATCCACAAAGCTAGGGATTACCTGTGAAATTAAGTAGAGGGGTGAGTCATGAGAACTCAGTGTGTAATTCCCCTTACGAATGAAATCTGGGCCTAAGCCCACAGAAGCACATTGGGCCTTAGCCCTCACAGTAATGAATTTGGCCGAAGCCCATACGAATCGAATTGGGCCGCAGCCCTAACAACATGGCATTTCAATAGTGTATGCAATGCAACCTAGCCCAGCCTAGTATTCCATCCTCTACACACCACCTGTGCCAGCCAAAACACACCAGTGGGGATTTCTACAATCAACCCTCCATCCGCTACACTCCTCATATGTGGCACCAAGCCACTGAATGTGGTACCAAACCACTGAAATAATGTGACAGAGTCACCGATATATGTGGTACCAAACCACTAAAATAATGTGATATGGTTACTGATATATGTGGTACCAAACCACTGAAATAATGTGACAGGGTCACTGATATATGTGGTACCAAACCACAGAAATACACTTCCCCCTTTTAGTCAATATCATATCCCAATCCCATGCAACATGTAATCATAATATAATGAATGCAACATATGTCAACGTAAATCGGACCATCAAAGCATATAGATATTCATGATAAAGAATTTACAAGACACCAGCAAATGTAACTAACCTGGTATCTCCGATTTTACCCCCAAGGGTAACTCAACAGCCATTACTGATGTTTCGGCTTTTAAACAATCCATATACTAATTAATAACCAACAAAAGATGGTGCGAATATTACACACCTGATTACGCGAAGAACTAAACTGTCCTGATCGTTGCTACTCTCACTAGCAGGAATAACCACTATCTGCCTATCCCAAACGGATGTTGGCTCCTTACCACAACCCGGTGGAAAGTCTCGAACCACCGACACAGCACGTCATTTGAACTTAGGAGCAGAGACTACGAGTCCACTCCCCTCCTTAGATTGGCTAGCACTCGCATCCATGAAGAGAATCTTTGATCAGTACAATACTTTCAGAGAGAACGATGGTTGTCTAACAAAGAGAATGGGTTAAGGCAGGAGAAAGAGAAAAGGGAATAGACAAGCCGAAATCAGAGAGAACCTCCTTACCTTGATCAAAGAAGAATCAAACCCAGATAGACTTGGCTATAGATTCTAATCTGATGCGAACATGCCACGTTGAGAGGAGAACAGAAGAGATTAGCCGCGAACTAACATAAAGAAACAAAATAGCCATTTCGGTAATGACCACATAAGACCGAAAGATAGAGAAAAAGATGAAAGAGTTTCCATTACCTTGCACAAACAGAAACCGATTGAAGAGGGACCTTCGGCAGACAACAAGCCCTATAATTCTTGGGGTTCGGCTAAATAACAAAAGTTGGAAGAAATGGGTTACAAAAGATGGAGTAATCAACTTCGGAAGAGAAACCAAATTTGGTTTGCAATTAATGAATGAGTGGTCGGTTTCCTTAGAAGAAGTAAGGAGATAACAAGAATAAAAGAAAAGTTCTTTACCTTAAACAAAGAGAAGCTAAATGGAGTCTAAGAAGATTCGGCACAAGCAGTAAATACCAAGTAGGTTTCGGCTGAAGAGTAGAATGAGAGAGAGACGTCAAAAAAAGAGAAGAAAGTGAGCAGACTGAGGTTCGGCTAGTGAAACAAGGAATGGAGGTGCAAAAAGAGAAGAGAAACGAAACAGAAGAAGTATAGAAGAAGAGTGATTCGGCTAAGGTATAAGGATGTTGAAGAAAATGAAAAGGTGCAGAAAGTGTTTGCAAAGAGAAAAGTAAAGGAAACAAATGAAGAGTTGGGGTTTCGACAATAAGAGAGGCAACAAAGAAAGTAAAATGCTCAATGAAAGAAGAATTTGTGACCAAAAGGGTACCCGAAATCTAGAGTATCAACTGCTGAAAATGCAAAAGAAAAACTAAGACTGCACAGAGAATTTTGGCACAACATCAAAAGGTTCGATTTTGTTCTCCTCCCACTAATGTCGAATTTTCCTTGCTAAACACCCTATAGCCGAAATTCACCACTCCACCTCTCCAACATTCGGCCAACTCCTCCTCTCTCCCCACCTTCCACGATTTTCTCCTTCATTCACTCTCCATCCACTAATTTGAATTGTTTGACCAAATCAAACTCCTCAAGCTCCTCTTGTCCATCCATTTGAATTTGTTTGACTTATTCCACAACCACCATAGTAGAGTCCCAGTCGAATGCCACCTCTTCCCCTCCTTGAACATAAAACTTAAACTCCAAAGTGCAGCAGATGGTATTCGAACTCCTCCCCCTCTGCTCCTACAAGTGACGCCACATTCACCCCACCATAAGCTCATCTTTGTGTCCTCAAACACAAATAATTATCCTTAAAGCCCGCATCTACTAGCTCTCTCTCTTAAGTGCCCTAAAAACAATTTTACCAAAGCTCTGACTCGAACCCGAGCCTTCCCAAGGCCCCCAGACACACCAAGACGACAAGCATAACTAGCCACACACATGAAATAATGCAAAATGCAGAACCCCTAATTCTAGGATGTTACATTCCGCTTGTTCTTGCCTTTCTCCTTTTCTCGGTTGAGACGCTCCGTGTGTTTTACTTCCTCCGCTATCTTTGCCTTCTCCACCAAAATCGTAAAGTCTCGCTCCCTCTGTGGGGCTATAAGTGCCTAAGGTTGTCTCTTAACCCATCCTCAAACCGTACGCATCTCTCATATTCTATTACGACTATTCCTTTAGCATACCGACTAAGGCGCAGAAACTTAGCCTCGTACTCTGCTACCGACTTATCTCCCTGAATCAGACTCAAAAACTCCTTCCTTCAGGCATCCACATATCCTGCTCCAATATACTTCCACTAGAAAGTCGACTTAAAGAACTCCCAGGTGATCTGCTCCGGTTGGTTGCCTTCCCTTACGGTCAACCACCATTGATAAGCTTCTTCCCTAAGTAGGGATATCGCCCCCTTCAACTTTTGTTCCGTCATTCAATCTAGGTCGTTCATTATTCTTTCCGTAGCTTCCAACCAGTACTCCACCACATTCGGGGCCACCCCAGCTATTCCTTTGAAAATCTTCGCCCCGTTAGCTCGGAGTCGCTCCGCGATCGACCCACGACTTCCTGTACCATTGTTGGGCCCAGCGACCCTTTCTAAGATCCTTAACATGACCTGTGATACTGCATCTTTCGTAGCGGCAGCCCGTTCATATGGTCTCGTTTCAGCTACTGGTGAGGCTGGAGCCTCCCCTACTCCAATGTTAGGCATATAGCCAGACGCTGAGACCCAGCCCTAACACTTCCACGGCCTCTGCCGTGGCCTCTTGCACCTCTTCTAGCACTCATCATTGCGTATTTCTGAATTAAAATTTTTATGAAATTAGTTTGTAATTCCACTATTTAAAATGCATGTCTTATGTAAGTAACAATTTTTTTAAAGTTATTACGCGGTCGAGAATCCACTACAGCTTAAGTTTCCTACGGGATTTAGTCTCTAAAAACCTATTTTTAAGTAGCCCACTATCTTTTTAGTTCAGTAATTTAAACAAATGTAGTATAGAAAACTTACTTGGCTCGACATCGAGGGCTCGATGAACCACACTTCAAGAATCCTGCAAAAAACCTTTTAAAACCCAAAATCTAAGGCCCATTTCATAGCTTGAGCTTTGCAACCAGGCTCTAGTACCACTAAATGTCACACCCCAAATCCGGCCCAGACATTATGGTCGAACCTGGGAATGTCACATCAAAGGCACAATTTCAAACAATTTTGCTAAGTTGAAATTTAAGGCCTAAAAGCCCAAAATCCTTGAATCTTGTTAAGTACTGATAAAATCCCATTTAATGATTTTAAGTAGTCTGTAAACCATGTTTAAACATAAGAAATTACTCAGGTTTAATAATTAAGTAAATAGTTGAAACAACAAATCTCAAAATCCAAAGCCAAAACGGAGTACAAGGCCTTATTACATTCAATGAAAATAAAGCACTTAAAATCATGTCTTTTGACTAAATATCTTGTAGTGTGGCCATCTCCGATCCTTTCCACTTCGAGCCGTTTACTGAGGACCACCTGAAACGTTTAATAAAAAGGGTGTGAGTTTCAAAACTCAGTGTGTACGACCATTGGCAATCAAATCAAGATGCAAATATTACATTGGGCCTAAGCCCTATCAAAATCAATGGTCTTGGGCCTTAGCCCACAATGACCTCATACCACATCAAAGTCACATGAATGCAATGCACCCATCCCGAATCCAACCCTGCACACCATTTCCCTTCCAACCCTACACACCTGTGGGGATATAAATATCAACCCACCCATCCCTACACACCAAAGGTAGCACCAGTAGCGGCACTACTCAAACGTTGCAGCAAAGCTGCTATAATGGGCTTAAAGCCACCGGTGGATCCACGGTCGCCAAGTGACTATGCGATCCACGAATCTTCCTCCGTACCATCAAAACCCACCCAAGTGCAACATATATTCCTTGAATGCAACATACATATTTCCACCCATTTGGCTCTTAGGGGTATTTTAGTCATTTCACTGCCCAGGGATATTTCCATAAATCTATTCTACAGGGATATTTAGGTAATTTTGCAAAACAGAGGTATTTTGGAAATTTTGTAAATCAGGGATGTTTTGGTAATTCTGTAAATCAAGGGTATTCTAGTAATTTTACAATTCGAGGGTATTTTAGTAATTTTGCAAATTTAAGGATATTTTGATAATTTTCAAACTAAGGGTATTTGGTAATTTCTCAAACTAAGGGTATTTTGGTTGTAACACCCCAAACCCAGCCTAGACGTTACGACCGGATCTGGCATGTCACATGAAAGGAATGTCTAAAAAAAAGTTGTGCGTTCGTTAAAAAGTTTGTATTCTTTTTGAAACTCCGCGTTTTGTGGTTTGCTTATAAAAGCCGATTCATTTCAATGCCCATTTTACAAAGTTGTTATTAATTTGAATAAAATTGTATTTGTTGTGACAATCGAGCTTAAGTAATTTTGAATAAAAACAGTTTATTATCATTTTAGGAAAATCCCATATTGAACATTTAATAATGAACAGTAATCAAATTGAAAGCTAAAACCAAATAAAATACCAAAGGCCTTATTACAAACCCAAATAAAAACCAAATGAAAATAACTGAAATAAAGTACCAAGCTTTTAAATCAGTGCAAATCCGATTTTATTCATGGCATGGCCACCCCGAGTCCACCTGGCTCCTCATCCGCGATCTACGAATCACCTGAAAAAAATAAGGGAGAAGGTGAGTCACCAAGACTCAGTGCATAATCCCCCTCCCGGTTAATGCAACATGCTTACACAAATCATAACCAAGCAATATATCATGCACCCAAACCTAGCCATCCATAACTCCGTTTCTACCCCGTGTGGTACCAAACCACTGGTGGTGCCAAACCACTGGTGACCCAAAGTCACTGATATCCAATAATAATGTGGTGCCAAACCACTGGTGACCCAAAGTCACGAATAACCCATCTGTGGGGCCAACCCACGTTGTGATACCAAATCACTGACGACAATCCCGTTATATCAAATGTGGGGCCAACCCACTGTGGTGCTAAGCCATTGGGACGAGTCGCTATGAGGTGCCAAACCTCTGGTGACCCAAAGTCACGAATATCAATAATCCAAGTGTGGGGCCAACCCACATTGTGATACCAAATCACTGGCGACAATCCCGATATATCAACTGTGGGGCCAACCCACTGTGGTGTTAAACCACTGGGACGAGTCGCTATGAGGTGCCAAACCTCTGGTGACCCAAAGTCACGAAATTAACTGTGGTACCAAACCACTGGTGGTGCCAAACCACTGGTGACCCAAAGTCACAGATATCAATCTTCCCCCTCCTCTCATCATACCCATGCAATATGACATAATAATTCGTATGCAGTATGACATGTATGCAGATCATATATCACAGATACCGTATGAAACAAATTACCATGATAATCAAAATAACAAATACGACATAATCAAGCCAATCAACCTCTAAGGATATAACAGTAATTTACCTTCTAGGGGTATTTTGGTAATTCACCTACTAAGGGTATTTCAGTAATTTCGTACCTGGAGTGGCCTTTCTGAAGGCCCAATATCGCCCCGAGCGACTCGACTACTAATTCTGTCCTTACCGGACTATTGGGCCTAAAACCCGATTCCGGCCCATTCGGGCCCACACGCTCGTGTGGCCCACGGCACAAATCTAGCCACGTATATAAATTCCACCTAGTCTAGTTCAACATATACTAAACAATCATACAATTTACTCATTTGGGCCCACGGGCCCATCGGGCCCACTTCGGCCCATCGTGGCCCAAGCAGCCCAACCCACAAGAATACTACTGACGGCCTCAACTATCGCGTCGAAGCCCCACACGTGCGCTCGCACGCTCGTGTGACTACTATTGCCGTGATCGGCACTTCGGCATTTGCCGCTCTACGACTAGGGTAGAGAGAGTTACACACCTGATAGGACTCTGGTGTTAAACCGCGCTACGACCACTCCTGTGCCCAAACGCCCTCCAAGATGTGTTTACTCTCCTCCTAGGATGCTCTTTATATAGCTAGCTCTTCACCTTCATTCTTTGTGTCTTTCCGATGTGGGATCCCTTCGTCAGTAGAGTTTAAATTCAACTGAAACTCTTGCCGTCCAATCCGCAAAATAAATACTCCCTTGCTTCTCATGAGATTCGAACCCAGGCTCCCTTGTAGCATAATCCACACCACTAACCACTTGGCCACAAGCTCCTCTTGTGTCTTAAACCATGCGCAGCTAAATATAAACTATGCGCCAAATTCTAAGATCCATGTAAAAAGAAAACCAAAATGCAAGAGCCAAGACTTGAACCTTGGACCTCCTTCCTTCCTTGTGGCGTCACCCCCTTGCCCCTTATGTGGCGTCACTTTGCCACTACACCACACACTCCACTTGTGTCATTTTCTCCATATTTTATTCTTAAGGCCTACCTGCCAACTTCCAGGGTTTTTTTCACCTAAAACCAAAATTTCCCCAAAGCCAAAGTTTGATCCCGGGACTTAATAGAAGCCCTCTAACCTTCCAAAATCACTTACCTAATAAGTCTAACTTGCATTAATACCGTTCTCTAAAATTTTAAACGCTACTACTCCTAAGGCCCATTGGGCTCAATCCTACTAGGCCCAATTTCAGGATGCTACAAATCTACCCTCCTTAAAGAAATTTCATCCTCGAAATTTCCAACTAACTAACAGTTGTACATTCTAACTCACCACACTACGCTATTGTTGCGCACTCTGATCTTAATAAAACTAATATACTTTCTAACTAAATCTTGGAACCCTTCACATAACCAATTATTTAACACCGGAGCAAACAGATATTTTTCCCACATACAAACAATTCCTATATTCAAGCATCACATCCACACATCGCAGAATAAATACAATCATTCAGCATATGATAAAATAAAGTAAAAAGGAACTTACGGATTTGGTGCCGGAGACTCGGGTGCCATACTTCCAGAAAAGAGATATATATTTTTCTAAACAATCCTTTGAAAACATTTTTGAACCCAAACCCACAGCCGAGTTTTTGAACTTGGCTCTGATACCATAATTGTAACACCCCAAACCCAGCCTAGACGTTACGACCGGATCTGGCATGTCACATGAAAGGAATGTCTAAAACAAAGCTGTGCGTTCGTTAAAAAGTTCGTATTCTTTTTGAAACTCAGCGTTTTGTGGTTTGTTTATAAAAACCGATTCATTTCAATGCCCATTTTACAAAGTTGTTATTAATTTGAATAAAATTGTATTTGTTGTGACAATCGAGCTTAAGTAATTTTGAATAAAAACAGTTTATTATCATTTTAGGAAAATCCCATATTGAACATTTAATAATGAACAGTAACCAAATTGAAAGCTAAAACCAAATAAAATACCAAAGGCCTTATTACAAACCCAAATAAAAACCAAATGAAAATAACTGAAATAAAGTACCAAGCTTTTAAATCAGTGCAAATCCAATTTTATTCATGGCATGGCCACCTCGAGTCCACCTGGCTCCTTATCCGCGATCTACGAATCACCTGAAAAAAATAAGGGAGAAGGTGAGTCACCAAGACTCAGTGCATAATCCCCCTCCCGGTTAATGCAACATGCTTACACAAATCATAACCAAGCAATATATCATGCACCCAAACCTAGCCATCCATAACTCCGTTTCTACCCCATGTGGTACCAAACCACTGGTGGTGCCAAACCACTGGTGACCCAAAGTCACTGATATCCAATAATAATGTGGTGCCAAACCACTGGTGACCCAAAGTTACGAATAACCCATCTGTGGGGCCAACCCACGTTGTGATACCAAATCACTGGCAACAATCCCGTTATATCAAATGTGGGGCCAACCCACTGTGGTGCTAAGCCACTGGGACGAGTCGCTATGAGGTGCCAAACCTCTGGTGACCCAAAGTCACGAATATCAATAATCCAAGTGTGGGGCCAACCCACATTGTGATACCAAATCACTGGCGACAATCCCGATATATCAACTGTGGGGCCAACCCACTGTGGTGTTAAACCACTGGGACGAGTCGCTATGAGGTGCCAAACCTCTGGTGACCCAAAGTCACGAAATTAACTGTGGTACCAAACCACTGGTGGTGCCAAACCACTGGTGACCCAAAGTCACGGATATCAATCTTCCCCCTCCTCTCATCATACCCATGCAATATGACATAATAATTCGTATGCAGTATGACATGCATGCAGATCATATATCACAGATACCATATGAAACAAATTACCATCATAATCAAAATAACAAATACGACATAATCAAGCCAATCAACCTCTAAGGATATAACAGTAATTTACCTTCTAGGGGTATTTTGGTAATTCACCTACTAAGGGTATTTCAGTAATTTCGTACCTGGAGTGGCCTTTCTGAAGGCCCAATGTCGCCCCGAGCGACTCGACTACTAATTCTGTCCTTACCGGACTATTGGGCCTAAAACCCGATTCTGGCCCATTCGGGCCTACACGCTCGTATGGCCCACGGCACAAATCTAACCACGTATATAAATTCCACCTAGTCTAGTTCAACATATACTAAACAATCATACAATTTACTCAATTGGGCCCACCGGCCCATCAGGCCCACTTCAGCCCATCGTGGCCCAAGCAGCCCAACCCACAAGAATACTACTGATGGCCTCAACTATCGCGTCGAAGCCCCACACGTGCGCTCGCACGCTCGTGTGACTACTATTGTCGTGACCGGCACTTCGGCATTTGCCGCTCTATGACTAGGGTAGAGAGAGTTACACACCTGATAGGACTCTGGTGTTAAACCGCGCTACGACCACTCCTGTGCCCAAACGCCCTCCAAGAAGTGTTTACTCTCCTCCTAGGATGCTCTTTATATAGGTAGCTCTTCACCTTCATTCTTTGTGTCTTTCCGATGTGGGATCCCTTCGTCAATAGAGTTTAAATTCAACTGAAACTCTTGCCGTCCAATCCGCAAAATAAATACTCCCTTGCTTCTCATGAGATTCGAACCCAGGCTCCCTTGTAGCATAATCCACACCACTAACCACTTGGCCACAAGCTCCTATTGTGTCTTAAACCATGCGCAACTAAATATAAACTATGGGCCAAATTCTAAGATCCATGTAAAAAGAAAACCAAAATGCAAGAGCCAAGACTTGAACCTTGGACCTCCTTCCTTCCTTGTGGCGTCACCCCCTTGCCCCTTATGTGGCGTCACTTTGCCACTACACCACACACTCCACTTGTGTCATTTTCTCCATATTTTATTCTTAAGGCCTACCTGCCAACTTCCAGGGTTTTTTTCACCTAAAACCAAAATTTCCCCAAAGCCAAAGTTTGATCCCAGGACTTCATAGAAGCCCTCTAACCTTCCAAAATCACTTACCTAATAAGTCTAACTTGCATTAATACCGTTCTCTAAAATTTTAAACGCTACGACTCCTAAGGCCCATTGGGCTCAATCCTACTAGGCCCAATTTCAGGATGCTACATTGGTAATTTTCAAATCAGGGGTATTTTAGTAATTTTACAAATCTAAGGGTATTTGGTCCCTCTCGGGTTTTAGTTAGGAACTTTGGCCCATTAACAAGTCCTTACGGCTAAACTGAACAGACACTATGCACCAGGTAGAATTCCAAAGAAGAGGAGGTAGGCCACTAGTACCGCTTAAGTACCAAGCTCTCCTTAGATCCAATCCTAGACATGCACATGTTCGTTGCCACACTCTAACCCAGCGACTTGTCCACAGACATGTTTAATTATTAAATTAAGTCTTATGCGGTTTAAGAGTTGTTCAGAACTATGCCTAAAGTCCATTAAACCCTAGCATACGTTTCTACGTCCCCATAAAGCCCATCACGCCCAAATCACATCCTTACGACCCATTAGGCCCAAATCTCATCCATATGGCCTATTAGGCCCAAAACAATTCCAGATCATGTAACATGCTTGGCTAACTCCATTCGTACAACCTGTAACATCCTGAATTTTTGGGCCTATGCGTTTAATGGGTGAATATGTGTAATGAGTTAATTTGGGTATTAGGGGTCCAAATTGGGCTCAGGATTGGGCCGAGGTTGTAGTTAAAATTCTTGTTTGAACACTTTGGTAGAAAGCTTGTTTAGTTAGGGCATAACAGATATTAGCTGTGTTTTAAAACACAAATGGGCTTGTGGCCCAGTGGCAAAAATGGCGCCACTAATAGGGAAGGGAGTTGGCTTCAAGTGAAGGTCCAAGGTTCGAGTCGTCTGGTACTTTTATTTTAAATATTTTTGGCATTTATAAGAGCAGTGGTGGAGTTCGGCAATGATGCTTAAATTTAGGAATTTATTTAATGTGATAATAAGGTAGATAATGTGCTGATAAAGGAAGGAAGAGGTGGAGTTATCCATGACACTGTGGATGAGTAGTCAGATGAGGATAAGGAGATAAGATAGGATTTATCTGCAAGGCAAGGTGGTGGCTGAAATTTTGACTCTGAAGGGAAGGAGAAATCGGTTTCTGATATGGCAAAGGGGTGCCAAAATTTCCCCTACTATTGGCTTAACTATTAGACATCAGGAAGGGCACTTTCGGGTTTTTAAGTAAGTGCCGAACTTCTCTATAAATAGGGGTGAGATCTCATCAGTTCCGGCATTTGAACCCTATTCTTTTCTTCACTCCCTATGCTGAAACTCTCAGTCATTCTCTACAATTTCTTTTCTTTTAATTTCTTTAAAAGCCGAAAACTCCATTATTCTTTTCTCTTCTTTCTTCTAAAAGCCGAAAACTCCATTATTCTTTCTCTTTTTCTTCTACCCGAAACCCTCTAAAGTCTCATTAACTACCGAACCTCTACTAATTGCTTTCTTTTCTCTTCCAAGTACTGTAGCCGAAATCTCCCTCTTGTTCATCTTTTTCGGGATTTTCTTAAAAGCCAAAATTCCTAGATCTCTAACCTTCTACGCTTTGATTTTCTTCTGTGATTGCCAAATCTTTCTGCAAGGGGTAGCCGAAACTTTCTATATAGGGGATTCAATCGTGTAGATTTCTAAGCCAGAGTTTAATAGCACTCGGATCGTATTACTTTCAGGATTTCAAGGAGAGGCCTTATCTTTGCGTTCTTCCAGCTTTTGAGCAAAGTTGTAGACAAAGGGCAGTAGATCCGATTAGCGAGGGTATCGACATAGAGAGTAGTACTACGTGTTATCAGGTGTGTAACATTCTCACACCATTTGGATTGCCTGTTAGAATATGTTTATAAATCTGTTATATTCTGTTGTAGTGGCTTTTGCCATGATCTATTGTAGTGGCTTTTGCCATGATATGTTGTAGTGGCTATTGCCATGATCTGACGATGAGTAGCTAACTGCAGCATGACTACCATCGATGGTGTGTAGCGGTGTGGGTTGATTGTAGAAATCCCCAATGGTGTGATCGGCAGGTAAGGGTGGTGTGTAGCGGATGGAAACCTAGGATTGGGTTGGGCTTTGCATAATTCCTGATATATTATATTTTGTTATCTGTTCTGTGAGGCTAAGGCCCAATCTGATGGTGCACAAGGGTTGCACACTGAGTCCTGTGACTCACCCTATTATTTAACATTTTTCAGGAGACACATAGAGCATCGGACTGGGCTGGAGAGGGACGCAAGGTGGCCATGCATGAGATTATTTTGGATACTGCAAAAGACATTACTTTGTTTATTTATATTTAATATTTTGGTTTAGTTTGGGTTTTATCTTTTATTGTAATAAGGCCATGGGCCACTAGCCTTATACTTTGGGCTTTCTTTTGGGTTTTTACTATTATTGGACACTTATTTCGGCGAAAAACATAAACTAAGGCATGTACTAAATTTCGGTTTTTAATTCTTAAAGGCCACATATAAAATGTATATCTTTTATAAATTATCAAATCATTAAGTTTTCCGGTATAAATGTTTAAACTCGACAAATGTTTTCCAAAAATGTGACATGCTTTACTAAATCTTCTTAGTGACATGCCAGATCCGGTCGTGGTGTTTGGGTCGGGTTTGGAGTGTTACAAATTGGTACCAGAGCCTGGTTCAAAACTCGACTTTGGGGTTTTGGGCTCAAAACATTTTCTAAAAATGGGTTTTTGAAACATGTATATTTATAAGTGATACAGGATGGTTTTCTCGGCATGGCACCTGCGTCTCCGGTCCAAGTCCGCCAGGTAAGTAATCTGAACTCTTTGTGTGTTATATATGCATGTGGGCTTGATGGGCCTTATGGGACGTAGGTTATCTTAGTTAGAACTTGATGGACTATAGGCTTAGCTTGAACAACTTTCTAAATCCCATAAGACTTAACCTAATTAAACAAACCCAGGAATAAGTCGCTGAGTTAAGGTGTGGTAACAGGCATACGCATGTCTAGGATTGGATCCGGAAGAGCCTGGTACTTAAGCAGTCCTAGTGACTCACCTCCTCTTCGTTGGAATCCTACCTGGTGCGTAGTGACTGTTCACCTTAGCCACGAGGATTTGTTGGCGGGCCAAAGTTTTTAATTAAAACCCGAAAGGGACCAGCCATCCTATTTTGTAAAATTACTAAATTACCCCTTGATTTGTAAAATGATCAAAATATCCCTGATTTGTGAAATTACTAAATTACCCCTGACCTCCAAAATTTCTAAAATACCCTTGGTTTGCAAAATTTTCAAAATACTCTTGATTTATGAAATATCCTCGAATTCCCTTGATTTGGAAAATTATCAAAATTTGAGAAATTACCGAAATACCCCTGGTTTACAGAAACTACCGAAATACCTCCGGGTTGCAAAATTTCCAAAATACCCTTGCTTCACGAAATTACCAAAATACCTTTATTTTGAAAATTACCAAGATACCCATGATTTGCAAATATACCCCCAGATTTACGGAAATACCCCGATTTACAAAGTCAACAGAATTTTTGTTTTCTTAAAAAAAAACACACAACACACAACACACAACACACAACAACAACCAAGAACCACAAACACCTGAATGCCACTATTATTCTTTTGAAATCAAATTCTTCATAATACCCCTGTTTTAAAAATATATATATACCTCTATCTCGAAAATTACCAAGAAACTCTATTTTGTCAAATTACAAACATACCCTGTAGGATAAAATTTCGGAAATACCCCTGGGTAGTGAAATAACGAAAATACCCTATGTGTTGAATGTGACTTCATGGATGTGATATGTATGTTGAGGTGTGAATGTATGTGGTTTCTAGAATTAGGAGGTAAACTCGAGACTGAAATTGTAGATAGGTTTGAATTCAAGAGAACCGTGGATAATCAGTGGAAAGAGTTAATAATTCATAAAATTTCTAATAAGATAAACGCCGATCGGAAGAATGAGTACAAGGGGTCGAGGACGTCCGCCGCGTGGTCGTGGTAGGGGTAGGATGACCGTGTCAGAGCCGGTAGGGTCTGGCCATGGGTCAGGAAATGAGATGTCGGATCCCCCAGCTGTGGAGGGAGAATTTCGGGACCAGGCGCCTGGAGATGATGTGGTATCTCAGGCGATGTTGCGGTCCTTGAGAGAGTTGCTAGGGTAGGCACGGGTTCAGGAGCCCAGAAATCTGTATCTGAACGACTCCGAGCCAACGGAGCGGAGGTGTTTAGTGGAGTTTCTGGCGTAGCCCCTAATACAGCTGAGTATTGGTTAGAGGCAAGTGAGCGTCTAATGGATGATTTAGATTTCACTATAGAGGGGAAGTAGAAGGGGGTCGTGTCTCTTCTTCGAGACGAGGTTTATCAGTGGTGGCTCACAGTAAAGGAGGGTACTGCCGCAGACCGGATTGATTGGGATTACTTTAAGGAAACATTTCAAGGAAAGTATGTTGGGGCCAGCTATGTGGACGGCCAGAGGAAGGCATTTCTGAATTTGGTGCAGGGAAGTAAGTCTGTATCGGAATACGAGGCGGAATTTCTACAGTTGAGCCGTTACGCTCGAGGGATTGTGGCGACTGATTATGAGCACTGCGTACGGTTCGAGGATGGACTAAGGGATAAGTTGAGGGTATTAGTAGCACCGCAGCGGGAAAGGGACTTTGCGGTTTTGGTCGAGAAAGCTAAAATATCTGAGGAGGTGAAACGGACTGAGGAGCTGAATAAGGATAAGGATCGGAATAGGAATAAGAGAAATTTTGGGTCATCGAGATCATCTGGGAATTTCCAGAAAAGACCTAGGTTTAATGGGCCAGCTCGTGCTCCGACATCTGCTACTGGAAGTCAAGATCGATCATGTAACTCGTGTGGGAAAGTACATTTTTGGGAGTGCAGAAGGAGAACCGGTAGATGCTTCAGGTGTGGATCCACGGAGCATATAATTAAGGACTGTCCACAGGTGAATCAGGCACAGCCCACGGGACGAGGTTCTGATTAGGTTAGGAGGGGTGGTCAGCCAGTACCAAGGGGTCGTGGTTAAGTCAATGGTGGCAATGGCGCAGGACATGGTCGTGGAGGTGCAGGTTATGCTGAGGCGAGGCAGCCAGCTTTGGTCTATGCAGCATGTCGCCAAGAGGACGAGGACGCTCTAGATGCGAATACCGGTGCGTACTCTACCATAGTATACTAAGTGTTTCTTTTGGCTTTAGAATTAGACTGTGCAGCGAAAGCATAGTGGTGAGACTTGGGTAGTACGATTAATAGTTAGTTGGAAATTTCGAGGATGAAATTTTCTTTAAGGGGGTAGAACTGTAACATCCTAAATTTTCGGGCCTATGTGTAATGAGTTAATTTGGGTATTAGAGGTCCAAATTAGGCTCAGGATTGGGCCAAGGCTGTAGTTAAAATTCTTGTTTGAACACTTTGGTGGAAAGCTTGTTTAGTTAGGGCATAACAGATATTAGCTGTGTTTTAAAACACAAATGGGCTTGTGGCCCAGTAGCAAAAATGGCCCCACTAATAGGGAAGGGAGTTGGCGCCAAGTGAAGGTCCAAGGTTCGAGTCACCTGGTACTTTTATCTTAAATATCTTCGGCATTTATAAGAGCAGTGGTGGAGTTCGAAAATGATGCTTAAATTTAGGAATTTATCTAATGTGATAATAAGGTAGATAATGTGCTGATAAAGGAAGGAAGAGGTGGAGTTATCCATGACATTGTGGATGAGTAGTCAGATGAGGATAAGGAGATAAGATAGGATTTATCTGCAAGGCTAGGTGGTGGCCGAAACTTTGACTCTGAAGGGGAGGACAAATCGGTTTCTGATATGGTAAAGGGGTGCCAAAATTTCCCCTACTATTGGCTTAACTATTAGACATCAGGAAGGGCACTTTCGGGTTTTTAAGTAAGTGCCAAACTTCTCTATAAATAGGGGTGAGATCTCTTCAATTCTGGCATTTGAACCCTATTCTTTTCTTCACTCTCTGTGCTGAAACTCTCAGTCATTCTCTACAATTTCTTTTCTTTTAATTTCTTTAAAAGCCGAAAACTCCATTATTCTTTTCTCTTCTTTCTTCTAAAAGTAGAAAACTCCATTATTCTTTCTCTTTTTCTTCTAGCCGAAACCCTCTAAAGTCTCATTAACTGCCGAACCTCTGCTAATTGCTTTCTTTTCTCTTCCAAGTATTTTTGCCGAAATCTCCCTCTTGTTCATCTTTTTCTGGATTTTCTTAAAAGTCGAAATTCCTAGATCTCTAACCTTCTACCCTTTGATTTTCTTCTGTGATTGCCGAATCTTTCTGCAAGGGGTAGCCGAAACTTCCTGTAGAGGGGATTCAATCGTGTAGATTTCTAAGCCAGAGTTCAGTAGCACTTGGATCGTATTACTTTCGGGATTTCAAGGAGAGGCCTTATCTTCGCGTTCTTCCGGCTTTTGAGCAAAGTTGTAGACAAAGGGCAGTAGATCCGATTAGCGAGGGTATCGACATAGAGAGTAGTACTACGTGTTATCAGGTGTGTAACATTCTCACACCATTTGGATTGCCTGTTAGAATATGTTTATAAATCTGTTATATTCAGTTAAATGCCGAAATACCGGCATGGCTATTGAAAACCCGAAGAGGGTAAAGGCGAATCACCAGGTTAGTGATCTCTGTCATTCTAAAGTGAATGGTTCTATTGATTTGATATGATAAACATGTATGCCGTGTAACATCCTGAATTAATGGGTCTATGCGTTTAGGGTAAGGATATGTTTAATATGTTAATTCAAGTGGTAGGGGTCCAAATTGGGCTCAAGACTAGGCAAAAGCCTTGGTTAAATTATCTGATTGGGCATTATAGAGTTTAAAAGGTGGTAATTGTATTTAAAATATCAATGAGGGCTTGTGGCCCAACAATAGGTGGCGCTGCAAGGGAGTTAGAAGGTGGCGTCACTAACAGTTAAAGGGGCCCAAGTTTTGGCCTCAAGGAGCCCATGTTTTTGGGCCATTTTCGGCACTTAAAAGGGAGCAAGGGGTGACGCCACAACAAGGGTGCAAGGGGCCCAAAATTTAAGTTTCATGGAGCCCAAATCTTTTAATTTAAGTTAGCTAAATTCGGCATTAGGGTTAGGTGAAGTGGATGGTAACAAGGCTCAAAAATAGGAGGATTTATATGGATTTTATAATTAACAATATAGAGGATAAAAAGGAGAAAAGATAGGAGCTATTTGCAAGGTTAGGTGATGGCCAAAATTCCATCACCTAGAGGAGTGAAGAATTCGGCTACTTCATGGAAAAGGGGTGCTGAATTTTCCCTTTTTATTAGCTTAAATTTTAATTATCAGGAAGGGCGTTTTCGGTTTTAAGCAGTAGGTGCCGAAATTTCTATAAATAAGGGGGATAGCTCCTTGATTCTGGTATTTAAACCCTAATTTTCTCTCCACTCTTTGTGCCGAAATTCTTAGCCTCGTCCTCTACAATTTCTTTCTTTAATATTCAAAAGACGAAACCTCTCCTTTTACTCTCTTTTCCAATCTTTTCCTCTTGTGTCGATTTCTCTAAAAAGTCGAAATCTCCATAGTTTTTCTCTATTTATCCCATTTGTGAGTTAGTTCTATTCTTTCGGCATTTAAATCTTTTTCTTTGGCATTGCCGAATCTTCTCTCTAGTGCTAGCCGAATCCCCTATGTTAAGGTAAGTGTCGACTTATGTTAGTTTCTCACGTTTTATTTCGGTTTTTGAAAGGAAAAAGTCGAAAAGCTAATAGTTTAATGGTTCTATGTTGGGCGGCATTCCGGGATTTGAAGGAAACTTGGTCGTCTAGATCTAAAAGCCAAAAATTGCTAGTCTCCAATTTTGGGATTTTAAGGTAAGGTGATTTCCCTAGATTTTTACTAGATTTGCTCATTGTATGCAAGATCTTAACTCTATGATGAGAATTAACGATTAGATGTTGTAGTTCTGACAAGGACTTGTGATGGAATTAAATATGGATCAGGCAAAGGAGAGAATCCCTAAGTTTAAGAAACGAGCGGTATCTGCCGTTCGAGATTGGCCACTAGGTTATGGACCGGCTTCTGAACAACACCTTAGGCAGATAGCAGTTGTGTCGACTACTGATAGCGTCGACATAGAAAGAATTGTTTTATCGGTAATCAGGTGTGTAGATCTCTAACACACTATTAATCTTGTATGTATGTCTATATATATGTTATGGGCTAAAAAGCCAGAAAGAGGCTGTATAGACAATCGAATGGAACCCTAAAAGGGTTAGGCAAGGATGCCAGGTACGTAAACATAGAACTCCCTATGTGTATCGAAATATATGTTAGCCTGCATGATGTTTTCTTTATGTGTGTAAGCATGGGGTGGGATTATGATATTGAAGGGGAAGTGCATGATAGGTCACTTGGTGATCGGTGGTAGAAATCCCACAAATGTAAATGTTAGGTCACATAGTGATCGGTGGCTATGCCACGTTTAATGATTCCTGAATGATAGGAATAGGCAGTACGGCTGTCGTTATGGTGTGTAGCGGATGGAGGGTTGATTGTAGAAATTCCCAAGGTGTGATGGTTGGTACGGGTTGGTGTGTAGAGGATGGAAACCTAGGATGGGTTGGGTTATTAATAATTTATTATTTGGTATATAATCATGATTTTTGCCTTTATGTATGGGCCAGGGCCCATAATGTGTTTATGGGCTCAGGTCGTTGTGTGTCTTGAGATTTATACACTGAGTCTTGGTGACTCACGCTTTCCTTTTTCTCTATCTTCCAGATGAACAGTAGATCGTGGACATGGGAGCCGAGACGGACTCGAGGGGCCATCAAGTTTTTATTTCTACAAATTATTTCGGTTTTCTTTAAGTCTTATTTCATTTTATTTTGAGAATATTTATGTAATAAGGCCCCCTAGTTTTTATTCAACTAAGTATTTTTCAATGTTCTGCAACTTATGAATTTATGACAAGGTTTATTTATACTTAATAATAATAATACAAAGGATTTTATTTTTAAAATGTCATTTATTTATTCAAATAATGTCTAATTAACTTACGACTTCCAAAACCAACAAGGCAAAAGTTTTTAATGTACAACTCTTAGCATACCAGATCTGGTCGAAATGCATGGGCCAAGTTTGGGGGTGTTACATTTTGGTATCAGAGCCCAGTTTAAAACTCGCGCCGTGAAATGGGCTTAGCAATGTTTTGTAAAATGATGTAATTTTGAGAAAAAAATGTTTTGGTTGAAGATATGGCTTTCGAGTCTACCGGCACCCGATCCACGCAGGTAAGTATTCTAAACTCTTGTTGTGATATACATGTGGGCTTAATGGGCTTGATGGACGTAGGCTAGAATATTAGACATTGATGGACTTTAGGTTTAGTTTAAATCACTCTCTAAATCCATAAGATTTAATTCAACTAAACAAACCCGTGAACGAATCGATGGGTTAGGGTGTGGCAACAGGCATACGTATGTCTAGGATTGGATTCAGGAAGAGCTTGGTACTTAAGCAGTCCTAGTGACTCACCTCTTCTTCGCTAGAATCCTACCTGGTGCGTAATGACTGTTCACCCTAGCTATGAGGATTTGTTGATGGGCTAAACCTTATAATTAAAACTCGAAAGGGACCAACCACCTTATTTGAAAAAAAAAACCCCAAGTTTTGTAAAATTTTCAAAATACACTTGATTTGTGGAAAAAAAATTGCAACCAACCCTAAACTTATAAAATACCTATGTTTTGAAAATTTACTCGAAAACTTCATGTTTACAAGAGTAACCTGGTTTGTGAAACTAGATTGTCCAAAGTACCCCTGTTTTGAAAAAAAAATATCAAAATATCTCTGGTTTGTAAAATTACTAAACTACCCTTGATATGCAAAATGACTAAAATATCCCTGGATTTCAAAATTACCGAAATACCCCTAGATTTCAAAATTACCAAAATACCTCCGGATCCCAAAATTACCAAAATACCCCTGGATTCCAAAATTACCGAAATACCCTTAGATTGCAAAATTACCAAAATACCCTTATTTCACAAAATCACCAAGGAACCCTATTTTGAAAAATTACGAAAATACCCCTATAGGATAAATTACGAAAATACCCCTGGGTAGTGAAACAACGAAAATACCCTTACATGATGAATGTAAATTCATGGATGTTATTTGTATGTTGATGATTGAATGTATGTGCTTCCTAGAATTAGAAGATATGAACTTGAGACTGAATTGTGAATGTAATTGCGAATTCGAAAGAACTACTCTTAAAACTACTATTCATAAGACTGTTCGTGGTTAATCAGTGGAAGAAAACTAATAATTCATACAATTTCTATTCAGATAAACGCGAATCGGTAGAATGAGTACAAGGGGTCGAGGATGTCCGCCACGTGGTCGTCGTAGGGGTAGGATGATGGTGTCAGAACCAGTAGGATCTGGTCATAGATCTGGAAACGAGATGCCAACTGCGGAGGAGGAATTTCAGGATCAGACTGCCGAAGATGATGCGGTATCTCAGGCAATGTTAAGGGTTTTAGAGAGAGTTGCTGGGGCAGGTATGGGCACAGGAGCCCCGAAATCTGTGCCGGAGCGGCTTAGGGCCAATGGGGCAGAAGTGTTTAGGGGAATTTCTGGTGTAGCCCCAAGTTCAGCTGAGTATTCGTTGGAGGCGGTAGAACGCATAATGAATGATTTGGATTTCACGGAGGAGGAGAAGTTGAAAGAAGTTGTATCCCTCCTGCGGGATGAAGCATATCAATGGTGGCTTACGGTTAAGGATGGTACAGTGGCTGACCGTATCACCTAGGATTTCTTTAAAATGGCATTTCAGAATAAGTACATTAGATCGAGTTATGTGGATGCGCAGCGTAGAGCATTTCTAAATCTGGTTCAAGGGAGTAGGTCAGTGGCTGCGTATGAAGCTGAATTCTTACGCCTTAGCCGTTATGCTCGAGGGATGGTAGCCACGAAGCATGAACGTTATGTTAGGTTCGAAGATGGCCTGAGGGATGATTTGCGTGTTTTGATAGCCCCACAGCGGGAGCGGGAATTTGCTGTCCTAGTGGAAAAGGCTAAGACAGCCGAGGAGGTAAAGCGGACCGAAAAATTAAATCGGGATAGAGATAGGGGTGGAAGTAAGAGGAATTTTGGGTCGTCAGGAGCAGCTGGGCGTACTCAGAAAAGGCCCAGGTCTGATGGACCGAAATGGGAAGAGAAACCTGCTGCTGCTAACCAGACACCAAAATGTGCACGATGTGGTAAATTTCATACCGATAAGTGTTGGGCAGGCAGTGGATAGTGTTTTAGGTGTGGATCTACAAACCACCAAGTTAGAAACTGTCCGCAGCAATGGGACGGTGAAGGGACCATGGGTCGAGGGAATGCTCAGCCTGGCAGAAGAGGTCAGCAGCCACAAAGAGGTCGTGGTGCAGCCAGATGTGGTAATGGTACTGGTCGGGGTCGTGGAGCACCAGGTCAAGGGGCAGGAAACACTGAGGTGAGACAGCCATGGTTGGTCTATGCTGTCAGACGTTGAGAGGAGGCTGACGCACCGGATGTCATAACCGGTACGTTTTTAATTTTTGGCTTGCCTTACACTACATTGATTGACATTGAGTCGATGCATTCGTATGTAGCTAGTAGCGTATCCAGAACTATAAAGTTAGAATCTGAAATTATCCCTAGGGCGATGACTATAGTTAGTCCATTAGGACAATCTGTAGTAGTGGATAAACTCTATCGAGAAGTACCTCTAGAAGTTCAGGGGATAGTTTTCCGAACGGATCTAATGGAATTACCGTTCGGGGAGTTTGATTTAATTTTAGGCATGGATTGGCTCGTGAAGTATCAAGCTAATTTAGATTGTGCAGCCAAGCGTATGGTGTTAAAAACCTCCGAGGGTGATGAAGTGCTGGTGATAGGAGAAAGGGGGAACTGTCTGTCGAATATAGTGACTGCCCTAAAAGAAGAAAGGATGGTGAGAAAAGGGTGCGAGGCGATTTTATTGTTTGTTCGGGCTCTAGAAGCCAAAGACCTGACTGTTGGGGACGTTAGGACGGTAAAGGAATTTCCTGATGTTTTCCCTGAAGAGCTTTCGGGATTACCCCCAGATTGTGAAGTGGAGTTTGGTATCGATCTTCTTCCGGGAACAGCACCGGTATCTATTGCTCCTTATAGGATGGCGCAGAAGGAGTTGGTGGAGTTGAAAGTGCAGATTCAGGAGTTGCTGGATAGAGGGTTTATTCGACCGAGTGTGTCACCTTGGGGAGCGCCGGTGTTATTTGTTAAGAAGAAGGATGGATCAATGCGTATGTGCATCGATTATCGCCAGTTGAATAAGTACCCATTGCCAAGGATCGATGACTTGTTCGATCAGTTGAAGGGGGCCTCAGTCTTTTCAAAGATAGATCTGAGGTCAGGGTACCATCAGCTTAGGGTCAAGGAGGCAGATATTCATAAGACGGCTTTTAGGACTCGCTATGGTCACTATGAGTTTATAGTGATGCCATTTGGATTGACCAACGCGCCAGCAGCATTCGTGGACATGATGAACCTGGTGTTCCAACCCTACCTAGATCGGTGTATCATGGTGTTTATAGACGATATCTTGGTTTATTCGAAGTCGGAGGAGGAGCATGATGCTCACCTGCGAATAGTTTTGCAGATCCTGGGGGAGAAGCTGTTGTATGCCAAATTCAGTAAGTATGAATTTTGGCTAAGGGAAGGTACATTTCTAGGGCACGTTGTGTCGGCAGAAGGGATTAGGGTTGACCCTCGAAAGATTGAAACGGCGTTGGATTGGAAGCCACCTAGGTCTGTGGCTGAGATTAGGAGTTTTCTTCGTTTTGCTAGGTATTGTTGAAGGATTTTCTTCGATTGCGGCACCGTTGACTAAGTTGCTACGGAAAGGAGTTTCATTTGTTTGGTCTGATAAGCAACAGGAGAGTTTCGAAAAGTTAAAGAGGTTTCTGACAGAGGCTCCGGTGTTGATTAAGCCGGAGGCAGCGAAGGAGTTCGTAATTTACTGTGATACGTCACACGCAGGATTAGGATGTGTGTTGATGCAAGAGGGAAAGGTGGTTGCATATGCATCTCGGCAGTTAAGACCGCATGAATCGAATTATCCCACCCATGATTTGGAATTGGCGGCGGTGGTGTTTGCCTTAAAAATTTGGAGGCATTATTTGTATGGGGAGAAATCTGTCATTTACACAGATCATAAGAGTTTAAAGTATCTTTTGACTCAGAAGGAACTGAATCTAAGGCAGAGAAGGTGGATCGAGTTGCTAAATGATTATGACTGCTCGATTGAGTATCACCCGAGTAAGGCTAATGTAGTGGTGGATGCTCTAAGTTGTGAAGTAGTCTCTGACTTAAGAACAATGTTTGCTCACCTTAGTTTGTATGAGGATGGAAGTTTGTTAGCTGAACTTCAAGTAAAACCCTCTTGGATCAGTCAGGTGAAGGAGAGGCAACAGACCGATGAGTTGCTAAAGGGGAAATTGCAGTTAATCTCAAAGGATGGGCCAGCAGAATTCAGTATGAATGAGGAAGGATTGTTATGTTTTCAAGGGAGAGTTTGCATGCCAAAAGATCCAGAGTTGAGGCGTAGGATTTTGCATGAGGCGCATGGTGGTGCATACGCTATTCACCCTAGAGGAAGTAAGATGTTTCGGGATTTGCGAGATCAATTCTGGTGGCCGGGTTTGAAATAAGAAGTAACTGAATTGGTGGGTAAGTGTATGACTTGTCAGTAGGTCAAGGCGGAACATTAGTTACCATCAGGATTATTGCAGCCAGTGAAGATTCCACAACGGAAGTGGGAAAGAATTACTATGGACTTTGTTAGAGGGCTTCCCCTCACGCCCACTAAGAAAGATGTGGTTTGGGTAGTTGTTGATCGCTTGACAAAGTCTGCACACTTCATACCAGTACGTGTTGACTACTCTTTGCAGAAGTTAGCTAAGTTATACATAGCGGAGGTGGTGAGGTTGCATGGAGTACCGATTTTGATCATATCAGATAGGGACCCTAGGTTCACCTCACGATTTTGGAAGGCGTTGCATCAAGCGTTGGGTACGAAGTTGGATTTCAGTACAGCGTTTCATCCTCAGACTGATGGACAGTCTGAGCGAGTGATCCAGATCTTGGAGGACATGTTGAGAGGATGTGTCATTGATTTCAGAGGTAGTTGGGAAGAGTTCCTACCATTGGTAGAGTTTGCATACAACAACAGCTATCAGTTTAGTATTCAGATGGCGCCCTATGAAGCTTTGTATGGGCAGAAGTGTCGTACTCCTACCTGTTGGACGGAATTAGGGGAACGTCGGATTTTGGGTCCAGAGTTGGTGACCGAGACAGAAGAGAAGGTTGAGTTAATTCGGGCTCGGTTAAAGGAAGCGTCAGATAGACAGAAGTCCTATGCTGATTTAAAACGTAAAGACATTGAGTTTGCAATGGGTGACAAAGTATTTTTGAAGGTATCACCTTGGAAAAAGGTGCTAAGATTTGGACGGAAGGGTAAATTGAGTCCCAGATTTATCGGACCATACCGGGTGTTGAAGCGAGTGGGACTAGTAGCCTATCAGCTTGAGTTACCTTCAGAGTTAACTCGAATTCACGATGTATTTCACGTCTCCATTCTAAGACATTACCGTTCGGATCCGTCTCATGTTGTGCCTATGGAGGAAATCGAGGTAAGACCTGATCTATCCTTCGAAGAGGAACCAGTGGAAATTTCGAATCGTGATGTCAAGGTGTTGCGAAGAAAAACGGTTCCATTGGTTAAGGTGTTGTGGCGGAATCATGGTTCTGAGTCGGCTACGTGGGAACCCGAGGAAGCAATGCGGCAGCAATACCCCCATCTTTTCTGATCAGGTAATTTCGAGGACGAAATTTCTTTAAGGGGGTAGAACTGTAACATCCTGAATTAATGGGTCTATGCGTTTAGGGTAAGGATATGTTTAATATGTTAATTCAAGTGATAGGGGTCCAAATTGGGCTCAGGACTAGGCAAAGGCCTTGGTTAAATTATCTGATTGAGTATTATAGAGTTTAAAAGGTGGTAATTGTGTTTAATATATCAACGAGGGCTTGTGGCCCAACAATAGGTGGTGCTGCAAGGGAGTTAGAAGGTAGCGTCACTAACAGTTGAAGGGGCCCAAGTTTTGGCCGCAAGGAGCCCATGTTTTTGGGCCATTTTCGGCACTTAAAAGGGAGCAAGGGGTGACGCCACAACAAGGGTGTAAGGGGCCCAAAATTTAAGTTTCATGGAGCACAAATCTTTTCATTTAAGTTAGCTAAATTCGGCATTAGGTTTAGGTGAAGTGGATGGCAACAAGGCTCAAAAATAGGAGGATTTATATGGATTTTATAATTAATAATATAGAGGATAAAAAGGAGAAAAGATAGGAGCTATCTGCAAGGCTAAGTGATGGCCAAAATTCCATCACCTAGAGGAGTGAAGAATTTGGGTACTTCATGGAAAAGGCGTACCGAATTTTCCCTTTTTATTAGCTTAAATTTTAATTATCAGGAAGGGCGTTTTCAGTTTTAAGCAGTAGGTGCCGAAATTTCTATAAATAGGGGGATAGCTCCTTGATTTTGGCATTTAAACACTAATTTTCTCTTCACTCTTTGTGCCGAAATTCTTAGCCTCTTCGTCTACAATTTCTTTCTTTAATTTCTTCAAAAGCCGAAACCTCTCCTTTCACTCTCTTTTCCATTCTTTTCCTCTTGTGCCGATTTCTCTAAAAAGTCGAAATCTCCATAGTTTTTCTCTATTTATCCCATTTGTGAGTTAGTTCTATTCTTCTGGCATTTAAATCTTTTTCTTTGGCATTGCCAAATCTTCTCTCTAGCGCTAGCCGAATTCCCTGTGTTAAGGTAAGTGTCGACTTCTGTTAGTTTCTCACGTTTTATTTCGATTTTTGAAAGGCAAAAGCCGAAAAGCTAATAGTTTAATGGTTCTATGTTGGGCGGCATTCCGGGATTTGAAGGAAACTTGGTCGTCTAGATCTAAAAGCCGAAAATTGCTAGTCTTCAATTTTGGGATTTTAAGGTAAGGTGATTTCCCTAGATTTTTACTAGATTTGCTCATCGTATGCAAGATCTTAACTCTATGATGAGAATTAACGATTAGATGTTGTAGTTCTGACAAGGACTTGTGATGGAGTTAAACATGGATCAGGCAAAGGAGAGAATCCCTAAGTTTAAGAAATGAGCTGTATCTGCCGTTCGAGATTGGCCACTAGGTTGTGGACCGGCTTCTGAACAACACCTTAAGCAGATAGCAGTTGTGTCGACTACGGATAGCGTCGACATAGAAAGCATCGTTTTATCGGTAATCAGGTGTGTAGATCTCTAACACACTATTAATCATGTATGTATGTCTATATATATGTTATGGGCTAAAAAGCCAGAAAGAGGCTGTATAGATAGTCGAATGGAACCCTAAAAGGGTTAGGCAAGGATGCTAGGTACGTAAACATAGAACTCCCTATGTGTATCGAAATATATGTAAGCCTGCATGATGTTTTCTTTATGTGTGTAAGCATGGGGTGGGATTATGATATTGAAGGGGAAGTGCATGATAGGTCACTTGGTGATCGGTGGTAGAAATCCCACAAATGTAAATGTTAGGTCACATAGTGATCGGTGGCTATGCCACGTTTAATGATTCCTGAATAACAGGAATAGGCAGTACGGCTGTCGTTATGGTGGGTAGCGGATGGAGGGTTGATTGTAGAAATCCCCAAGGTGTGATGGTTGGTACGGGTTGGTGTGTAGAGGATGGAAACCTAGGATGGGTTGGGTTATTAATCATTTATTATTTGATATATAATCATGATTGTTGCCTTTATGTATGGGCCAGGGCCCATAATATGTTTGTGGGCTCAGGTCGTTGTGTGTCTTGAGATTTATACACTGAGTCTTGGTGACTCACGCTTTCCATTTTCTCTACTCTTCCAGATGAGCAATAGATCGTGGACATGGGAGCCGAGACGGAATCGAGGGGCCATTAAGTTTTTATTTCTACAAATTATTTCGGTTTTCTTTAAGTCTTATTTCATTTTATTTTGAGAATATTTATGTAATAAGGCCCCCTTGTTTTTATTCAACTAACTAGTTTTCAATGTTCTGCAACTTATGAATTTATGACAAGGTTTATTTATACTTAATAATAATAATACAAAGGATTTTATTTTTAAAATGTCATTTATTTATTCAAATAATGTCTAATTAACTTACAACATCCAAAACCAACAAGGCAAAAGTTTTTAATGTACAACTCGTAGCATACCAGATCTGGTCGAAACGCATGGGCCGGGTTTGGGGGTGTTACATGCCGGTTTATGTGGTTGCACGGGGTTGGGTGATTGATGAAAGGGGAAGTGTTCTTTTGTAGTGGCTTTTGCCATGATCTGTTGTAGTGGCTATTGCCATGATCTGACGATGAGCAGCTAATTGCAGCATGACTGCCATCGATGGTGTGTAGCGGTGTGGGTTGATTGTAGAAATCCCCAATGGTGTGATCGGCAGGTAAAGGTGGTGTGTAGCGGATGGAAACCTAGGATTGGGTTGGGCTTTGCATAATTCCTGATATATTATATTTTGTTATCTGTTCTGTGGGGATAAGGCCCAATCTGATGGTGCACGAGGGTTGCACACTGAGTCCTGTGACTCACCCTATTATTTAACATTTTTCAGGAGACACTTAGAGCATCGGACCGGGCTGGAGAGGGACGCAAGGTGGCCATGCATGAGATTATTTTGGATACTGCAAAAGACATTATTTTGTTTATTTATATTTAATATTTTGGTTTAGTTTGGATTTTATCTTTTATTGTAATAAGGCCATGGGCCACTAGCCTTATACTTTGGGCTTTCTTTTGGGTTTTTACTATTATTGGACACTTAATTTCGGCGAAAAACATAAACTAAGGCATGTACTAAATTTCGGTTTTTAATTCTTAAAGGCCACATATAAAATGTATATCTTTTATAAATTATCAAATCATTAAGTTTTCCGGTATAAATGTTTAAACTCGACAAATGTTTTCCAAAAATGCGACATTTTTTACTAAATCTTCTTAGTTACATGCCAGTTCCAGTCGTGGTGTTTGGGCCGGGTTTGGGGTGTTACACAACCAACCAAACAATTTCATCAAACTTAGCCTCAGGGCCCACCGGGCCCATTTAGCCACTTCTGACTTTTCAGCTTTTCGGCATTGTCGATATGGTGTGTGTGTAGTGTTTGTACACACATGGTTACTATGACGTGCTATACAATCCTTAGCCTTGAACCTACAACCAACCAACCTTTAATCAATCACTAAATCAAAACATTTACCAAAAGCCGAAACCTCACCGTAACCTTACCGTGTGCCACCGGGTTCCAATAGCCCTTCCTTAGCTACTAATCAGAAGTATCCCCTAAATTTGCACTCACACATAGACCATCAAAATCCGAGTGACTCATAATCCACACAAGTCACCCCTATAGATCATACACACATTCGGTCATTTACTTAAACCACAATCGAGTTGAGTACACTTACCCTTGCTAATGATTCTACCACGCTTGCGATCTTTGAACCTTATCCTTGTTATCACAGAGTTAACGACAGGACAGTTAGATAGCCTTTTGACTTTTAGCAAAACGTACAAGAGAGGTTAACCGAATACTTACCAAATCCACTTTCGATCTTGCGGCCTAAATTCAGCTTTTAACCTTGACTGATAGTAGATAATAATCGACTTGTGATGGAGGAAAACAACAAGGGTTTGGCACAAATAGGAATTTTGGCAAGGAAGGCTGATGGTAATTTGGCAATAGGAGAGTTTGGCTATGAGAGAATTCGGCAAAAAGAATTCGGCAATAGGAGATCTCGACAATAGGGAGAATTCGGCTATAGGAAAATTAATTAAGGGGGAAAATGAAAACACTAATGAAAGCTCAATGAACCTTTCAAAGCATTCGGTCCTCTCCTTTTATAGCCACAAGCCGAATACTTCTTTCCCCACAGTCCTATTCGGCACAAATTCTTCCCCCTCCTCATCTCCTAACTTTCCTCCTTGATAACACCTTAGCCTTATCCGAATTTTCCTCCATTATCAGTTCCCCTTACCACTCAAACAGTTCAACACAAGAGTTCATATTCAACACAACTCTGGCTGTCCACCTATGCAAAATAAAACACTCCAAAAATACCACTCCTAATGCTCGAACCTTGGACCTCCTCAGCTGACAACACGCCACCTTATAGCTCCCCAAGTGACGCCACTTGCCACTGGACCACCAACCCATTTGTGTCCTATTTTCTCTTAATCTACTTAAGAGGCCTAATGCCTAAGACTAGGGTCCACTAAAGCAAGAAAAATAAATTTTTCCCTATGGTCTTCCCTATCTCTAAAACTTTAAATAATCATGATAATACCTTAAAATTAATATTCTAAGTGCTACTCATACATACCAACCTCAATGCACAGAAATTTAAAGTTTCGGGATTTTTGGGGCATTACAAGTATGCTCCACACGACCTCACACACGGACGTGTGACCGGTCGTGTGGCACAAGTCAGTATACCCCCTAAATGGAACAAGGCCTAGCACACAGGCGTGTGACTTGGCCATGTTGCATAAGTCAGTATACCCTACAAGATTGTCATGGCCTAGCACATGACCTGACACACAGGCGTGTGTGGCCATTTTGAAGGGCACACGAGCTAGACACATGGGCGTGTGGTCAGCTGTGTGACCCAAGTTAGTATGTATGCTCTGTTTTCACACGGCCTGGGACATGGGCGTGTCTGGAGCTGTGTGATGCACATGGCCTGTTCACACCTGCGTGTGACCCTTGTATGTTTAAAAATTTTCTAAGTTTTCAAGAATTTTCGTATGTTATCTGTAACACCCCTATCCCGTGTCCGTCGCCAGATTAGGTTTAGGAGCGTTACCAGATAGATCGGAAAGCATTTACAGAAATTCATACATTCATTCATCATTCTCAAACATAATGTCCTTTAATACGGTCCACGAGACCTTAAATATGCTTATAAACCCAGTCGGGACTAAATCAAAACACATACAAAATTTCAAGGAAAATTAAAACTTTTATAGGTTTCAGGGGTTACACGCCCGTGTGGGCAGGCCGTGTGCCTCCCACGGCTATAAGACACACCCGTGTGTCTTCCCCGTGGTCTATTCTGATTATACTTCCACGACCTCCAAGCACGCTCGTGTACCCTGGCCGTGGACTATACTGACTTAGCCCCCACGGTCACTAGGCACGCCCGTGTTCTCATATGCTAGCTACAGACTTTACCCCACGGTCACAAGGCACGCCCGTGTGCCACAACCGTGTGACATTATAGGCCATTTTCAAGGCCAAAAATCCACCCATTTGGGTCATACCTACAAGCAACATTTACCAAAACATCTCATGCACACATGACCACCAAAAACAGGCCAAGATAATCATTCAAACCATGCATTCAATACCAATTCAAACCATGCCATATTACAAGACTCAAACTCTTTTCATCACAAACATAATTCGTTCACTCATTTGCTTACTCAAAACTTGACCATTTCAAGGGCTTCAACCATACCAAAACATGTTTCACATATCAAAATCATAATGCATAATCTCAACTCATCTCTAACCAATTCCATGGCTAAGTTCATATAACAACTCACATCATAAAACTAGCCTATACATGCCATATCTAACTATATTCATTTTCAAAGTGTACCAAAAAGAATTTAGTAGTGTGATGACGATCCTTGACGGTCCTGAGCCTTCAGTAGCTTTGACAACCTATAAAACAGAGAAAACACACACACAGAGTAAGCTTTCCAAAAGCTTAGTAAGTTAATATACAAATAAACTTAGCATAAAATGCACATAACCGAATTATTAAGATGACCCATATGATTCTCATGACAGAATCACCTCCTTCTTTCTTAAGCTCATTTGCTTAGCCATAGCTTACCATACTTCCAATTCATATACCAAATATGCACATAGTTCATCTAATCAAAACTTTTCATATCGTATTATCAATTCCATATACATAAAATCATAATAAGATCACATAGATACTCACCTTGTATACACAATTAGTGTATAATGAACATACCTGAAACGGATATTCATTCACAAATTTATCCTAGCTCGAATTTGCATTTCGTATCACAGACTTGCCCGTTGAACCATTAAGAATCTAGTAGGATACTCAGAAAGCTCGAAATGGTCGTACAATGCCAACGTCCCAGACGAGGTCTTACATGCACTCAGACACCGATGCCACTGTCCCCGACAAGGTCTTACACGAATAAATACAATGCCGATGTCCCAGACATGGTCTTAGACGTAAAGCTTATATCGATGCCAACGTCCCAGATGTGGTCTTACACGAAATCTCAAATCAATGCCAACGTCCCAGACGTGGTCTTACATGATAAAACAGAACAGATACCTATGTCATGACATAGCTAATCCTATCTATTCCTAGGTTCGAACGGGACTTCTTGCACATTGTCGCTATATCGACCTTATCTCGTAATTCATATGCACCACATCTCATAAACATTCATTATCATTATTAGTCATATGAGCATTTACAAATTCATACAAGTACGTTTATTTGCATAGTGACTTACCTTGGATTCGATCTATCGGAATGGAAACGGCTACTCAGTTACTTTCGCTTTCCTGCGATATAAGTCTGTTTTCCTCGGTTCTTAATCTATACATATTCAGAATTAACCCTTTTATTCACTAACTCATTCAATTCAATCCAAAGACACACATTTAAGGCTATTTACAAATTAACCCTCACATTTGAATAATTTATCAATTTAGTCCATTTTTTCTCAAAACATCAAATTCACAAAATCATCACACATCCAAGCTTAGCTGAATGCACATATATATCATACAAGCCCATATTTTCCATAAAATTTGCAATTTAGTCCTCAAAAATAATATTTTCTCAATTTAGCCATATTTAGCTAAATTCATCAAAAATTCAAGAACAAAGTATGTTCATCTAGCTCAAATCTTTCATTTAACAACTAAACTCATCTCAAAGCTCAACATATCATCCATGGCATTTTACACAAACATCAACAATACACAAAATTGAGACATGGGCTTGATAGTAGACAAAGCAACGATTGTAAAAACGTAGAAATTATCAAAAATCGAAGCCATTACATATCTTATTTTAGCTTGATAGTAGCCGAAACTTAGCTTAGGTTTTCTTCCTTCGTTTCTTTCTAAATTTTGGTCGAAGATGATAAGAAAATGGCCATTTTTCATGATTTGTTTTCTGTTATAAACATATTATTAATCTATTTACCTTATTAACCTTTCAATTAATATTTGAAACAAATATACATTAAGGGCATAATTGTCCATTGTTCATCCACCAACTAAATAGTGGTCTATTTGCCTCATAAGGCCTTCACCTTTACAAAGCCACAACACATTGGTACTTTAACAAATAGCAAGCAACTTTCACATTTGATGCAATTCAATCCTTTTGTCAAATTAAACACACAGACGGACAAATTAACATACGAAACTTTACCACATGCTTAACCACTTATCAAAGACACAGAAAATAATATTAAAATGTCATACTGACTCAGATTTGTGGTCCCGAAACCACTATTCTGACTAGGGTATAAACCAAACTGTTACATTATCAGTTTACTCCCGAACCATTTCTAAAGCATGTTTAAGGCCTCGTAGGCCCTTATAAGGGACAATGTGTTTATGATTGAATGGTGTTTGAGAATGGATGCATAAATGTATGTTGTATGTTGTGATTTGATAGGTAATGCCTCGAAACCCTATTTCGGCAATGGATACGGGTTAGGGTGTTACAATTCATATATCATAATCTCATCTCATTTTATTATCATTCATATATGTCCAATATCACATAGCATGATTCATACCATAATCATATCACATATCATATATCAATTATATCATGCTCCTTTGTACTATATTAATTTCAGTGTATTAACTGAATTATATGATGGTAACATACTTACCTCAATAGATAGATTTGCAACATTCACACACACTATAACACCCCTTGCCCGACCCGATCATCGGATCCGAGTTACAAGATGCCATATGCGTTGTTGGAGCATCTTTCGTCAAATATACATCAAAACATCATTCAAACATTCATTCATATTATAAACACCTTCACATCATGATATGCAATCATTAATGAGTCCCAATTGAGCTTATGAAAACTCTTTTGTTGACCCAAGCATAAAATAGGACTAAACTAAAACTTTTCAAAATGTTAGAAGAGGGTATCACGATGTTCAAGGCTTGGTACTGCAATATCGGAGATAGTATCCAAACATCAAAATATATCAGGTGGGTATTGCAATATCCAAGGCTTGGTATCGCGATCTCGAAGGCAGTAGCCAAACTTCCCAACCTGAAGATCAAATTGCAAAGTTTACAAAATAATTTGGGATCGATATTGTAACATCCTGAATTTTTGGGCCTATTTGTTTAATGGGTGAACATATGTAACGAGTTAATTTAAGTGTTAGGGGTCCAAATTGGGCTCAGGCTTAGGCAGAGGCCTTGGTTAAAATTATCTGTTTGGGCCTTATAGGGTTTAAAAGGTAGTATCTGTGTTTAAAACATCAAAATGGGCTTGTGGCCCAGTGGTCAGTGGCGCCACTTAGGGAGCAAGGAGGTGACGCCACACAAGGGAATAAGGGGCCCAAATTTAAGTTTCATGGAGCCCAATTCTTTAGTTTAAGTTAGCTAATTTTCGGCATTTGGGTTAGGTGGAGCGGATGGCAACAAGGCTCAAAAATAGGAGGATTTATATAAATAAGATAATGTAGATATTATAGTTGATAATATGGAAGATAAAAGGAGAAAAGATAGGAGCTATCTACAAGGCTAGGAGTTAGCCAAAATTTCTATAAATAGGGAGGGTTCTCTTCTTTATTTTGCGACATTTAGGGTTTCCACCTTTTCTTTCTCTTCTTTCTTCTAAAAGCCGAAAACTCCATTATTCTTTTCTCTTCTTTCTTCTAAAAGCCAAAAACCCCATTATTCTTTTCTCTTCTTTCTCCTAAAAGCCGAAAACTCCATTATTCTCTTCTTTCTTCTAAAAGCTGAAAACTCCATTATTCTTTTCTTTCTTCTAAAAGCCGAAAACTCCATTACTCTCTTCTTTCTTCTAAAAGCCGAAAACTCCATTATTCTCTTCTTTCTTCTAAAAGCCGAAAACTCCATTATTCTCTTCTTTCTTCTAAAAGTCGAAAACTCCATTATTCTCTTCTTTCTTCTAAAAGCCAAAAACTCCATCATTCTCTTCTTTCTTCTAAAAGCCGAATCTCTATAGATTTCTTCGAATCATCTTCTCTTCCTGATTTTCGCAAAAAGCCGGAATCCTCTGGGAGTAGCCGAAACTTCTCTAGTAAGTAGATCTCTTGGATCTAAAAGCCGGAAACACTAGTCCCTGAATCTCATATCTCTTTTTGGGATTTCAAGGCAGATAGCGGTGGTGTTGGCTATGGATAGCGTCGACTTAGAGGGTCTCGTTATAACGGTAATCAGGTGTGTAGATCCTTATCACATAAGTTTTATTTTGTATTATACCTGTTAGGGGCTGAAAAGCCGAAAAATGAGGCTGTATGAACAGTCGTATGTAGATCCTTATCACATAAGTTTTATTTCGTATTATACCTGTTAGGGGCTGAAAAGCCGAAAAATGAGGCTGTATGAACAGTCGTGTGTAGATCCTTATCACATAAGTATTATTTTGTATTATACTTGTTAGAGGCTGAAAAGCCGGAAAATGAGGCTGTATGAACAGTCGTGTGTAGATCCTTATCACATAGGTTTTATTTTGTATTATACCTGTTAGGGGCTGAAAAGCCGGAAAATGAAGCTGTATGAACAGTCGTGTGTAGATCCTTATCACATAAGTTTTATTTTGTATTATACCTGTTAGGGGCTGAAAAGCCGGAAAATGAGGCTGTATGAACAGTCGTGTGTAGATCCTTATCACATAAGTTTTATTTTGTATTATACCTCTTAGGGGCTGAAAAGCCGAAAAATGAGGCTGTATGAACAGTCGTGTGTAGATCTCTAACACACTAATTAATCTGTACTAAATATATGTTATGGGCTAAAAGCCGGAGAAAGGCTGTATGGACAGTCGGATTACCCAAAAAGGGTTAGGCAAGGAATGCCAAGTACGTAATCATAGAACTTCTCTATGTGTATCGATGTATGCGAAAGACTGTAATCTCTTAGGTAGTAGATTGTTTGATTTTGCATGAATGTATGCATGGGATGGGTTTGATATGAAAAGGGGAAGAGCATGATTGGTCACATGGTGATCGGTGGTAGAAAACCCACCTAATGAAATGTTAGATCACATGGTGATCGGTGGTAGAAAGCCCACCTAATGAAATGTTAGATCACATGGTGATCGGTGGTAGAAAACCCACCTAATGAAATGTTAGATCACATGGTGATCGATGGTAGAAAACCCACCTAATGAAATGTTAGATCACATGGTGATCGTTGGTAGAAAATCCACGAAATGAAATGTTAGGTCACTTGGTGATCGGTGGTAGAAAACCCACGTTAAAATTCCTGATTGATAAGGAGTAGGCAGTATGACTATCGATATGGTGTGTAGCGGTTGGTGGGTTGATTGTAGAAATCCCCAAGGTGTGATGGTTGGTACGGGTTGGTGTGTAGAGGATGGAATTCTAGGATAGGTTGGGCTTTGCATCATTTATTATCTGTCATGTGATTATGATTGTTGCCATTGTGTATGGGCCAGGGCTCATAATGTGTTTGTGGGCTCATAATGAGTCTTGGTGACACACCCTATTATTTTTCCCTAACTTTTCAGATGAGCAGTAGATCGTGGACATGGGAGCCGAGACGGACTCGAAGGGCCATCAAGTTTTTATTTCTATAGATTATTTTCAGTTTTTCCTTTAAGTTTTATTTTGGGAATAGTTAGGTAATAAGGCCCCATAGTTTATATTCGCCTAAGTAGTTTTTTTTTAATATTTGCAACTTATGAATTTATGTCAGGGGTTTATTTATACCTAATAATAATAATAATAATACAAGGTTTCTTTTCAAATGTCACTTATTTATTCAAATATTTTCTAATTAACTTACGATTTCCAAAACCAACTTAGCAAAAGATTTTAACGTTCAACCCGTAGCGTATCAGGCCTGGTCGAAACTTATGGGCCGAGTTTGGGGAGTTACAATTTGGTATCAAAGCCCAGTTCAAAACTCGGGCTATGAAATGGGCCTAGTAATGTTTTGTAAAGTTGATATGAATTTGAAAAAAAAATTCTGGAAGAAGATATGGCCTTCGAGTCTACCGGCACCCGATCCACGCAGGTAAGTATTCTAACTCTTGATATGACATGCATGATTGGGCTTGATGGGCTTGATGGACGTAGACTAGTATGTTAGGCATTGATGGACTTTAGGCTTAGTTTAAACAACTCTTTAAATTCATAAGACTTAATCCAACTAAACAAACCTGTGAACAAATTGATGGATTAAGGTGTGGCAACAGGCATGCGCATGTCTAGGATTGGATTCAGGAAGAGCTTGGTACTTAAGCAGTCCTAGTGACTCACCTCCTCTTCGTTGGAATCCTACCTGGTGCGTAGTGACTGTTCACCTTAGCCACGAGGATTTGTTGACGGGCCAAAATCTATAATTAAAACCCGAAAGGGACCAACCACCCTATTTCACAATCAAAATACCCCTAAGTTTTGTAAAATTTCCAAAATACCCGTGGTTTGTGAAAATTTCTAAAACAACCGTGATTTTATAAAATACCCATGTGTTGCAAATTTACCCAAAAACCCCCAGATTTACAAAAGTAACCCGGTTTGTGAAATTAAATTTTCCAAAGTACCCCTGCTTCAAAAAAAAACAACAACAACAACATCAAAATATCTCCTTTTCGAAAAAGAAAAAAAAACACAAAACCAAGATACCCCGTTTCGAGGAAATTACCAAAATACCCTCGTTTTAAAAAAAACACTAGCTTTCCAAAATACCCATGTATTAAAAAAAATGTACCAGAGTACCTCTAATTCGAAGAAAATCACCAAGATCCTTTATTTTGGAAAATACCCTGTAGGGCAAAACTACGAAAATACCCCTGGGTAGTGAAATAACAAAAATACCCTTATGCAAGGAATGTGAGTTCATGAATGTTATATGTATGTTGATGTGTGGTGGTTGAATGTATGTGGTTTCTAGAATTAGAAGATAAACTTGAGACTGAAACTGTAGATAGGTCCAAATTCGAAAGAACTACTCTTAAACTACTGTCCATAAGATTGTTCGTGGTTAATCAGGGAAAGAAATTAATAATTCATCAGATAAACACGAATCAGTAGAATGAGTATAAGGGGACGAGGGCGCACTAGATGCGAATACCGGTGCATACTCTACCATAGTATACTAAGTGTTTCTTTTGGCTTTAGAATTAGAGTGCGTAGCGAAAGCGTAGTGGTGAGACTTGGGTAGTACGATTAATAGTTAGTTGGAAATTTCGAGGACGAAAATTTCTTTAAGAGGGTAGAACTGTAACATCCTGAATTTTTGGGCCTATGCGTTTAATGGGTGAACATGTGTAATGAGTTAATTTAAGTGTTAGGGGTCCAAATTAGGCTCAGGCTTAGGCAGAGGCCTTGGTTAAAATTATCTGTTTGGGCATTATAGGGTTTAAAAGGTAGTATATATGTTTAAAACATCAAAATGGGCTTGTGGCCTAGTAGTCAGTGGCGCCACTTAGGGAGCAAGGAGGTGACGCCACATAAGGGAATAAGGTGCCTAAATTTAAGTTTCATGGAGCCCAATTCTTTTAGTTTAAGTTAGCTAATTTTCGGCATTTGGGTTAGGTGGAGTGGATGGTAACAAGGCTCAAAAATAGGAGGATTTATATGAATAAGATAATGTAGATATTATAGTTGATAATATGGAAGATAAAAGGAGAAAAGATAGGAGCTATCTACAAGGCTAGGAGTTAGCCGAAATTTCTATAAATAGGGAGGGTTCTCTTCTTTATTTTGCGACATTTAGGGTTTCCACCTTTTCTTTCTCTTCTTTCTTCTAAAAGCCGAAAGTTCCATTACTCTTTTCTCTTCTTTCTTCTAAAAGCTGAAAACCCCATTATTCTTTTCTCTTCTTTTTCCTAAAAGCCAAAAACTCCATTATTCTCTTCTTTCTTCTAAAAGCCGAAAACTCCATTATTCTCTTCTGTCTTCTAAAAGTCAAAAACTCCATTACTCTCTTCTTTCTTCTAAAAGCCAAAAACTCCATTATTCTCTTCTTTCTTCTAAAAGCCAAAAACCCCATTATTCTTTTCTCTTCTTTCTCCTAAAAGTCGAAAACTCCATTATTCTCTTCTTTCTTCTAAAAGCCGAAAACTCCATTATTCTCTTCTTTGTTCTAAAAGTCGAAAACTCCATTACTCTCTTCTTTCTTCTAAAAGCCGAAAACTCCATTATTCTCTTTTTTCTTCTAAAAGCCAAAAACTCCATTATTCTCTTCTTTCTTCTAAAAGCCGAAAACTCCATCATTCTCTTCTTTCTTTTAAAAGTCGAAAACTCCATTATTCTCTTCTCTTCTTCTAAAAGCTGAATCTCTATAGATTTCTTCGAATCATCTTCTCTTCCTGATTTTCGCAAAAAGCCGGAATCCTCTGGGAGTAGCCGAATCTTCTCTAGTAAGTAGATCTCTTAGATCTAAAAGCCGAAAACACTAGTCCCTGAATCTCATATCTTTTTTCAAGATTTCAACGTAGATAGCGGTGGTGTTGGCTACGGATAGTGTCGACTTAGAGGGTCTCGTTATAACGGTAATCAGGTGTGTAGATCCTTATCACATAAGTTTTATTTTGTATTATACCTGTTAGGGGCTGAAAAGCCAGAAAATGAGGCTGTATGAACAGTCGTGTGTAGATCCTTATCACATAAGTTTTATTTTGTATTATACCTGTTAGGGGCTGAAAAGCTGGAAAATGAGGCTATATGAACAGTCGTGTGTAGATCTTATCACATAGGTTTTATTTTGTATTATACCTGTTAGGGGCTAAAAAGCTGGAAAATGAGGCTGTATGAACAGTCGTGTGTAGATCCTTATCACATAAGTTTTATTTTGTATTATACCTGTTAGGGGCTGAAAAGCCATAAAATGAGGCTGTATGAACAGTCGTGTGTAGATCCTTATCACATAAGTTTTATTTTGTATTATACCTGTTAGGGGCTGAAAAGCCAAAAAATGAGGTTGTATGAACAGTCGTGTGTAGATCTCTAACATACTAATTAATCTATACTAAATATATATTATGGGCTAAAAGCCGGAGAAAGGCTGTATGGACAGTCGGATTACCCAAAAAGGGTTAGGCAAGGAATGCCAAGTACATAGTCATAGAACTTCTCTATGTGTATCCATGTATGCGAAAGACTGTAATCTCTTAGGTAGTAGATTGTTTGATTTTGCATGAATGTATGCATGGGATGGGTTTGATATGAAAAGGGGAAGAGCATGATTGGTCACATGGTGATCGATGGTAGAAAACCCACCTAATGAAATGTTAGATCACATGGTGATCGGTGGTAGAAAACCCACATAATGAAATGTTAGATCACATGGTAATTGGTGGTAGAAAACCCACCTAATGAAATGTGACCCACCTAATGAAATGTTAGATCACATGGTGATCGGTGGTAGAAAACCCACGAAATGAAATGTTAGGTCACTTGGGGATCGGTGGTAGAAAACCCACGTTAAAATTCCTGATTGATAAGGAGTAGGCAGTATGAAATGTGTTTGTGGGCCCAAGCCTTTTATGTGTTTTTGGGATTTACACACTGAGTCTTGGTGACTCACCCTATTATTTTTCCCTAACTTTTTAGATGAGCAGTAGATCGTGGACATGGGAGCCGAGACGGACTCGAAGGGCCATCAAGTTTTTATTTCTATAGATTATTTTCGGTTTTTCCTTTAAGTTTTATTTTGGGAATAGTTAGGTAATAAGGCCCCATAGTTTATATTCGCCTAAGTAGTTTTTTTTTAATATTTGCAACTTATGAATTTATGTCAGGGGTTTATTTATACCTAATAATAATAATAATACAAGGTTTCTTTTCAAATGTCACTTATTTATTCAAATATTTTCTAATTAACTTACGATTTCCAAAACCAACTTAGCAAAAGATTTTAACGTTCAACCCGTAGCGTATCAGACCTGGTCGAAACTTATGGGCCGGGTTTGGGGTGTTACAGATATCGTGATATCCAAGGTGTGGTATTGCAATACTAACTAAAAATAGTTAACTAATCCCCTATTTTCGGTAAAATACCACTTTGGTACAAATTCAATACTTCCAAACAACCTATTCACTATACACATTAATTCACCAATTTGACTTGATTCAATCCATAATAAAAACATACCAAATCAACCAAACACCATTCCCATCCAAACATTTCAACATAAGATCATTTTTATACAAAACATACCATTTCAACTTATTCATTTGTACATCATTCATTCAACTATCTAACAATTCAATATCATCTCCCAATCTATGTCAATCCATGTTCAAACATGCCATTTTAATCATCAGACATTACTCATATACATTCATCAAAAATACACCAATTCAACCAAGTATTAACCTTAGCAAATTCAAGAATTAATAAGGTTTCAAACCATACCAACATTCAAGGTTCAACAATTTCATAACGCTTATCTACACGCCAGAAAACCACACTTCAAAATGATTAAAAGACTATTGAATCAATAACGGGATAGTGTAAGCTTCTCGATGATCCGCTTGACACATTTTGCAAGTTGACAATCTACAAGGAAAGGGAAAATAATAGGGTAAGCATATTGAATGTGTAACTGCTTGATTTTGGGGCTAGTCGGAACAGTGGTTTCGAGACCGCTAATCCGAGGTTGAGGAAAATTATTTTGATATTACTTTATGTGTTATGGCATTAATATGTGGTTATATGAAAATTTTGGTGCTTTAATTTTAGCAATTGTATGTGAAATTGTGAAAAAGGACTAAATCGCATAAAGTGCGAAAGTTCCATTATAAGTGGGAGAGGTGTCTAATAGCCAAAGAATATCAAATTGGAGGTCTTAAAGTGAAATTAAGCCATTGGACGTGTGATGGCTGGCCATATAGAGGCTAGGGAGACAAGACATTAAATTTTGGTCAAATTTGGTGGAAATTAGGTGATAAAAATGAGTAAAATAAGATGAATAAAAGATGTTGTCATCTTTTACTATTCCTTCTTCTTTCTACCACAGAAAATTGAGAGAAATAAGGGTTCTTGGAGTTCAAAATTTTCAGCAAAATAGATCTCTTGCAAGTAAGTGATTTTAGTGGTTTTATTTGACAATTTTTGTACTTTTGGAGTCTCCAAAGCTTAAGCTAGCTAATGAGTGGACTAATTTGTGATATGGTTAAAAGTCTAGGGACATTCCATGAGAGTGTTTATGTTGTTAGCTGAGTTTTTATGAAAGAAAATGAATGTTAGGGAGATGAGAAACAACTTTTGTGAAAGGTGTTAACATGAAAACACCTAAATAGGACTTGAATGCAAAGATTAAAAATGTTTAATAAATACATGAAATAGTTAGATTTGTGAGTAGTTGTAAGAGAAATAAATGTTCCGCTAGGCTTGTTTGATGAGAAAATGTGTTGAAAAATTATTTACGAGCCTAGGGGCAAAATCGTAATTTTGCCAAAGTGTAAGGGGAAAATGGTAATTTTTGCCTAAGTATAGATTTTGATGCATTATGATCATAAAATTTTTTAAATGAGTGAATTTTGTTTTTATAGACCAAGAAGAGCGTGGAATCAACCTTGACCGAGGTAAAGGCAAGGTTATGGAATAGACCGTTGATTAACGCATTTTGCATCGAGGTAAGTTTATGTGTAAATGATGCATCTTATGTACACATGTTGTTACTTATTGGTACGTTGTATGATTGGGAATATGTATGATTCAAGTGGATTGAATTTGGTAGATATTAAATAATTTTCGTATGAATGACGAAATAGATATGTAAGTGTGAAATAACATCAGTAGTAATAAATGGTGGGCTGTGCGCGATACCACCTTAATAATTCTCGATGGTGGGCTAAGTGCGATACCACTTTATTACTTATTCACGATGGGCTATACGCGATACCATCGTTTATATTATTTGGTGGGCTATGTGCATTACCACCATAAATATTCTTGTTGGTGGGCTATGTGTGATACCACCCTATTAAAGATTGATGGTGGGCTAAGTGCGAAACCACCGAGTGATTGGTAGTATTATGAATGATTTATTGGGAAAATTATGATGTGTTGTTTCATGTGATCATGTGGCGATAAGTGTAGGGATGTATGTTAAATAATGTGGGCATTTGGCTTGTGATATGGTTGGAATGTGGTAAAAGATGAAATGAGTAAGCATGATCATGGAATGTGGATTTTTCTTGCTTAGTATGTAATGCTATTTATTGTTTAGCACATACTATGATGTTATTTGTTTACATGTAAACTTACTAAGCTTAAAGCTTACTCCCCTTTTCTTTTCCCTTGTTTTATAAAGTCAAAGAGCCGGGTCGGAATACAAAGATAATTGGAAGATCCCCACACTATCAACTCATCTCAGTATATCTAGACTTAGTGTTTTGGGTATGGCATGTATAGGGGCTAGACTAGGTGAATTGTTTTGTTATTTTGGCCAAGAGTGTGTTAGCCCCTTTAAAGATGAACCCTTTTGTAAATATCCATAGTTGATGTCTCATTATTATTTATGAAAAGATGAAGTTATTCATGGAAGTGTATATTGCAAATCGGGGTTGTTTAGTGATTTGTTGAATGGATTTATGTTGTGTGAGCTAGGGTGGTGAAAAGAGCTTCGCAAATAGCCTTGTTCTTGTCCACACGGGTAGGCACACGGGCCTGTGTCTAGGCCGTGTATGACACGCTGTCAGTCCCATGGGTGTGTGACCAGGCCGTGTGTCCCCTACATGTTAGTTTTACAAGTCAGTAAGCTTTGTAACACCCCAAACCCGGTCTAGACGTTATGACCGGATCTGGCAGGTCACATAGAAGGGTTGCTTTAAAAACTATGCTTTCATTAAAAGTTTGCATTCTTTTTGAAAACTTCGGGCTTTGTTTTTTGTGAAATTCGGATGTGCTCTTTAAGGTTTTAAAAAAAACGTTAGTGTTATTATTTTGTAAACTACTTTGGTTATGAAAATCGAGTTTGGATCTTTTGCGGAAACGTGATATTTTGGAAAATAGTTGTTAATGTTTTAGGAAAACCCTCATTTAAAACATATAATCATAAGCAATCAGAAATAAAAATTTAAAAGAAAATTTAGTCCAATGGCCTTATTACAAAATAGTAACCCAAATCAAATAATCTTAAAAATAATATAAAAACCAAATTTACTGAGTTTCATGAGGAACGACTCCGATGTATGGCCACCACCGAGTCCTCCGCAGCTCCCAAATCCGCTATCACTGGGGATTACCTGCAATGTTATAGGAAAAAGGGGTGAGTTACAAGAACTCAGTGTGTAATCCGGATTCCAGTCACAGTCATGGTCTCAGTCTAGGCCTAAGCCCCATACAGTATCAATTTGGGCCCACGGCCCCAAAATCATGGTAATGCAAACAGAAAATGCAACCCCACCTAATAGTCCATCCGCTACACTCCACTCGTACCAGCCCTACACTCCATGTGGGGACCAAGTCAACCCACCCAACCCTACACTCCGAGAATGCAGTCGAGCTGCCAGTATAAACGCAGCAAGGCTGCCAGTATAAATGCAGCAAAGCTACCAGTATTAGTATATGTGGCTGAGCCACTGAAATCAGTATGTTGTGGAATAGCCACCAGTACAGCACTTCCTCCATCATTATAACCCATCCCAATGCAACATGTCATGGCATAAAATTCAGTGTATGCAAAATGTATCATTATGGCTATTAATCAAGTTGTACACAATCATACCACATCTGCCCCTAAGGTTATAACAGTAATTTTACCCAACGAGGGTATCTCAGTAATTTACCCACAGAGGGTATTTCAGTAATTTATCAATTTACGGCTTTTCAATAGCCTACTGTCGCTTCGAACGACACGAGACCCTTATTGGGTCTCTACGGATCTAATTGGCCTAAACTCCATTTTAGGCCCAAGCGGGCCCACATGCTCGTGTGGCCCATTTCGCATGGTTTCGGTCTCAGATTTCCAAATTTCGCAATTGCACTTACCCTTTGATGATTTTTCACCAATTTTACCCATGTGGGCCGGATAGCCCATTATGCCCGTTAAGCCTGTTTCGGCTCGGTTAGGCCCGTTACAGCCTCAATGTCGCGAGAGCGCTCGTGACACTCTCAACGACTTACCGTCACTACTCGTATCTCAATTTACCACTACGAGCATTTGCACGCTCGAGTGGCACATATGTCGATTTTTCGGCTTTTTGGCTTTTGGCCGATTTGCAAGTTATCACATGCAGTCATTCAGAAGGGTGTGAGATTACACCTGTGATCAAGTTTGTGACTTCCGCCCCCTTCCAACACCTAGAATAACATTTTAGGCAACAGTTAATCACCACTTCATGAATATCGACATATCGATGTATTCAACAGAACATGCCTACTTACCACGTGATATAGTTTTCCCTAATACCAAAGTAATCGGCCTTAATCTGAGGTTCAGAGATACTGGTTCCCTAACATTAGTTGCCAACAATAAAACATTAGAATGTTACTCCATAATGATCTAAGAATCAGCCCTTCGGCTTAAAGAACCTAAATGGGAAAAGAGGTGCCCAAAAACCAAACTTTCACTAGGGCTTAGGCTCGAACCCAAGCCTCCCCAGGACCCCCAAACACACCCAAACAACAAGCTAACTAGCACAACACATGTAATGGTGCAAAATGCCAAACCCCTAATTTTAGGATGTTACAAGCTTTGTAGTAAACACACGGGCAGAGACACAATGGGTGTGTGCCCAAGTCGTGTGAAGTCTGCACCTTGAAATTGGACTTTAATTCAAAACACGGTCTAAGGACACGGGCATGTGCCTTGGCCGTGTGACCTTAGTGAGATGATGATGTCAGAAACAGAATGCCAAGGTTTTGGCACACGGGCTAAGACACGAGCGAGTCGAGGCCGTGTGAGGGACACGGGCCAAGGACACGGGCGTGTGTCCGGCCGTGTGAAAACCCTTATAGGTTCAAAATGAAAATAAATCCCACATGGGGTAGGGACATGGGCATGTGTGACAACACAGCTTGCCCACACGGGCGTGTCCCATTTTACACAGGCGTGTGGCCCCTGTTTAGGTGAAAATTTTAAGTGCACTAAAGTTTTCGGTTGAGTTCCGAAACCCTCCGTATGCATGTTTAAGGCCCCGTAGGTCCTTAATGAGAATGTTTTGGATGGTGAAAGAGATATTTTAAGTTGTATGACCAAGTGAGTTAAGTCCGGTAATGCCTCGGGCCCGGTTCTGACGTAAGATAGGGGTAAGGGGTGTTACAGAATGCTTAGTAAATTCATAGGCATTAAATAAAATCTTACCTCATTTTACAATTTAACACAACAAGTTGTTTAGCTTGACAAGTTTATCTAAACATGGAAACCACAAATAAACAAGGTTAGTTCAACAATTAACCATTCCATATAGCAAGTCAAACATTTAAGTTTCAATTCAATATCATTCTCATAATCAAGTCAACATTTAATAAATTGGACAACAAACTCATATCATTCCATTTCCATTTTCATTATTCATTTGCCTTTCTAGCCCGATGAACTCAAGTGAACAGATTCGGATACACGGGTAACTACACCACACTAGATTGTTGGTCCGAGCAATAACTACACCACATTAGGGCACCAAAGTGTAAAGCCCATAGACAATCGTACATCTAATTGTATATCAATACATCCCTCCACCACACCAGGGTCTCCGTAGAGACATATCAAAAGTCGGTCATCTTCAACAAAAGCTGGATCCCGAAAAAATCTATAATGATCTCCCTAAAATCAATTATCCTATACAATCACCATTACCGTAAAGGCGAGCATATAACCCTATTGGCATGCCAATTATATCCTATCATTTATTTCGTTCACTCGGACATATTTAACACATATAACCATTTATTTACAATTTACTTCATATCTCACCTGTTGTACCAAATCACAAACAATTCAAAATACAATCAATCATTCACAAATTCATATGAACTTACCTAAAAAAAATCATATCTCAAATACATACAACCATACCATATGAACTTACCAAACAAAATCAACAATTAAATTGTATCCTTAAGGACTATTCCATAATTTTACCTTTTCCCCTATTATCCTCGGTTTGGTTCAATTCTCGATCTATAAAATAATTCAGTTCAATTTATTAAATTAGTCGTTTTACACATCTAAACTTAAACCTAACAATTCAACACCTATTTCTTCAAGAATTCAACAATGGAAACTTTTGACAACTCTAAAAATTTTACAAGTTGGTACATGAGCTAGCTAAACCAAGCTCCCATGACCTCAAAAACATAGAAATTACAATAAAAGGACTTGAAAATACCTTAGAATTAAGGATCAAATAGTTTTGAGCTTTCAAACATGGATTCTAAGTTTTCTTTTGTGCTCATTCGGTGGTGGAGAATGTAACGCCCCGAATTTTTGGGCTTAGTAGAATTGGGCCTATTGGGCCTTGGGCTTGGGAGTGCTTAAAATCTTTGAGAACAAGAGAACGGCGCTAATGCAAGTTGGACCTATTAGGTGAGTGATTTTAGAAGGTTAGGGGGCTTCTATGAAGTCCCGGGTTCAAACTTGGGCTTTAGGAAAATTTTGGTTTTAGGTGAATAAAACCCTGGGAGTTAGTAAGTAGGTTTTAAAAAATAATAATGTTTTTGCAAGAGAATGAGTTTGAGCAAGTTGTGTTTTGTTAATAAGCAACAAAAATCGGGATTTTTAAAAGATAGAAAGTTTTGCTTCGTAGAAGGGTTTTTCAACGAGCGTATAGTTTTCAACCAACACTTGATGTGGCACGTTAAATCTGGTCATAACGTCTAGGCCGGGTTTGGGGTGTTACAGAGAAGGAAACAAAATATGACAATTCTTTTATTTTCTTTTTATACATGGATTAAAAATCACATTAACCTTAATTAAGTTTTATTAAATTAAGCATAATTTAATTAGTTAAAGACACCACCGTCCACTAACATATAATCCAAGATGGTTTAATTTCCATTTTGGACGTTTGGTTAATTACAATTTGAGCCCTTACACCTTTTGCCAATTAAAAACCTATCGTGATAAACTTTTACAATTTAGTCCCTATACCTTAATTAACAATCTATTCAACAAAATTACTATACTAAAATTTAATAAAATTTAATACTAACCTCTTAAATATTAAATATTAATATTTATGGACTCAACTTACGAAAATAGGGTTTTGGAATCGTCATTTTCGACACCATTGAAAAACAGACTGTTACACACCTACACAAGCACGCACGCACACAGAGACATATATATTAACGCATTGAACTTGAATCATAAAAGTAAAAAATCCAAATATTCCACTACTTTTCTAGGACTCTTACCTTTCCCTTCTCTCGCGACTAGGGGTGAACGTTCGATCGAATGAAAAAATTTCGAGTTAATCGAGTTAACAAATCCTATTTTATCATCCTAACTCGATTTGAACTTTTCTTGAATTGAGTCGAGTGATATGGAATTCAAATCAAATATATTTGTTCGAGCTAAATTAAAACAAGTGATTTTGGGTCATTGAATCATTGTCACCCACCGTAATCAAATTTGCCCACTGTAATCAAACTTGTTATTAACTTTCAACCCCTCATAATTTATTTATTAATCTTTTATATACAGGTTAGCTTCTTTACTTGCTTAGTTACAATTATCTTCTTATTCTTGTCACTATGTATTTTGAAATTAAAATATATATTAAATGTAAAAAATGTGATTTTTTTTAATAAAAGTTATCTTAAAGATGAAATGTCAAATTGATACCAACATAAAATTTTAACACGAATATTTTATGGCATCATCAATAATTCAATTTTAACAAAAATTTATAAAGATTCAATATGATTAAACAATTCAATAATATAAATAGTATAAAATGTAAATTTTAATTGAATAATATAAATAGTATATATAAATAAAATTATTACTATTTAGGTTTAGGGATTTTTTGGATGATTTTAATTTTTGATTTGGGGGTAAAGGGTGACAAGTAAAATTTTAAGGGGAAAATAAAAAGGTTTGGGGGTTGATGGAGTAAATTTTTTTAGGGAAAGTAAAAAGTTTCGAGGGTTGAGGGGGTAAAATTTTAGGGGGAAAGTAAAGAGGTTTGGAAGTTTGGGGTCAAAATGTAAAATATGATAGTTTGGTATTCAGTTTGTTCGAATTATTCTAGTTATTCGAATTAGGAAACCAAACTCGATTCGAACTTGAAATTCAAAAAAAAAAATTCTAGTTGGCTCGAATAACTCGATTAATTCAAATAAGTTGATTCTTTTAACTCAAAATTTAAATTTTTTTTTCAATTTTTTTAAGTCGAATCGAGTTTTGCTCACCCTTACTCACGACGGACTGACGTCGTCTTTAACAACGTTCGATAATTCAATAATAAAACCAATATCAGACTACATCCAAATACGTAGCCAATATATTTTGAATTTTATTCAATTTATTCCTTATAATTTGGTTGTCATCTCACTTTCTTTAATATTTATACTTAGTTTAGATTTAATTAAGCTCTTGTTTAATTAGTTTTAATTAAGGTTTTATTATACTAATCTATCTATTAATTAATTAAACTAAGTGGAAACATCATCAACATCCACTATCTCATGTTAAAAATTAGTTTCTTAATGATTTTGGTCCTTTGGATACTTTTATCCAAGTCCCCAAACCTTATCTTAATTAAAATTCAATAGCGATTGGACTTTTACAATTTAGTCCCTAAACTTTAATTAACTATATTATCAGTTAAATTAATTGATCAAACTTCAATATATTTTCATAATAACTTCATAAATCTTTATATCTCATCCTTACAAACTTGTTTTAGAGAAATGGGGTTTCAAAAATGCATTTTTCGACACCATTGGAAATCTGGTTGTTATAGGTCATATGTGGTGAAAGTTATGTGAATTTCGAATTATGGAACCCTTAAGTAGCCATAGTCAAGATTATTCATTTTAAGTTTATTGTCATGTTTAATTGTAATACCAAATGAATAATGATCGTGTTTGTAATGAATTTTTCTTATTATAACTAAAAACAAAGTTGAAGCTTCAAAGGCGTAAGGAAAGGGAAACGAGCCAAACGAATGAATACTTCGGTTTGTGCTAATATACTTAATTTCATTACATAATGTCATTATGTAGTTTTATAATATTAGTTTAGTTAAAAATAAGGTATAATATATATACATATTTAAAAATATATGATATATACTTGATGAATTAAATAGTTGAAGTACTAGTTATAAATTATATGTTGATTAATTACAATATGTGATATATGGTTGAGATTATGAATTATTGATGTAAGGATAGTGAATTCAGAATTAATTATTTAATTTTCAAATTTCCCCATTAACTGATAAAAGATTAGTCCAAATGTAGTTGACATGCTATAGGATCAAGATTTATATCTTAGTGATTAATACTCCCCAGTTCCTAGAGAGTTGTGGGGGAAACTATACTCAAATTCCCAGAGGGTCGAGTACTAAGATAGTCACCGTTGCTAGGCAACCCAGTGTAACAAATAATTAAATCCATTATTGTCGAGCAACCTGAGATGGTGGATTCATGTATCCCGTTATAAGTCTAAGTTTAAAAAATGGGGATATAAAATGAATGAAATATGAAAAAAGATTTCAAAGTTATTCATGAATTTGATTTTTTAGTGATTTGATATGATATGGAAATATTAGTTCTTTTATGTTAGTATATATTTATAATTGAAAATATATATTTATAGTTGAAAATAAATTATTGAAATTTTATGCTACTAAATATTATTATCATTATTATTACTTTTATTTATTATTATAGTAATTACTTAATGCTTTATGTATTGAATTTAAAAGTTATTAGTACCATTGGGCATACAATGCTCAACATATGGTTTGTTTGTTTCCGTGCATAAGAAGTTAGATATATAGGGTGTACTTTCATGGACAACAAAATCCGAAGATTCAACTTCAGCTCAAACAACATTGTTGATGTTTTTTTTTATTTAGGTCCTAATGGCATGTACCTAAGCTTTTGCAAACTTTTATACTTTTGAAAACTTGTCTTAAATATTTTGATTATGTTATATAGAATTGTATTCTATATTATAGTATTCATATAATTATATAGTTAACACAATGGTATTGGAATATGTCATGCTTGAAGAAGTGCTGGGAATTGATTTGGGAATTTTACTTGTGTTTTGAAATATTTGTCAAGTTTATTGCAGATGGGTTTGCATGGAAGTAGAGGAGTTGTTGTCGAAATTTGTATAGAAAAATTGTGGAAAAATTGTATTCTTAAATTGATTAATGAGAATTATGTTTGTGTACCTAAAGCATGATTTCATGAAAAATTTTCAATTTATTCAATTTAGTCCACAATGTCAAAAAGTTATTTAACAAGCTAACTTAATTTTTAACTTAGTCCTTAACATAATAAAAGTTCACTCTCTAATAATCTCTTAAATTTCAAGCCTAATTCATCAATTTCTCTCTAATGGAAACTTGTTCAACATTTAACAATTGAAGAAATTGATACATGGGCTAGCTATATCAAGCTCCCATGATCAATAATATGTAAAAATTTCAAAGAAATTTCTTGTTTACCTTGGCTAATTTTGAATTGAAACTTGAAACAGAGACAAGGTTTTCTCCTTTACCTTGGACAATTGAAATGAAGAAGATTATATGTTTTCATCTTTCATTCCACTAATTTTATTACGTATACTTTGATTAAATAATAGATTAAAGTAACGAATTTGATAGTGTTTTAATTTCGTTGTATAAGTTATTCTTTTTTTTTTTTTTGCATTTGTTCTTGTTTTTATTTGTCTTGTTGAAAATCTTACTTAATCATTTATAATAATGGTTATAGGCAGCCTGGAGACCAATATGGATATTAAATATGTCAAGTTTGATGAACAAATATTCAATGAGTCGTTGGAGTTCTGGTGGAGATATGGAAAGAAAAGGTATTCACATGAGCATCCTCATGGTTTTTATATATGCAAATGAGATGGATAGCTACAATCAAAGGTGGTCAAATAGTTAGCTGACACATGATTTGTATTCCTTATATTACTATTTAGAAAGTAATATGGAAAGTGACGAGTATACCAAGTGTAACATCCCTAACCTCTTTCCGTCTCCAGATCAGGGTTACGGGAAATTATAACAAATAACATAACAAACATAGATTATTTCAATACAAAAATTTACTTTTCAATCAATCATCAATAATTTCATTCAATAAACATGTTATTCAAACTCAAATGAGACTTAATTCATGCCTAAAAGGCATTAAAAATGATTTGGAAACAACCAAGGATTAAATCGAATCAATATGAAAATAGGCTAAAAACTAAAATAGGGGTCACATGGCCATGTAAAGACTTGTGCCTGTGTGGACAAACCTACACCAAAAATTTAAGGAACCACACGGCTGTGTCATACAACCGTGTGTGACACACGGCTGTGTGGTTGACCGTGTCCTAGACCGTGTGCACCTAAAAGTGCCTCAAAAATGAAGTCATTTCACCTATAAAATCCTTAAGTCCCAAACGATACCTTTACCATTCCTTAAACTTATTCAAAATAAATGAAAACATGCCAAAATATAGCAAATAACATTCAACCTAAGTGCCTAACCAATATGCCCTCATTGGCACAACAATTCAAACATTAAAACAATAACCATTTTAAGCATTAACCATTATCAATTTAGACCATCCATTACATGAATGCAGTACCAAATCAAACACATTACACCATTATTCACATTGCTAGCATGTTATCGACCAAAACCACTAAGTTACCAAAAACAAAAACCATTCAAATTGCATTTAATACCAAAACATGCCATTTCTATTTCACACCACAATCAACAATAGTACCATTTGAGATTTACATCTATATACACATTTTATACTTCAAATGGCACAAAGCATTACCAAAATAGTCATTAACAAATACATATCAAAAACCTATTTACATGTTCAACACTTACCATATCAATGAAACAGCTTAAACCAATAAAGGCATATACCACAACTATCAACTAACACATATACCATACATTTCATTCAAGATTTTCCATTTTCCAACTATTTCATAAACCAAGATCAAGCATACTACCACCACACATGCATTCATCTCATACTATATAAGTATACCATAAGAATCTTTAAATTCAATCTTTTACAAGGCAACATTCTAGCACAATACAATTTCCACTTATAACTTCAAACCAGCAACCCAAAGATCGTCTATATACATGCCACAAAACTAGAATAAATGAGTCACAATCTACTAAGACTATGTAACATCCTGGAAAGGGCCTATGCATTTTCGGTTTAATTGTACGAAATGACAAGTTTTAAGTATTATGAATAAATTTTTGATATTTTTGGAAACCTGAAAATGTATAGAAATGTTAAGTTTAAAAATGGAAAGTGAACATTTTTGGAAACTAGGAAATGTAAGGAAATGATTTGGAAATGATTCAAAAGAGGAAAGTGAACATTTCTGGAAACTTGGAAATGTAAGGAAATGTCAAGTTTACAGAGCCGAACGAAAATTTTTGGAAACTTAGAAATGACTTAGAAATGTCGAGTTTTAAAGTTTAAAAGAGGAAATTAAGGCAAGGTGGCCTTAAAAGAAAATGTTTGTGAAATTTGACACACTAACAGGCTTGGAAAAGTGGCCTGGAGATGCCACTTAGGGCCTCTGGAAATGGCGCCACATGCAAGGTGTTGGGCCTGGGTTCGAGTCACTTGAGAAGCAAATAAATAAGTTTTATTTTTGCTTCCAGAAGGCTGAGGTGGACGGCATGGGTTTCTAGAAAAGGAAGAGTTTTATTTGCATAAATATGTGAATAATAAGTGATAAATAAAGGATTTTCTTTTAAGATAATTGAGGAGATAATTGATGGATTAAAGGCTTTTATCTTTTAAATAAAAGAGATAATATTATCAAAAAGAGGAGTGGTGGCCAAGTAAGGGACTCCTAGGCTGATAACTTTGGCTATAAAAGGAGGGCAGGAGGGCTACTCATTCGCTTTTGCTTCCTCTTTGCCGAAATTTTCCTAGCACTCTCCCCTTCTCTGCCGAATTTTTCTTTAAGCAAGATCCATCTTCTTTTCTTCTATTTTCTTCTCTGTTTCTACTGTCAAAGCCGAATCTTTGTTGATTCTAAGTAAAGGAGCAATCAACTACAACATCAAAAGGGTTTCTACAACTGTCGAATACAAGGATCAAGGATCTAAGGTAAGATAAATTTATTTGATTAAGGGTTATGATGTATATGTTAGATTAGATCTAATATGAAGATTTCGACAGACATATAGGGCAAGGAATCCTCTTCAAATTTGGAATTTGTATGGTAAGTGATATTCGGCCAAGGCTTAATTTTGGTATTTAGAATTATTTTCCATTGTTTCAAAAGCCGGAAACTAACATGGTTACATGTCTAGTGATAGCCGATTTCAAGGAAAAAGAATACTAGCAAATTTTTGGGACTTGATCATCCAATTCGGCAACAAGGTAAGTAATACAAATCCTACTAGGATTTGGTTTTTAAGCCAAATAGGTTTGTTAATATGTTTTATTGAATGGCCGAATATAGGAGTCAAAGATCTAGATCGGTAGATCGTTCTTCGGGATTTCAAGGAATCTGTAACACCCCCAAACCCGGCCCATTCACTACGACCGAATCTGGTTATGTTAGTAAAAATATTTTTGCCTTAGAATAAATAGTAAAAATTTATTTGCTCTTGGAAACCATGTGCTTTTGAAAAATATAGCCACATGTTTAATAATTCCACATTTGAATAAGTAAGTTATAAAAAAAATAACCATCGTCACATAGTGTTTCAATTTAAACAAACCATAATAGAGTTAATAATAAAATGATACCAAAATAATAAAATAAATCTTTATTACAACCATTATTTAAAAGATCAAGAACTTAATATAAATAAGCTTTAAAACATCTCCTTCGGCATGGGCCACCCTGTGTCCTCTCCGGTCCCGGTCCATCTCATGAATCACCTGAAATGTTAGGAAAATATTTGGGTGAGTCCACAGACTCAGTGCATAACCATAACACCTATTTCCCCTACGTATGGGCTTGGCCCATACCCACACAACCATCGAAGCAAATCATGCAAGTATGCTTTTCAGCCCAACCTACTATCCCACCGTACGCCAACCTTAGCAGACTCCCTGCCTAAGGCCATGGATAAACCACCACTGATCACATCGTGATCCAAAACCTTACCTTGGCTACTCGCTGCACAAGGCCGTGGCTGAGCCACCGATCAACCAAAATGATCTCAACATCAATATCTGTCTACGGTGATGCACATAGCCATCAACCGCCGATATGGGCACCGAGCCACACCTCCCTTGAGGTAGCACATAGCTAACCCTCAAGCGCTAATATAGCCGGAGCTATCATTAGACCACGTACAACTTGTGTACACTTCCTCCTTCTTCAATCCAATCCCATGCCCATGTGTCAATAAATCATGCAAGAATATCATATAGAGTGAGTATTTATTATTTATCAATACCACATCAAACATATATAAAATATATAAATATCACAACCAATCTTACCATCATCGGTTCACATCACTTAAGCCATTATAATCGGCTTCCACACATAACACATATGTTTAAAAGCTAGCAAGCAAACCGAGAAATAGTGCGATGGTTACGCACCTTGTTAGATACAATCAATCAAATCCTAACTGCTCTTACAACACTTGATGAATAAGACTTAAGAGTCCCTTCCTACCGCTCCTTCTTGTTGACTACACACAAACAAAACACAACATCACCCATGCTCTAGAGACATTCGGCCATACCAAAACTAAGGCCAACCATTCGGTTTTGACCACCAAAACAGAGAACTAGAACACTTACCCACAAGCTCTAAATGTCGACAGCACCACTCTACACAGGTTCGGCTTCAAGCTTGGATAAATAGAAGAGAGATGGAGAGGCTAAAGGTTTCGGCTTCACTACCAAATGAAGTTGGAGCATTCGGCTAACACAAGATGTTGCTATGGAGTTTGAAAGGAGTTTGATAAAGGGATGGGGGTTCGGCCAAAGTACAAATAGGGTAGGGGAAGAAGCAAACGAAAGACCTTTAAGGCTTTAGAGTTTCGGCAAAGAAAATGGGAATTGAACTAGGTGACTTCTCAAAGAAAATTTGGCACCAGAGAGTGAGATGAGAGAAAGCTTTCGGCTTGAAAAACAAAAGGGAAAAAGGATTTCCAAAAGGGTGCTCCCCTATTTATAGCATTCGGCCACCCCTAAGCTCACCCCACAAAACCGAAAATGCCCTCCAAAAGCTCCCAAAACCGGCCACCACCCAACTCCCTTTCAAATCCCATTATTCCTTCCTACTTTTCCTCCCTAACACCCATTCAAAAAGTTTGAATGGGTCAAACCTCTACCTAGCCGAATTTAAAAAGAAAGACCAAGTCTCTCTCCACCTTTTAAGCATCCAAAAGCCACCCAACTTCTTACCTCTATGACGCCAAAAATAAAGGCCAAAGTGCTGCCTTCGCAGCTCGAACACTGGCCCCCCTTCCCTTGCACCTGAGACGTCACCTCCCCAAGCTCTTAGTGGCATCTCCCTTGCCACTCCACCAGCCCAGTTCTTGTGACATAAACTCCCAAATAATTCTCTTAAGACACCCATCGCCAAGCTCCCCTTTTAGCACTTAAAAATCCAAAATTTCCCAAGGTCTTCCCCTTTAATCTGAGCATTCTTAACACCTCTCAAACACATCCAAGCATACCCAAAACCTACTAGAACATGAATTATACCCAACAGGCATAGCCCCTAAACCAGGGTGTTACAGAATCTAATAAGCGAATCAGGAGTGTATCCATACTAATCTTCAATAAATTATATGGCAATTATTAAATGTATGAATATGCATAAGAATGTGAATGTGGTTAAGTACCACAAGTGAAAGAGTACCCAGGTACGTTTCCTACTTTTGATAGGATTGCAAATATGAAATATTTTGAACATGTGAATAGTAGCATGAATGAGAATTAAGTATGTTATGCATGATATAAAATATATGGGGCATTCGGGATCTATGTGAAAGGGGAAGAAGGTGTTGACTTCGGTCACACCAACGGAATATGGTGACTACGGTCACAACATTTGACTATGGTAACTTCGGTTACATTATCTGAATTTGGTAACTTCGGTTACATTATTTGAATATGGTGTCTATTGACACAAATTATATGGGCGATGAGCACGTCGACTGCAGCGACTGCCTTCGATGGTGTGTAGCGGATGGAGGGTTGACTTGGTAGTCCCCACGGTGTGACTGGCAGGTACGGGTGGTGTGTAGCGGATGGACAAATAGGCTTGGGTTTGGGTTGCATCATCATTTATCTTTATATGAATATGGATTTGATATGAACATGTATGCCTGATTTGTTGAATGTTAGTACTGTGTGCACATTGAGTCTGTTGACTCACCCCGTTGTGGGAACTATTTTCAGGTGATGAACAGTGACGGACCGGGACGGTAGACCTTGAGGTGGCCATGCTTCACTTGAAGACTTTATTTAGAATTTGGACTTTATATTTTCTAAGTACATTTAATTTTATTATTGGGTTTTATTTGATGTAATAAGGCCATAAGGCCCAGTGGATTTTCTTTATTTCTGCTTTATTTTTAATTATTTTGTTACACACGATTGTTGGATTAAATTTTAAGTGAAATATATTTTTTTATAAACCTAAAGAAAATTATTTTGTCACCATAATAAAATTGGATTTTTTAAAATTAATTAAATGGATTTCCCAACCTAAGCCCAATCCAAAACAATATTTTCCTAAAATTTTACAAATTTTCTCTAAGTAACAAAGAATTTGAAAATCGGTTTACTTAAGGAACATACCAGATCCGGTCCAGGCTCGTGGGCCGGGTGTGGGGTGTTTCAGACTAAAGCTTGATAGTGTAAGCCTTGAAGTTGATCCAACTGCCTAGTTCTGCAAAACGTCAACTATAGAAAACGAGAAAAGAAACAGAGTAAGCTTATAAAGCATATTAAGTTCATAGGTATTTAGACAAAACTCTTACCTCAATTTGCAATGAAGTAAATAGATAAAATTAATTTAATAGGATATCCTGTCAATACATTAACAACCACAACGTGAGCATTTCACGTATCAATCATATAATCTCTCAATCATTCAGTACTACTTATTGTCGCATCATTCAATAGGAAAGAACCAACATATAAATCATATTAACCAATTGATCATGTCAATTCATATTCACATCCATATACCATTTTTATTAAATATATCACTCTATCACCAATACCGCATTTACAAAGCGAGCGCTTCATACATTTAACTATAAACTTTACCGTCATATTGATATTATTTCAAACAAATTTAAACACATACACTTCATTCATTCAATTTCATCAATTAACATTTCAATAATCATATCAACAATTCATTTCCAAGCAATTCATGAAGTCAATCCATATTTTTTTAACAGTTGGCCTGATGAACTATAGTAACATAATTCGGATACTCAGGTACCCATAACACACCAAAGAGCATCGAAATGCTAACAGAGGCACCGAAGTGCAAACAAAGGTACCAAAGTGCAAACAGAAGCACATATGTGCAATCCCATACAAGTGTGCATTCTAACCCTATTGGCATGCTGTAACACCCCAAACCCGGCCTAGACGTTACGACCGGATCTGGCATGTCACATGAAAGGAATGTCTAAAAACTGTGCGTTCATTAAAAAGTTCGTATTCTTTATATTTATTGTGAAAAATTGAGTTTAAGTAATTTTGAATAAGAAACGGTTTATTAACATTTTAGGAAAATCCCGAATTAAACATTTAACAATAATAAGCAATAACCAAGTTAAAAGCTAAAATCAAATCAAACCATAGGCCTTATTACATAACAGAATCCCAAATTTAAAATAAAATGAAATAAGTCCAAGTAACCATTTAAAATGAAAGAAACGCAATCTTGAGCATGGCCACCTCGAGTCCACCCCGGCTCCATATCCGCGATCTAACGATTAAATGCAAAATTAACTAAAGGGGTGAGTCATCGAGACTCGGTGTGTAAATCCCCATCCCGAAGATATAAGCCCGTACACAGTTTCATAAGTAAGTAAGTATGCCATGCAACCCAAAACCAAACCATCCGAACTCCTGTATCTACCCCGTGTGGTCAAAACCACTGGTGGTCAAAACCACTGGTGACCGTAGTCACAAATAATATCGGTGGGGCCAACCCACAATGTGGTCAAAACCACTGATGACAATCCCGTATATCGATATGTGGGGCCAACCCACTGTGGTACCAAACCACTGGGACGAGTCACAAAGAATATGTGGTCAAAACCACTGGTGACCGTAGTCACAAATAATATCAGTGTAGTCAAAACCACTGGTGGTCAAAACCACTGAGACTTAGTCACAAAAATAATATAGAAAGCGGGGCCAACCCACTGTGTGGTCAAAACCACTGGTGACAGTCTAAAATCATATCTTCCCCCTCCTCTCATCATACCCATGCAATATGACATAATAATTCGTATGCAGTATGACATGTATGCAAATCATATATCACAGATAACGTATGAAACGAATTACCATCATAATCAGAATAACAAATACGACATAATCAAGCCAATCAACCTCTAAGGGTATAACAGTAATTTACCTTCTAGGGGTATTTTGGTAATTTACCCACTAAGGGTATTTCAGTAATTTCGTACCTAGAATGGCCTTTCCGAAGGCCCAATGTCGCCCCGAGCGACTCGACTACCAATTCTATCTTTACCGGACTATTGGGCCTAAAACCCGATTCCGGCCCATTCGGGCCCACACGCTCGTGTCGCCCACCTAACATAAATCTAGCCACGTATATAAGTTCCACCTAGTCTAGTTCACTATATACTATACCATCATACATTTTGCTCAATTGGGCCCACGGGCCCATTGGGCCCAAGCAGTCTCAACCCACAAGAATACTACTGATGGCCTCAACTATCGCGTCGAAGCCCCACACGTGCGCTCGCATGCTCGTGTGGCTACTATTGTCGTGACCGGCACTTCGGCATTTGCCGTTCTACAACTAAAGTAGAGAGAGTTACACACCTGATAGGAATCTGAAGCTGCTAAACCGCGCTCCGAGCACTCCTTTGCCCAACGCCAACCAGGTATGATAACTCTCCTCCTGGAATGCTCTTTATATTGCTAGCTCTTCACCTTCCTTCTTTGTATCTTTCCGATGTGGGATCCCTTCGTCAGTAGAGTTTAAATTCAACTGAAACTCTTGCCGTCCAATCCGCAAAATAAATACTCCTTTGCTTCTCACGAGATTCGAACCCAGGCTCCTTGTAGCATAATCTACGTCGCTAACCAATAAGCCACAAGCTCTTCTTGTGTCTTAAACCATGCGCAACTAAATTTAAACCTATAGCCAAATTCTAAGGTCCAAGTAAAAAGAAAACCAAAATGCAAAAGCCAAGACTTGAACCTTGGACCTCCTTCCTTACTTATGGCATCACTTCCTTGCTCTTATGTGGCGTCACTTTACCACTACACCACACCTCCACTTGTGTCATTTTCCTCCACTTTTTATTCTTAAGGCCTACCTGCCAACTTCCAGGGTTTTTTTCGCCTAAAACCAAAATTTCCCCAAAGCTAATGTTCGATCCCGGGACTTCATAGAAGCCCTCTAACCTTCCAAAATCACTTATCTAATAAGTCCAACTTGTACTAAAGCCGATCTCCTGTTCTCCTAAAAATTTTAAACGCTACTACTCCTAAGGCCCATTGGGCCCAATCCTACTAGGCCCAACTTCGGGATGTTACACATGCCAATCATATCCTAATCGTTTACTACATTCAAACATGCATTTAATGGATTTCATAACATTATAACTCGGTGGCACTTCAAGAAATATTCCCATACACATGCTGTAATTCGATTATTCTCTTTCCAAAACATATAAAGTATATATATATATATATATATATATTCCTCATATTTCAAGTAAATCTCACTCACCTTACATTCAACCGTAAACAGTTAATATCCTCAATTCAATATTAATAATTCAACCACAAATTAGTTAACTAATTCATAACAGCATATAACATGAACATATAAACATATATATATTCTATGAACTTACCTAATACAACCAGCAAGCAAATTTATTCGTAAGGACTATTCTAGAATTTTCCCTTTTCCCTGGTTTTTCCTCCGTACGATTCAATCATTTATCTATATAATAATTAAATTCAATTTATTAAATTAAAATACATTGTCATATTCATTTTTTTATGTATATGACTTATAATTTCCATTTTATAAATTTTCCCTGAACTTTTAAATTTTTTTCAATTTAGCCCCTAAAACCGAAACTATAAAAAATTTCCCATTTAAACCCCATTGCACATAACCGATTCTAATTCCATCCATAATCAGCCTTCAATTACTTAAAAATTACAATACTTTCATGCTAAGTTTTACATATTTACATATTAGTCCTTAAGTGCAAAACCAAAAAAAAAATCACTTAACAAAATAGTCCTAAAACATTTCCAAGCTTCATCTTCTATTAAATATCAAGAACATCCATTCAATTTATAATTAACTTATTTTCACTTGATAATTTAATTTAATATTATAATTAACTTATTTTCAGATAAAACCATGCTGTCACCATCCACTATAATGGAATATGGCATAATTGCTATTTACATCCCTTTAATAATACTATTCAACTCGTTTAGCTAATAAAAATTAATAACAGTTAAACTTTGTAGGTTTTATGATTTAGTCATTGTACCTCAATTAGTCATCCAATTACTAAATTTTTGGACTAAAATTCAATTCACCTGTATAATAGTTCCATAAATATTTAATAAAATATTTGCAAGCTCGGTTTACGAAAATTAGGTCCCAATACCTCATTTTTCAAAACCACTTAATTTTAGAGACAAACCACTTGAACTTAACTTTTCATTCAAATAACAAAAATTATAAAATCAAAATTTAATAAACTTTATAATTCAACTTGTAAATATTAATACCTAATATTGAAGGACTCACTCGTCGGAATTGTAAACTCGAAACTATTTTTTCTAACACCACTGAAAAATAGGTTAATACACCAAGACTCAACCTTAGCTACGTGAGTTGGTGTATCAGAGGGCAACAAGTTTTCGTTCCAAGCTACCATTTCATCCATGTTCAATACAATAGAGCAGTTATTGGATGTTGTTTGATGCTGAGTCGCAATGAACACTCCAATGCAAGAAGTCGAGCAAGATGTTCCTAAACTTGAGGAGGAGATCCATTCTACCATTGTTGAACATGGGGGTTGAACATAGATATTCAAAAAGAGTTTGGAGTGAGAAACCAACTTGATTTTACGAGTGTTGAAGAAAGTGTCCCCACTCCAATTGACGTAGGAGTCGGTGTAGATGTAGACATTGTTTATGAGTTAAACCTGGTGCTAAGTGAGAGTGTGGGGGAACTGACACACTTTCTGATGATTGTGGTGGAGAAGACAACAAAAGGGCTTCACAATCTTTTTTATTCTAATGCGGAAAGTTCAACCTAAGTTGATACTAGTTTTTATGATATTAAGTTTATATTGCTCGAAGCTATAGTACCCTAGAATGAGTTATGGAGTTGGCTAGTCTTTGGAAAGAAGTGGCGAATGATGTGGATGTCTCAATAATCAAATATAATAAGGTCATTAACATTAGAGAAAATCACACCATTTCAAGTTGAATTTAAATCCTTTTACAATCCATATTAAATTAACCAAGTTCCTACATTAACCCTTTAAACTAAAAATGCATATATACATAGTTATGTACCAAATTTTGAATCAACCTTGGTACATGCCAAACCTAGAACAAAATAGAAATTTTACAAACTTTTCTGAGTCAGGGATCAATTTGTGGATGTTGGATCAACCGTTCGTACTACCATGAATCTACTATACCTACACATAGAGAAAACAAATCATACGCCGAGCAAATACGCTTAGTGATATTTCCATGATTCAAGACAATATAAACAATTAAAACATATGCATACATTTATACAAAATTCAATCTAAAATGACATCTCATGTAACGCCTCAAAATTTATATTTTTGGTTCTGTTAAAATGTGACATAAATGAGTATTTGCTTCAGTGGTTAAGTGTTTTGGGTGTGCGTGAGAGGTCCCAAGTTCAGGCCTTACATTTAGCAAATTTTGGAATTTTTCTAACTTAGGCCTTTTACTTGTTCAGTGGGCTTATATGGAAATAATTGTAGAAACATATTAGAATGGGCCTACTAGTCTAGTGGTTAAGTTGAGTGTGTGGGTTTGCTGAAGGTCTTGTGTTCAAACCCTGGCACAAGCGGGAGTGTTAATAATTCGGGCTTTGGAATGTCGATTTCTAGGTTTTAAAGGTATTGGGATTGTGTTAGCTGCAAAAATAAAATAGGTGTGTACTCGATTACGCAAAAAATGGGGTTTCGATTTCACCGAAAACCCCACTGTTGACGCCACACGAGTGTGTGGTTGCCCATGTGGTAGGCCGTGTGCCCTAACACGGATGCGTGATCAACGAGGCCAGGCCGTGTGCATAAGACACGCGTAACACCCCAAACCTGGCCCATGCGTTTCGACCAGATCCGGCATGTTATCGAACACATAACACTATCACATTTTGAAAACACAAGTTAAATTAATTAAATTTGAATAAATGAGAGACTTTTTTTTGAAAATGAACCTCTTTGTATTTTTATTAATAAATGTAAATAAACCTTGTGGTATATTCATAAGCTGCTTAACATAGAAAACTCCTAAGTTGAATAAAAACTAGGGGCCTTATTACATAACTGTTCCTCAAATAACAATAAAACAAATTTAAGGAAGTCCTAAAGAAAATATAATTTGTAGAAATAGAACTTGATGGCCCCTCGAGTCCGTCTCGGCTCCCATGTCCACGATCTACTGCTCATCTGGAGAGTAGAGAAAAGGAAAGCGTGAGTCACCAAGACTCAGTGTACAAATCTCAAAGCACACAACGACCTGAGCCCACAAACACATTGTGGGCCCTGGCCCATAAGGCATCAATCATAATCATACATCAAAATAATAAATGATTAATAACCCATCCCATCCTAGGGTTCCATCCTCTACACACCAACCCGTGCCAACCATCACACCGTGGGGATTTCTACAATCAACCCTTCATCCGCTACACACCATAACGACAGCCGAACTGCCTATTCCTGTTATTTAGGAATCATTAAACGTGGCATAGCCACCGATCACAATGTGACCTAGCATTTATATTTGTGGGATTTCTACCACTGATCACTGCGTGACCTATCATGCACTTCCCCTTCATCATATCAATATCCCATCCCATGCATACACACATAAAGAAACATCATGCAGACATATGTATTTTTCGATACACATAGGGAGTTCTATGTTTACGTACCTGGCATCGTTGCCTAACCCTTTTAAGGTTCCATTCGATGTCTATACAGCCTTATTCCGGCTTTTTAGCCCATAACATACATAAATAGATACACATACAGGTTTATTAGTAGTGTGTTAGAGATCTACACACCTAGTTACTGATAAAATGATGCTTTCTATGTCGACGCTATCCTTAGTCGACACTACTGCTATCTGCCTAAGGGGTTTTTCAGAAGCCGGTCCACAACCAAGTGGCCAATTTCGAATGGCAGATACTGCTCTTTTCTTAAACTTAGGGGTTTTCTCCTTTGCCTGATCCATATTTAATTCCATCACAAGTCCTTATCAGAACTACTATCACAATATTTAATCGTTAATCCTCATTATAACATTAAGATCTTGTATATAATGATGAAATCTAATAGAAATCTAGGAAAATCTTCTTACCTTAAAAATCCCGGAAGTGGAGACTAACTATTTTCGGCTTTTAGATCTAATTGACCAAGCTTCCTTCAAATCCCGAATTGCCGCCCATCATAAAACCATTAAACTATTAGCTTTCGACTTTTGCCTTTCAAAAACCGGGAATAGATCATGAGAACTAATCAAAAATCGACACTTACCTTAGCATAGGAGATTCGGCTAGCACTAGAGAGAGGATTCGGCAATGCCAATGGAAGATTTAAATGCCAGAAGTATAGAACTAATTCTCAAATAGGATGAATAGAAGAAAAGACTATGGATGCTTCGGCTTTTTAGAGAAATCGGCACAAGGAGGAAAAAGTGGAGAAAAGTTTCGGCTTTTGAAGAAATTGGAGAAAAGAAATTAGAGGGGGAGAGGCTAGGGAATTTCGGTACAATGGGAGAGGAATTTAGGGTTTTCAGTGTCAGAATCAAGGAGCTAGCCCCCTATTTATAGATATTTCGGCACCTACTGATAAAAATCAAAAACGCCCTTAAAATTCAAGCTAAAAGAGAGGTGAAATTCGGCACCCTCTTTGCCATGCAGTAGCCGAATTTTACACTCCTCTAGGTGGTGGATTTTCGGCCAACACTTCCCTTGAAGATAAGCTCCTAACTTTTCTCCTTTTTATCTATGATATTATCACTTATAAAATCCACATAATTTCTCCTATTTTTGAGCCTTGTAGCCGTCCACCTCTACTAACCCTAGTGCCGAAATTTAACTCACTTAAATTAAAATATTTGGGCCTCATTAAACTTAATATTTGGCCCCCTAATTCCTTGTGTGTGGCGTCACCCTATCTTCATTTAAAGTCCCGAAATTGGCCTAAAAACATGGGCTCCTTGCGACCCAAAACTTGTTTCTTTTTAATTGTTAATGATGCCACCTTAAAATAATTTAATCTGGGCCTTTGCCTAATTCTAAGCCCAAATTTAGACCCATTTCACCTAAGTTAACATATTAAACATATTCCTATACTAAACGCATAGACCCATTAATTCAAGATGTTACAACACGACCGTGTGATGGCCAGGTAAGCCGTGTGCGACACATGGGCTAGACTGATTTGGGCCGTGTGGGCCCACACGGGTAATCCACACAGGTGTATGGGAGTTTGGGCCAGGCTATGTGATCCACATGGGCCAAGGCCAATCTGAGCTTGTGAGCCCATTTTCACTGAATTGATTGTTAAGTTTGCACAGGTTGCCCAAGTCGACTGTGACCCTACTGTAGGGTCAGTAAGCATTCCTTAGACTCCTAATTGTGTGAACTGACTGATTGATGGATAAATATTGAGCATAATGATAGTATGCATGTATACATTTACTGATTATATGTACTGATATCATAAGATAGCATGTCATGTATTGTATGATGCACTGTATGGGGTTGGGTTAATTTTATATGGAGGAAGTGTACTGAAAGGCTCTTAAGCCTAATATACTGGCAGCTCAGCTGCAAACTACTGTTTTGTGCCGCATTCGGTACTACCTGGAGTGTAGGGATGGGTGGGTTGATTTAATCCCCACATGGAGTGTAGGGTTGGACAGAGATGGTCTGTAGAGGTTGGTTGGGTAGGACTTTGCTACTGAATACTGTATATCTGTTACCGATACTGTGAGGGGCTAAGGCCCTTGTGCATACTGATACTGATACTGAAAAGGGCTTAGGCCCAAGTCTATTTTTGACTGTGCACTGTGTTTACTGTTGTTTTTTTCTGTGGGATTACACAGTCAGTTTACGTAAACTCACCCCTCTCTGTTTAATGTGCACAGGTAATCCTCAAGCTTAGACGGATCGATACGGCGAGGAACTCAGTGGTGACCATGATTAATAAAACTTTTTGTTTGACTTCTGGTTTTATCTTTACTATTATTATTGGGTAAATTTTTGATGTAATTTGGGACTTTCCTTGGACACTTTCCTTATTGAGGTTTTCATGGGTTTAATAACTGCACAAACTCAACGAAGGAATGGTTTTCTCTAAAACAAAGGGGTTTTTCCTAAAATGTATGGATTTACTTAATTAACTCGGTTTTTCATAACATAAGTGATTTTCTGAAGCTTCCGCAATGAATTATGTTTTAAAACAATCGATTAAGTAAGCGATTTTGGAAACAAAAAGAGATAAATAGAAGCTAATAAATGGTAAAGGTTTAAACATGAGTAATTCATTTTTAAATTCCATTTCATGTGGCATTGCCAGATTAGGCCATAACATCTGGGCCGGGTTTGGGGTGTTACATTAAGTTGTATCAGAATCGGGTTACAAAACTTGGCTATGGATTTTGGGTTTTGAAAATGATTTGGCTCAGTATGTGGTACACCGAGGCTCTGGTGCCGATCCTGTAAGTTTTCTGAAACTGCGATAAGTTTAAATTGAAAATGTTATAGATAGTATATTCTGAAACTACTGTAGGTAGTATAAAGTGAAAACACTATAGATGATGTATATTGAGACTGTAACAAAACTGGTAGAGACTATGATTTACGAAAAGCACTCTGAATTACTGAAACTATTTACATAAAACGTCTGCTAATAAACACTGAAACCGTAACGGATTCATAAAATTTGTAATACAGATAAATACGACTAGACATAAGCGCACGTGGTATCCACAGACAAGGTACCAGAGGTCGGGATAAAGGCCGTAAAGAGGCTCAAGTTGAGTCATCTTCACTGGGCAGTATGCCAAATCTGGACATGAGTGAGACGCCAGTGTCGTTTGCTACTGAGATTGGGTCTCAAGATCGCATGGCAGGGGACGACGCATTGTCCCAGGCTATGCTAAGGATCTTGGAGAGGGTCGCTGGACCTAATACTGGATCTGGGGGCCGAGGGTTAGTTACAAAACGACTCCGGTCTAATGAAGATGAGCTCTGCAGGGGTGTCACTGGGGTCGCCCCTAATGTGGTCGAATACTGGATTGAAGCCACAGAGAGGATCATGGATGATCTAGATTGCACCCCTGAGCAGAAATTAAAGGGTGCAGTCTCACTGCTGCAGGATGAGGCTTACCAGTGGTGGCTGACTGTTAAGGAGGGCACTCAGCCCGAACGTCTGACCTATGATTTCTTTAAGACTGCCTTCTAGGGGAAATATGTACGGACGAGCTACGTGGATACCCGTAGGAGGAAGTTCCTGAACCTTACTCAGGGAGACCAATCTGTGGCCGAGTATGAGGTCGAATTCCTGAGGCTGAGCCGCTATGCTCGAGGCATGGGGGCAGATGAGTATGAGAGGTGTGTTCGATTTGAGGATGGGCTGAGGGATAACCTGGGGGTTTTGATTGCTCTACAGAGGGAGTGAGAGTTTGCTGTACTGGTTGAGAAAGCTAAGATTGCTGAGGATTTAAGCGTCCTGAGTGCCGTAACAGAGATAGAGAGAGGGGTAAGAACAAGAGGGATTCAGAGCCCTCGAGTTCTATACAGAGGCCTAAGAAAAAGGCCAGACTTGATGGGCCAGTTAGAGCTGGGCCCCCTGTTACTGCTACGGACCGCAGCCATGTGTCGATTGTGGTAGATGCCATCAGGGCGAGTGTTGAAGGAGGACTGGGACGTGTCTGAGGTGTGGATCATTGGATCATCACATTAGGAAGTGTCCGTCGAGGGCCGATCAGATGCAAGCTCAAGGTGCTGGTACTCCGCAACCATAGAGAGTAGCACCGCAGCCACTGAGAGGCTGTGGTCAGGCTAGGGTTATAATGGCATGGGTCGTGGATAGAGGGCACCGGGCAGAAGTGTTGGACAGACTGAGGCGAGGCAGCCTGCTCGTATTTATGTTGCATGCCGTTGAGAGGATAGAGACGCTCCAGACATCATCACGGGTACGTTTCTTATTTATGATATGCCTTACATTGTATTGATAGATATAGGATCTATGCATTACTATGTTGCCTGTTCTCTTTCCAAAACTTTGGGAACTCCGGTTGAGAGTACTTCCAGTGAGGTGACTGTTCTGAGCCCGCTAGGATAATCTATTAGAGTCAGCAAACTGTATAGGAATGTTCCTTTAGAGGTTCAAGGGACGGTATTTCTGGCTGACTTGATGGAGCTTCCGTTTAGGGAGTTCAATATGATATTGGGGATGGACTGGTTGGTCAAGCATCGTGTAAGCCTGGACGGTGCGACTAAGAGGGTCGTATTGAGAACTGAGGAAGATGATGAGGTAGTTGTGATTTAAGAATGTCGGAACTACTTGGCTAAAATGATCTCTGCACTGTAGCCGAGAAACTGGTTCGCAAGGGATGTGAGGCGTATTTGGCCTATGTAGTTGTTTCTGCTTCTGGGGCTCTACTGTAAAGGATATCCGCACTGTAAGGGGTTTTCCAGACATCTTTCCTGAGGAGCTACCGGGTTTACCTCCGAATCATGAAGTAGAGTTTGGCACTGAGCTTTTCCCTGCTACAGCCCAGGTGTCTATCGCTTCCTATCGAATGGCACCAACAGAGCTTACGAAGCTTAAGGCTCAGATGCAGGAGTTTTTAGATCATGGGTTCATCCACCCTAGTGTGTCTCCGTGGGGAGCACCGGTACTGTTTGTAAAGAAAAAGGATGGATCCATGAGTATGTGTTTTGACTATCGACAACTAAATAAGCTGACCGTCAAGAACAAGTATCTATTCCCAAGGATCGAAGATCTGTTTGACCAGTTCCGATGGGTGTTTATGTTCTCTAAGATTGACTTGCATTCTGGGTATCATTAGTTGAGGGTTAAGGAGGCTTATGTGCATAAGACGACATTTAGGACTCGTTATGGTCACTACGAGTTTCTAGTGATGCCATTTGGATTGACTAATGCACCGGCAGCTTTCATGGATTCAGTGTGGGTCATCGTGGATCGATTGACCAAGCCTGTACACTTCATACCGGTTAGGACAGATTATTCTCTACAAAAGCTGGTGAAACACTATATTTCTGAGATAGTGAGACTGCACGGGGTACCGATTTTGATCATCTCTAATAGGGATCCTCGCTTCATGTCTCAATTTTTTAAGAAGCTACATGAGGCTCTAGGTTCAAGGTTGGACTTCAGTATTGCGTTTCATCCTCAGACCGATGGTCAATCTGAGAGGGTGATTCAGATACTGGAGGATATGTTGAGGAGTTGTGTTATCGATTTCTGAGGCAGTTGGAAGGAGTATCTGCCGCTAGCGGCGTTTGCTTATAATAACAGTTTCCAGTCTAGCATACAGATGGCACCTTATGAGGCTCTGTATGGTCGTACGTGTCGCACTCCCCTGTGTTAGACTGAGTTGGGTGAACGACGTGTTCTGGCTCTGCAATGAATTATGTTTTAAAACAATTGATTAAGTAAGTAAGCGATTTTGGAAACAAAAAGAGATAAATAGAAGCTAATAAATGGTACAGGTTTTAACATGAGAAATTTGATTTCAAATTCCATTTCATGTGATATCGCTAGATTCGGCCATAACGTCTAGGCTTGGTTTGGGGTGTTACATCTCATGCCATAACACTTCCATTTCCAAATCACAATATATTTACATATAACCAAACTTATAACCAATTCATTTGAGCATATATACGTAAACTTACCAATTATGTACCATTTTCAAATAACATAGGGTTCCTTTCCACTTACCATCTCTATTTCAATTCATGTTTATTCATTATATCATTCTTAGCATATATGTATAGATATACAATATTTCATAATGAATACTACTTTTCAGTTGTTTTCGACCCTTTTGGCTCATTATTACTAGATCGGCCCTTAAGGCTCATTTTAGTTCATTTCGTAAATTGTCACATATTCATTACAATATCATTTACTCATTTGTATATCATTTATCGATTCTTATGTTTATAACTTATTAACCAAACATGGACTCGTAACAGATACGCAGATCCATCACCCTGGGTTGCTAGGCAACGATGACAATATACATGTACATAATATCATCTCAAATTGCCTAACAACGATGGCATTCTCAATCTAATTAATCAGTCACCTTGGTTTCCTGACAAAGATGACACAATAAGTACAATCTACCATCTTGGGTTGCCTGGAAATGATGATGCTATACATATACATAATACCACATCAGATTGCTCGGCAAAGATGGCTTTCGCAATCTGATTAATCTGTCACCCTTGGCTACCCGACAAAGATGACTCACTAATTACAATCTACCATCCTGGGTTGCCTAGCAATGATGGTTTTCAATCAATAATCTGACCCTATGGCATACCAACTATATCCAACATGGTTCGAATAACTAATAGGGTAACCAAATTCTCAATTCATTATAAAAATTGTTAAAATCATATTTAATCATGTCCAAATAATCCACCAATTCACCAATTCATCATATATATAACATATATCAACTCAATTTCATAACAATTATCACATATCAATAAAATCATACAACGTTCTATTCTATTTGTAACACCCCAAACCCGGCCCAAACACTATGACCAGATCTGGTATGCTACGGGTTGTACATTGAAAACTTTTGCTTTGTTGGTTTTTAGAAATCATAAGTTAATTAGACAATATTTGAATAAATAAGTGACATTTGAAAAGAAAACCTTATATTATTATTATTCCGTATAATTAAACCATTGACATAATTTCGGGAGTTACAAATAATAAAAACTACTTAGATGAATATAAACTATGGGGCCTTATTACATAAATATTCCCAAAATAGTAAATAAAGGAAAAAACCGAAAAAAATAATTTATGGAAATAAAAACTTGATGGCCCCTCGAGTCCGTCTCGGCTCCCTTGTCCACGATCTACTGCTCATCTAAAAGAGTAGAAACAAAATAATAGGGTGAGTCACCAAGACTCAGTGTGCAAATCCCGAAAACACATAAAAGGCTTGGGCCCACAAACACATTACGGGCCTTAGCCCATACACAATGGCAACAATCATAATTACATGATAAATAATAAATGATGAATGGCCCAACCCAAACCTAGAAATCCATCCTCTACACACCAACCCATACCAACCATCACACCTTGGGGATTTCTACAATCAACCCGCCAACCGCTACACACCATATCGACAGCTGTGCTGCCTGTCTTAAAGACCGGTCACTGTGTGACCTATGTGGCAAAGCCACCGATCACCATGCGACCTTAATAGTACATCGTAGCATTTCAACAGCTGAGCTGCCTGTCATAAAGACCGATCACTATGTGACCTATGTGGCAAAGTCACCGATCGCTATGCGACCTTCTTCCCCTTCATCATATCCATCCCATCCCATGCATACATACATGCAAAATCAAGCAATGTATTACCTAAGAGATTTCAGTTTATTGCATACATAGATACACATAGAGAAGTTTCTATGATTATGTACCTGGCATCCCTTGCCTACCCTTTTTGGGTAATCCGACTATCTATACAGCCTTTTTCCAGCTTTTAGCCCATAACATATATTTAGTTCAGATTACTATTCAGCCTTTTTTCGGCTTTTAGCCCATAACATACATAATACAGTTTAATTAGTGTGTCTTAAAGACCCAACCTAGAAATCCATCCTCTACACACCAACCCGTACCAACCATCACACCTTGGGGATTTCTACAATCAACCCGCCAACCGCTACACACCATATCGACAGCTGTGCTGCCTGTCTTAAAGACCGATCACTGTATGACCTATGTGGGAAAGCCACCGGTCACCATGTGACCTTAATAGTACATCGTAGCATTTCGACAGCTGAGCTGCCTGTCATAAAGACCGATCACTATGTGACCTATGTGGCAAAGCCACCGATCGCTATGCGACCTTCTTCCCCTTCATCATATCCATCCCATCCCATTCATACATACATGCAAAATCAAGCAATGTATTACCTAAGAGATTTCAGTTTATCACATACATAGATACACATAGAGAAGTTTCTATAACTATGTACCTGGCATCCCTTGCCTACCCTTTTTAGGTAATCCGACTGTCTATACAGCCTTTTTCTAGCTTTTAGCCCATAACATACATAATACAGTTTAATTAGTGTGTTAAAGATCTACACACATGATTATCGTTAGAAAAAGACTTTCTAGGTTGACGCTATCCGTAGTCAACACAGCTGTTATCTGCCAAGGTGTTGTTCAGAGGCTGGTAACGAAACATTAGGTTAAGGCACGACTAACGAAAAGAAACGGTTGATCATCTTAAGGAGAATTGAAATCCTTACCTTGAAATCCCAAAAATAATATGATTCGAATGCTACCAATTTCTGGCTTAGAACCCTAGGCGATTAGATCTCCTTCAAATCCCGGTATGCCACCCAAAAGAAGAGAACACGAGATCAGAAAGAAAACGTTAAACTAAAGATGGCCCTAACCATCAACTAACCATTCGACTTTGGCTTAAAAAGCCGAAAAGAATAACAAGAATAATAGCACTAGTCGACACTTACCTCTATAGGAAATTCGACAACTCCTAGGAGTTTTCGGCTTTTGAGAAGATCAAGAAGAGAAGATAATAAGAAGGAATCTAAGTAGTTTTGACTTTTAGTTGAAGGAATTGGCAAAAGAATAGGGAGTGTTCGGCTATAGAGATGAGAAGAGAGTACAGGGTTTCGGCTTTTGAAGAAAACAAAAGAAAAGAAATTGCAGAGGAAGACTGAAAATTTTGGCACAAAGAATGAAGAAAAGAGTAGGGTTCAACTGCCAGAATTGATGAGATCTCACCCCTATTTATAGAGAATTTCAGCACTTACTTAAAAACCCGAAAGTGCCCTTCCTGATATCTAATAGGTAAGCCAATAGTAGGGGAAATTTCGGCACCCCTTTGCCATATCAGAAACTGATTTCTCCTCCCCTTCAGAGTCAAAATTTTAGCCACCACCTAGCCTTGCAGATAAATCCTATCTTTTCTCATTATCCTCATCTGACTACTCATCCACAGTGTCATGGATAACTCCACCTCTTCCTTCCTTTATCAGCACATTATCCACCTTATTATCACATTAAATAAATTCCTAAATTTAAGCATCATTGCCGAACTCCACTACTGCTCTTATAAATACCGAAAATATTTAAAATAAAAGGTACCAGGCGACTCGAACCTTGGACCTTCAATTGACGCCAACTCTCTTCCCTCTTGGTGGCACCATTTTGCTACTGGGCCGCAAGCCCATTTGTGTTTTAAAACACAACTAATATCTGTTATGCCCTAACTTAGCAAGCTTTCCACTAAAGTGTTCAAACAAGAATTTTAACTACAGCCTCGGCCCAAACCTGAGTCCAATTTGGACCCCTAATCCTCAAATTAACTCATTACACATATTCACCCATTAAACGCATAGGCCTAAAAATTCAGGATGTTACAGTTCTACCCCCTTAAAGAAATTTCGTCCTCGGAATTTCCAACTAACTATTAATCGTACTACCCAAGTCTCACCACTATGCTTTCGCTGCGCACTCTAATTCTAAAGCCAAAAGAAACACTTAGTATACTATGGTAGAGTACGCACTGGCATTCGCATCTAGAGTGTCCTCGTCCCCTTGGCGACGTGCTGGATAGACCAAAGCTGGCTGCCTCGCCTCAGCATAACCTGCACCTCCACGACCATGTCCTGTGCCATTTCCACCATTGACTTGACCACGGCCCCTTGGTGGTTGTTGACCTCCTCTTCCCGGTGGTGCATTCTCTTGATCTGTGGGCCCTTCACTGCCCTGTTGCTGCGGACAGTTTCTAACTTGGTGGTCCGTAGATCCTAGTGCCTGCCCAACACTTACCGGCATGAAATTTTCCATATTGAGCACACTTCTGTGTCTGATTAAGAGCAACAGGTCTCTCATCTCGACTCGGCCCGTCTGACCTAGGCCTTTTCTGAGTATGCCCAGTGCCCCTGACGATCCAAAATCCCTCTTACTTCCTTCCCTATCTCTATCCCAATTTAGTTTCTCCGTTCGCTCAACCTCCTCGGCTATCTTAGCCTTTTCCACAAGCACAGCGAATTCCCTCTCCCGCTGTGGGGCTATCAAAACACGCAAATCATCCCTCAAACCATCTTTGAACCGAACGCAATGTTCATGTTCCGTGGCCACAATCCCTCGGGCATATCAGCTAAGGTGTAAGAATTCAGCTTCATACGCAGCCACTGACCTACTCCCTTGAACCAGATTCAGAAATGCTCTACGCTGCGCATCCACATAACTCGATCCAATGTACTTATTCTGAAGCGCCGTTTTGAAGAGATCCCAGGTGATACGGTCAGCCACTGCACCATCCTTAACCGTAAGCCACCATTGATATACTTCATCCCGCAGGAGAGATACAATCCCTTTCAACTTCTCCTCCTTCGTGAAATCCAAATCATCCATTATGCGTTCCATCGCCTCCAACCAATACTCAGCGGAACTCGAGGCTACACCAGAAATTCCCCTAAACACTTCTGCCCCATTGGCTCTAAGTCGCTCCGGCACAGATTTTCGGGCTCCTATGCCCATGCCTATCCCAGCAACCCTTTCTAAAACCCTTAACATCGCCTGAGATACCGCGTCATCTCCGGCAGTCTGATCCTGAAATTCCTCCTCCTCAGCTGGTGGCATCTCATTTCCAGATCCATGGCCAGATCCTACTGGTTCCGATACTGTCGTCCTACCCCTACCACGTCCACGCGGCGGACGTCCTCGACCCCTTGTACTCATTCTACCGATTCGCGTTTATCTGATTAGAAATTTTATGAATTATTAGTTTTCTTCCATTGATTAACCACGAACAGTCTTATGAATAGTAGTTTAAGAGTAGTTCTTTCGGATTTGCAATTATATCTACAATTCAGTCTCAAGTCCGCATCTCTTAGTTCTAGGAAGCACATACATTCCATCATCAAACATCAACATACAAGTAACATCCACGAACTTACATTCATCATGTTGGGGTATCTTCGTCATTTCACTACCCAGGGGTATTTTCGTAATTTATCCTATAGGGGTATTTTCGTAATTTTCCAAAATAGGGTTCCTTGGTGATTTTGTGAAATAAGGGTATTTTGGTAATTTTGCAATCCAGGGGTATTTTCGTAATTTTGCAATCCAAGGGTATTTTGGTCATTTCACAAATTAGGGGTAATTTGGTAATTTTACAAATCAGGAATATTTTGTTGTTATTTTTTTAAAATAGGGGTACTTTGGAAAATCTAGCTTCGTAATCCGGGTTACTCTCATAAAAATAAGGTTTCGAGTAAATTTGCAAAACATAGGTATTTTATAAAATCACGGTTGTTTTGGAAATCTTCACAAATCAAGTGTATTTCTTTGGAAATTATACAAAACTTGGGGTTTTTTTTATTATTGTGAAATAGGGTGGTTGGTCCTTTTCGGGTTTTAATTATAAAGTTTGGCCCATTAACAAGTCCTCGCGGCTAAGGTGAACAGTCACTACGCACTAGGTAGGATTCTAGTGAAGAGGAGGTGAGTCACTAAGACTGCTTAAATACCAAGCTCTCCCTGAATCCAATCCTAGACATGCGCATGCCTGTTGCCACACCTTATCCCATCGACTCGTTCACGGGTTTGTTTAGTTGGATTAAGTCTTATGCAATTGAAGAGTTGTTTAACTAAGCCTAAGGTCCATCAATACTATCATACTAGTCTACGTCCATAAAGCCCATCAACCCAACAAATATATCACATCAAGAGTTAGAATACTTACCTGCGTGGATCGGGTGCCGGTAGACTCGAAGGCCATATCTTCTTCCAAGACATTTTTCTCAAATTCACATCAAATTTTCAAAACACTACTGGACCCATTTCACAGCCCGAGTTTTGAACTGGGCTCTGATACCAGAATGTAACACCCCAAACCCGGCCCAAATGCTACGACCAGATCTAGTATGCTACGGGTTGTACATTGAAAACTTTTGCTTTGTTGGTGTTTGGAAATCATAAGTTAATTAGACAATATTTGAATAAATAAGTGACATTTGAAAAGAAAACATTGTATTATTATTATTCCGTATAATTAAACCATTGACATAATTTCGGGAGTTGCAAATAATAAAAACTACTTAGAATGAATATAAACTATGGGGTCTTATTACATAAATATTCCCAAAATAATAAATAAAGGAAAAACCGAAAAAATAATTTATGGAAATAAAAACTTGATGGCCCTTCGAGTCCGTCTCGACTCCCATGTCCACGATCTACTGCTCATCTGAAAGAGTAGAAAAAAATAATAGGGTGAGTCACCAAGACTCAGTGTGCAAATCCCGAAAACACATAAAAGGCTTGGGCCTACAAACACATTATGGGCCTTAGCCCATACATAATGGCAACAATCATAATTTCATGATAAATAATAAATGATGAATGGCCCAACCCAAACCTAGAAATCCATCCTCTACACACCAACCCGTACCAACCATCACACCTTGGGGATTTCTACAATCAACCCGCCAACCGCTACACACCATATCGACAGCTGTGCTGCCTGTCTTAAAGACCGATCACTGTGTGCCCTATGTGGCAAACCACCGATCGCCATGCGACCTTAATAGTACATCGTAGCATTTTGATAGCTGAGCTGCCTGTCATAAAGACCGATCACTATGTGACCTATATGGCAAAGCCACCGATCGCTATGCGACCTTCTTCCCCTTCATCATATCCATCCCATCCCATGCATGCACACATGCAAAATCAAGCAATGTATTACCTAAGAGATTTCAGTTTATCGCATACATAGATACACATAGAGAAGTTTCTATGATTACATACCTGGCATCCCTTGCCTACCCATTTTGGATAGTCCGACTGTCTATACAGCCTTTTTCTGGCTTTTAGCCCATAACATATATTTAGTTCAGATTACTATTCAGCCTTTTTCTGGCTTTTAGCCCATAACATACATAATACAGTTTAATTAGTGTGTCAGAGATCTACACACCTGATTATCGTTAGAACAAGACTTTCTACGTTGACGCTATCCGTAGTCAACACAACTGCTATCTGCCTAAGGTGTTGTTCAGAGGCTGGTAACGAAACATTAGGTTAAGGCACAACTAACGAAAAGAAAACGGTTGATCATCTTAAGGAGAATTGAAATCCTTACCTTGAAATCCCGAAAATAATATGATTCGAATGCTACCAATTTCTGGCTTAGAACCCTAGGCAATTAGTTCTCCTTCAAATCCCCGAATACCGCCCAAAAGAAGAGAACACGAGATCAGAAAGAAAACGTTAAACTAAAGATGGCCCTAACCATCAACTAACCATTCGACTTTGGCTTAAAAAGCCGAAAAGAATAACAAGAATAATAGCACTAGTCGACATTTACCTCTATAGGAAATTCGGCAACTCCTAGGAGTTTTCGGCTTTTGAGAAGATCAATAAGAGAAGATAATAAGGAGGAATCTAAGTAGTTTCGGCTTTTAGTTGAAGGAATCGGCAAAAGAATAGGGAGTGTTCGGCTATGGAGATGAGAAGAGAATTAAGGGTTTCGGCTTTTGAAGAAAACAAAAGAAAAGAAATTGCAGAGGAAGACTGAGAATTTCGGCACAAAGAATGAAGAAAAGAGTAGGGTTCAACTGCCGGAATTGATGAGATCTCACCCCTATTTATAGAGAATTTCGGCACTTACTTAAAAACCCGAAAGTGCCCTTCCTGATATCTAATAGTTAAGCCAATAGTAGGTGAAATTTCGGCACCCCTTTGCCACATCAGAAACCGATTTATCCTTCCCTTCAGAGTCAAAATTTTGGCCACCACCTAGCCTTGCAAATAAATCCTATCTTTTCTCCTTATCCTCATCTGACTACTCATCCACAGTGTCATGGACAACTCCACCTCTTCCTTCCTTTATCAGCACATTATCCACCTTATTATCACATTAAATAAATTCCTAAATTTAAGCATCATTACCGAACTTCACTACTGCTGTTATAAATACCGAAAATATTTAAAATAAAAGGTACCTGGCGACTCGAACCTTGGACCTTCAATTGACGCCAAGTCTCTTCCCTCTTGGTGGCGCCATTTTGCTACTGGGCCATAAGCCCATTTGTGTTTTAAAACACAACTAATATCTGTTATGCCCTAACTTAGCAAGCTTTCCACTAAAGTGTTCAAACAAGAATTTTAACTACAGCCTCGGCCCAAACCTGAGCCCAATTTGGACCCCTAATCCTCAAATTAACTCATTACACATATTCACCCATTAAACGCAAAGGCCTAAAAATTCAGGATGTTAAAGTTATACCCCCTTTAAAGAAATTTCGTCCTCGGAAGTTCCAACTAACTATTAATCGTACTACCCAAGTCTCACCACTATGCTTTCGCTGCGCACTCTAATTCTAAAGCCAAAAGAAACACTTAGTATACTATGGTAGAGTACGCACCGGCATTCGCATCTAGAGCGTCCTAGTCCCCTTGGCGACGTGCTGCATAGACCAAAGCTAGCTGCCTCGCCTCAACATAACCTGCACCTCGACGACCATGTCCTGTGCCATTTCAACCATTGACTTGACCACGGCCCCTTGGTGGTTGTTGACCACCTCTTCCCGATGGTGCATTCTCTTGATCTGTGGGCCCTTCACTGCCCCGTTGCTGCGAACAGTTTCTAACTTGGTGGTCCGTAGATCCACACCTAAAACACTTCTCAGTGCCTGCCCAACACTCATCGGCATGAAATTTGCCACATCGAGCACACTTCTGTGTCTGATTAGCAGCAGCAGGTCTCTCATCCCGACTCGGCCCGTCTGACCTAGGCCTTTTCTGAGTACGCCCAGCTGCCCCTAACGATCCAAAATCCCTCTTACTTTCGTCCCTATCTCTATCACGATTTAGTTTCTCCGTTCGCTTAACCTCCTCGGCTATCTTATCCTTTTCCACAAGCACAGTGAATTCCCTCTCCCGCTGTGGGGCTATCAAAACACGCAAATCATCCCTCAAACCATCTTCGAACCGAACGCAACATTCATGTTCCGTTGCCACAATCCCTCGGGCATATCGGCTAAGGCGTAAGAATTCAGCTTCATACGCAGCCACTGACCTACTCCCTTGAACCAGATTCAGAAATGCTTTGCGCTGCGCATCCACATAACTTGATCCAATGTACTTATTCTGAAACGCCATTTTGAAGAGATCCCAGGTGATACGGTCAGCCACTGCACCATCCTTAACCGTAAGCCACCATTGATATGCTTCGTCCCGCAGGAGAGATACAACCCCTTTCAACTTCTCCTCCTTCGTGAAATCCAAATCATCCATTATGCGTTCCACCGCCTCCAACCAATACTCAGCGAAACTCGGGGCTACACCAGAAATTCCCCTAAACACTTCTGCCCCATTGGCTCTAAGTCGCTCCGGCACAGATTTCCGGGCTCCTATGCCCATGCCTATCCCAGCAACCCTTTCTAAAACCCTTAACATCGCCTGAGATACCGCGTCATCTCCGGCAGTCTGATCCTGAAATTCCTCCTCCTCAGCTGGTGGCATCTCATTTCCGGATCCATGGCCAGATCCTACTGGTTCCGATACTGTCGTCCTACCCCTACCACGTCCACGCGGCAGACGTCCTCGACCCCTTGTACTCATTCTACCGACTCGCGTTTATCTGATTAGAAATTTTATGAATTATTAGTTTTCTTCCACTGATTAACCACGAACTGTCTTATGAATAGTAGTTTAAGAGTAGTTCTTTCGGATTTGCAATTATATCTACAATTCAGTCTCAAGTCCGCATCTCTTAGTTCTAGGAAGCACATACATTCAATCATCAAACATCAACATACAAGTAACATCCACGAACTTACATTCATCATGTTGGGGTATCTTCGTCATTTCACTACCCAGGGGTATTTTCGTAATTTATCTTACAGGGGTATTTTCGTAATTTTCCAAAATAGGGTTCCTTGGTGATTTTGTGAAATAAGGGTATTTTGGTAATTTTGCAATCTGGGGGTATTTCGGTAATTTTGCAATCCAAGGGTATTTTGGTCATTTCACAAATCAGGGTAATTTGGTAATTTTACAAATCAGGGATATTTTGTTGTTGTTGTTGTTGTTGTTGTTGTTGTTTTTAAAATAGGGGTACTTTGGAAAACCTAGTTTCACAATTCGGGTTACTCTCACAAATATAGGGTTTCGAGTAAATTTGCAAAACATAGGTATTTTATAAAATCACAGTTGTTTTGGAAATCTTCACAAATCAAGTGTATTTCTTTGGAAATTTTACAAAACTTGGGGGTTTTTTTTATTGTGAAATAGGGTGGTTGGTCCCTTTCGAGTTTTAATTATAAAGTTTGGCCCATCAACAAGTCCTCGCGGCTAAGGTGAACAGTCACTACGCACCAGGTAGGATTCTAGTGAAGAGGAGTTGAGTCACTAGGACTGCTTAAATACCAAGCTCTCCCTGAATCCAATCCCAGACATGCGCATGCCTGTTGCCACACCCTATCCCATAGACTCATTCACGGGTTTGTTTAGTTGGATTAAGTCTTATGGAATTGAAGAGTTGTTTAACTAAGCCTAAGGTCCATCAATACTATCATACTAGTCTACGTCCATAAAGCCCATCAACCCAACAAATATATCACATCAAGAGTTAGAATACTTACCTGCATGGATCGGGTGCCGGTAGACTCGAAGGCCATATCTTCTTCCAAGACATTTTTCTTAAATTCACATCAAATTTTCAAAACACTACTGGACCCATTTCACAGCCCGAGTTTTGAACTGGGCTCCGATACCAAAATGTAACACCCCAAACCCGGCCCAAACGCTACGACCAGATCTGGTATGCTACGGGTTGTACATTGAAAACTTTTGCTTTGTTAGTTTTTGGAAATCATTAGTTAATTAGACAATATTTGAATAAATAAGTGACATTTGAAAAGAAAACCTTGTACTATTATTATTCCGTATAATTAAACCATTGACATAATTTCGGGAGTTGCAAATAATAAAAACTACTTAGATGAATATAAACTATGGGGCCTTATTACATAAATATTCCCAAAATAATAAATAAAGGAAAAACTGAAAAATATAATTTATGGAAATAAAAACTTGATGGCCCCTCGACTCCGTCTCGGCTCCCATGTCCACGATCTACTGCTCATCTGAAAGTGTAGAAAAAAATAATAGGGTGAGTCACCAAGACTCGGTGTGCAAATCCCGAAAACACATAAAAGGCTTGGGCCCACAAACATAATTACATGATAAATAATAAATGATGAATGGCCCAACCCAAACCTAGAAATCCATCCTCTACACACCAACCCGTACCAACCATCACACCTTGGGGATTTCTACAATCAACCCGCCAACCGCTACACAACATATCGACAGCTGTGCTGTCTGTCTTAAAGACCGATCACTGTGTGACCTATATGGCAAAGCCATCGATCGCCATGCGACCTTAATAGTACATCGTACCATTTTGACAGCTGAGCTGCCTGTCATAAAGACCGATCACTATGTGACCTATGTGGCAAAGCCACCGATCGCTATGCGACCTTCTTCCCCTTCATCATATCCATCCCATCCCATGCATGCATACATGCAAAATCAAGCAATGTATTACCTAAGAGATTTCAGTTTATCGCATACATAGATACACATAGAGAAGTTTCTATGACTACGTACCTGGCAACCCTTGCCTACCCTTTTTGGGTAATCTGACTGTCCATACAGCCTTTTTCCGACTTTTAGCCCATAACATATATTTAGTTCAGATTACTATTTAACCTTTTTCCAGCTTTTAGCCCATAACATACATAATACAGTTTAATTAGTGTGTCAGAGATCTACACACCTGTTTATCGTTAGAACAAGACTTTCTACATTGACGCTATCCGTAGTCAACACAGCTGCTATCTGCCTAAGGTGTTGTTCAGAGGCTGGTAACGAAACATTAGGTTAAGGCACGACTAACGAAAAGAAAACGGTTGATCTTCTTGAGGAGAATTGAAATTCTTACCTTGAAATCCCGAAAATAATATGATTCGAATGCTACCAATTTCTAGCTTCGAACCCTAGGCGATTAGATCTCCTTCAAATCCTAGAATGCCGCCCAAAAGAAGAGAACACGAGATCAGAAAGAAAACGTTAAACTAAAGATGGCCCTAACCATCAACTAACCATATGACTTTGGCTTAAAAAGCCGAAAAGAATAACAAGAATAATAGCACTAGTCAACACTTACCTCTATAGGAAATTCGGCAACTCCTAGGAGTTTTCAGATTTTGAGAAGATCAAGAAGAGAAGATAATAAGGAGGAATCTAAGTAGTTTCGGCTTTTAGTTGAAGGAATCGAAAAAAGAATAGGGAGTGTTTGGCTATGGAGATGAGAAGAGAGTTCAGGGTTTCGGCTTTTGAAGAACATAAAAGAAAAGAAATTGCAGAGGAAGACTGAGAATTTCGGCACAAAGAATGAAGAGAAGAGTAGGGTTCAACTGTCGAAAATGATGAGATCTCACCCCTATTTATAGAGAATTTCGGCACTTACTTAAAAACCCGAAAGTGCCCTTCCTCATATCTAATAGTTAAGCCAATAGTAGGGAAAATTTCGACACCCCTTTGCCATATCAGAAACCGGTTTCTCCTCCCCTTCAGAGTCAAAATTTCGGCCACCACCTAGCCTTGCAGATAAATCCTATCTTTTCTCCTTATCCTCATCTGACTACTCATCCACAGTGTCATGGATAACTCCACCTCTTCCTTCCTTTATCAGCACATTATCCACCTTATTATCACATTAAATAAATTCCTAAATTTAAGCATCATTGCCGAACTCCACTACTGCTCTTATAAATGCTGAAAATATTTAAAATAAAAGGTACCATGCGACTCGAACCTTGGACCTTCAATTGACGCCAACTCTCTTCCCTCTTGGTGGCGCCATTTTGCCACTGGGCCACAATCCCATTTGTGTTTTAAAACACAACTAATATCTGTTATGCCCTAACTTAGCAAGCTTTCCACTAAAGTGTTCAAACAAGAATTTTAACTACAGCCTCGGCCCAAACCTGAGCCCAATTTGGACCCCTAATCCTCAAATTAACTCATTACACATATTCACCTATTAAACGCATAGGCCTAAAAATTCAGGATGTTATAGTATTCAATTTAGTCTCTGGTGTGTCTAAAACTATCTATGATCACAATAAAGGCAAGCGCACCTATCTTTCAATAGTATAGTTATGGTAAGACCGGTAATATCGTAACCACAAGGACCAAGAGTACTAGTAATTACTATCTTTTTATTATCTAGCCTAAGAATTGGAGTGATTTTGTTTGAGCTAAAAATAATTAAAACACGACAAAGAAAGATTTAGGAAAATACTTTCAGACAACTATATGAGATAGGCAATACCTAAGGAAGAATCCACCTTGACTTCACTTAATACTTTTGATTCATATGATTTATTCACTTGACTTAATCCGTAGAAATCCCTGATTTATGTTAATATCTCTTTCAAGACTAAAAACAGCTGACTCTAGGTTGATTAATTTAAATCTCTTTCTAATTAAAACCCCTATTATCACATTAACTCGGTCTATGAGTTCCCTTATTAGATTTGACTCTAATCTGGCATATTTCCGTCGCCCTATTTCTAGGGTTGCAATCAACTCCGCTTAATTGTGTTGATCTACTCTTAAACAGGGACTTTTGCTCCACTGAATAAGCAAATTCGACTTGAATCAATAACCTGAATTATCAAAACAAGAATAAGAACTCACAATTAAGAATAAAAACAAGTATTTATCTTATAAATCAAGTAATAATAAGATTCGTCTTAGGTTTCATCCCCTTAGGTATTTAAGGGATTTAGTTCATACTAATAGAGGGGAAACATCTTAAAATAGGGAAAACAACAAAACATAAGGAAACCCAAAAACTTCTAAAGAACTTGATAGGAGATCTTCAGTCTTGATGGAGATCCTTCTCCTAAGCTGTTCCCGACGGCTGTCTTAGAGTATTTTCTGCCTTCTCCTCGGCCTCCTCTTTTAGGTTGCCCTCTAGGGTGTTTATATAGGCTTTGGAATGCCTTTCTTGGCCCACAAGTAGGCTTTTCCGAATAGAATTAAACCTAGGGTCGGGAGGGACACGCTCGTGTGACACGCCCGTGGTCGACTCCTTCGGCCGTGCTCGATTCTATTCGCCACACATGGCGTGTGATCTGCCCGTGGACGATAGTCCAAGCCGTGTGATTTCCGATGTAGGCCCATTTTGTCCCGTTTCTCAATCTTTTCGACTCCCTAAGCTCTCTTGAGTTTAAAACGTGAAATTAAGGGATTAGGAGCATCAAATTCATCAAATCAAATGGAAAATCATCCAAAATTAAGCAAAGCATGGGGTTAAAATATGTGTAAACTATGGTTTATCAGTCTCTATCAATATTAAATCTAAATTGTAGTAATTCAATTCAATGATCCAATAACAACTCACCTTGATAATATAAAATGTAATATAACATAAATATGCAATAATTAAACGGGTCTCAAATCATAGAAATACAAACCAAAATTCCTAGCTATTCGTCCTCGACTTTCGATTTTATTTTCCCCCTCGACAATTCCTTGTCAAGGTTAGCTAAATAAAATCATAAAATATATAATATTATCAAAATCCATTCAAATCAGAACCAATCACAAAATCGAGCATATTTTATAATTTATTCAATATAGTCCCTAAACCCGAAACAAACATAACTTTCAATTTAAAGCTTCAGATTGAAATTCAATTTCACAATTACTAATTAGGGACTTCTTATTTCTTATTCCTACTACAAATTTTACATTTTTTTCAATTTGGTCCCTAATATAAAAACTCTCAATTAAGTTTTACAATTTAGTCCTTTTCTTAAACTAAGCTTAATTTCTATCAATTTAACAGCTAAAATTCAATTCTCAACAATAGCATCTCATCAAAACTTCAATAATTGATCAAATTTATCCTTGGGTTAGCTTCATCAAGCTTCTAAGATAAAAATATATAATAATAAAAAAAGAAAATTGGCTATAGACTTACTCGTAATTTAAGCTAAAAGCTTCCAACCCTTAATAATAGCTCGAAAAGTGAAGGAATTGTGAAATAAATGTGTATCGTTGGTAAAAATATTGTGGCATCGGCATGGAGTTGAGGAAGCTACATAGGAAATGGAAGAATCAAAGAAATCACAATACCCTAATCTATTTTCATGTAAGAATTTTGAGGATGAAATTTCCTAATGGGGTGTAGCGCCCCAAACCCGACTCTTGTGGAAGGTCTAGGATTAGCGCATTACAACCAAAAGAAAATCTCTTCTTTTTGGAAATTCATTAGGTGGAGACTCGAGTTCCGTTTATTCAACTAGATATACGTAAGGTAATAATATTAAACACTCACATTTAGTGGGCCTATGCATTTTGGACCACAAAAGTTTTTCCAAAATCAAAAACTAAAGAACACTACGATTGTGCGAATATAAAAGTTTAGTTACAAAATAATAGTTCTTTGAAAACAATACATCGAAGAACTCATCCCCCTTCATATCTATCATGCATAATACCAAACATCAAAATTCTCATAGCAAATGATGTTCTCTGGTGGAGTCCTTAAAGTCTTCCTACTTCTTGGGTATCTTGAGAATGACAAATAAACGGAGTAACTTCATAGAACTTAGTGAGTTCCAAAGAAAACACTAGGATAACTATATGTCAACCAAACAAATAGACCCTTCTTCCTCAGCAGTAAACATAGCTCACCCATTGGCGAAGACCAAACTTGCACAAGTTCATGATAGACTAAGCTTTTTGGCATATACACTACTGTAACATGGTTTGTGCATATGTACACAGTCGTTCAAGTAATAAGTAAAATGAGTTCTCGCCTCCACAGGGACTGTTTATGTTAATCGATTATTTGTAAAATTATAAATTCACAATTTGGTATAAAAACACAATAATTTGAATAGTTATGTTTAGACTAAGTATAATTAACTAGATGCAAAGAATGATCCCTAGTGCAATTTTAATCTAGATGCAATTTACCTAAATGAATGAATGGCTTTAGAAAAAAAAATAATCAACATTAAATGGGCTAGGATAATTATATCAATCAATTCAATTTACTTTATCATGCTTAAAAATGTTTGGAAATACTTCTACAGCAACTCGATCTTTCATAAGTTTGGAAACCAAATTAAGTCCTTTTATAGTCTTTTACTTAGTTAAATATGCATTTTACTGATCATATTAACTAAGGGTTTCTTAGAATTTATGTAAGGCCACAGGGACATTTACGTTTGTAACAGTTTAATTACATAAACCTAAAAACTATGCAAGGTAATAGAGCTAACTAAATGAGTAAAGCTTAAATAAGATAGCAAGAAATTAAGTAAGCAAAGTTATTATCAAGTTGAAAATGAGTATTATTCATGTTATGAATGATGAATTAGAGATTATGATTATTATAGTAAAGTATACTGATCTATGTAATCAAGTGATACAGGTATCTTGTTTATCTCACGAGCATGAGACTAGTAAGTACCATGAGATATGTAAGAATCAGTAAGAGTAAGTAAAGCTTAGATAGCTGAAATTATGATGCCATTGTTTATGCCAAATGGTTTATGTTAAACAAGTATGATGTTATGTGAATTATATGCAAACTTACTAAGCTAAATGCTTATGTCTTTTATTCTCTCCTTCCATGTAGTCCCGCCAAGCTAATCTTGTGGATCATCATCATCGGAGCTCGGAGCACACTATCAATCGCTATTTTGGTATAGCCAATATGTTTATATTAAGTATGGCATGTATAGGAACATTTCATTTTGAAAATATGTCTTAAAAAGGGCAAAAGTATGGGCTATCAAGTTATTATTCTTTTGTATATGGCTAAGTGATTGGCCAAGATTGACTAAGTATGTATGGTTGTCGATATCAATGAAGCATGTAGTATTTTTCATGAAAGATGTAGTAATTTTAAATTGTTGGATTGAACATGGAATTGATCTTGAATTTAGGGTGGCAGTTGGCTTGGTACATAGCCTTCAAGTGCCCACACGGATAGACACACGGGCGTGTGTCTAGGCCGTGTGTCCCCTGCAACTTAGTACTTTAAGTTAGATTAGACTATGGGCTAATCCCACGCTGTTTGTTTAGGCCGTGTATGACACACGGTCAGAACATGGGCGTGTGCCCCAGGCCGTGTGAACATAGTTAGTGTCGACCACGGTGTAAGTCTACGGGCCTATCAAGGCTGTGTGAATATAGTCAATGTCGACCACGGTTGGAAGACGTGGGCGTGTCTTAGGGGTACACGGGCGTGTCCCAAGCCACATGGGCGTGTGACCCCCTGTTTTAAGAAAAAAATTTCAATTGAATTCCGAGAGTTTCCAGATATGTGTTTAAGGCCTCGTAAGCCTATGAGATGTATGAGTTGTTTAATAAAGAGAAGTTTTAATTCGGAACGAAATTTTATAGACTGTAAATACAAGTTTAAGCAAGTTCAAGTATAGTAATGTCTCATATCCGGTCTTAGCCTCGGACTCAGGTATGGGGTGTTACACTAAAGATATTACAAACCTCAACTTAGTCGGGTTTAAGAATCTAAATTAAGCATTGCGCTTTTCAATTATGTGTCTATTAGTCATCGTTTGGTTAGTATCGCTCAGCTAAGCTGAGTGCACTCAATCATGTACGAATGAAATGCATCATGATATTAATTGAAAACATGATTGACTAAGGCCTAAACATGTTAAACATGAATAAAATAGATCTTATTGAATTAACATAATCATCCTAAAAATAGGATTTAAAATATCATTGTTGATGTCAAAAACAATAAACTCGAAGCAAACATAATTAAAATAACTAACAAGAGCAAAGAGTAAACTCTAATCAGTTTAGCAATCTTTCGAATCTATTCTAACTAATTCAGTTCAACAGCCTTTCAAACCCTGCCTAGACGTTATGGCCGAATCTGGCGATGTCACATGAAATGGAATTTGAAATTGAATTTCTCATGTTAAAACCTTTACCATTAATTAGCTTCTATTTATCTCTTTTTGTTTCCAAAATCGCTTACTTACTTAATCGAGTGTTTTAAAACATAATTCATTGCGGAAGCTTCAAAAAATCACTTATTTTATGAAAAACCGAGTTAATTAAGTAAATCCATACATTTTAGGAAAAACCCCTTTGTTTTAGAAAAAAACCGTTTGTTCGTTGAGTTTGTGCAATTATTAAACCCATGAAAACCTCAATAAAGAAAAAGTCCAAGTCCAATATTACATCGAAAATTTACCCAATAATAATAGTCAAGATAAAACCAGAAGTCAAATAGAAAGTTCTATTAACCGTGGTCACCGCTGAAATCCCCCGCCGTACCGATCCGTCTAAGCTTGGGGATTACCTGTGCACATTAAACAGAGAGGGGTGAGTTTACGTAAACTCAGTATGTAATCCCACAGAAAACAAACAATAGTAAACACAGTGCACAGTCAAAAATAGACTTGCGCTAAATCCCCTTTCAGTATCAGTATCAGTATGCACAACGGCCTTAGCCCATCACAGTTTCAATAACAAATATACAGTATTTAGTAGCAAAGTCCTACCCAACCAGCCTTTACACACCATCTCCATCCAACCCTACACTCCATGTGGGAATTAAATCAACCCATCTATCCTTACACTCCAACTAGTACCGAATGCGGCACAAAACAGTAGTTTGCAGCTGAGCTGCCAGTATATTAGGCTTTAGAGCCTTTCAGTACACCTCCTCCATATAAAATCAGCCCAACCCCATGCAGTGCAACATACAATACATGACATGCTATCTCATGATATCAATACATATAATCAGTAAATGTATACATGCATACTATCATCATGCTCAATATTTATCCATCAATCAGTCAGTTCACACAATTAGAGGTCTAAGGAATGCTTACCGACCCTACAGTAGGTTCACGGTCGACTTGGGCGACCCGTGCAACCTTAGCAATCAATTCAGTGAAAATGGGCTCACACGCCAATGTGGCCTGCCCGTGTGGGCCCACACACCCAGATTGGCCTTGGCCCGTGTGGATCACACAACCTTACCCAAGTTCCTACACGCTCGTGTGGCCCACACGGCCCAAATTAGTCTAGCCTGTGTGTCGCACACGGCTTACCTGGCCATCACACGGCCGTGTCTTGTGCGCACGGCCTGGCCTTGTCGATTAGACGCCCGTGCTAGGGCACACGGCCTACCACACGGGCAACCACATGCCTGTTTGGCGTCGACAGTGGGGTTTTCAGCTTTTGTTGAAACCTCGTTTTTTGCGTAATCGGGTACACACCTGGTTCGTTTTCGCAGCTAATGTAATTTCGAGACCTTCAAAACCTAGAAATCGACATTCCAGAGCCCGAATTATTAACACTCCCGCTTGTGCCAGGGTTCGAACACAAGACCTCCAGTAAACCCACACACTCAACTTAACCACTAGACCAGCAGGCCCATTATGATATGTTTCTACAATTATCTCCATATAAGCCCACAGAACAAGTAAAAGGCTTAAGTCAAAAAAATTCCAAAATTTGCTAAATGCAAGGCTTGAACTTGGGACCTCTCACACACACCCAGAACACTTAACCATTGAAGCAGATACACATCTATGTCACATTTTAACAGAACCAAAAATATAAATTTTGGGGCGTTACAACTCTACCCCCTAAAAGAAAATTTTGTCCTCGAAATTTAATGATCAGAATAGATGAGGATATTGCTGACGCATCGCATCCTCAGGCTCCCACGTGGCCTCATCAATACTACGATTCCACCACAGCACCTTAACTAATGGAATAGATTTCCTCCTCAAAACCTTTACATCGTGATCCAAAATCTGAATCGGCTCCTCCTCAAAGGTCAAGACAAGCCCAACCTCAATCTCCTCAACAAGGACAGCATGAGTAGGATCAAAGCGGTAACGCCTCAACATCGAGATATGGAATATGTCTTGAATACAGTCTAGCTCTGGAGGTAACTCCAACTGATAAGCGATCGATCTCACTCGTTTCAGAATTTGGTACGGCCCAATAAACCTAGGGCTCATCTTGCCTTTACGACCGAACCTTAGATTCTTTTCCATGGCAAGACCTTGAGAAATACGAAGTCCCCCACAGAATACTCAATCTCCCGTCTCTTTAGATCTGCATAGGATTTCTGTCTGTCCGATGTCGCTTTCAGCCGATCCCGGGTCAATCTAACCTTGTCCTTAGTCTCAGAAACCAACTCAGAACCCAGAACACGTCATTCGCCCAACTCAGTCCAACACAGGGGAGTGCGACACTTATGACCATACAAAGCCTCGTAAGGTGCCAACTGTATGCTAGACTGGAAACTGTTATTATAAGCAAACTCCGCTAGCGGTGATACTCCTCCCAACTGCCTCAGAAATCCATAACACAGCTCCTCAATATATCCTCCAGTATTTGAATCACCCTCTCAGATTGACCATTGGTCTGAGGATGAAACGCAGTACTAAAGTCCAACTTTGAACCCAGATCCTCATGTAGCTTCTTCAAAAATCGAGACGTGAAGCGAGGATCCCTATCAGAGATGATCGAAATCAGTGCCCCATGCAGTCTCACTATCTCAGAAATATAGAGTTTCGCTAGCTTCTGCAGAGAATAATCTATCCTAACCAGCATGAAGTGTGCAACCTTGGTCAATCGATCCACGATGACCCACACTGAATCATTCTTAGTGGGTGTCAAAGGCAACCCACTGATGAAGTCCATCGTCACTCGCTCCCACTTCTATTGCGGAATCTTAACCAGCTACAGCAAACCCGAAGGCAACTGATGCTCACCCTTAACCTACTGGCATGTCAAACATCTAGCCACAAAATTGGTAACTTCTCGCTTCAATCCTTTCCACCAATACAACTCCCGAAGGTCTCAGTACATCTTATTCCCACCTGGATGCATAGCATAAGGACTACTATGAGCCTCCCTCAAAATCGATAGTCTCAAATTTGAATCGTTCGGTACACATACCCAGCCTCGAAAACACAAGACACTCTCAGAGTTTAATCTAAAGCCCGTGGTAGTACCACTCTCAATCTGTCAAAACCTTAAGCTCAGAGTCTCATCCTCCAGCTGTTTACCCTTAATCCGCTCGATCCAAGTTGGTTTGACTTGCAGCTCAACCAACAAACTCCCACCGTCGAACAGGCTAAGTCGAGCGAACATCGCTTTTAGATCAGTCAAAGCCCTGCGGCTTAGTGCATCGGCCACCACATTAGCATTGCCCAGATGGGACTCAATGGTACAGTCGTAATTCTTAAGCAGCACAACCCATCTACGCTGCCTAAGATTCAGCTCCTTCTGAGTAAGGAGGTACTTGAGGCTCTTGTGATCATTGTAGATGATACACTTGTCACCATACAGATAGTGCCTCTAGATTTTTAGTGCAAAAACCACGGCGGCCAATTCCAAGTCATGCATCGGATAGTTTTCCTCATGCGTCTTAAGCTGATGTGACGCATATGCTACCACCTTACCATCCTACAAACACACATCCCAAACTGACATGTGAACTCCATTCCAGGTTCAGGCTGTATCAGAACAGGAGCCTCAGTCAGTACAGTCTTGAGCTTCTCAAAGCTCTCTTGACGCTCATCAGTCCAGACAAACAGTACACCCTTACGTAGCAGCTTAGTTAAGGGTGCTGTAATCAGTGAAAAACCTTCCACAAATCGTCGGTAATAACCTGCCAAACCCAGAAAGCTCCGAATCTCAGACATATTCCTAGTCTGTTTCCAATCCACTACAGCCTCAATCTTTCGAGGATCGACTCAAATCCCCTCAACTGACACCACATGACCCAGAAATGTTACTTCATGTAACGAGAACTCGCACTTGTTGAACTTAGCATAGAGCTACTATTCCCTCAAAGTCTGAAGAACAATCCTAAGGTGCTCGTCATGCTCATCCTCAACCCTCGAATAAACCAATATGTCATCGATGAACACCACCACAAATCAATCCAGATAGGGCTGAAATACTCGGTTCATCAAATCCATAAAAGCTGCCAGTGCATTAGTCAGTCCAAATGGCATCACTAGAAACTCATGCTGACCATAGTGAGTCCTAAATGTCGTCTTATGCACATCAGCCTCCTTAACCCTCTACTGATGATACCTAGAATGCAAGTCAATCTTAGAGAACTCAAACGCTGCTCGAAACTGGTTAAACAAATGATCGATCCTTGGTAACGGATACTTGTTCTTGAATGTCAGCTTATTCCATTGCCGATAGTCAATACACATCCTCATGGATCCATCCTATTTCTCAACAAACAGTATCGGTGCTCCCCACGGATTAACATTAGGGCGGATGAACCCACGATCCAACAACTCCTGAATCTAAGCCTTAAGCTCTGTAAGCTTATCCGGTGCCATTCAATAGGGAGCAATAGACACCGAAGCTATACTAGGGAAAAGCTCAATCCCAAACTCCACTTCACGATTCAGAAGTAAACCCGGTAGCTCCTCAGGAAAGATGTCTAGAAAATCCCTTATAGTGCGGATATCCTTTACAGTAGAGTCCCCAGAAGCAGAAACACCTACATAGGCCAAATACGCCATACATCCCTTGCAAAACAGTTTCTTGGCTACTAGTGCAGAGATCACGTTAGCCAAGTAGTTTCGACGTTCTCCAATCACAACTACCTAACCATCCTCATCAGTTCTCAATACGACCCTCTTAGTCGCATAGTCCAAGCTTACATGATGCTTGACCAACCAGTCCATCCCCAATATCATATCGAACTCCCTAAACAGAAGCTCCATCAAGTCAGCCAGAAATATCGTCCCTTGAACCTCAAAAGGAACATTCCTATACAGTTTGCTGACTCTAACAGATTGCCCCAGCAGGCTCAGCACAGTCACCACACTTGAAGTACTCTCAACCGGAATTCCCAGATTTTTGGAAATAGAACAGGCAACATAGGAGTGCGTAGATTCTATATCTATCAATGTAGTGTAAGGCACATCATAAATAAAAAACGTACCCGTGATGACGTTTGGAGCGTCTCTGCCCTCTTGGCGGCGTGCAGCATAAATAAGATCAAGCTGTCTCGCCTTAGTCTGTCCAGCACCTCTGTCTGGTGCCCTCTGTCCGGTGCCCTCTGTCCATAACCCATGCCATTACCACCCCTACCCTGACCACGGCCTCTCAGTGGCTACGGTGCTACTCTCTCTAGCTGCACAGTTCCAGTACCTTGAGCCTGCATCTGATCGGCCCTCAACAGACACTCCCTAATGCAATAATCCAATGATCCACACCTCATACACGCCCCAGTCCTCCTCCAACACTCACCCTGATGGCATCTACCAAAACCGACACATAGCTGCGATCTCGCAGCAGTAACAGGGGGCCTAGCTCTAACTGGCCCATCAGGTTTGGCCTTTTTCTTAGGCCTCTGTACAGAACTCGAGGGCTCCGAATCCCTCTTGTTCTTACCCCTCTCTCCATCTCTGTTCTGGCACTCAGCACGCTTAACATTCTCAGCAATCTTAGCTTTCTCAACTAGTACAGCAAACTCTCGCTCCCTCTGTGGAGTAATCAAAACCCTCATGTTATCCCTCAGTCCATCCTCAAATCAGACACACCTCTCATACTCATCTGCCATTATGCCTCGAGCATTGCAGCTCAGCCTCAGGAATTCTACCTCATACTCGGCCACAGATCAGTCTCCCTGAGTAAGGCTCAGGAACTCCCTCCTACGGGTATCCACATAGCTCGTCCCCACATATTTCCCATGAAAGGCAATCTTAAAGAAATCCCAAGTCAAACGTTCAGGCTGACTGCCCTCTTTAACAGTCAGCCACCACTGGTAAGCCTAATCTCGCAGCAGTGAGACTGCATCCTTTCAATTTTGCTCGGGGGTGCAATCTAGATCATCCATGATCCTCTCTGTAGCCTCAATCCAGTATTCAGCCACAATAATGGTAACCCAAGTGACACCCCTGAAGAGCTCAGCTCCATTGGACCGGAGTTGTTTCGTAACCAACCCTCGACCCCCAGATCCAGTATTGGGTCCAGTGACCCTCTCCAATATCCTTAGCATAGCCTGGGACAATGCATCGTCCCCCGCCATGCGATCTTGAGACTCAGTCTCATTAGTAGGCGACACTAGCGTCTCACTCATGTTTAGATTTGGTAAACTGCCCAGTGAAGATGACTCAGCTCGAGCACCTCTACAGCCTCTTCCCCGGCCTCTGGTACCTCTTTCGCGGATACCACGTGCACTCATGTCCAGTCATATCTATCTGTATTACAAATTTTATGAATAAGTTACAGTTTTAGTATTTATTAGTAGATGTTCTGTAACAGAATGGTTTATACCCTAGTCAGAACAGTGGTTTTGGAACCACAAATCTGAGTCTGTATAATATTTTAATATTATTTTCTGTGCCGTTGATATGTGACTAAGTATGTGGTAAATTTTCGTGAGCTAATTTGTCTGTCTGTGTGTTTAATTTGACAAAAGGATTATATCGCATAAAGTTTAAAAGTGGTCATTTATTTGATTGTTGGCCAAATTGAGGTGGTTTTTGATTGTCAGGGCTTTATGAGGTAATTAGCCAATAATAAAGTTAGTGGATGGCACAATGACTAAATAGCCTTGAATTCATATGTTATATATGTTTTATTATATGGATAATTTTGTAATTAGATTAATAATATAATAATTAATAAAATTTAGCATGAAAATGAGAATTCATTCATGCATTCTCCATTGAAAACACAGAGGAAAAGAAAGCTTGGAAGTTTTGTATATTCGGTTACTTACAAGCCAAATTCAAGGTATGTTTTCGGTCGATTTTCGATAATTTCTATGTTTCTGTAATCGTTGCTTAGTCTACTATCAAGCCCATGTCTTAATTTTGTGAATTGATGATGTTTATGTGATATGCCATTGATGATATGTTGGGCTTTATGATGATATATGGTGTTAAATGAAAGATATGAGCTAGATGAACATACTTTGTTCTTGAATTTTTGATGAATTTAGCTAATTAGGGCTAAATTGAGAAAATAGTAACTTGAGGGACTAAATTGCAAATTTGATGGAAAATATGGGCCTGTATGAGATGTATGAACATTCAGCTAAGCATGGTTAAAAGATGATTTGGTGAATTTGATGTTTTGAGAAAAATGGACTAAATTGATAAATTGTGCAAATATGATGGTTAAATTGCAAATAGCCCTAAATGTGTGTCCTTGGATTGAATTGGATGAGTTAGTGAATAAAAGGGTTAATTCTGAATATGTATAGATCAAGAACCGAGGAAAACGGACTTAGATCGCGGGAAAACGAAAGTAACCGAGTAGCCGTTTCCATTTCTGTTAAATCGAATCCGAGGTAAGTCATTATGCAAATAAATGTATTTGTATTAAATTGTACATATTTATATGACTATTGATAACAGTGAATGCTTATGAGATGCTATGTATATGAATTCCGAGATAAGATCTATATAGAGACAATGTCTGAGAAGTCCCGTACGAACCTAGGAATAGATAGGATTAGCTATGTCACGACATAGGTATCTGTTCTGTTTTATCATGTAAGACCACGTCTGGGACGTTGGCGTTGATTTGAGATTTTGTGTAAGACCAAGTATGGGACGTCGGCATCGATATGAGCTTTACGTGTAAGACCACGTCTGGGACGTTGGCATCGATATGAGCTTTACGTGTAAGACCATGTCTGGGACATCGGCATCGTATTGATTCGTGTAAGACCCTGTCTGGGACAGTGGCATTGTTATCCGAGTACACTTAAGACCTCCTCTGGGACGTTGGCATTGTACGACTATTCCGAGCCTTCTGAGTATCTTATTAGATTCCAATCGGTTCAACGGGCAAAATCTGAGCTATGATCAATTACGTGAATGTATATTCGTTTCAGGAACGTTTGGTATGCACACTAAATGTGTATAAAAGGTAAGTACCTATGTGATTTTAATTTGAAGAAATGTATGATTGAATATGAGAATGTGACTGAGATGCAAGAATGGTTATGAAAGAGTTATGTGTATATATATATGATTCTTGAATTGATGAATATGGCAAATATGACCAAGAATATGGACCAAAGCATAAGTGTGAGAAATTTGCTATGAATATGAATTGTGCCAATGTTTTTACATGCTTATATGCTTTACATGTTAAGTTTATTTGTATTATGACTTACTAAGCTTTTTGGAAAGCTTACTCTGTGTGTGTGTGTTTTCTCTTTTTTATAGGTCGTCAAAGCTACTGTAGGCTCGGGGACCATCGTGGATCGTCATCACACTACTCAACTTGTTTTGGTACATTTTGGAAATGTATATAGCTAGATATGGCATGTATAGGCTAGTATTTGGTATAAGTTTGTTATATGAACTTAGCCATGTGATTTGGCTAGATATGAGTTGAAGATATGCATTAAATGAATGTGTTATATGATGCATACTTTGGTATGGTTGAAGTACATGAAATGATTAAGTTTTTGGGTAAGTATGGATGAATAATGTTTGTGATTATATAAGTTTCAGTCTTGTGGATTTGTTATGAATGAGATTGGATTTGAATGTATTGATTGATTGTTAATTTGGTATGTTCTTGATTGCCAAATATGCATTAGATGTCTTGGTAAATTGGTTGTAAGTTTGACCCTTGTTTGGTGGCATTTTGGCCTTGCAAATGGCCTATAATGTCACACGGTTGTGGCACACGGGCATGCCTAGTGACCGTGGGGCTAAGTCAGTAGCAAGCTAAGAGTACACGGTCTTGGCACACGGACGTGCCTGGTAGCCGTGTGATTTTTGACAGGATCGACCACGGCCAGAGTACACGGGCGTGCTTGGTGGCCGTAAAGCAAGTCAGAATCAACCACGGCCAGAGTACACAGGCGTGCTTGGTCGTCATGGAGTAAAGTCAGTTTCAACCACGGGGTAGACACACGGGGGTGTCTAGCAGCCGTGGGAGGCACACGGCCTGCCTACACGGGCATGTAACCCCTGAATCTCTAAACAGTTTTAAATTTCAGAGAATTTTGATATGTGTTCCGGTTGAGTTCTAACCCTATTTTTAAGCAAGCTTAAGGTCTCGTTGACCGCGATAAGGGACATTATGTTTGTAATCGATGTGATATTGATGAATTGTCTGACTAAGTTTCTGCTCTGTCAGGTAACGCTGTTAACCCTAATTCAGCGTCAGACTCGGGATAGGGGTGTTACATTTGGTTGGTATCAGAGCTACAATTTAGTCGATTCTCGGGCTAACTTAGCGTGTCAGAGTCTAGCTATACATGCCATAGATCTGAATTGTGATAGTGTGATGAATCCTGATGCATAAAATGTGATTTTTGTATAGCAGTGGATCCCGAAAGAGCCGTAGCTGATGACGTAGAAAGTAATGTGCCTGCTCCCGCTCAAGGGACAGTGCCCTCTAATTCAAGACTGGCTACGAGCTGTCTTAAGGGAGAAGCTAAACAGGCTTTCTTCCAGATGATGAGTGAATGGTTCACTCAATTCGTAAGGAATAACCCGACTGTTTCGCAACCCCCGCCTCCGGTTAATCCCCCTCGGACATCCGATATACCTTCAACAGCAATTTTGAATTTGTGGAATAAGCCTCCGGTTGACAAGATCCATAAGTATGGGGCTGAAGAATTTCGGGCTACTAATGATGATGATGCTGAAAAGGCCGAGTTCTAGTTAGAAAATACTATTCGAGTATTCGATGAAATGTCTCTGACTCCGAAAGACTGCATTAAGTGTGTTGTATCATTACACCGAGATGCAACTTATCAGTGGTGGAAAACCTTAACTTCCATTGTACCGAAAGAGCGAGTTACATGGGACTTCTTTCAAATGGAGTTCATGAAGAAATACATTAGTGAGAGATTCATTGACCAGAAACGAAAAGAATTTCTGGAATTAAAACAGGGCCAAATGACTGTTACTGAGTATGAACGAGAGTTCGTGAAATTAAGTCAGTATGCCCGAGAATGTATACCATCTGAAGCGATAATGTGCAAAAGGTTCGAAGATGGTCTTAATGAAGACATTCGTTTGTTAGTCGGGATCTTAGAAATAAAAGAGTTCGTAGTACTCGTTGATAGAGCGTGCAAAGCTGAGGCACTCGGGAAAGATAAAAGAAAAGCTGAGTTTGAAGCCCGAGATACGAGAAAGAGATTTTCGAGCAAATCATTCCAGTCTGCTCCAAAGAGATTCAGAGATGATCAAAGCCGTTCAAGAGATAATGTGGGACATTTGAATAGAAATCGAGCTAGATCACAAATGAGTTCCAAAACTCCAGCAACTTCAGTGGCCAGTGGTGGTAATGCTCAGACCGAGAGACCTGAATGTAAGCATTATCGAGAAAGGCATCTGGGGAGTTGTAGATTAAATGACAGAACTTGCTTCAGATGTGGATCACTTGATCATTTCATCCGTGATTGCCCTGAGTCTGTCGAGCTAGAGATTGTTCAGAATTTGAGATCTGATAATGCACCTGTGAGAGGTAGACCTTCGAAGAATGTAAGAAATGTCAGTGGTAGTCAGAGAACCATGAAAGACACTGTTGCAAGATCTGAAGCCAGAGCGCTTGCCAGAGCATATGCTATTCGAGCTCGTGAGGAAGCTTCATCTCCAGATGTTATAACAGGTACTTTTACTCTTTATGATACTTTTGTGATTGCATTGATAGACCCTAGTTTTACGCATTCGTATATATGCATGAATTTAGTATTCAGTAAAACTTTTCCTGTAGAGTCTACTGAGTTTACTATAAAAGTATCAAACTCCTTAGGTAAAAGTATCCTTGTTGACAAAGTATGCAAGAATTGTCCGTTAATGTTTAGAGATATTTATTTCCCTACTGATCTGATGCTTCTGCCATTTGATGAGTTCGATATTATTTTGGGTATGGACTGGTTGTCTTTGCATGATGCTGTTGTGAATTGTAAAAGGAAGACTATTGATTTGAGATGTCTGAATGATGAGATTGTACGAGTTGAGTCTAATGATTTAAATGGATTGCCTGTGGTGATATCTGTTTTGAAAGCTCAAAGATATGTGAAAAAGGGATATGAGGCATATTTTGCTTATGTGATTGATTCGAAAGTGTCTTAAAAGAAAGTTGAACCAGTGCATATTGTTTACGAGTTTTTCGACGTATTTCCTGAAGAGTTACCGGGTTTGCCTCCGATTCGTGAAGTTGAGTTTGGTATTGAGTTGTTACCTGGTACTACACTTATTTCGATAGCTCCGTATAGAAGTCACAGTTGCAAGAATTGACCGATAGAGGGTTTGCTAGACCGAGTTTTTCGCCTTGGGGTGCTCCTGTTCTGTTTGTTAAAAAGAAAGATGGCACTATGAGAATGTGCATAGATTATAGTCAATTAAATAAGGTGACCATAAAGAATAAATATCCGTTGCCCAGAATTGATGACTTATTTGATCAGTTAAAAAGAGCTACTGTATTTTCCAAGATTGATCTGAGATCGGGATACTACCAGTTGAGAGTAAAAGATTCAGATATATCAAAAACTGCTTTCAAAACGAGGTACAGGCATTAATGCTCCTACTGTTTTTATGGATCTGATGAACAGAATTTTCAGACCTTACTTGGATCAATTTGTTGTGGTATTCATAGATGACATATTGATTTATTCACATGATAAAAAGAAGCATGCTGAACATTTGAGAATCGTGTTGCAAACTTTGAGAGAAAAGCAATTGTATGCGAAATTCAGCAAATGTGAATTCTGGTTGCATGAGGTTAGCTTTCTGGGGCATATAGTGTCAGCTTCTGGAATTCGAGTTGATCCGAGCAAGATTTCTGCTATTCTGGATTGGAAACCGTCCACAGTTTTCTGGGACTTGCTGGTTATTACCGCAGATTTGTAAAAGGCTTTTCATCGATAGCTACTCCGTTGACTAAACTACTTCAGAAAGATGTTAGATTTGAATGGTCTAATAAATGCCAGAAAAGTTTTGATCAGTTGAAAACTCTGTTAACAGAAGCTCCAGTATTAATACAACCAGAATCGGGAAAGGAATTTGTGCTTTACAGTGATGCTTCATTAAACGGTCTAGGATGTGTTTTGATACAGGAAGGCAAAGTTGTAGCTTATGCCTCGAGACAATTGAAGCCTCATGAAAAGAATTATCCGACGCACGATCTTGAGCTAGCTGCGATTGTGTTTGCACTGAAGAGCTTGCATCATTATTTGTATGGTGAGAAATGTCACGTATTTTCAGATCATAAAAGTCTGAAATGTCTAATGACTCAGAAAGATTTTAACCTGCGTTCGAGAAGATGGCTAGAGTTGTTAAAGGGCTACGAGCTTGTGATAGAATATCATCCGGGTAAAGCAAATGTTGTGGCTGATGCACTGAGTAGGAAATCATTGTTTGCACTAAGTGCTTTGAATGCTCAGTTAGATTTGTTTGATAATAATTCTGTGATAGCTGAATTAAAAGCGAAACCGTTGTTTATACAGCAGATATGTGATGCTCAGAAAGTTGATAATGAGTTGTTATTGAAACGAACTCAGTGTGATTCAAATTCTGAATCTGAATTTCGAGTTATTGATTATTGCTTGACATTCCAAGGTCGTATCTGTGTTCCGAGAAATCCAGAGTTGATTCAGCTGATTTTGTGTGAAACTCATAACAGTCGTCTATCTGTTCATCCGGGGAGTACAAAAATGTATCATGATTTGAAACGACACTATTGCTGGTCCGGTATGAAACGTGATATTACTGACTTTGTTTCGAAATGTTTAATCTGTTAACAAGTGAAAGCCGAACATCAAGTTCTGTCTGGTTTGCTACAGCCAATTTTGATTCCTAAATGGAAATGGGATAGAGTGACAACGGATTTTGTTTCTAGTTTGCCTCAGACTTTGAGAAAGAAATATGCGATTTGGGTCATAGTTGACCGATTGACAAAATCTGCCCATTTTATTCCGGTAAGATCTGACTATTCACTTGATAGATTAGCCGAGCTTTATATTTCTGAGATTGTTAGATTGCACAGGGTGTCGTTATCTATTGTGTCTGATAGAGATCTGAGGTTTACATCAAGATTCTGGAAGACATTACAAGAAGCTTTGGGCAGGAAATTGCATTTCAATACCGCTTTTCATCCACAAACAGATGGTCAGTCCGAACGAATTATTTAGATTCTTGAAGATATGTTAAATGTTGCATTCTTGAATTTGACGGTCGTGAGAATAGTACCTACCATTGATTGAATTTGTGTACAACAACAGTTTTCAGTCAAGCGTCAAAATGGCACCATATGAAGCTTTGTATGGACGTAAATGTCGTACACCTCTATTTTAGACTGAGCTTAGTGAAAATAAGTTACACGGTGTCGATTTGATAAAAGATTTAGAACAGAAAGTGAAACTGATACGTGATTGTTTGAAAGCAGCATCTGATCGTTAGAAGTCTTATGTAGACTAGAAACGAAAAGATATAGAATTTGAGATTAGCGACAGAATATTTCTGAAAGTGTCTCCGTGGAAGAAAGTGCTTCGATTCGGACGTAAAGGCAAGTTAAGTCCGAGGTTTATCAGACCGTTTGAGATCATTGAATGTGTCGGGCATGTTGCATATAGATTAAGGTTGCCCTTTGAGCTAGAAAAGATCCACAATGTATTTCATGTCTCGATGCTCCGTAAATATAGATCCGATCCGTCACATCTGATTGCCCCATCTGAAATTGAAATCCGATCAGATATGACATATGAAGAGGAACCGATCCGTATCTTAGCTCGTGAAGTGAAAGAGTTGAGAAACAAGAAAATTCCATTAGTGAAAGTACTATAGAATCGACACAGAATAGAAGAGGCTACATGGGAGCCTGAAGATTCAATAAGACAACAATACCCGAATCTGTTTAACGGTAAGATTTTTGGGGACGAAAATCCCTAAGGGGGAGAATTGTAACAGTCCAGTTTATACCCTAGTCGGAACAGTGGTTTCGGAACCACCAATCTGAGTCTGTATAATATTTTAATATTATTTTCTGTGCCGTTGATATGTGACTAAGTATGTGGTAAATTTCTGTGAGCTAATTTGTCTGTCTGTGTGTTTAATTTGACAAAAGGATTATATCGCATAAAGTTTAAAAGTGGTCATTTATTTGATTGTTGGCCAAATTGAGGTGGTTTTTGATTGTAAGGGCTTTATGAGGCAATTAGCCAATAATAAAGTTAGTGGACGGCACAATGACTAAATAGCCTTGAATTCATATGTTATATATGTTTTATTATATGGATAATTTTGTAATTAGATTAATAATATGATAATTAATAAAATTTAGCATGAAAATGAGAATTCATTCATGCATTCTCCACCGAAAACACAGAGAAAAAGAAAGCTTGGAAGTTTTGTATATTCGGTTACTTACAAGCCAAATTCAAGGTATGTTTTCGGTCGATTTTCGATAATTTCTATCTTTCTGTAATCGTTGCTTAGTCTACTATCAAGCCCATGTCTCAATTTTGTGAATTGATGATGTTTGTGTGATATGCCATTGATGATATGTTGAGCTTTGTGATGATATATGGTGTTAAATGAAAGATATGAGCTAGATGAACATACTTTATTCTTGAATTTTTGATGAATTTAGCTAATTAGGGCTAAATTGAGAAAATAGTAACTTGGGGGACTAAATTACAAATTTGATGGAAAATATGGGCTTGTATGATATGTATGAACATTCGGCTAAGCATGTTAAAAGATGATTTGGTGAATTTGATGTTTTGAGAAAAATGGACTAAATTGATAAATTGTGCAAATATGATGGTTAAATTGCAAATAGCCCTAAATGTGTGTCATTGGATTGAATTGGATGAGTTAG